>CM032898.1:9527128-10149628 GCA_019176425.1 Megalops atlanticus
GTCTTATCACTCCGTGATTTCACAGTTGCACGATGCATCATAGGAACTATAGAAGATGTTTTTGATTGTATGAAGGAAACATTGGGGAAAAGTTGCTGTTTGTGGCACTAATCTTTTTTAAAGGTCTTGTTCACCAGCTTATTGTGAGCAAATGAGCCAGGCGCAGCTTTGTAGCATCTGCCTTGTGTTGTGGAAGGACGGAGGTGGTGGATCGGGCGCTATCGCAGAAGAGGATGAAACAACAAAGTCTCTGCCAGTTAATTAAAACGTATCTAATCAGGATCAGCGCATGCATGATTGGGAATAATTTGTTTTCTTATCCCCATGCACCCACGCAGGCAGGCGTGCAAGCTTTCACACGCACGCGAGTTTGGTCCTTGAAATAGAAAGACGGAGCTTTTATGTGCTTGTAATCTTTAGTCTGAGCAGTCCTTGTTACTGTTGAGCAGTGGGGGTAGCACAGAGGACATTGGCCAGTCTATTGCTGTGCAGGCAGTTCTGCAGATGTAAGGAGTGGGCAGTGGAAAGTGGGTAGTCGTGGGGGTGATTATTTGACCAAGCTGGGTAGCGATGGGCAGAACGGCTGCCAGTATCCCCTGAAGAAATTAGCTGCAAAGACAGTCTTCATTCCCTCGCTTCAGTGAGCAAACTCACCATTATACACAGCCTATGCTGAAATCAGTGGAGCAGTCCTTCCTTCATTGCCATCAGTGGGCAGTGCCAACAGAGGCCTGTTCTGGGATCAGTATGAAAAGTTTCTCTCTCTGCGGGGATTATATAGCATGAAAGTTGTCAGTTTAATTTCAGCGCTCAAACTTTTTTTTCCTCACTGTAAAATATTCATGGACGCGAGACAGCAGCCAGGGTCATTCTGTGTAGATGGAGTTCATTTAAAATTGTTTGCATTTTTCAACTGTGGGATGTTCACATCACAGCAAATTAGCCTTTCAGTCAAACCCAGCCTTATCACAGGGCTTCAGTACATTGGCAAAATTAAACCCAGAGAAATTACTTGGTTAGCCGTATCAGGCAGGCATCTCGCTTTAATAAATGTGCTTTGTGGGGGCGATAGTGCGACAGCCAACTAAACACTGTCCCCGACGTTCATTTTCAAATACATATTGACTTTTATTTTTCAGGAAGCTCAAACTCTAATTAGAATTAAATGCTAAGTGACAATTGTGAGGCACCACCGCTGATGTATTCTTTGTCAGATAACAGCCGTAGGAGAGCCCTTTTAAAAAGAGACACACAAGCTTTAAAAAGCTGTTGGTGCTCAGCCTAATGAGAAGGACATGTGTAGAGCCACTGCAGAAGACCAAGAGTTTCAGCAGGAGCCTGTTCTCTGTCTCTCGAAACCTTTGAAGTCCTACTTTATGATACATTTATAATATGCTTTCCCCACTTCATTATGAATTGAAAACCCAGCCTGCCCAGCGTGGGAACGCCGCTTTTGAACACCGAGGCTCGCGGAAAGACAAGCGGGGGGGGGGGAACACTGCGTCGGAGCAATGAGGGGGAATGCCGAATGCTGAGAGAAAATTAACGGCCAAAAGGTAGCACGCGGGCCTTCACGAGGAGCTGAAATAACATGCGTTATAAAGCTTGTGGGGTTTTCCCACGCCATGATATAAGATGGCCACTTTAGGTTTATGGATTAACCGAAGGGTGATGAAGAGCAGAAAGCTCTCTGCGACGTCGAGGAAGCTAGATAATGTACGAGTTGTATAAATACGACGTTTCTCAGAGGTCCTTGCGTTTCCAGGGCTCCCGGCTTACGGAACGTGAGCATGACACGCCAGAGATCGCTATTTATTGAGCCATAAACGCAAGCGGCCGACAACTCGCCCCTTTAAATAAACAGCCCGTTTGTAAGCTGACGCGCTGTTTCGGCTGTAAATCCCAGCGGCTCGCGGTGGCTGCAGGTCTGCTTTCCGGGCCCGCTCTGCAGAGAGCCGGAGGTCTGAAGCCATGCCCGTCTCTGACGAGCTCAAAGCCAGTGTCACACGGAGATGGAGAGAGGGCGGCTTTGATCACCGGCGCTGGCAAGGTGGTGCGGAATGCACTTTGCGCTCGCATCGGCGGCCCCATCTGACGCCAGATTTCTTCACACGCAAACAAAGGCGGGACGCAACACAGAGCATCGAGGTGAATGGGCTTTATAACGTGTAGGACATTTATATCCGATGAACAAATACAGCTGCCATTAATTTGGGCTTAATTACAGAAATCTGGGCCATGCGTCGGCCAGATTAACAGTGGCATGTAAAGTCACGCATTACTCTGTGTTGGCTTCTCATTTGAATGTCTCCCTTAAATGTCATCACACTGCAGCTTTTGGATTCATAGATGTGAAGCTGATGTGTCTGGAGCAGTCTTTCACCCTCTACGAAGAACAGAAAGAGGAGGACTAGCCAAACAGAGAGGGGAGGTGAGGGGTTATTTTGACTGGACAGGGAGAGGCAGGTGGGCCCATCTGACCTGTACAGATTTGGGGCTAGGGGTACACTGAGGGAACAGCTGGATCAAGTGAGCGGTCAAAAGCTAACAGCAGACCGGGCTAGTGCTTGCTCCTTCCTGCTGGGGCGCTGCATGGGCGGCAGCTTGCTGAGGTTTTCTCAGAAATCTCACAGTATGGTACACACAGTACAACCCAACTCTCTTGGGCATGTGTACAACACTGCACCAAGGAAGTGTCTTTTATCTCCTATGAGTTTCAGCACAGACACAATTAGTCCGTGCAGAGCTCTTTATGTGGTGAGTGGATTTAAAACACACCTACTCCAAATCACTGTGTACTGTCATACTTAACAAGGACAATATGAATTTTTCTCTGTGAGCCTGTTTTCTCCTTGATTTTGAAAATCAGCGGGAGTGAACGAACACCCACAGTGCTTTATTTGATTTGGAGAAGTTTAGCTTTCATCACGGGGAAAAGGCAGTCTTTTCCATTCAAGTCAGACCATCATTTTGATGGTCAGAGAGGGGTACCGGCCCTCATTAGCGGGCTCACTCATATCTTGTGAAAGAGACAAAGGGAGTGCAGCGCCCCGGGTTAGGGCTTGCTGCGGAATGGCAGAGCGAGCGTGGCTCGGCGAGCCCGCAGCAGAGCTTGTGTTTTCTGCCGGGGGCGGGGTTATTAGCCCGGGCCCCCGCCGTGCGGCTCTCTGCGGAAACGCTGCTCTTTGGGCTTCGCCAGCAGGTGCTGCTGTGCGCTCAGCGTTAGCCTGCCACGCCGCAGGGCCAGTCCGTCGCACGCCCACTCTCCTGAGAGCGCGGAGAGAGAGAGAGAGCCGACTTTCCTCTTTGCAGTCGTTCCCTCCCTCTCTCTCTCTCTCTCTCTCTCTCTCTCTCTCCCTCTCCTCTTTGTCTCTTTCAATCCCTCTCCCCCTTCCGTTCCTCCTGGTTTCTTACCTCTGGCTGGCTTCCTCCCTTCCTCCCTGTCTTTCCACCTCTCACTCTTTCTTTCTCTTATCTCTCTCTACATTCCCTCTGTTGGTTGCTCACCTTTTGCCTTCATTGCCTTGTCACCCCTCACCCTCTCAATTTTTCTCTTTCTCTTCTCCTCATGTCACTTTCTCACTTTCTCGCTGTCTCTCTCTCTCTGTGAAAGGGAGGGGGCCAGTGGAAGCTGGAACTCGAACAGGTTTCCTGACTTTATGTAGTCCCCAGACTGCCTGATCATCATTGTTTTTAGCACAGGTGCATTAGATCAGTTTAGTTTACCTTCAGTTCTTTGTGCATTGTGGGTCACCACAGCACCACCAGGGCCTGTTGCACACAAAGGCTTTCTCCCTAACCCCTCCAAATATATATAATATATAAAATTCTTTTCTGACTACTGCCATCTGAGGCTGTTGATGCCAGCGCTGGAATCTGACGTGCTATTTCATTGACCTTGACTGTGTGCGGCGAGATGCATTCAGACTCACTGGGGAGGAAGGAGAAAGGCATCTGGGCAGCTTGTCTTCTGCACCGCACCTGTCAGAGGTATGGCTTCCCTCACAATGCGAGGGGCCTCTTTTTTTTTTTTAACCCAGCCAGTGAGCTGGAACGCCTTTCTCCCTCAGCCTCCACGCCGGCCTGGCTGCCTGCTCGTCCTTGCCGTCGGCTCATGCTGCAGAAATGAAGGGAGAGGTGTGTGCAGTCGGGGTATTTTTCGCGGCTCGGAGGAAGGGATACGGCTCTTGCTCGCTTGAAAGAGGCATAATTAAACACCAAAATGCTGGTTCTTGTCAGTACCTAAAAAATCCTGAAAGCAGTGACTAGTTGCTGGTGCGCTCATGTACTGTGCTTGGAAATCCATTTTTTATGGTCTTTGAGACTTTCAGGGCCCAATCATGCATTACATGTTGCATCTTAGAATGGATTAATGTGTTTATAAACATATTATAGATAGGACAAATTATCTGAACAAACTTAGTGATATCAAATCTCAGTCTTTTACAATAAACTGAAATTGGATTATAAAAAGAGCCTTGTGTACATTTGTCAGTCAGTGCTTAGCTGTTTGCATTGTGACTGCTTTGTATGTACATTTAAAATGACACATAATTGCTCCTGTATATTTTATAGCCGATAGGCTTTCTAGAGATCTTCAGTTATCAGGTATAGTGTTAGATTATGGCCATTGTTTGACTGTGAATAGGCATTGGGGTGAATGGAATTAATATTTGATGTTTTTATTCTGGTCTTTCTCCCCCCCACAGAGTTCCTCTTTGATTTCTCCTTTACAGAAAGCCTTTCTCTGGCCCCTGGTCTTCGCGACAGCGGCGAAGCACGGCAGAAAGTCCTGATTCACCTCCCTTATCTCATTTACTCAGGAGAGGGCCTGTGTTTTCCTTCGCGCGCGCACACACACACGTACGTTTCACACGGTTTAGCGCGGCTTAATTTTCCTGGCTTATCAAGTGGACGGGCTGTGCGAGATAGCGGAATGCCTGCAACTCCTCTGACTCTTTGTGGACACTGTTGTTCTGCTCAGTCTGTTGTTCCACTGTCAGGAATGAACAGTCGACCCCAGTCACGGAACTCGGAGTCCGCGCTTGGACTGCGTTCGTTAACCCCATTTGAACAACACTGTAGTGTGTGTATAGTGTTGTGAATTTCTGTACCTGGTTTCCTAGCCTACATTCATAAATTTCATTTTATAAATTCATCTGCCAGAAGTGGTATGGCTGCTATATGTTAAATGTCTGTTTCCACAGTGGGGAGCACCATGGTCTCTCAGCCACCTCTGGGTTTTTTTTTTTTTTTTTTTTTGGGTCTTTATTCGCCCCAGTTTTTTCTTCTTTTTTTTTTTCCTCGGATCCTTATCCAGATTATGAATATGTAAATTCCTGATTAGAATTAGCGAGTGTGTTTGATTTGCTCTCCGGAGTGAGAAATCGCTCTCTCAATGAAAACAAACGAACACAGCCCTGAGGTGCCAACTCATTACCCACAAATCACAGGGAGGAGGTGCACCTGAGGCAGAGCCCATAATGACATTTGGGAATAAAAAGCCCCCGCACGGCGACAACAATACAGCGCAAAACCAGCGGCAAGGAAAAAATGGGCTGGCCACTAAAACGCACTACGCTACCTTTCAACGGCAGTGTAGGCTGTTGTGTTGGGGTAGCAGCTTTTCCCCACTCTGTCGTAAGGCCTTGAAACAGTTGGCCTTTTATTTGGCCATGCCTCTTTAAGAGTTCTTGTAACATTGCTGTACGTTTGTCAAAAGAGTGACGCAAAACTGCGTGGAATGTTGGGAAGTTGTACTTCTTTTCTTTGGGATGTTGCTTCTTTTTTTAATCCTTGCGTGTCCACCAAGGACCGTGACAGAAACCACCGAGTGGGCCGTTATTTGTAATCCTACCGTTTTTTTTTTATGAAACACTGAGGTGCACTGCCACTCCATGGAGGTCTCCTCATTTCTTCTGTTGTCTTAACACCCACTTACAAGCTAGTGCAGTCGCACATTCTCCCAAACTCCCTCACCTCTCCGCCATTACCGGGGTGGTAGCGGGGGCTCCCCGGCTCGCAAGGACTGCCGCAGCCTCTCAGAGATGGAGCGTGCTTTGAATTTGCTCTAGGAATGCAACACTCCTCTTCTGAAAGGGAGCATTTCTCTCTCCGGTGAATGTCTGACTCGCGCCTGCTGCTGTCTGAACAGAGCCACAATAACCTATCATACACTGGAGGAAAAGCGACGCTAGCCAAATGTGAGCCTGGCCTACTGGCCATATTCTGCAGGAAGGAGACGGTAGAAAAATCACACAGGCTCGCAAGCTTTGGAGTAATGCTGACTGTCTTTTGTAATCAAGTGTGGACATGACAGAAGTCCAGCAGTTATATGAATCTGCTTTCACTGCAGTCCCCTATGATCATGTTTATAGTCTAAACGCTGTTCTCCTGGGGTTTCCTCTTTTATCACCTGTCTGAGTCCCCTGCTATAGAGACGCATAAGGATGACATGGAGGCTATAGCTTGTAATGGAAGGGTGTGGCCTTATGAGCCCCTTATTGGGTGGAGCCCATGTGTTGTCAGTCATTGACTTATATGAACCAATTGCAATGCTTTGCTCTGCATGGCAAAATGCTAATTTATTCATATAGGGGATCCGAGTATGAAATTTGATGGCTTTACCTATTTTGGGCTTCATGAAGCCTGTCTGTTATCACAAGCTGAAATACACTTTGGAGTTTCTATTCAACCTGAATGTATTTTTGATTTGTTTTACATGATTAACAAGGTTGGGGCAACCTGACTTTGTTTCATAAAATGGGTTGATGTTTAGCTTTTCTTAGTGCTTCACCAGAAGATTGTAATCATTACAAAAAGTTATAAAGACGAATATCAATCTCTTTCTTCTTAACTCAAATAGATAATTCTAAATTACTTTACGCAGCCCAGCCTCATAATTCTAATCATTTAATATGAAGGACATAAAATGGTACACAATTACACTAAATGTAGTCAAGCAAGAATGGAAACCCCTGCAGATGGATAATCATTACCTCATGGACAAGCTTGTTTACCACGTGAAACAATCAACAACAGGTTCAGGGCAATTTTAAGTTTTTAACCGCCAGTATTTCAAGCTGACATGTATCCACTGGGCTGTGGTGAGTATTATTTAGACAGTAAACAGGCCTTGAGTGAAGAAACCAAACTTTGTGCGGTCGGGCCAAAAATAAGCAGTCTGCTCGGAGGGGCTGTATTTCATTGGCTTTCACATGACTGCCCGCGAGAGAGGAAGCAAACTGTGTTTGTTCTACACACAAGAGGTTAGCAATCCCGTATGAGTCCTTTAACCTTTTCAATTCCCCTTGAAGTACAGTTAAATAAAGGTTCTTTCTGTGCCTATTAACACACAAGCCATAATATTGTTTAGTTTTGGCACCAGTTATTGTAGCACTGTGTCACATACTGGACACTCAGATGCAGTCTGACATTTATGTATGTACTGTTGTTTATGTAACCTCAATATATGTGCCTATGAACCTCTGCAAAGTCATTATGGCTAAGACCATCTTCCAAATGAAAGAATGTAAATGTATGTAATATAGAGACCACAGACCCCCAGCTCCTGCTATATAACTTGTCTTTGTGTTCATGTCAAAATTTCCTGACAATGTGTTTTTTGTATTTACTTCACTGCCCCCTTTGTGTGTTTAATATGCATCAGCGACAGAGCTTCCTGTAAAAAAGATTACATTATAGGAAGGGGTAAGGTGGTTCGTATCCTGCCACTGTTTAAGAGCAGAATTTTTCACCAGGAAGGAGTTGTATGTTGTGCCAGAGGTGGTCAGCAATTCATTATGAGGCTTTCGAAAGTGTTGAGTGAAGCCCTCACAGGGAGAGGGTGGAATTTGGCTGGTTACTTCATCCAATATATTTATTTATTTCAATTTTAGTTTAGATTAAGATTAATTAGAGCATTGTAAGGCCTGAAAACTACCGTGACATGATTTGGCACAGGAAATCATTTCCAAAACCAAAAAAATTAAGCATGCTTACTTTGTTTTTGAGATCCGGGATTAGTTTAATATTCTTTGCTCGTATTTGAATGCATTAAACGAAACATATTTGATAACATTGTAATAACTACAGCAATAACTTACAGTGTAAGTTATTGCTGTAGTTATTATATGTTTTTGGTGTGGTTTTTTATTCTCTAAGAATTTTACAACAGCATGTGCTTGTGTTTAAAAGGAAGAATGAATCACTAACGGGGATTCGTGCATCATCTTTAGTCACTGTAGAATGAATGCAGTAGCTGGAATATAGGTTTAAACTGAATATCTTATATCTTTTGAGTCTTCTAGCAGAGCAACTGCAAGGTCCTTTTGTTCTGTGTGTGGCGTGGTAGTTTTGGGAACACCTGGTGATTTCACTCGCAGTGTACCTCCAGTTGCACTGGAAAGAAGGAAATTCTGCCTAAAGCGTGGTTCCTGAAAGGGGTCACACACCCGTTGACCCATATTGAAGGGCGGGGGGCACTTAAGCACCGAGGGGGGGCTGTGTTACTAACTGGAACGCTGACGGTGTTTACGCCAAAGGGGGCAGTCTAGACAAAAGATCAAGGCGTCGGACCCTGACACCTCCTGATTTGTTGGGGTGTTTGGGACTGGAGTAATTGTCACCTGGAGACAGCCCAACATCCCTCTCTCTGGGAGGCAGCATGGGATTAGCGCTCGCTGTTGGGCTCTTTCCCTTCATTAGCCGCGCCGCTACACTGGCACGTTCATTTCTCTGTCGGTGGGAATGGGCTGGACCGACCCCTTCTCATGGTTCAAAAAAAATTAATGAACGCATGCATCTTCGGTTGCACCTTTAAAGTGAAGAAGAGCAACAGGACAACAACAGGATATATGCTCATTATTCCCTCAAATACTATACATGGTTAAACTGCTTACAGGATGATCTTACACTGTTTTGTCTCAATTCCACCAATGCAACAGCAAAGTGAGACGGTGCCGTAAAGAGATTACATTACATTATTGGCTTTTAGCAGATGCTCTGATCCAGAACAACTTACACAGGTTACAGTTTTCTTTACATGTTACCCATTTATACAGCTGGATATTTACTGAGGCAGTTCTGGGTTAAGTACCTTGCCCAGGGGTACAGCAGCAGTGCCCCAGTGGGGAATCAAACTGGCAACCTTTTTGTTACGAGTCCTCGTACCACTATACTACACTGTGAGACTATACTACTGTGAGATTCATGTAAAACTTCAGGAAGCTGCCAGCCATGAAAGACCTTATTTTCTTTCAAAGCGGTTGTGATTCGGTGGAACAAACTGTTACATTGTGTGATGTTTATACAAGGGAGGAGGCAGGTTGTCTGGTGATGCATCGATCTAATATCTCTGTAGCCAGTTTACATTTTTTTATAGTTTTTCATATGAGTGGGTCTCCTTTAAGAGCATTTTTATGAGAATTTTTCTCTTGCTAATTGTGTACATATGTGGGCTACAGAGCATATACATAATAGGAGCAATTATCTACAGCAGAAACCATAGCGCTTTATCATTGCTTTAACTCAGTTTTAAATCTGGCTGCATGTTCTATGGCAATTCAATTTTGTGACATGAAGACATGCCTTTTTCTTCTGGATAATTTAAAATGCAGACGTTTGACATTTTAACATTGGCGAGATTGATTTTCCCATGTGATCAATTATAATCGTTGTACTACAGTTCAGTATCTCGGAATTAGGATTAAGATATTAAATCAACAGATTATTCTTAATCCTGGGGCTTTGCTCCCAACATGTCTTCCTCTTATTCTGTCTCTCGGAGAAGAAGGCGCTTCAACAGTATTTAAAACGGAAGCTCCCTTTTCTTCACTCCATTAAATAATGACCTTACAGAAGTATCCTGAGCGCCGAGGAATGGCAGTTTGGTGACGAATGGATAACAGCCGACAGGAACAATCTTTCACGGACTTAGAGCCTTAAAAGGGTATGAATCACTGTGTATGATAGCCTTAATAATAAATAGTTTATCTTTAAATTGTATGTGCCCCAGCTTAAAGGCTGGATATTTCCCTGAAGGCCCCTTGAGACGTTTCATTTTTCAAAACCGTCTTTCAGCTGGTGCTTATGGTCTCGCAGAAACCATACGTGGATGCATTTATTTTCCTTCCCAGTGTTCATAGATCATGCAAACGTATCTGGACTAAACAAATTGAGGTAACTTAATTTACTATAATTCATACCCTTCTGAACCTCTGGCTCTGCCGAAGAGTCCTCCCTGTTGCTTGTTATTTGCGGTGAGTGGCATTTCGAGACGCCGTGCGCTGTAGGTTTTCTTATTGACCAAATAATTGATTTAAAGCTTCATAATTAGCCGGCGTAATTTAATTAAAGTGCAATCTAACCGTTCAGCGGGCCAACAGACCGGGGCCCTGTCATTGATGTATGTGCTTGGACAGACTTGTGATGGTGGCTGGCAGATGATATATAGCGTATAAATGCGGTCCGCTGACTGAAATCCCTCAGCAGACCTCTGAAAGAGAGCTAAGGACAAACCCAGCTGGCTCATGTCACTGATTTCATTTTACTAATAATGTTAAGACCCTGTTCGGCTATGATCCGATTGAAGTAATCAATGCCATACCCAAAATATACATGATTGAGCGTGTCTTAAAACAAAGGCAGGCAGGATTCAAGTGTCATGGCTATTTACTAAGAACAGAAGGAAAGGACTGGTTGGTCTGCGATTTGTATCTTCATTCATACTGGCTCATTGTGACCTGAGTAAGTTGGTGAGGAAAGTCAGCACTTTGCTGTATAGGGCTTCAGTAATTTTCCTGCTGGTGTGTCTCAGTCAGTAGTAGGGGTGCAATAATGTCTTCATTGCCATCATCATTACCATCATCATCAGCATTATCAACAGCATCTGTACAACTCAATGGTCAAGTGCCTGTAATCACCATTCCCAATATTATGAGAGTTGTACTCTCTTAGCATTCCATTATCAAGCGTGGACACGGGCCAGCTTTCCTCTCTCTCTGACTCCTGAGATCTCCTGGGTGTGGCTTTGGTGCGTGGTTTCAGTTGAACAGAGAGGGCTCCAAAGCAGAACATGGAGGGGGGGGAATAAAATTGTGGCTCAGCAGACGGAGCTGCAGACTGCTTGCGAGAGCAGCTGTTGGTGAAGTTTATTACTTGTCATTGTCGGTAATGATTAATGTGAATCACAGGGGCATTGATGGAAACGCGAGAGTGTCTTGAGGGTGAAAAAAGTGCACCGCGTTCGTCTCCATTTTAGACTTGATGCGCTTGTTTACTTTTTGACTGTTTTTCTCCGTCGGCCTTTGCTCTTCAAACACCGTGTTCCTCCTGCCTTATTATTTTTAAAAAATATTTCCCAGCACACCACCGCCCCCTCTGTTGTTTCTCTTGCCTTTATCTAAGGATGTGTCCCTCCCCGATTTATACCTAAACGTGTTGCTTCGTTCCCCGGTGAGATCGACCCCCCCCGTCGCCAAGAGTCGCAGCGGAGCAAAGAACGGCGGCGCGCTCGGTGCCTCTGACGCCCGCTGTGGCGACGGGTGTAATTAAAAGCGCAAATGTGCTGCATCTCTGGAAACAGAGGTGATTGACACCGTGGCAGGGAACTGGGGGAGGGCTTTGTTGTGCCAGTCAGAAATTAATGATCCCGTTCCTCGCCCCTCTTCCCTCTGTCTCCCGGCTCCGCCGAACGCGGCGCAAAGGTGTAAAAGGTCTGAAGAGGGGAAAAAAAAAAACTGGAAGCGTGTACTTAAAATGCGCTTGGCATTACCATAAATGGTAAGGTGTACGAGGAGCCGAGCGGAATATTAATATCACCTTGGTAACTGGGTTAGACTGTAATAGGTGAGGTGGGTTTTGTTGATCCGCGGTTATAGATGCACGTGCGTCCATTTGATTTTTATCGTTGGGGATCGTGAAATGCTGTTTCAACGTTGCCATTTTAATTTCAGTAATGCAGAGGCAATAATGAGCTGGGTGCTTTCATTGACTTCCTGTTACTTTGCTGTGGGCCCTAGTCTGTTGTCTCCTCATTTATTTCCTCATATATGGTCTAAGGGGAAGCAATATAGCCAGTAATAAAGTACATTAAAGATTTCAGGCACCTTATTTGGAACACATCTGTAAATAGGAGGAGGCTAAAAGGTTTTTGGTAATGGAAACTGAAGGCCAGAAAAGAGTGATTGAAGCAAATAACCCTCCATAAGCCTCCCCTTTAACATGATTACAGTAGTTCCCTTCTGGTGAGTCTAAGTACTTGTTACTCAGTTCTGTAATGAAATAGGATGAAAATGCGTGTGGCATCCAGGACAGCTCTCTGATGTTTTTCAGCAGTTCACCTCATAATTAATGTTGAACATGTGTTTCTAATTAAAACTTGAATTCAATTTTTTCTGGGGGGAAAAAAGTATAGAACTGTTTAAATTGAACCCCAGGGAAAGCGTTTAGTTGGACGCACCATGCATGCAACCAGCCAAGGTTCCCTTCCCAGGCTTATTTTGCTATGCCTATCACATGCAACCGAACTCCTTCACCGGGGTTTAGTTTTTCACACAGCCATGCATGTTGCATTTTTAACAGGATGTATTGTAACAGGATGAATACATAGCAGCCTGTATTAGCATAAACGTGACAATATTTAAGGGGATGAAAATGTAATGTGATGTAATGGTATCAAAGTCAAAAGGGACGTAATAGGATGAAGTGGCTGAGGCATGTAGCAAGAGGAAAATGTAATGGGATGACGACGTAAAAAGGGGGTAACGGGGTGAAAATGTCGACGGCGTCTCTCGTTGATTCCAGCTGTGCGGCACGCCGAAGGTGTATCCCATGATGCCTTGTGTTTTGCAGGAGGAGGAGGCGAGGGAGGAGGAGAACGGAAGGATCGAGCCACTGGGGCGTGACGACTCCTGCCAGGAGCACACCCCAGTCCGGTCCCTGGAGTAAGTCCCGCCCGTAACCTCCCCCTACACGTGCGCGCGTGCACACACACGCACACACACCCCTCCACTCCCCCACTCTGCCTACCCTGAAGCTTTTACCATGTCACGATTGCAACCTCAGCCTGGACTGGAGAGAGGCAGACTGCAGAGTCACCATACTGTGTCTACGGAAATGACACCTGCGCCACACTTGTGCGTAGCGCTAACGAGTGTTTTAAATTAATTTCACGCTTTGCAAATGCCCTTTTTCGGGGCAGTTTGCCCTGAGCGCTGTTCCTTGCTAAAGGCTACCCCAGCAGTGTGTCATACTAGGTAATTTAACCTGCAACCCCCTTGTTGCAAGCCCAGTTCTTGAACCATGACTATTTTATGTTTTGGATTACTGGAATAATTCAAGAATAATGGAAGTATTGGTTAAGGTTTGGAGGAAATCTTTTTAAACCCTTCCTTACATTTATAGCTCAATCTTAGCTGAATTGAATGTCCATCTCCTTCATCATGCCCATTCTTGTCCATGTTATTCCCATTCATGCGCATTGTCATTGTGTGATTGAAGCTGTGCTGTTTTATTTGTATTTTACCCCGCTGTCATTCCCTCAACCTAATTTGCAGGTACAGTATACTCCACATTATTTTGGCCAGGGGACGGCCACCTCAGTCCTGGAGGGTGAGGTCTTCATTTGCACCTCTCCAGTCTTTAGCAACAAATCAATTTAAAGGGACCTAAGTGAGCTGAAACCCAGGGAAAGTGTTTAGTTTGACATGCCAAGCAACTCCTGTAAGGACTGTGTATTTGGTCATTGAATGCTGTGTCCAGCTGTGTCCACTTTCACTTTGGTTCATTCATAAATTTGTATTGCCTTTTTTTTACCAGAAACCATAAAATTAATTTAAAACCTTGTGTAGATGCATGTGTTAAATGATATATGAATATTAAAATATTGATGAATTATTCTTTATTTTCACTGAACAGCTCTTTAAGTCATGATGACTTAACAGCCAAATCATGTCTGAGTCACGGGCTAAAGTTGGTGATACACTCATCATTCACCCAACCAGTTATCAGTACTGTTAATCTGCTCCACATGGAGCCAAACCTATAGTTTCCCTTCAGGTTCACGGTGGCCCGTCCCTATTTTCAGCATCGCTCACAGACACATGTGATTTCATTTAGCGTTTTATGTTTTGTTGTCTCTTTTTTTTTTCTTTTTCTGTTTCCCTCCCTCCTTCTGCACACGTGGGCCCCTCTATCTCTCTCTCTCTCTCTCTCTCTCTCTCTCTCTCTCTCTCTCTCTCTCTCTCTCTCCCCCTCTCCCTCTTCCTCTCCCTCTCTCTCTCTCTCGCTCGGGCCTCATTCATCATTGTCTGACAGTGACATTGCAAAGCTGGTAGAAGTCTCCAATGACGGCGGTCCCCTGGGAATCCACGTAGTGCCTTTCAGTGCGCGAGACAGAAGGTAAAGCTCCGCGCCGGGGGCCTCTCCCGGCAGCCGGGCTCGTTAGCGCGCCGCATCGGCCAGCCCACCATGTCCTCTGCATCCTTGTCAGGGTCTCCGCTGGGTCTCTCTCTCTGAGTCTCCGCGCTGGAAGCGCGTGCCAATTTGCATCGCTTGAGGTTTTTTTTTCCATCCTCTTGTTCGACTTCTTCCCCACCCTTTCTTTTCAGTGCCCCTTGTTATAAAGCTCTACTCTCTTTTGTCGTTGGTGTGAGCGATACAACGCAGCTGCAAGGACCTGCTGGAAATGAATCAAATAGTGTACTGCAAGGACCTTCTGAAAATGAAGCGGAGAGAGATGTGCATTTGCCTGGATTTTGGACAGCAGGTTCCTTTAGCTTGAGGGTTGCAGCCTTGCAGGTTCTGCAGCTCTTTAACTCACAACACTATGTAAGATAAATGGAGCGGCCAAAGAAAACAATGAACAATCAGGTACACGGCTGGAATGAGAACCTGCAGGAACTGTGACCAAACAGAACTGTTGGCTCTGTTTTAAAGAGCCTGTCTTCTCCACCTCATTCCAACATAAATAAGTTAGTACATTCTTGAATACAGCAAGTGTATGGTTCATTGACTTGAGCATGACCAGAGAAGGTTACCTGGTTCCAACTATAATGGTGTGCATCTTCACATAAAGAATTTCCAAATAAGATGGAAAAAGTGAATATATCAAGTTTACCAAATGGGAAAAAAAGCTGGCACTGGCCAAACTAATCAAGCTGAAAGCTCATTTATAACAAAGATCATTTGCCAATGGAATTATTTATGCGTAGCTCATAAAAATATACAGTAAATTCACCAAAAACAAAGTATGAGTGCTTGAAAATACTGAGCTTCTGGACTGCTTTATGATGTTCCATCTGTTTATTTATGTCTTCCATTTAATGCAACGTCCGCAAGCCTCTCATTGGAAAACAAACATGGCATTCTGAAAATATGTGTTCCAACAGAGTGAAATCTTAAATGGATTTCAATGAAGAAAAATGGAAATGTTTAATAAATGTATTTTACATAAGTGGTACATTGCAGTGTGTCGATATTAAGCTATGAATTTCAAATGAAGACACCTGAATGTTCCTTTTTTGTGAAAAACAGCTGTGTATTTTCCAGGGGTTTGTAGTTTTTTATTGGTTTTGTTGAAAGAAATCAATCTTGCTTTGTAACCACATTCGAGTTGGAACCTCAACCCCAGGGTAGGAAACTACTGAGGCTGCCAGCCTCACTCACATAGCCAGGCTTGACACAGTGGCACTTCCTGTGCGGAGCCAGGGCAGACAAGATGGAGGACAGGGCCGCACCACACAATCACACTCACGGATGGCATGCATAAACTTTTGGGGAGTTTTTAATTTTTAATTCATCCAACTTAAAATTCGCTCCTAATGATGCCCGCATTGCTGGTAATTACTCCCGCCGAAAATAAACGGAACGAGTGTGATAAAGACTTAATGGGTGCCTTGGCAGGGCCGATCAGCATTCAGCTGCGTACTTACGGGGCCGTTTCTCATTACTGCCCTGATGGGGGTTGCGGGGTCAAACCTCGGCACGCCGAAGCCGCAGCGACGCCACGCGCTCGGCAGCCTGTCAGATTGTTATTTCGGTAATGAGACCCCCGTCCCGCGACTACTGTGAACTGTAAACCGGCCGCCGGTGTAATTGCACGGCACAACTGGATCCTGATTGCATTATCATTCAATTAAATTGGGGAAGATGAGAACAGGTGGTCTCTCCCTCTCTCTCCCTCTCTCCCCTCCCCTTTTTCTGGCTCTCTCCGCCGTGCCCATCGCTCACGCCAGTAAAAGGGATGGAGCGCCTTTAATGAGGGGTAGAATATTCGGCGTGTCACGCACGGATCGTTTGCGCTCAATCTATTGTCCACCTGGGCGCCAGCTGCAGACGCCCAGGGGAACTGATTACAGCCGAAACCTGGGAGATCCGGGTCATGTGATTGATATTTCTGTGCATGTGATTTCCTCCTAGCTTGCCTCGTTGGGTTGCGTGGTGTGGAAACACAGAGAATTTACAGTCAGAGCTGGAGAGGAAAAGAAGCAGTCTAGGTAACAAAACCCAGCCAACTGAATTTCAGTGGGGACTAATATTCACGGCACAGAGAGTCATTTTTGAACAATAATCTCTACCATCGTCGTTTAACATGTAAGTCATGCAAACCATGAAACATGTTATTAGAAATATTTGGAACAAATTACAGATATATGAAAATCAAAACAAGGGACTGATCAAGCACAAATCAAGTGCAAGGCTTATATAAGATCAATGCGTGAAAGCCTGATATGTCCATCCATCCTCTCACCCTAGGTTTTGTTTGCCAGGACTGCAGTCTGTGTCAGCAGGTCACTAAAGTGAATCAGGTAGATCCGGTAGATCCTACCAGGTAGATCCCATTTGGTGCCATCAGAGGATGACTTTCTGTTTTTCGGTCACTGCACTTTCTCAGTCTGTGGTTCTGAAGGAAACGGTCGAAGACAGTGAGCCAATGTGCTGAGAAAAACACATTTTTTTCCCCTTTCACAGCATTCAGTGGGTTTAAGGAATTACAGAGCACAGTTTCTGTGAAGCCCCAGAGCACTTGTGCAACTGTAACCTTTGAAACTCATTTCATCTGAGAATGTGCATTCTCCGAGATGTTCCACACAGGATTTGACACCCTTTGCCAGAATGTTTTTTCTTCCTTTCTTTTTCTAAGGAACATCTCTGTAAAGTCCAGTCAGGTGTGGTGTGGTCAGTGAGTGCAGAGTTGCCTTTATATCATGTGGTAACAGATGCTTAAGAAAAATACAGTGCTGTGCTTTCTCAGCACATTGCTCTGCAGATCTGTCAGATTAGGACCTCATGTTAAACGTGTAAATATGTAAAACCATGTTTTTTATTTATGTTTGTTTATTTAAATGATTTACAGTTAAGGTAGTTTATATAGCCCTGAAGTCCCTTAATGATTTTTTGTTTGTATAAGTTCTGACTCAAGTTTTTTGAACCCCAAATGCCTGCTGGCATTTTCAGCTTTTCAAAAGCATCTGCTGCACCATATTTCTCTGAAGTTTTGATGATTGCTGCGGGTACCTGCACCGACGTCCTTCACAGCCAAAGGGTGTTGCACAGAAAAATTTTGGCAGGCGAGTGTGTCTTCAAAACATTTACTTCATGGAGGAAATTTGGGAATTTACAGAAAGAGCTACCAATTTAGACTGATTTGCAGCCACTCTGTTTGGATAATGCTGTGTATATAACCAATCAAACATGTAAAGGGTGTGTGAAATAAACGTATCAGCTATGAGATACTGTTGCAAGGCTATTCTAACATGCTGAAAACAACTGCCTGTCTCCTGTGTCTCCTCTACCCCCCCCTCTCTCTCTCTCTCTCAAATATAAGGATGCAAAGGACATGTGGGAAGCATGCTGTGATTTGGCTGCCGACTGAGGCCGCTGTCTGTAATGAGATTCAAAGTGTTCTCCGAGCCCAGGCTTCGTAATTAGTACCTCAGTGTTCTGAACAAGGCGAGGCGCGCGGGGTGGCAGTAATATCTGATCTGAATGTTCCAGGACCCTGGGCTTGTTAGTAAAGCGTCTGGAGCGAGGCGGCAAGGCTGAACAGGAGGGTCTGTTCCACGAGAACGACTGTATCGTCCGGATTAATAACGGGGATCTCCGCAACATCCGATTCGAACAGTAAGCCTCCCCCGAGGGCTGGTGCCTCGCCGACTCTCCCCCATGACCTCCTCCCCTTTTGCCCCTCTGCTGTGGTGCCTTGGCCATCTTCTGTCGGTGACCTAACCCCCCCCAACCACGCCCCCCTTCCCCCTACCCCTCGTCTCCGGGACTGCATCCAGGTGAGAGGTGAACTTTGGCGGAGGCTGCTGCCACCCACCTCGCCTCATCAACCTCCGGAGCTCTCTGATGTCGCTTGCCTGCCACTTCCTTTTACCTCTCGCTCACCGTGTGTGACGCAGGTGCCACACCAGTGTCACGATGGCTGCTGCTTCCTCGGTGATTCCCAACAGCTGCTGCTTCCCTCTTGCTCGACTTCCTGTGTGTGAAATCATGCTGTGTGTGCTGTGAACCTTAATGTTTGAACCATTCAGACTCAGATATGCAAAAAAAAAAAAAAAAAAAAATTGTGCGTGGAACTTTTATGCATGTAGCTTCTGCTCAGTATGCCTACCTGTGATTGTTAGGTGAGGGTTGCAATATGAATCTCACCCATTAGAAATGTAGTAGGTAACATGTCCTCTGTGGACCTGGATGAGACTAATCAGCAAGGCTCCCCCTGTTAGCATGCCTGCAACCACAGCCCGGGGAAGAGAAACGGATTTCATCCTGTCTGGTTCTTGATTATCCTGAAACTTTTGAGGTCACCCTGGTGCTATCTGTTTCCGTAAGAATCCCTTGCGTCCCCCGAGGGGCTGGCTGGGACTCCCGGCGTGGACGGGATTTTGGAGTGTGACGAAGCCAGCTGCATGCTCAGCTGTCGTAGTGAGATGCCCAGATTGGTCCAGTGAGGCAGATAACTGGAGTTGGCTGTAATGTCTACTGAATGGCGGGATGAAGCACCGTATCCTAAATGCCAAACATTGTCTGTCATGTCCGTATCATCGCAAGGGCAGACACAGCAGATGCCAAGAAATATCTTGAGCACTAAAATTATAAAGCGGACTCATGACTGCGTGTTGTTTTTGCTATGTTTTGTACAAAGCTATTTTTTTCCTCACCCCAACAAAGTAAATTTTAAGCGTTTTACTGTAGACATTAAGACTACTGTAAAAGTACAGTCTGCTGCTTTCGCTTTTTAAAAAGACCATCTAGATTGGTTTGTAACAAAGATACTTTGTTGTACTTATTTAAAAAGTGAACCTTCATAATGCTAAATCATAATTCATAATTTCACGAGCATGGCCTTACCATATCACAGCTGAATTTTGTTCTTGATGCTCATGATGGTTGACATAGAATGATATATTTTCACATGAGTGGTCTCATTTTTTACATAACAAGCTACATCATTCTGTCAACCACCAAAAATCATATAATGTATAACCAGGTTGTCACACCTTTGTAATCAATAGAAGAATTTGTTGTTGCCACAGACTTTTTATGTACAGTCAGAGTAAGGCACCCAATTTAGCAGGGCATTGAGTAAAACGGAACTGCTTTTGTCCTTGATTTTACACTGCAAGAAAGATTTTTGAGGGATACTAAACTCATTTCAGTGAATTTGCTCAGACCAGAATGTTCCGTAATCACTGGAGAGTTGCTGCTCTGTGTTCATTTTCCTCATAATCTGCTGTTTACCTGACTTTTGAAATCAGCATTACATTGAGGACAAATTGCCAAAGGGTACTTTAACTTACATGGAAATATAAACATCCAAACTCTGTGATTTTTACAGCTACTGCATGGAGGGTGCTTTGTATTTGTTAGTTATTCATTTGGAATAGGTTCATTGTCAATGTAAAGAGTGTGTACAGTGATGTCAACATGCATTGATTCCTTGAAGACTTATTCCTTTGAAAGCCTTTGTCATCTCTGATGGTGAGTGGGTCACTCCAGGGCAACCTATCTATATGCTAAGTACCTTAGTTCTAAGCAAAGTAAGATCTCTGCAGAAGAGTTCATTTCCAACTTAGAAAAAATGAAAAAGAATAGAGTGGGTGTTTGTTTCTTTTAATCTCATACCACTGTGCTTATTGATGTCTCTTAAAAGCGGCTGGTGAGAACAAGATTGTCTGACCTCTGCTGAATCTCTAGACTTGAGAGGGCATGTCACCTATTTGCTTTGCATGTTCTTTGGAGTGGTTCTGCCATTTTCAACGTCATACTAAGCTTTGTATTAGAATTCACTGACATCTCAACAAAAATAAAGTGTCCTGTACATCAGATGCATGTCGAATAAGGAATTTCACAATGGCCTCTGTTCATTTAACAGCCCAGACAAACTAACTGAAGACAAAGTTTAATGCATTTCAGCATAATTCAGACCTCTTTGAATAAGGGATACTTATGTGTGCAATTTTGAAACAGTTTTTGAAAGGGTTTAAAATGATTTTCTCCAGAATTAATGTTTCCTGCTAATTTTGATTTTAATTTCAAGTCTTTTCATATTTCTGGCTATTACCATATTTTCTGCAGGTCCATTGTCAGGAATTAATGGTAGCTAACAATGTCTGTGAATTAAATGTAATATTTTCTATATTTAGAACTGCAGTAAAAATTTCCAAGCGGTAAAACTTATTGACCTATTAATTAAGCCTCACAATGCGGGGCCGCGTGGCAAATTGGCACTTAATTCAAAGCGGCGGCTCTGTTGAAATGTACAATGGCTTTTGCTCCACGGGGCTTAATTGCATTGTTTCTTTTGTGAATTTCTCGCCCGCTCCAGAGCGCAGCATATGTTCCGACAGGCCATGCGTTCTCCCAACATCCTGTTCCACGTGGTTCCGGCGGCCAAGAAGGCCCAGTACGAGCAGCTCTCGCAGAGCGAGAAGAACCAGGCCTACGGCCCCGGGCGGTTCAGCCCGGACTCCCAGGCCGGGGACAGGGGGAGCCTGGTCGGGGGGCTGGACCACACCCCGCAGAGGATGTCCCGGTCGGGGCCGCACCCTCACCCCCACCCCCCACCCCCACCCCCACGCTCACCCTCACCCGCCGCACCCGGAGCACGGCGACTTGTACTCCACGCTACCTCACACCGGCAGCTCGGCCGCTAAGCCCCCCTCGGGCCACGCCCCCTCCCCACACAGAGTGCTGAGCTCCACGCCCACCACGGGCTACACCAAGAAGGTCGGCAGGAGGCTCAACATCCAGCTCAAGAAAGGTCAGAGTGCTGGGTCAATGTCTCCTCCTCCCTCTACACCCCAATGTCTCCTCCTCCCTCTACACCCCAGAATTGTGTCGGATATATTTCAGATACTATTTCAGAGAAAGGTTCACTTTTCACCTGTCCCTTTTCAAAGACACATACCCATGAAGATCCTTGCATAATGACATGGTGTAGAATAATATAACGTATAATTTTAAATTGAAATGACACCTTTTTTTCTGCCATTAGCTATGCAGTAAACAAAAAAAAAGCAGCAGTGCATTTATACGGAGACCGCTCTCCTCATGACGGTGAGCGGCTGTGACACTGTAGTGACTTCAAAGTGATTTCTGTTGTGAAAGCTGCCTCCCTGGGGCGTGCCTGGGGTCCTGTAGAGGGCTCCAGCCTTGATTTCATTCCGCTTTACAGCAGTGGAAGTACCCTGGCATTTCACCGCGCCAACTCCAAAGCGAACATCACACGGGAGGCAGCGCCGCATGAAGGAACGCACTGTCCAGAGCGTTACCTGCTGGCCTTATAAATCATTCATCCGTAGCGTCGGTGGAGCTCTCTCTCAGAGAGGGGGGCCGGAGTGGTTCGGGTTGAATTTGAAGGAAGGGGAAAATCAGCCCGGGAGCCGACATAAAGGCTAGGTTTTCCTGAAACTCTGTAAGGCTTTTCAAACATTCCCCTCCGCAGTGTCAGACGCAATCCAATCAGCGGGTGCTTTTGTTGCGATCGTGTGTCACAGCTGGAAGTTCAGTCAATCGAGGCACACCCATTACCCCTGGCAAAAAGAATTCCCCAGCTACAGTTATGAAATATTTAAAGGGCCTGAAATTTAACCACACTCCCCCTCCGTTTGAAAAATAGACTGGAAGAAAAGGAGAGCAACTGTCTCTCAGGAAGGTTGTGACATGTTCTCGTCACACGCTATGCTTCAATCTGTGAAAAGGGGAACCTTAATTATGTCACCCCTGCGGTATTATTCAGTGGTCAAGATGGGAGGAATTCCACTGAGTCCACCTCCTGTCCATTTAAAAACTGTGTCTTCAGCCCCCAGCTCCTGGTGACTTTCAAAAATAAATCTTTCACCCACAGTCTAATTCCAACTGATTTTTTTTTCATAACAAAATATTTTCTTTAACATGGTAATATGTAGGATTTGTTTGCTTAGGTTATAGCTCATGCGGGGAAAATATTATGTGGATCTCATTTCTAACTTTTGGAGGTACAGTGTTCTTAAAATAGAAAAGTACATATACTTGAAAAAATAGGCACCACAGTATTGACAGTATGTTTCCAAAACATATTGTCAGAATTAGAAACCATTCTTATGGAAGGCTTCCGAATTGTGAGAAAACGCTTTGTGAAATCAGTCTTACACATTCTTATACTTTCGAAAAGAAATCATCTCAGGCGTTAGGAAACAAGATTTCTTTTTCAAGCGGTGCTTAAATTATCTCTCGTGAAGTAAAATCGGGGAAGGTTATTTCCATCTGGCGTCGGGAGAAAGACGACATGGCCAGTAAATGAAGCATTAACAGATTTGGAGAGAAGACAGCGCTCTCCCATCCAAATGAATTTGCTTTGGAAGACCAGCGCCTTTTGCAAATGAACAAACCATTCCCCTAGCGGAAGGACTTGGCTGGGGGTGATTCACTTACGCTGTTGCTCAACCAGCAGATGTTAAACCGAGATATCTGGCCAAAGAAGCGACAGAGCCATGGGGGATTTGATGCTGAGAGCTCAGAGCTCTTGGGGAGGTAGTTAGTTGTCACTGCCTTATGTTAAGAGGAGTTTAAGGCCGCACCGTGCTTTGTGTGTTTGTAAGACTTGGTGAAACACCAATTACTTTGTTTACAATCTCAAAATGGGATTGCGTCAAATAATTACCAACACTCAGTCTGTAAAATGAGCAGGATGACCAGATCTTGAAGCTGTAAGGGAGAGATGGCACTCTCGGGGGTGTATTTTTTTTAACTTGGTAGCTTGGGCACAGTTTGGACCAACCATTCATGCAATTCTATAAGGACTGTCTTGTAATATTTAACTATTGTTGTAAGTGTGGCTGTATATTGGCCTTGATCACTCTCTAGGGTATTGCTTACTGTTGATGGGTAACAGATGCTATAGATTTAAGTTGATAACCATTTTGCTACTTTTTCTACTGTGATGAAACTGAGCTTGTTCAAATGACTGGGCAGTATGTCTCTGATGTTTGTGTAGGTATAGGTGTTCTTACTGCAAAAAGCTGAATATGATGTGTTCATGGTCTTGTGCATGTTTCCATTTAAGAAGATGACTTCCAGGATGACACATTCAGTGATTCCTGATTTATTTTGAAAGTGAGGCAGCATGTTCCTGAATCAAATCTTAAGGGACACTGAAGCAATCCTGTTTATTTTTGCCTTGGAAGTAAGTGGGCGGGAGTGCCTTAAGGAAATAATGGGAGAATAAACAGCTCGTTTAGAGCGGGAAATGTCGAAACGTTTACTGGTAAAGGTGGTGCGTTTCTTCTTTTGGTTGGATGTATAATTGGGTTTTTGGCACTGGGACCTGGATTTAAAATCTAAAGTGGAACACGTTCATTTCTATCCCGCGGTGTGCTTTCATTACCAATTTTCCAAAAAGGAACCGCTGCCCGAGGGCCTCAGTAATTATTGAAGACAAGGGTATTAAAGATGCGTTCTAATCACCTGATTGTGGGCCCTCACCAGTGGAGTCCTCCATAACATAATGGAGTTTGATTAGTAATGGGCTCTGCTTTAGAGCTAAGTTCCTGGAAGAGCAAATGAAACCGCCCTAGGCTGCTGGACCGCAGTGCAGACCACACTGACTAGGTGTGACTGGGTCTTGCCGAACGTGAGGTCTATCTACCTGCAGCTTCTTGCGTTTTTCGACAAAATCTGGATCGTTTCCACTGACACGGAGACTAATCGTGTTTGGTTTGGGTTAAATTAAATTGGGCTTTTAATGCCGCCAATTTCAGATTTCCCCGCTAATTAACTTTTCTTGATCCATGTAACTTATTATTCAGGAACTTCAAACAAGTCTACATGCACTGAGGGAATTACTTTTTATGAAACGCAGAGAGCGTGAGGATGTCATTATGAAACAAATTATTACTATTTAATAGAGTTTGGTGAACTCTATTTAAAGTGGAAGATGTGCAGCGAAATCCTTTGCAGTCGGACTTCTTTGTTGATCATTCTGCTGTATTGGCAGGGAGAGAGCTGTAATTATCTCAGATGGCTAAACCTCACCTTGGGGTCATCATAAAAAATGAGTGGTTTTTTTAAAGCGTTTCCCCATTCCCTTGTTTGTAGTGTACTCTATACCTCAGTAGCATCCAGGAATTGTCTATTGTTTCACACATCTGGCTTTTACAGCATGGCTGGGTTAACATGGTACAATCTTGCCCAGCTTTACTGAAGATATTATAGTCAATGGTTTATTGTACAGTACAGTAGGTAGATCAGATAACATTTCAGCAACTACATCAGCCTTTTGAACATAATTACAGATCCAGTGTCGGCATGAGCAATCTCACATGAAACGCAGCAATTATGTTAAGCCTGTACATGGGCTGGCCTGTAGCATGAACAGATTAGCTGCTTAGTTCTCCAGGGCTGTAAGTGAGACTGATTCGATTGTTGTAGTTGCAAATGAAGAGACATTCTCTCCCCCTCTCTTACTTACAGTGTCTAGGGTGTTGCCTAAGCATGGGTCTTTGGTAAAGGTCAGCCAGGCTACTTTGGACCATTACTGCTTTTCCAACTGACAATTGATATTCATTTGCAGTTCCATAAAGGTCATTTTAAGATTTTTCTTCCCCCTGTGTGCGTGCGTGTGTGCGTGCGGGTGGGTGTGGTGGTATGGGGGTGTATGTTAGCAGAACTAAAGCTTGAATTCAGTTTTTGTTGCATGATTAGATTTAGAAACGTATATTTTTTTAGTCAGTGATGATTTATGAGCTTGAAATAAAGGAGGCAGAAACTTTACATTTTAACTGATTTCTCTCCATTTGTGTTCTTTCTTCTTGTTTTTCTTTATTAAAAACAAGCAGTTAATTAACTGTATACTTCTGTACTTGTCATTTGATAAAAAAAAAACCAAAGCATGAAAGCAAATAGCAGTTTAAAGGTAAGATTTCATTCATTCATGTAACATTCTGGATTTTTGGAAGTTAAGCCTGCGTTTGCTGTTTTGTTTGTCCTCCAGGTCCGGAAGGCTTGGGGTTCAGCATCACGTCTCGTGACGTCCCCATCGGCGGCTCGGCGCCAATTTACGTGAAGAACATTCTCCCACGTGGAGCCGCCATTCAGGACGGCCGACTGAAGGCGGGCGACAGGCTGCTGGAGGTGAGAATGGCGGAGCTAGAATGGGTCTGAATTACCAAATCTCCAGCCCGTGGTCATTGTTTGGTATCTGTCTTACCCCATCCCTCCTTTTACTTTTGGTTCGAAATATCAGTGGGTGACATGAGATTGCTATCATGATATGTAACTGACCTACAAAAAATACAGGTGTATGAATAATGTATTTTGATGCCTCAAACTCTGTCATGTCCTTGCAGTAGGATGCAAATTCCGGATGCTGTCTTGGAATTCGATGTGCGGCCATTTCATTGATCTTTCTGTGATAGACGTGCATTTGCAGTGCCACCAGTTGCTGTTTGGTCTCCATGATGTCACCACCTGAATGTCCATGTGGTGTTTGCAGGTGAACGGGGTGGACCTCAACGGGAGGACGCAGGAAGAGGTGGTGGCCCTGCTCAGGGCCACCCAGATGGGCGGCTCTGTGGGTCTGGTGATCCTTCGGCAGGAGGATGCCTTCTTACCCCGGGAGGTGGTGAGTCTGCACCTGCTGTGTGTCTATGTCTGTGTGTATGTGTACGGGTGTGTGTGTGTGTATGGGTATGGGGTGTGTGTGTGTGTGTGTGTATATGTTCATGCTCCTCATCGTGATTGATTGACTGGCAAGCGCTGACTGAGAAGTGCTTTCCACTTGTCAGGCACTCACACGTCTAATCACCGTCTCTTTGTCGTCCTGGCTAACACGCATGCGTGCAAAAATTAAGCACACCCCCTGAAAATAGCACTTTGCGAGAAGGCCGATTTTTCACTCGCTAACAAATCAGTGAGGCTGCCGAGACTCCTGTGGGTTTTATTAGTGAATGATGAATCTGAGTCTCCTGGCCCAGGCACCATTAGAACCAATTTCCTCTCACAATCACTCATCATCTGTGGACTGGTATCTGTGGACCGGTACTAACAGTGAGACCACCTCATTCCACAGCACTTGAAAATCACATTAAATGGTAATTTTCCGAAAGGGTTGTGCAGCTTTCTCCCATCGGATCCTGGAAGATGTTCCCCAACAGTGGAGCCGCTTCATTTGAATTGTGTTTGGTGGCCTGTGCTGGTATTCTTAAAAAGGAGTGTGGCTCTTGAGAATCATTGTAAGCCATGAATTTAATTCAGTCACTTAAAAGTTGTAACTAGGGGTGTATTCATAAAGGCACTGTAACCTAAGCATGAACAATACAGACAAACTCTCAACTGAAAAATAAAACTGTGCCTTATGTTGTTCCTGTGAAAGCTATGTCTACAAGCTGCCATTGTGTTCCAAATATGTGGATATAGGTGTTCATATTCGCTATTAATCTATGCCCACTCAGCTGTGAGGAACAGCACAGTGAGGCTGTCTGATTTAGGGGGACAATACCAACAGGTTTGGAGACTGCTGCTTGTGGCTGTTGCACGTAATAGCCATTTTTTACAGTACAACCAGAGAAAGGTAACAGCCACGATAATTAATCTCAACAGTGCACAGTGGCAGAGATATACAAAGGTGTCATGATTTTCAATACAAGCAGTGTATTAGGCTGTTTAAGGCCAAATCCACTAGAAAAGTCATGTGCACATGTATAACAGGATCAAACCAATAGAAAGTTCCATATGAAATAGCAAAAATAATTATTAAATATTTAAATATATCCATGTTTCACTTTGCAGTGAAATGTACTTTGTTGAACTTTTAGGTAATGCATAATTATGAAATTAGCACTTTATTGCAATGGGTTGCAAAGGTCCTCTCACAAACATAATCCCTGCCTGATCTAATCAGTTTCCTTTTAGGAATTCATTACTATCACGCACTTAGGAGACATTCTGTCTTGAATGAAAATTGTCAGCTTGTTGCAGTCGTTCATTATGCAGCAAAAAATTCTTTTCAGGCTCTCAGCTCCCTGAATGCACTTTCATGTTATTAGGAGTCCCAATTGGTTATTCCAACTGTTTTTGCCTTTTTATGAACAAACTTGGAGCCTTAAACCTAATTCTTTTCCTGACCAATTCTTTCACTTACCTCACGTTTACTCTTATTCCTTTCTTGAATGAATTCCAGCCCTGATGGCCTGAAGAATGTTTTCAGTTTTGATAAACACCCTTATCTGTGGGGAAACAGCTGGTATGACCCCCACACGCTGTTACCCCACTGTTCCAAACTCAACTGAGGAATCAAGATTCCTCTTTAGTTTGTCCAACGTTGTTACCTTCACTGTTCCAAATGCCTGCACAGGTTAGGAGGCCTCTAGTCATTCTCACGTGGTGATGTTCCAGGATTTCTCTTGCTGAGATGAGTTCTGCATATGCCTGGCTTATAATATGCATGCAGTGGTGTAAATGCCAATGTCCATTGATTCTCTGTCACTGTGTCAGGTAGGGATTTAAGGTCTGAGTCTTTAATGTGTCATGCGTGAAAGTTATGCTGCATGGTTGACTGAGAGCCAGCCAGTTCAAAATAAACACGCTGTTGAAGTTGGTCAGTCAGTCATTCACTTAAATTTGCAGGCAATTGGTGACTTATGGCCCAGGAAGTTAGGTCATTGTAAATGTGACCTAAAGGGAAGAGGTCATCCACTGCACAGTTAGATCTGTTAACCTGTACATTGTTCAAACCTGTTCAAACATGAAAGAGGGGAAAGGCCTTGTTTCTAAAAAAGACATACAGATGGTCAGCTTGTATGTACTGCCAAATTTGACACACTATATAGTACCCACATTTAGCAGTGAACTTCAAACACAGTGTCTCCCAATTTAGACAAGAGCTTGACCTTTGAGGTGAATTTTAAAATAATATCATGATTCGTGTTTATTTCAGAATTTTATTGTTGTATTGCCATGATGAAACTGCTATTATGAAGAATAACAAGCCTAATTGAACGTGTGTTCTGTATAGGGGGCATAGACAGCCAGAAAATTTCCCTTGCTGTCATATTAACAGACAGGTTTGAATTTTTCCTGCCCCGAGCTAGCCATTAGCAGATCTCAATAGCCCACACACGGGCGAAAAAAATCAGATTACAGGGGCTCTGCCTTAGCAGTGACAGTTATTGAGAGTAAATGGCGGTGGGGATGGGGCCGGGTTATTGCTTGGCTGTCAGACGAGACTGGAGACTGGAGGAGGCGTGGCAGCGGGCATCACTGTACATCTTTCCTTGTCTGCGGTGCCCGGCCTAAATCACGGCACCGGTGACAGCGTGCGTTCGACCGAACGGGATGGTGTCAGACGTTTGAGGAATGGTGTTTGTGGGCCTGGTTGTGTGAGACAGAGCATGCAAGGGAGCAAGACTGATTGAGCTTTGTTTGGATCCTTTGATAATGTTTAATGTCACTGTTGGAATTGGGGGTGTGTTTCTGCCATTCAGATGTTTTTTTTTTTTTCCCCCTGTTTGTCTTATTTGTGTGTGTGTGTCTGTGTGTGTCTGTGTGTGTCTAACACACAAATGTAAAGGCATTATGCAGAATTTGTGGATTTTTTTTTTATACCTGTTTCATTCTTTTTCATATCACACAATGAGATACGGCACACAATATGCACAAATTGTTTGCAAGAGTTTACCTCTCAGTGTTCAAATCATTCAATCAATCCAGCCCAAGCGCTGTAGATTGCTTTACTTGCTTTATGTTCGCAACCCAAATGAATTAGAATGAGCTTGTGGTCATTCATTACTATGAGCTGTTGTTTTCTTTTCTGTTGTGCAATCTTCTGATCTAGTCCTCTTTTCTTTTGAATGCTCTAAAAAGGATTACCGAAGGACATTCTGAAGGACAGCATGCTTACAGTTTGCTCATACTATAACAAGAAGAAGCACTGAGACTAAAGCCAAAATGTACTTTTGAGTCAAAAGATGTCTCTCTTTTTCACAGACTAAGGTTTACGACATTCCCCTCATTTTATAAAGTTTTTTTGACAGGATTTTGAGATGTACAGAAGATTTAAGAGAGGAGAGAAAATCTGGCTTTTGTCAGTCTGGAGTGATTTGGAGGGTGAAGGGGGAGAGAGGGAAAGATGGGCTAATTTAGGGATTTGGGGGTGGAGACAGGCAGATGTAGGGAGACGTGTCAATACGATGAGAATGTGGCAGGGCTGTTGAGGAGTAACAGCTAGAAAAAGTCTGTGGGGAGGCAGATGCCCCGTACCTGGTGAAACCTTACCCCCTGCCCTGAGTGCAAGCATACAGCTGCATTCTGCAGACTGAATACTTCATTCCCATTATTGTGCTGCTAATACCACGAGCCACAGTCGTCTGTGCTCTGTCATGCTTGCCTTCCCAGAATGCATGCTTAGAGCGGTTATTCTCCGTGTGCAGCCAGTTGCCTTTGCTCCTGGTGAACTAGGCCCGCAGCAAGGATTATATTTCAGCTTTCTTCCTCAAATGAATAACTTCACAGTATGTTGGCCAGAAAAAATGCGTAACCGCTCTGCATGCCTGAAGAGATGTATCGGAGATGATATACGAACCTGCACATGTTTTTGATGAATACTAATTTTACCGTTTTTATTTCTTCTGAGTCATGCTGAAGCCCATAAAACACTAAATCCCTGGCTAACAAAAGTAAAAATACCCGCTGAACTGTCTCTGACTGTCACACAAAATGTGCCCGAAGTGTGTTTTTTTTCCCCATCATATTTTAATTTCACCTTGACATCAAGTGCTTTTCTGTCTGCTATTTAGGGGGTTTTGTATTGTTTCCCTTTTTTTGTTTCTTTCTGTTTTATTATCATCCTTTGTTTTATTTCCGCCTCTTCTAGAATGCAGAGGTCCAGGCGCAGTGTTCCAGGGGTTTGGTAAGAGCCTGCTTCCATTTCCCACGCCTGCGATAGCCAATCCGCAACACTGCTGAGCCTACACCGCCGTAGCCAATACCCATTACAGGCAGTCTGCACCACTGAACGTGTTTCAGTCATTTCCTGTTATGGGCAATGTGCAATACTGCTCCCATAGGAGCCAATTTCTGTTATGCGCAGTCCGCAAGAGCACACCTAAAGGAGGTAATTCTTGTTATAAACAATCGACTATACTGCACCTATAGTGGTCTGTTCCCATGAGAGCTAACCTGCAACTGTGCCCTTACTCTGCTGTAATTGGAAAATTCGCCCACACCCATTAGACGTCAGCATAAGCCTTGTTAGAGGCATTCCTCAGCACTCTTCCTGTCAGGTGCAATCGGAGGCCATTCCTTAGTAAAATTCCTGCTCAGTATACTCTCAACAACATCCTCCCACATATTTTCTCAGCAGTTCCAGCTCAAACCTGCGGGTATTCCTTTGAAATGAAAACGTATTTTTCAACGAGCTTCAACCAAAATGTTTTCATGTGGAGAGGGTGATGCAGTGTTGGCTGGATTGGCAGCAGGTGCTGGGCTCAGTGGCTTTGCAGTCAGTAGTCTGTGTGTCTTGTTGCTGTGGTGTGGATGTTTTGTTGATGTGTGATGGCATTCTTTATGTAATAACAAGCATCAGGGTGGCGTTTGCTTTCTTGATATTACTGGCAGGGCATCAGAATTGTAACATTGTTGATAACAGGGTACAGTGGTTTATTTTCCAAAAATATTGCAGTCACATGACTAAGGCTTTTGAATGTAGTATTTGCTTGCAGTATGCCTGCGATACGTTATAGTTCCCCTACCAGATGCTTTTTTTGCAGAACAGCTTGCAGACAAAAGGTTACAATTTTCATGTCATCTATGTACATCTGGTTATTTTACTCAGACATATCAGGTTAAGCAACTTGTCCAAAGTTACCACAGCAGAACTGAACTGGCAACCGAACTGATGATTGAACTGGGAGTGGCTAATTGGAACCACTCACGCTGTTTTTCTTGGATTTTATCACTTTATGTGAAACCAGTTTCTGCTTGAGCACCACTCCAATGGCCATAACACAGTGGAACAGTTTTACAATGCTGTTTCTTTCAGTCAGCCTTTCATGAATGTAGGGTTGTTCACAGTGTGTTATATGTAGATCGTTATGTACATTCATGAAGCGATGTTTGTAGTATGTAAAATCAGACAGTGAAAGGTAGGAGTTGCTTTGCATGGAATGTGTTTTCAGTCTGAGGTGAGGTGCTTGCGTCACATCACTGATGCATGCTGGGTAAACCCCTCCTCCTTGCTGTGCATACTGGGGCCTACATTGTGCTTTACTTTTGCCACCCTGTATTGTGAGCACTAATACCCTTACACTATACATCTGCTGTCCTGCATGGACATTTGCCCATACCTCTGCACTTTGTCATCCTGCATAGCTGAACCCTTGTACCCCTTTACTGTACCACTGTTACCCTCTGCCAGTATGAAGTGACATTTTTTGGCTGTGAGGTCTTGTAACTTTTCAGTGTGGGGTGAAAAACAGAGTGTGTCCCGTAATTTCTATTGTGCATGTTAGTGTAATTAAACAGTGCATTAAATTCCTTTTTGTGATTACATCTGGGCTGTCACAGATCCATTAGGAACGATAGCTGCCAAGCACTGAACATGTTAATTGTGTCATTAATTGAGGCTTCACTATCATCTGACAGCTGGATCCATGGATCCAATCGAGAGAGAAGCTGCAGACAAATGCACAATGGTGTCATTTATAATTACAGCCGGCAAATCATTTTGCGGGGGTTATTTGGCCATACAGTTTTTCAGTATATTTCTTTTCCAACGGTATAATTAGAAACAATTGTTTCGGTCAGAATCGCCTCATTTGAGTAAAGTAAGTAAGGCCCACCCCACCCAAATTTTCAGGAAGAGACAGGCCAAATGCGTTGAATAAAGCTAATTGAATCAGACTATATGGAGCCTGACCTAAACCAAGTGGTTGTTCAGTCATTTTATTTTACAAGCTTAAACTTTTTTTTTAGTATCTTCTCAGCGTAATGGCCGCAATTATTTGCAGCAGATGGAGCCTCTTGTACGAACGTACTTTCCAAATTGCCCCGACTGACATGACTTGTTTGCGTAGTGAAGCCATCAGAGCAGTAACTTTGTATATATTATTTTGTAAGTGCGGCGCATCAGCTTTCCGGAAGGGAAACCGCTTAGTACATTAGCGGTCCTCATCCGATAGAAGTTCCTCGCAGCAGATGGAGAGGCAAGAGGTGAAACAAAGCAGAGAGCAACAAATGTTGCCATTGTAGAGTGCTAATTATCCCGATGCCTCTCCAGAGGGGAAAGACAGCAACTCAAGCTTGCGCGCGCTGTTTGTTGACAACTGTGAATATACCGGCGTAATTGAAAACCTTGTTATAAAGTCATTCAAACTTTCCTGAAGTGTTTCACGCCTGCTTTCTGGCATGATTAAGAGGCAAACGGACATACAGAGCCAGCCCCCTTTTTGTCTGTTTCTGAGTGGCAGGTGTGAACGCTTAGGGGCTGTGGCAGTGGTGTTGTGCACGCACATACACAGAGTGATATGCATGCACATGCACGCACAGAGTCACATGCATGCATGTGCACAAACACCCCACACACGCAACCACAGCATCCACACACACACACACACACACACACACACACACACACACACACACGCATGCTCGCACACCCCCATACACACTCATGCACGCATATGCACAATGGATGCGTGCACACACATACGTTCTTATACACACACACACACACACACACACACACACACACACACACACACACACACCCTGCCGATTCTGGAATTTCTGTGCAGGGATAGTTGTGCCACTACGGTATGGTTTTGAGTGTCCCTTCAGAGACGCCCTGTGAGGGAGTTTGGAGAGACCTGCTGCCTGAGGTAATCGCTCACCCACCTGCAAACTGGCTGCATTCAGGTCCAGTCCTCTCCGGCACCAAACACAGAGAATGGCATAGTTTTTGTGTTTGTTTATATGATTTTGGGGAAAAAAACCTCTTTCACATTACAGTCTGATGGGCCTAGAATCCATTTTTTTTAGTAATTGTTGAATGCACTGCGCTCCAGTACATCTTTACAAAGGCAAAGTGCAACTGTGGATTTTTTTTTCCCTTCCAGACAAGCATTCAGACATTTAATATGCAATGGTCTAATTACTTGCCTTGGGAGTTTTTTATGTCAAACAACCTTAACCTCTGTAGTGACCTTTGTCCCAGATACGCTACCTTTATGGCCTCTTCAGCATGCTTGAGACACCTTAGCCTAGTGCAGTATCTGCTAGCTACATGCTGTTCATTTTCCTTTCAGTTTGCCTCTCCTGGACAGTGGCTAAATAATTAATACTTAAGAGTAAATGCCTGGAAAACATTGAATAGAGAGTAGCTTTTGGTCCAGAGTGGCACTGCATAAACTTGCACGCTGGCTTGTGTTGAGGAATTTGAGTTTAGTTTAGTTCACTGAGTTTAGAGAAGTGCAGGGAATATACAATCCGTTCCCTGAAAATGTGTTGTTAGATTTGATTGATTACAATGATAGCATTCTCATGTAATGTAAAATGGGTTATAGGTGCACGATAATTTCTTAATTGTTGTCTATTATAAGTATATTATTTTCTTACAGCTACATGATATTGAAGTTTATTATACATTTAATTATACTGTAGAGAATTTTAATTACGACTGATACACAAACACAGAGAGCAGCATTGTCCATTGGTGGTGTCCTGTGATTACTGTTAACATTGTGGTAGTGTTTTTGTTTTTACAACTTTAGTTTTAGATAAATAGAAATAGGTAATGCATTGAACTAAAGTTTTAAATATGATACAGTACAATACATTTGCTCAACAGATGCTGTTATCCACAGTGACGTGAATAGTTTACAAATCGTCCATTCATTTATACAGCGGGATGTTTGGGAGTTTTGGGTTAAGTGCATAGCCCAAAGGCACAACAGCAGTGTGCCAGCTGGGATTCAGTCCCACAACCTTTGAGTTATGAGCCCTGTTCCTTGCAAATACACCACACTGCTGACATCACCTTCACCATGAAGTTGGTGTGATTCACCTGCTGGTTCAGGGTGGCAGATTCCTGAAATACATACAGAGAGAGGGTCTTACAGTACTAAGCTGCTCAGGTGTGGTTCTGTATGCTGTTTGTGCTGTGCCCTCATCAGCAACAGCAAATAAATTAACATATTCCCTGAGGCAAATGTTTATACCAAGCCTTGCCCTTTGCAGTGTGTAGTCATAATGCCATTTATCTTTTTTATAGTTAAGTACAAAAGGAGAACCAGTTAGAAAGGTGTGTATTGCTTTGATTAAAATTAACTGGCAAGGCACAGTGTCATGAACGGAAGAGAGAATTGTGAGGTTAAGAATGTAACCACCACTGTACAGCAGACACAGACACGTGACTTGATCCACAGTCCCTGATAATTCTGTAGAGCATCTATGATACGTGAAGTCTTCATGGGGGAAGATGTGGTCTGTCTCCCACCTGAAGCCCTCATGGTGTTAGCTGTTGGGTTCTGCAGCCAAGCATTGACCCCGTGTCAGTATCATTTATCTTTACGCTGTGGGTTGGGCTTGGTTAAGCTGATTGTGGATCAGTTCGGGATGGGAAGTATTGGGAGCTATGGGCATACAGTTGGTTAGAAGGGTGGAATGGAGCTCTGCCTATGGATATAGCAAGTGCGAATGCAAATGAGAATTTGGCTGCTCATTACAGAACTGCACCAGTACAGGACAGCCATTGCAGTAAAGCTGTGGAAGAACTAAGATAGTCTTGTCTGCATCTCCTCTGAAATGGCAAATACCTGTCATGGCCAAACAGCTTTCCCAGACTATATAGCACAGCGGTGGCCTTCTCTATATGTTGTTCCTCTTTCTTGTCCCTGGCTGACATGGAGTAGTTTGGGAAAATTTGGAGGTTTACAGAACACCAGCTAACATCTTATGCAATAGAGTAGGAAAAAACACTTTTCTGCTGGGAAAATTGCTATCCCCAATTCATCTGCTCTACTCCACAGTTAAGAATAGAGTGCAATGGGTAATGGTTTTTTTATTTATTTTTATTCACATTGCTTTATTTATGCACACAGATGTGTCTGCATTGTTGAGCCAGCTTTGTAGTGGTTTAGAAATGCATAAGGCAATCAGAGTGCCAATTTTCCCTCAGAACAAGGTGTTCGCATAATTAAACTGATTCTGAAGTGTGGCAGAAGACAAAGCAATTTTGTTAATGACTTTAGAAACCGCTTCAAGCTGCCACCTGTTTTAATTTAGACAACTTTGACAGTTACTGTAATTGTACTTTTACTGTGTGTGGCAATAGTAGGATATTGAGGATACTTATCAGGCAGGGTTCGGGCCAGAGGGAACACAAGTACATTAGACAGGAATATGGTAACCCCAGCTTTCTGTGTATTGTATTCAAAGACTGATTTTGGTGTGCTCCTGTTGTCGATGTCAAATCGAAAATCTGTTTGCTAAGGATGTCTCGAGGGGATATTCTGGGGGACCTTGTTGAGAGCCAGTCCTCTCAGACTGGGAAATGTATTCCTGTCCCTTGCGACCGGTAAAATCAGTGCTATTCAGCTCTGGTCCTGGAGGGCTGCCATCCTGCATGTTTCCAGCTCTCCTTAAACCAATTACTCTCTCAGAACTGGGGGAGCGAGCTTAAATTGGTTCAATCAAGACAATGATTAGTTGAATGATCAGGTGGTTAAGTGCCGGGCTGGATGGCAAGCCTGCTGGGATAACAGATACTCCGCCCTCCCCCAGGTTGAGGAAAATAGGGTTGAATTTATATCTGTGCACAGTAAGTACATTCCAGCCGTGGCCACGTGCGGGTGCCTTTCCACATCCGCGCTTTAATTGCATTAATTAATATGAGGAATAAGCCAGGCTATGTTAGCTTCAGTTCTTTGCCAAGTCCACCTGCAGAGGTTCCCTTCTAGAGCCGTCAACAGTGGCTTGTTACCGACCGACGTCACTATCGCTCGATGAGCATGGTGTCGAGGCCGTCTTGAATGTCCATCACTGTTTGCGTCATCCCTCTCGGTACACCTGAATGCTGTGTACCCGGATGTTTGACATTCAGGGATCAGAAGGAAAAGAGCAAAGAACATTGTGTGCAGCGCTTGTTGCACGCAGGTCTTGCCGGCAGTTACATCCCCGAGTGGTTCCTCTCAGGTCTTCAGATTCATTTCTAGCCACTTTCATGTCACCAGCACGAGGCGGAGATGTTCTCAGAACGAGGCATTCCAGGTGATGCTGTGTACAAAATCACACAGGGTGAGAGGGGTGAGCTGTTTCTTTCTTTCCTGTTAGAAAATACAAACCCTTTTGTGCTCTATTGCCTGAATTCCTTCACCATCTCTGCTATGTCCTATCCAAATGAATTCCCTTCCCTCCCATACAATTTAATTAGACCTCGCTGCACAAACAACGGGAGCCAATTAATGTTTGACAACGAGCTTGATTGTTAATTAATCGCTCACGCGCGTAATTGACTTTAATTTTGGAAATCATTTATAAAGGACAGGGAGTCCTTTCAGAGCGCAGAAACAGCAGAACTGCAGGACGAGTTCATGCGAGCGCTGATAAAATGTTCTCCCTCTCATTTTTCAGTTTCATTCTGTGGTTATCCATGTACAAGTGTTTTGTATTTATTAATGTGTTTTTTTCATAACTCCTGTTGTTTAAGACAGCAATGAGAGTTACGACATGAACCAGGCGTTCAATTTGAAATGAGGTTTGTCTGTGAATGGCAGTCATTGAAACGTAGGTGTGACAGGCTTCAAATGCGCCCCAGTCTGACACGAACTTGAGGCTGTGCTCTCTACACTACGTATGTCAGTTGATTACAGTCTGTCACCATGTAACAAAATGGTAATGGACCGTAACATGGTAACATGACCTGTCATTGCCAAACACTCTATTTGTTGTCCAGGACTCTTGGAAAGCTGGTTTTGGGGGATGGTATTTTTCCAAGATGGATCTGTTCAAGCTACTGCTGACTATTTCCATTTGTGAAATATAGCTATAACAGCTGTGTAAATGACTCCCTTTAGTACCTATCATATATTTTCAGTTATGTGAGGCAGTAAATTACAAAATACTCATCTCAGTGTAACACATCAACACTCAATAGTAGTCTGTGGTGTACTTGATTTCAGGTCACATTTTTTGACAGCTGTAATCACATATTGCGGCTGGCGGGGTACCAGTATTCAGTTGTTTACATTTTTATTACAATGTTTTCAGATTTTTTTATATAACTGAAGCTGTAGTGATCTACTTTTAATTTAATTGCATTGATTCTCTTCTTTGTGAAAAAGGGGCGCGTTGATCATTTTCACACACCTAATGCCTTACATATACTGTTGAGCAAGCTAAATGCTAAAGTTACAAACAACAGAATTGCAAACCTCAAAGAAAGGTGATACTGATCACTGAAGGAGAGTCATGCAGCAGTCAGTCAGTTTGGGGTGTCAGAAATGCCTGTTTGGAAATGAAGTTAAAAATGAAAAGCCATCCTCAGTGTGTGACAGAAAATATTAACCTGGGATTACTCTAAAATTCAAGCAGGAGTACATGCGTGGTATTTTTGTCCGCTTCTTTGTTGGTTAGCGTCTCAGATATACTGCTTTACTGTGCTGCAGTTGTGTTATCAGGAAAAATTAGACAAATACTGATAAAATTCTATACCAATTCTGACAAAAAATCTGTGTGAAATATTTTTACATCCAGCATCATTTATTTGGGACTTCAGGGTTGTTTTTTTCATCTTTGACAATGATTTTTTTTTTTATCTTTTAAGACTTGAAATCAAGTCACTGAGATCAATGTAATATAGGATTCCTCTTTTGCTGTGAATACTGCAAGATGACACAAGTGACTATCAAGTTTTTGTCATTGATCGCTTTAAACACAGATGACATTTGTTGTCAGGGCCTGGTTCTTTGGTGTGCTTTTCAGATGCAGTCCTGAACCAAACTTGGCATGAACCACATTGACGTATTCTTTGATTGTAGAGATGCTGTGCGATTCGTATTTGATGGAGCGTTAAACGTGTTAGGGGTCTGTGGAGTTCGAGCATCCGGGCATGCTCTAATATCTGATTAAAAAGCCTCTACCTGAATGGCTTTCAATAGACCCTCAACTTTTAAAATGCCTTTCCATTGAACAGCTGTTGAGGCTGAGCACCTGGCATTCCTTGAAGCTGAATAATGTGTTCATATCTGAGGGCTAACACAGGCTTGTCAGTTGTTGGGTTGACTGCCCCTGTATTGTGTACAAAGGAACATACTTTTGGTGCCACAGCAAACTTTCACAATAACTGATGCAGGCAGAGGCTCCTGTGTCACGCAATCCTGTCTGTTCCTTGTTACACAATGGTCAAAGCTTCATATAACAACAATAAATTAGTGACTTTGAGTTGGCTTCCCCGTAGACATCAATAAACAGTAATATTTTGTTTTATTTTCACAGCAGATCCTAATTTTTCATCTGCAGTCTTCAGAGATTAAAAAGGCCTACTTTGCCCTGAATGTTTTTTTCATATTCATGTAGGATCACCATATCTGTTATACTATGTAGCACCTGTCTTGTACTGAGACATATCTTTTCTAGTCGTAACCCTGTCTTAGCATGTGTGTCTTTTTTATGTGGAATCAAGGGGAAAAAAATTAACATCGAAGTTAGTCAGGAAAGCTTTTGAGTTACCGCTGGGCCTCAGTTCTCATAAGCATTGAAATCCAATAAGTTGAGTGCGTTTTTAAGACGGGTTTGATCGAACGTGTTTGCCTCCGCGGTTTAATGAGGTGTGTGCTGCCTGAATGAAAAGCTATCTCAGCCTTCACATTCCGCAGAAATAATCTTGCAGGGGGGACTCACGGAGATGCCTGCCTTCTGTGCATCAGGAGTCTTTCCTCAGCAATGCATTATTGAAATGCCCAAGCACAACACTTCTGAATCTCAAATTGATGGCTGGCCTTATTTCATTTATTTTTTAAACAAATGCGTTTTTTGGAAGGGTGTGATTATAACTATGAAAACACATCCTCGCCAGTCTGGCTGGCAGTGAGCATTAAAAATGACAGCCGGGAATAATGTGATATGACACTTCCTCTCTTCCTGTCTTCCTGTCTTCCTCCCCTCCTCCCGCCCTCTCTCTCTCTCTCTCTCTCTCTCTCTCGCCCTCTCTGTCTGTCTCTCTTTCGCTCTCTCTCTCTCTCTCTCTCTTTCCTGTAGAAAATGGAGGAGGAGGACCTGGTGCTGACGCCGGACGGGACGCGGGAGTTTCTGACGTTCGAGATCCCGCTGAACGACTCCGGCTCGGCGGGCCTCGGGGTCAGCGTCAAAGGGAACAGGTCGAAGGAGAACCACGCCGACCTGGGCATCTTCGTCAAGTCCATCATCAATGGCGGCGCGGCCTGCAAGGCAAGTCTCGTCTCGGTGGCTCCATCCATTAAAGGGTTGTGATCCCTGGCTCGTCAAACACCGAAATCATTCCCACCCTGCCAGTTTTTGGCAGTGAGATACGTTTTTGTTGAATGACACTTCAGCACTGAACATGGCAATGGTCCACTAAAAAAAAAAAAAAAAAAACATGCAAATCATGTTGTTTTTCCCAGCTTGTGGGTACAATTATTTCTAACATTACTAACAAGTAATGGAAATTTTTCACTCTCCTTGTCCCGTATCAGGCCCTTATGAGAGCTGCCATGTTGTCACTGAAACATGGCTAAGTCCTTTCAGAGAGCATTGTTTGGCAGCTTGGTCTGTACCTTTGAATGTATCCAGTGGCGCCGTTCCATTGGCAGATCTGTCACCGTCTGTCATGGTGGTGTTTGCAGGACGGGAGACTCAGGGTGAACGACCAGCTGATAGCGGTCAACGGGGAATCGCTGTTGGGAAAGACCAACCAGGACGCCATGGAAACACTGCGCAAGTCCATGTCCACCGAGGGCAACAAGCGAGGGATGATCCAGCTCATCGTTGCCAGGAGGGTCGCCAAACGAAACGAGGTAAAAAGCAATTAGCCAGTGACATTGGGCATGTTAATGACTAATTAGAGGGATGATCCTGCTGGGGACTAATTAGTTAGGCTTCCTCTCAGAAGCCTGATTTCCTTTGTCTGAGTGGCATGCATCCATGTTGTTTGGTTATTTGGAGGCCTTTGCCACACACTAGCATGGCCTCTTGGGAAAATTGGGTGGATCGACCAATGCCTTCAGCTGTTCAATCTTCTGAATATTAAACTGGGGCTTCTTGTTGCCATTGGCATGGCTCCATCCATATTTGGTATGTGCAACAGACAGTCAAAACAGGGCCTAATTTAAATATATTTTATTCCTCAGATGACTGTTACAAAACAATGCCTGAACGTTAGAACCAGAGACGGTAATGGCTGCAGTTGCATGTCAGAAGCTTGCAGACACAGCTCTGTTTGTGAGGGTAAAGTTTTAACAGTGAAAGTGAATAAACGCAGGAAGCTGCTGTTAGGAGACTGCAGGAGGCAAGAGGAAGGAAAGCGATTCTCCCACTAAATCCCGGCCACAGAGGACTCGCACTGCAGGAAAAAATTGTCTCCATTTGCAGTTTTTATCTCCCGGTTTGAGAACGGGCCTTTGATATTGTGACAGAGCTCCACTTGTGTTTGTACCATATGAAAAATTCTTCTCTCAGAAAGTAATGCTTTTCAAGTGTCTGTAGGTAGCTAGTGTAGTTTCTTGAGAAGACCGGAATCAGAGGGCTATGGCAGACAGTGTAAATGGTGGGGTGGCTGTAGTGTGATGCAATACCCTTTGTTAGTGGTAGTCTGATGCTGATTGACACTGCAGCCCAGCTGTAGTCCCGCCCCCTTTTCTTCTTCCGCCCCCTTTTCTTCTTCCTTCTTCCACAGTCACAATGCAGTTGCATCTGTCCATAGTAGTGGGCTCTGGCCAGAAACAGTGATGCTCCTCAGCCCTGAGACAGAACTGAAGACTGTCTGGAGCAGTAATAAAAAAAAAAAAAACCTCTTTTACACACCTGCAGTTCACAGAAGGATGTTAAAAGGCAAGAGCAAGAGTATTATAGGAATTTTGGTCTCTTGGCAACAGCGATCTTAACCTTGTATGCCAAAGCACGCATTTCACACCAGTTTCAACACAGGCTGATGAAGCTAGTGGAGAACAGCATAAGGAAACAAACGACAATGGTGTCTGACTCTGTCCTGACAAGGATGTTTAGTTATTCAGGATATGTTTGTCAGATATGTTCCAGTACTTACAACTTTTTCTCGGCATTTCCACCAGCTTCTCCATTGAGTAAATGAGCTCAAGAGGGAAGGCATTAAAAGCTGGAGCTCAGGGTATGATGCAATGCCATCATTATCCGCTTCACCTTGTGTTCGTACTGCAAAGATGGAGGATTCGCCCCCTCGCAGCTTTACATAAGGAGGGATATTTTGTATCTGTGGCCGTGTCGATGCCAAGTGTGAAAGCGGAGCTGGGTCGAGGGTTGCAGTGTGTCCACACTGATCTCAGCCACCTAAGGCTTTGGGCAGGAGGAGAGCTCTAATGAGAGGGTGTCAGCCACAAGAGAGGCCCAAAACGTCTGCAGGACACGGCAGCTTGAGGAAAGCAATCAAGGCATTATGGGTAGGGGGCTGGATTAGGGCCTCTGGAAAACGGCTTTTGGAAGGAAGTGTGATGCGGATAGCCGGTTTCGCCCGGGGGGGCTCGCTGTGTGACGGAGGGAGATACACTCTCCTTTGATGTCATTTGAGTTCGCACTGTCAGTCAGTGTCACGCCCCGGGGGGGGGGGCGATATTTTGAAGCCTGGCTTTGGATGAATCATAAAATCATAAAATCCTTGTATGGAAGATTACCGTTGCCGGGAACTGCCGTCGATTAAAGAATATTGCGCTTCATAAGCACAGATACATTTATAAGAGTATGCTGAGAAACTTAAAAATCCAAAGCACTTTCTCTCCCTCGCTTCTCTTTCAAGCTGGAGGGGGCATACGGGAACACATGGTTAAGATCCTTATCTCTGTGCACCTTTTATCAGTCTGGCTGCAGCTCTCATCTGTCTTGTCCCTTATAAAGAATGGTACTGAGTCGTCTTCTCTGACTCTGTCTTATTCCCCTTGCACTCGGTGTTAGATCCGTAGAAAACTAATAAAACAAATACTCATTTTACCGCGCATGTCTTATTTGGTTACTGTCATTCTTTGTGCAAGGTTTATTCCAGGCATGAATATAGCCCTGACTGATTGCTGTTGTGCTGACTACTTAATTAAAGGTCAGGAGGATGCCCCTCTGCTCTCAGTTTCATTAAAGAGCTGTTGTGTAATAAACTGGTGAGGCTTTCATTTTGACCGTAGTGTCACAAACACAGACAGCGGTCCCACTGTCTCTGCAAATGGGTTTCTCAACAAAACAAAAGTTGGTCTCACCTGTATACAATAAGCAGTTTAGTGCTGTGAGTACAACTGTCAGTACTGTTTAATTGTTATTCAGATTATTATTATTATTAGTAGTGGTAGTAGTAGACGTAGTCACTTACCATAGTGATGCACTTATTTGTAAGTCGCTCTGAGTAAGAGCATCTGCTAAATGATGTAATGTAATGTAATGCACTGTGTAGTAGTAGTAGTAGTAGCAGGAGCAGCATTTTGTATCAAAATCTACAGGTATAGGAGAACCTTATCTAAATGTTCTCAATGGTCTGGATCTTGTTGTCTGAAGTGTTTCTTATACTTAATTCCAGCAAAAGTCAGCAATACTTATTGAAATGTTTAACTTATTTTATGCCTGTGCTAAACTATTACCAATCTTCAATAGCTTTGCTTAAATAGGCAACCAGAGACACTGAAGGTGTGTATGCATTTTAACAACTGTATTTCTCTCAACTAGTTAGCAGTGTTTGTTTAAAAGTGACAGAGGCAGCCAGGGGTTCATTTGTCCAATAAATTGCAATTCAATATATCGACCGAGAGGAAACGTCACCGGTCCGATGACTGTGCTGGAGAGTTTTCGAAGCAACTGTGTTCTCCGCTATCAGAAATCTGTGGTCATTAATCTACCCCTGAGCTCACAGCTCACGCCACTTGCTTCGTGTTCCCTCGGTGACAGATAAAAGTAACCGTCTGCGCTCTCGTTTTACGGACGAATCAACCGAAATGCGAAAAATGTTCTTGCAAGAAAGTTGGGAGGACATTGCGGTCACATGTGTTTAACAGTGTGGAGTGTATAGTGGCTTTTTGGGGTTGTGGGGGTTTGCAACGTGCACCGGCTCCAGATGAGACACCTTTCTGACCTCCCCCTCCCTGACCTCTCTCCCCCCCCTCTGTGTCCCAGCTGGAGGCCCCCGGGAGCCCGTCCCGGAGTTCGGATCTGCCCCTCAACACCTCCCTGGACGAGCGGGAGCGGCGGATCTCCCACTCGCTGTACGGCGGCATCGAGGGGCTGGACGACAACCTGACGCCGCGCGCCGCCCTGATGGGCAGGATGATGGGTGAGTCACGCGACCCCCCCTCCCGACGCCGGGCGGCGGCCGCCGGACCCCGCGCCTCCCCGGGCGGAGCGACGAAGGCCTGGGTTTGAAAAAGGGTCGCACGCCACCCCCCGCGGGACTGGAGGGAGGGCGTCCTACCGAAAGATCATGTACAAACTGTGCATATGGGGCCGGAAGACATATGCACACGGCTGACATGACTTTCCTGGATTGCTTGGAAATAACCCCTTTAAACCTCTCGTTTGTAAATTCATTTGCTATTCTACATTGTAAATGGGTAAACTGTAATATGTTTTTTATATATATACATAAGTGAAAACTGGGAAACACAGTGTGTGTAATGTAAATAATTTTGCTTGTTTGATTGGATGATTTGAACCAAAGAGGTGGGGAGCAAGCTCTATACAGGGTCACCTGACTAAGTTAGATGGGTATGCTAGCAGTTGGAGGCTAAGCAGGCTCCCCTAAATTGCACGGCGTTCAACTGAATTGTACTGAAGTTAGCTGAAGCACATTTGCTTTTTATGCAGCAACAAACTATATCAGATGTCTATTTTTTATTTCCTTTTATCTTTTAGTTTCTGCACATTTTCCCTCAATAAAAGGCCATGTCTTCAACACTCCAGCACTCGGTTCATGTCTGCATGTCTGTTACCCTTCTTAGTGCTCTCCTCCTTCGTCTGTCCCTAAAGCCCAGAGTAGCACCAGTCCCAGCATCTTCTCACTGGCAGCCCGGTATCATTTCATTCTAGTCGATTCCAGCTCAGTTCACTCTCTCCCTCAGCTCCAAATCCGGCTGGCTGAACGGACATCGATATTTCATACGCCGCCCAGATAGCCTCGGCGACTCGTGAGACGAGCAGGAGGACGTGGAGGCGATTTCTGGGGGTATCGAGCCCCTCCTCTCCCTCAGCCAGGCTGGCGCTGATCCAGACCCCTGCGTCCTCTCTCTGACTTTAACCTCCGCTGTGCTGTAACTCTCATTAAAGATTTCCAAAGGCTGGATCGGTGGGGGGGTAATCAAGCCAACAGATCAATAGCCTGTGTGCACTTGACTTCACTCTTCCTTAGCTGGTTGCCACAATGATTCCTGACACAAGTCACCCAGCATACTAAGAGAGACGTTCCTGGTTCAGTGGATATGATGCTGCCCTCTTGACCTGTGGGTCATAGGGTTGAGTCCCAGGTGAAGTCGTGCTATTTGTAGACTTGAGCACGGTGCAGAACCTCACTTAGGTGGTGGAAATAACAGCTGCAGAAAATGATTGGACTGTTTTGAGTACAATCAGATAAGTGTTGTAAGTCACTGCAGTGAAGGCCACTGCAAGATATATGAGGGAAAAAAAAACAATGGAATGGCCAAGCTGAAAAATGCATATTTTCATTTAAGGTTTCATTTAAAATATTTCTAAAAAAGAGCTGGTATAGGAAATAAGTATTAGTATGCATTAGTGGAAACTTCAGTAAAATATCATGAGAGGTCATAGATCATTTTTGTTATAGTAAAAACAGTTTTGAAAAACATCTTTTTGAGAGCAGGTTCTCTGCAAAAAAGCCTCATTGTAATTTTTCATCTCCCAAAAGCCTGCCTCTTTGGCCTTGAAGGTCAATCAAAAATGCAGTACTTCGCAGCTTACGGGCACATTTATGTCAACATTATCATATAGAATGCCTCAGGTCACACTGAAAACAGAGGTAATGTAGCACAAGTCATTGTAAATGGGTGATTGCTTAGGTTGCAAATGTCTATTTAATATTATGCATGATTAAACACAGTGGATTTGATTTATTGAAGTGAAAACCATGTTCACAAATACCAAGAAGTCAGCGGGACACATTGCACCTGCATACAGAAGAAGGTCTTTTCAACATTGGAGGGGTCACGAATGGATCTTGAACTTTGTCACAGTTCAGAATCATTTTGAGTGGAATGTCCCTTTTTGTAGTTCAGCTGTTGGTTTTCTGTCTCGTCATATACACATCAAAGATGACGCTAAAACCTGTAGTACAGCCGGTACGCATTTGAATTTAATTCCCTGCAAATCTTTTGATTGAAGCCACGTGGACCAGGGTGTTCACACAGGGATGGATTGAAAATTACTGCACAATGCGACAGAGCGTTTTCTCTTCCAGCAGGCGATTAACAGCAGCTTGATTGGAAAATTGAGAAATGAGAGTATTATAATTGAAAAGCTATTGTTATGTACTGAAAGAGTATTAAATATCTGGGTTCTGAAGTGAATTATTCCTCTGCCTCGAATGTATAGAATTGGAGCACTATCTGGACTGTTCTGTGAGACTTGAAGTTCACTAATAATTTCTTTCCAGAGCTTCTGTTGAGGTAATATGTATATGCACTGATATACTTTCCTAACAGGAAGTGCTCATTGTGATCGGTATCTTGTTAACCCTTTGTGTGCCACTGTAGATTCCACAAAAAGGCCACTGAATGGAGTGGATTGACAGCTTCTCTTGAATAGAGAAGGTAGTTTGGTTTGTAAATTACTGCTGGCAGTGGGAAATCGATCGCTTAAACTGCGACGACCCGCATATTTTTTCCTTGTAGCGATGGTCAAACGCACTCTTAAAATTGCAGAAAATTGTCTTTGCCATAATTACAGTGGTGCGCTGTCCGGCAGCTCCCTGCCGTCGGCTTAAGTTGTCAACAGGAGCTTGCATACAGCGGGGTACGGCGCAGGCAGCAATTCTCGGTCACAGCTCTCATTTACCGCTCTGCGTGAGAAGAAGCCGACCGCTTTCTTAGAACTGAATTACTGAGAACAGCTAGAAATAAATCACTTGCATGGCACCGGGAGATGTACCAATTGATGTGAATTTGAGTTAGTAGCCATTAATCTGTTTGTGTAGTGGCGTAACATTGATCGGGCAAAGTCCTCCACAGATACTTTCAGTCCTTGCAGTTTTCGGAGGCTATGAATTGAGTTAAAGGTGGAACCTGACAGATGGGCCGGAGCGAGCCCAAAGCCGTCCAGTAAATCACTCCGGGTCCATCGACGTTCTGGAGCCGCCTTAACAGCAGCAACTCAGTTCCAGTTGAACAGCCAACAGGATATACACGTGTCAGATTAGCATGTCTGCACATTATGGAAATGCGCTTTGTCCTCGGATGCTGATGGGGGAAATTTATGTATAAATGCAGCGAAAAAAGCTTTAGGGGGATAAAGGAGAGACCCTTTTCATCTCTTTCCCCGCTGAACGATTCCGTGCGATTCCACGGTGTGGTGGTTATTCGCCCGTTCGCTCCGGCTGTGGGTTCAGACTCCCCTAATGGAAAGGGCCTGTGAAATCTGCAGGGTGTCACATTGTGTCACACACACAGAAGCCGCGCGGCCTGTCTTTTAGAGTGCTCCTCTCTCCCGGGTCTGATGTGAAAGAGCGTGACATTTGCAGACATCGGCGGGGCGGCCTTCAGCCGTGCCGCAGCAGGTTGCCGACAGCCAGTGTTTCGGCCGTGCCTTTAATTAAGGTGGAGGTACGAGACGTTCCCATCCTGTCTGTCTTCCATTCAGTGATTCAGTGAGTCACCTGCTCCTGGTTTAGCCGACTGACTGACTCTCAAACTTGACTTTTGTTGTGTGAAGTGCGAAGTGCTTTTTTGTAACATTGGGTCAGTGTTCTGTAAAAGTCGCACAAGAAAAAGCTGAAGCGTCAGGATGGACAGAGTGTTCACGTTTACTTATTAAGCTGGGGGAAGAAGTGAGTGATACTGGTATTTTATTGGTGGGAACTGGGCCCTTAGTTTTTCAGAAAAGCAAAAAACAACTTGGGGCATGGTGTTCTGCACAGCCTGCCAAATTTCTCTGAGTGCAGTTTCAAGTGTTGAAAATGGGTAAATGGGTTTCCTCCTCTTCTCTAAGACTTTCAATTATATTATAGTTTTCAGAAAAAGATGTCACTTTTTGAAAAATGCGGTTAATGGTTAACCTCCAGAGGAAAGCATCCTCCCTTTTGTCATGGTCAAGTGCACATGAGTTGGTTTACAACCAGCACCTAAAATGGTTCTCTGGTGTAAAACATAAACTTCAGGAAAGCTGGTCATATCAAGAATTTATTAAATATTCCTGTGAGGGCCATAAGCTTAGTTCAACTTGATATGTCAAACCCATTACTTTCCCTTGCCTTAATGTTCAAGTTCATGTAGTCTTTTTACAGGGAGCTAAAAACAAACCACACTCTGATTTCAGTTTTAAATGGATAATTGTGAGATCCAAGATATAGTATAGTAGAAGGAGTATATTTTTTTCATTTCCTGAAAATGAATAGTGAATCAGTGAATAAATCAATACATACAATAGCAAGACTGGTTTTATCTTTAATGGGGTGACCTTTATATCCCCTGGACTCACTCAGTATGGCTGTGCAGAGAAGAACTCGGTAACTCATCAGGTGGGTGAAGGCATGTGGCTCCCGTCCCACCTCACTTCCTGGACAAATGGCCCTCTCTGAAAATGGCTCAATCTACTGCTAGCCTCTCAGGCGTGTCAAGTAGCTCTCGAAAGCAAAAGCGCAAGCAAACTGGCAGGCTCGAGCATGGCTGAGACGCCGTGTACTTTGACTCCGAGAGCACTTTGCCTTTGCCTGCATCCAATGGTGCAGCTGTGAGACTTGAATGGAATTGGTTTAACGCTTTACCCTGTCCTTGTTGTAGCCTATAATCATGCCTTCCAGTAGCTCTTCAAGGTCATAAACTGTCTTTTCATCTCACTAATTCTGCTGAAAGGTTAGTTATTTGTCAGTTAAAATGGATGCTCACATCAAAAGCTGTTAAATTGCATCCATTAAAGTGGATATTGCTATAAATGTGTTGTCTGGTGATCAAAAGTACATCGTTACCCTGTAGGGAGATCTGTTCACGTGTTCTGTAGCTAAAAGGGAGCATTATGTATAAAATGTCTGATGATCTAATGAAAATATAACAGCGATCCTGTTTGTCTGAAGGTCACTGATGATGTAAGTGACCCCAAAACAGTGTTTCTGTCTTTAGCAGAAATACCCTTGTGTCAAAGAGCCCAGCTTTTTGGAGTTATTTCACTCAGTGTTTTTTTTTCCTCTGCATACTGAATTGTACTGAGTTATGCAGAGAACACCTCTAATTAAAGATTGACAAGAGAAACCGTGTCAGTCACAAGTCGAAACTCTTCGAAGGACGTGTGTCTTCAGGCTGTTAAAGGGATCCAAAGGAGACCGTGACAACAGTAATACACGCAGATCATTTCAAATATTCCTGAGCAGCGCAAACGACACGTGGAGAAAATGAGACTCTGTCCCCAAGCGATATCATACTGAATATAATACCCTTAGGGGAAAAGTGTGACTGTCTATAATAGAATCAAGATATTTCCATCTGCTCTGTGTGATACTGTGAACAAAAGCTTGCTTTGCTTAGATAGTTTGTAATTGTTGTTGCATGACTTTACAGCGGTTAATTTTGGGGTATTTTAGTTTTGAAAAGCTAATTTTTTTGTGAGGTCGGCTCAGTGTGCCGAATAGTTGGAATAGCTGAGCGGTCTCATTGAATGGTGTCAAACTGATGTCGGATCATTGGAATCCTATTAAAATCATATCCAAGTCAGCGGGCGTTCACGGGTGTAATGTAGCAGAGAAGAAATGGGGGAATTCAGCGTAAATTGACTTGAAGCAGTCAAATCGAACCTTGGGCGTTTAGCCCCCTGTGCACTGTTTGTGACAGTACAGCGGTGTTGATAGTAAAGAAAATCAGGCTTTGGGAGAAGTGACTGTCTGTTTTTTTTTTTTTTTTTTTTCTTTTTCTTAGCACAACTTTCTTTGCTTAACCTTCCTCTATCAGCCCAGTGACTGTTAGATGGTTTGTGACAGGGGGTTGAGTAAATGTCAGATGCGCTGGCAGCCTTTAAAGGCTTTCCCAGGGACAGACATTTTGTGTCCGGTCTGGGTGGGTTGGAGCTCACAGCAGTAATAACAGCACTGCCTGTACAGTGCAGAGCAGTGCAGGCTGGAGCTTCCCATCTCATTATGATCTGAAATTAGGGTCATTCCACAGGAAATTGAACTGTCTTTGGCATGGCTCTCTCAGGTTTCATTGAGAAGTATATTTGGCATTGAGAGATTTCAGCACAGGCAGAATTTCTTATTCATATTATGTAAGATTTTTGGGGATATGGTTAATGACTATTTTGGTAAGGTATTCTAGAATAAGGAGGAGTCTTGTCTCTTCCTTATGTGACAGTGGGCGTGAAGAGGATAAGTTAGTATTTTAGAATAAGCCTCTATTCTTTGCAAAGCTCCAAGGCCACTTATGTAGCAGGGCACACCAAGAGCTTTGAGGTGACTCTGCTGTAGTGACTGCATCCTGGGTAGATAAAAAAAAATATTAAGGGTATGAACAAACATGGCATAAAATTCACTACTACTTCAGTTAACGGTTGATTTAAAATATGAGAAATCTGAGGTGGTCATACCAAAATCAGTCCCGTTCCTCACAGAATGACCTGTTTTTGCTCCATTCAGTGAAAAAAAACAAAGTTTTATCTTCGCGGGGTATTACTGCAAAGCACTCTTTGCGCTAACGAGCAGCAGCTTTAATTTTCATTATTAAAAGGCACTGTTTAATTATTCACCGGATGCTTCCGCGTCCCGCAACAGGTGAAGCGAATGTAAAATCCACTCGTGGTCATTATGGAGCGGGGGAAAAAAACCCAGAGGTGCAAAAAGCCTCGTCTGTAGTTTCCGCTTAATTATTCTCACCCGTTGGAACACGCCACGTCACCTCTCGGGCCACCTGTCCACTCGCCACTTTGCATAGTGTAGCGAAATGAAACCGAGTATCGACGTTCTTGAATATTCAGCACTTTCTTGTGCGGAGAGGGCTCGGCTGGAATTGTTCTAACGAAGAGGTGGGAACCTGCCCCGAGGATATAGCAGTCATTAACATGACGTGTCTCCATATTTTATGGGCTCCTGTCAACTTTCATAGACTAAAATATGCATTGTTCAGCCATGGGTAAATTTTTTTTCTTACATACTGCTGTGTTAAGCCATGATAAAGGCGTTGAACATTAACATTTTAACACAGTAACATTTCTGTCAAAGCTGGACAAGAATCTGGACCCTTCTATTTGAATTGCACAATTTAAATTTGTCTCTGGTTGATAGTGTTCCTAGAAAGATGGAAAAAGTACTGGTACTGTGTTTTTTAGACACACACAGCCTAAAAGTGGTTCAGTTCCTCAATGTCTCTGGTCAAAGAGTTGGTTTCTAATATGAAAACTCAGAATGTGTCTGTTAAAGCAGTGTTTTCCAAAACCTCTCCTAGAGGACCCCTTGTCCTGCATGTTTTAGATCTCTCCCTGCTCCAACACAGCTGATTCAAATGATCAACTCATTATGAACTCCTGAAACTGCTTAATAACATACTGATCATTTAAATCAGCTGTGTTGGAGCAGTGAGAGGTCTAAAATATGCAGGACAAGGGGTCCTCCAGGAGAGGTTTGGGAAACGCTGTGTTAAAGTATTTATTAAAGTCAAATACAACTAAATCTTCACTGCCCAGCCTAAAAGGTGTATATGATCTAAATGAAGATGCTCAGAACTCAGTGTCTGTGATAATACATACTCTTTTAGTTCTGTGAAATCCTGTAGAAAGTATCATGACATTGTTTGAATCGTTTTTTGTTCTAAATGACAGTCTCCTCCTAATTATGTCCATTTATGTCTATTATGTTTATGTCCATTATGTCTATTATGTTTTTGTTGTTTACTGAAAGCATGCCTCCCTTCACGAGCTTCGCTGTGCTACATCAGCGTGGTTTTTCTTTTTCGGTGAAACAATAATTCGCCACGCGAGGAGCATTAATCACAGTGGCAGTAATTCCAGGGCGAATGTCGTTAGCTCACGTTGAGTGGAAAGAACCTCCCGCCTCGGCGAAAGGGGCAGCCATGACTCCTCTCGCCAAAGCAGTGAGGTGGCGCGGTTCCCCGCGCCGCACTGGGTCCGCTCCGCAGCTTCCTGGGTGGGCCGGAGGGGAAGGCCGCCCCGCTGGGCTCCCTCCCACGCCCTGGACACGGAGGCTGTGGGCAGGCAGAGAGCTCGGCATACTCTGGCAGAAGGCATCGGGACAAACACAAACAACGCCACAGCAGTTCAACAGACGCGTGCAAAGCCTCAGCCAGCCGCTAAACTGTTAAATACAGTTAACACATATGGGTTAATTCTTCAGTGGCTAATATTGCCGCATGCTGTGCGGAGCAGAAGCAGAAACAGGGAAAAAAAGAATAAAAGCATGCAGAAGCCAAACAGCTCTGCTGGCAGGCTGCCTGTAGTCACATTGGATATCTGTGCCTGGCCACACAGTCCAAATATATGAGGAAGAGAAATAAAGTTTACTCTCTCCTTAAGCAAATCCACAATTAGTGGTTATTAAACGTTGTGCTGCAGACAGTAACATTCACACAGACAACAAGAAACAGGGCTTTGCAACTGAGGAAGTTATTTTTAAAAATAAGATGTGGTAAATCTTGTTTTTTTTTCCTCTTGCTGGAATTTTGGCAGGATAAATATTTTTCTCCTCTGGCAATAATTACAGTCCAATTAAGCGTTCTAAAATTACACAGTGATACTGCAATAATAGGAATGCTGAAATTTAGTCATCGTTCAAGGAAAGTTGTCACTTTTTTTTTGGTAAATTACCCAAATCCTTTGTGGTAATGAAAACATGCTGAGTGTTCTGCTCATTTGCTCATCTATTTTTAAATCTCTTAAAAGAGAGTTCATCATTGGATTTGTACCTCCTGGGCTGGTGTTGCTTGTAGCTGTGATGGAAGTATAAGTCTTTGATGCTTTCAGTTCTGGAGTCAAACCTTTAGTTAAAATGAGGAATCACTTAAGATTGCTTAAGTAATTTAAAGTCATTTAATCATTTGTCTAAATAATAGTCCTCTAGACTCACCACAGATGGCATGTTTGTGCTCTGTGCATTGTAATATTCTTTGACGTTTTTTTTTTTTTTTCTGTCGTTCCATGCAGGTAACTACCAGCTGTCTCCCACAGTGAACATGCCCCAGGATGACACCGTCATCATCGAAGATGATAGGCCGCCTGTTCTCCCCGCCCACCTCTCCGACCAGTCATCTTCCAGCTCCCACGATGACATCGGCTTCACTGCAGAGGCTCCTGCCTCGTGGGCCAAGGAGATAGAGAGTCAGAATGAGTGGTGAGGACAGCATAAATACTTAGCTTCATCCTGTTCACCTTTCATTGCTCTGCTCCGTACTGCCTACCCATCTACATTTGATTGTTTTATTCTTTGGAGTAAATATACATGTGCATCCACTGAATTAACTGTGAAACATTTATATGAAAGAAATAGGCAACCACCCAGGATAGACCATGGATTACAAATCCTAATAAAAAGTAGTACTCATAAAAGTACTACTACTAATAAGTACTAATAAAAACTCATTTATAGTTTAGTCACCTGTTACTCAGAAATTGTATTCACTGGTTTATACACTGCAAATTAATAACTGTAATCCACTAAATCATACAGAGAGATATGAAGTACCAGTCAGTCGTGAATGAACTGAATGAATTGAATGACATTAGGTGCTGTGATCTGAACTACTCTTATTGCAAGCAATTCCAAAGCACTCCTTTTCTAATGTACTGTAATGTAACTCTTCAATGACTTGTGGGCTAGATTTTGCATGGGGACTACAGTGGGTACAGATATAGTGGGGACAGAATAGTTTCACAATGTAAGATAAGCTGTGGTCTTATCAAAATGTTTATTTTAAAAGTTCATTGGCTGGTAAGTAGTATATCTGTGAAAAGTTTTCTGGGGTAAATTTTGACGTAGTACATAGAAAATCTCTTTAATTTTGTGGTGCTGTGGTCGTAAAATAATGAAGCTTTTCTCCTGGACCCTATAAATCCATTTAAAGCTTTGATATATATCAGATTAGACTTTAATCTGAATGACTTTTTTTTTTTAATCTTGGCTCATTTCCACCATCAGATATAAATCCTGACAGTTTGGCATGTATAAATACCTTCCTGTCTTCATTTTAATTGGCCTCTTTTCTGCATGGCTCTTAAAATACCGCCGACAAAGAGGAAGAGTCTATTACTGACAGCTGGAGACAGTGTGAGAATCAACATGAAATGAGGATTCCTCCTCAGTTCAAGCGAGCCGCCTGATGTCGAGCGATGAACAACAATACGCCTGCTTGACATTCATTTTGTACTCGGCGGCAGCTGGAAGAAGCATTGTAAAGTTTCCCTGGAGTTTTTAATACTGGCCTTCTCCTTTGCTATTTCATGTTTCCTTGCACTTTTTCATCACTTGTTTTCCCTGTAGACCTGCCTGGAATGGGTAATGTGGGGTATGGAGACCAGGGAATGGCATCACATTGAGAGGGAACCAAGGTCTGCAGCTCCCCAAAGTCCTGCCAAGGCCCACTAAATATGAATAAGAATGGAGTGTGCTGAGCTTGGAGTTGGGATAAGGGCATTCATTCATATTTTTATTAGTTTTTATTCCCTCTTTAAGAGTCTAGATAATGTCATTGTGGTGAGCTTAATAACCTTGGATTTATTTTATACTGTGGCTCTCATAAATATTGCTGCCTTTTTATGGATATTATTTATTTAAATCATTATTTTAGTTCAAGCATGGAAAGGATGCATGTTTACTGCTGTTGTGTCTGTGAATTGTATTTTTCAAAAGTTTATATAGAGATTCAATAACCTAGCCAACATGGTATAACATTTTAACTGCCATTTCTCAAACTTTTGTTTTACAGACATGCATTGAAAGTATACTGTCCTTTAGTTATGTATATTAGGGTTTTTTTTTTTTACAGGATTACATAAGAGAAGTTAATCCCCTTTATGTTTATGTGAAATAATCATCTTCATATTGTTATGATGTGATTGTGCATGGGTTCAAACTCTGAATCAAAGTGCATTCAATATTTTATGTCTTAGTGTGTCACAGTTTTTAGTTTTATGATCTCATTCTAATATAGGCAATCCTTGTTCCTGCCCTAAATCTCTCTTATAGACCTGGTTCACAGCTCTGAGAGCATTTCCATTCATTTGAGTGCTATCATTCACACAGCAATTTTGAATATCCATGTTTGGTGAGAGTGGTGTATTTTGAAGATGTTAATAAGTGAAGGGTTCTCCTCTTTTCATCCCTAGAGACAGTGTTTGGATTCCAGTGATCTTTAGAGATGATAATGTGAAGTGCCAACATTTCAAATATTTTGAAGGGTTTGTGTGATTCATGAGGCAACTAGCTATTTATTTCAGGTGGTTTGCAATATTTTTTACACTGCACTCAGTTATTATAAATAAGTTGATGAATGTGTAAAATTACAAATGAGACTTTATGTCTCCCAATCAGGTATGTCAGAGGCTTATCACCAAGGAGTGATACAGCACCATCACATACACCCAACTACACACACTTACATACATGTATATATACATACACATACTCACACACACAACCTCATACACACTGACACATACTCACAGACACATAGAGAGAGGCACACACATACAGAACCACTGGTTTCATGGTGAGATGCAGGAATTTAGGTCAGCAACTGCTATTCTTTGAGAGCATAACTACACTGAAGATAATAGCATTTTATTTATGCTCATGTGTTAAAACAGTTAAAAGAAATACACTCAAGTGTCCACAAATGTAAGTATGAAGCTGTTATAGATTTTAAAACATTAGACAGCCATGACACATAATTAAAAATGACTAAATAGCTAAATTTAGCTCATTGAAAACAAACCATTGTCCTTTAATCTTTTCAAGAAAATTTGTCTGGAAATTGCTTCCATTGAACACCTGATTAATCTCTAAAGCTAAAGTTGGGAAATCTTCCAAGAAATTCCCTGCAAGTCTCTTTTTACTGCTGCTAAAGCAATAAACCCTTTGAGTACTTCTTCTCAAGACACCTGTTTAAGACCCAGGACTAGTCCTGTTGCCCTTTTCTGTACCTTTTCTAGTGCTTCAGTATCTTTTTTATAGTGTACTCACCAAACAAAACTCATTCTTTTAAATAGGCTCTATCTATGAAATTCTATACTTTTGGCTGTAATCCCCAGCAGCACAATCTCCTGTTCCTGACAGCATCTACAGTCTTATTCATACTATACACACTCCTTGCTCCCTTAAAATAAAGTATGCATGCAAAATATTTCTCTTGCTGATATCCAAAGATTTATACTAGTAATGCTACATTTACTTCACCATTTATGGACCATATTCAAATCTCCGGTTGTAACTTCTAAACTATTTTCTTCTTAAACTTAAGTTCTTTTTTCTTTCTTTTGAGTTTTGTATTGTCAGTAAATGTAACTATTGTGCAATCAAAAGTCTTCTGAATGTTTGAGACAAGCAGAGCTTCCAACACTGATCCCTGTGGGACTCTACCTCCTACAGTACCCTACTTAGTTGTGATTCCTGTTATCACTCTTTGAACTCTGTTCTGAAAATCAAGTTTGAATCCACCTGGAGATGGTTCCTTTGATTCCGACAGATTGTAGTTTCCTAATGAGTCGCTTGTGTGATACTTTATCAGCGGCTTCACAAAGTGGAAATACATGATGTCATAAGCGCAAGTCAAAAGTTTTTGTAACTTTGTCAAGAGAGTCCAGAAGACTTGATAAGCAGGCCCTCCCTAGTATATCCCATATAATGCCATTTTTATCCAAAAATAACTCTAGTGTTTCCTTAATAATGGATTCCAATTTTTCTGCACAAGATGCATGTTCAACTAGCAAGGCTAGATTAGCGAGATCCCCTTATTATTGTATTATTCTTATACTGTATTACCTTTTTTCCAGTCTTCAGGAATTTCTCCAGCTTTTTATAGATTACATAGATATTTTATTTTATAAAGAGACAGATTTATTTTATGAGTAATCTCTCGATGGACTTTTGCATATAATTCATCAGGGCATTATGATTTATTTAATTTTCATAACATTTTTTTAGTTCTTCATTGTCACTTATTTCAGTGTTATCTAATAAATTCCAGTTGTCTTTTATAGTATTTGCATGTCTGTAACCTTTTCACTTGAAGCTTCCAGCAAAGTCAGTTTTGTGTATATCAGCAATGCTTTGGCTGTTATGAATCAGAGCACCCTCTATACTTGACACCTGACCATGTGTTAAGCATTCCTTTCTTTACTGAAATATTGGGAAAAAAATAATTCAGGGTTGTCTTACATCCTGGGAAATGCATTTTTGAGTGCCTTTCCCACAGTTGAATATCCAACCCTTTTTTTTTTTACTCTGAGCTAGTATGTCACATTGTTATATTTGTATATTTATAAAGTTGTTTGTCCCTTTGTCAACCTCAAAAATGTTAAGTTTATAGACATTTAGATGTCGCTGTGTTTCCTTGTTGATCAGTGGCTTACAGGTGAACCGCCATGCTTAATGTCCTCACGACAGCACTTTGGTACCCAGCTGCTGAAACCTAGCAACCTGTTGTCCCCCCCCTCCTCCTGCGTGTCCCCATATCCATGGATACCCACCAGGTTATCATGCCTTTCTCTAAGACAAATGACTGCTCTGAAGGTAGAGCTCAGCTCACATCACCCACTAATAGATCGACCTACTTTTGTACATACGCCACAGAACAGGCTCCCCTGTAGAAGAGGAAGGGACTTGTTCGGGTGGATTGAAGGCATATTTCCTCTAGGTTATTAATGCTTGCTGAGTATGAAAATACATCTTGTTCTGTGCATGGATGTGGCAGCGGTGTGGCGTAGTGACAAGGAGCAGGACTTGTGACTCAAGGTTGTCGCTTCGATACCTGTGCCCTTGAGACAGGTACTCAACCTGAACTCCACCTATATAAATTCATGATTTGTGAAACGTGTAGGTCACTGCTACGCAAGTAAATAATAATCATAAATAGGTGTGTTTTACATGAAATGACAAGCGGAGCCTGATAGAGGGACACTTCTGGTCCATTCAAAAGTCGGTCTCATGTGTTAACCACTGAGGGAGTGCCATGGATTTGATTCATTCTCTCTGAGGACAGCATAGAAGTAATGTAGTAACAGGACAACTTCAGTGTTCAATACGCGTTGAAGCTGTTTTGCTCCTGGCATTAATTCCTATGATCAAGATGTTCAGAGCTTTTTAGTCAAATTCGTAAGACACTTGGCATCATGTTGTTATGACCAACATTAGGAGTGCTTTTTAAAAAAAAAAAAAAAAAAATGTTATGTGTAATTCTATCAGGGTATCAATAATTTATCATAACTACAGGGCATTTTCACACTCACAGAGACCTTCATACATAATGCACGGCATCGTCCTATCACAGCCCAGTTCTGAGTCCCAACCGCAACTTTGGAAACCCTCTGGTTTAAACAGCCCGTTCTGCGAAATACATGTCACTGTCTCTTTCAACCGTTTTGACAAGCAATAGTACAATATTAAAATCTGAAATAATTGCCTGTCATCTGGATTCACATTTCCGTCCCTGTTTCCAGCGGGGACCTGTTCACTTTTAAATTTTGAAAACTGAACAAGCTGAACAGTGCCTGACTAGAAGACATAATGTAATATTTTTGAGCTGTACCCATATCTCTGCTTGTAGAGGAAGCTGAGACTGGACACACACTGGTATTTGCTTAAATACTGTTTTATGACTGAGGGGATCCCCTCAGTGAGTAGGTGATGTCTAGACTAAGGCTGGCTGGAAGCTTTACACTCCCAGGAGCCTTTGAGAAGGAAGCTGTATGTTCAGGGTGGGCTTTTCTGGTGATGTGTTTGACATTTCCCTTCACAAAAACCCAAGCTATTAACTTTGTTACTCCCTCCCTCTCCTCCCCCTCCCATTCCCCCTCCCCCCTTCCCCAGTCTCTCTTTCTCCCTGTCTCTCTTTCTTTTTCCTTCCATCTTGCTCTGTCTCTCTAACCCTCCACTCCCTAAATTGACCTAGATTGTTTTGGACGTGGGAAACGTTACTGTGGTTTTACAGTGGTAGGGGGTCACCTGCCATGGTTAATTGCATACCTGTGATAGCATTCTACATGGTTGTGGTCTATACTGTTATAAAAAGGCTCCAGGAAAGGGAAAGAATTAGCCAAAATACAGGCAGGGGTTGAGGACGAATACGTTTGTACTCATTGTGAGCTATAAATGCTACAGATGTATTATGCGCCCTATTGTTTATATGAATGTATTTGTACATAGATATACAGTGGCAGTGTAGCATAGTGGTTCAGGAGCAGGACTCATAATGGAAAGGTTGCCGGTTCAATTCCCTGCTGGGGCACAGCTGCTGTACCCCTGGGTAAGGTACTTAACCCTCAATAGCCTTAGTAAATATCCAGCTGTATAATTGGATAAATGGATAACCCATTAACCGATGTAAACCCTGTAACTGATGTAAGTCACTCTGGATAAAAGCATCTGCTAAATGCCAATAATGTAATATAGACATCACCTGGGGGTAGTCAATACATAATACTACTATCATTATTACTACTACCACTACCACTGCTACCATTGCAACCACTATTAATAGTAATACCAATATATCATACTGATAATAATATTAAGTTGTGGCATTGCAGCACGTAGCAGGCAGCTTTGTCTTCAGCTGCAAGCTGTTTGGCTCTTTTGCACTCTCAAACAGAAAGGAAGCCTGCTTGGATTCAGCATACCCCTTGATGAGCAGAGCCTCTTGTCATCAGGTGGGCCGGGGCACTAGGTGTTTGCGTCGGGCTACACAGAAGCACGAGGGGGACGTTAATTGCTTCCTCCTCAGGGCCCAGGGAGGAAGCCGCCCTTGATTTGATTGAAGTTGCCCTCTTGAAAAGATGCCGCGCTCTGATCCATAGCTCCGCTTCATCACGAAGGAGCTTCCGTAGACGCAGGAAAAGAGCATGCGTTGATTGCTGGTTAACCGGCACTCTGAGGATAATTGTTTTGGCTGGATTTTTTTTTTCTAACCAGGCTGTGTGTTGCACATAAAAATGATAGTGTTAGATAACATTTACACAAAAACGCAGCGTAAAGTGTGATGGCCTAGTGGCTTTTTGTATGATCTGCTCGTAATTATAAACGGTTTGGAAGTGTTTTGAAATATTTAACTTCGCCTGAAATTGCTGAGAGGAGAGCTCTTTGATCGTTTCGCTGTGGCAGATAATATTTGATGAGGACTCTTTGAAGAGGAGCATCTGCTGTCAATCACGGAGACATATTTTAAATGAAGCAGAATATAATGAGAAAAAAATGAGAATTTGTAGGCCAGATGGTAGTGGGTATTTGGTTAAAAGTGAAAATTAGGATGGTACACGAACCTTATATATAACTGGCTGGAGTCCTTACATTCTTATGACTCATTCCCTCTTTCCAACACGAAGTCCTGCATTTGAGTTATTTATTCACAGGCATTTGTTGTGAACAGTTGTAGTTCTTATTGTGATTATTGCAAATGGCACTCAGGAATTTTATATACCAGCAGTATGGTTGGATTCTTTCAACAGATCCAAAATGTCTTGTAGGAGTGGTTCTGTCTTTTTAAGTACATTTTGTTGTTTTGTACTTAACAAGCTTAATATAAGTGTTTTCAATGGGTGGCATGGCTTCTTTCTAAGATTAACTGGTGGAGGAAGAGAGCTGGAAAGATTTTCTGAATAGAGGTATCTTCTGGGGCTGTAACTCAACATCGTCATAATTTCTCTATATATATTAATAAACAGTAACCATGTAGAAAAGGATATAGCAGCGCTGATGCAGGTGGATGCAGTGTTGGGTGTAATGTAGAAGTGATGAAAGCTGCAGAGGAGATGCTGGGATGTAATGACAGATGAATGTTAATTCGAAACATTAATAAATGTAAGCCAAAATGAATGTGCGTGTAGCATGTGGGTTTATGAACTGTAAAATTTGTAACCTATGTAAATTGCTCTGGGTAAGAGCGTCTGCTAAATGACACTAATGTAATGTAATGTATCATTATGGCTTTGTGACACAACCCACCCCCACCACCACCCTTTTGCTTTGTCCCCACATGTAGTGGTGAGGCTTTGATGATTGGATGGAGTGGAAGTGTAGCATACTGGTAAGGTGCAGGGCTTGTAACAGCAAGGCTGCTGGTTCAGTTCCCTGCTGGAGCACTGCTGCTGTACCCTTGCGCAAGGTACTTAACCCAGAATTTCCTCAGTAAATGTCCAGCTGTATAAATGGGTAACACGTAAAAATTGTAACAAATGTAAGTCTCTCTGGCTAAGAGTGTCTGCTGAATTACAATAATGTAATGTATGTAATGTAATGTATCATATGGCTTTAGGAACTGAAACACAGCCCCTTGCCCTTTTGCTTTGTCCCCACATGTAATGGTGGGGTTTTGATGATTGAATGATGGTTCTGTTTCTCTCAGCTGACAGTGTTTTCCTGGTTTGTCTCATTAGGTCCTCTTATTGGCCATTTGTGCTTGGTCGTGCTTTGTCCAGACACTGGCATGACCTCAAGCATGCCCAAAAAAGGAGCAGCCCCTCCCCTAAAAGGCATGAGTGTGTCACGATGTTTATGACTGGTCCAATCGAGATGATTAATCGTAACAATACATTTCAGAAAGTTCCATTGCTTCCCTAATTCGACTGTGTACTTTTAGCAGTGGAAAGCTTCATGAGTGGTAAACAATTGCTCAATGATGATCAGACCCTTTGTTTTGCGAAAGCAGGAAGACCATTAGCGGATAAGGGTGGCCATTAGTGGTTATTACTGATGCAGGGCGGATGAATTTAGCCGGAATTTATCCCCGGTGTTACCTTGACAACGCTCCTTGGTATTGAGGGTTTTGCTGAAAGGAGAGCTTGGACCTCGGCACGTCCGTCGGTGTGTCTGCTCTCATCCCTACACCAAATCGGCATGAAACAGATAAAGACAACAGGATCACGGCGAGGGTTTCAGGTTTCTCTTGCGTCTGGATTGGCAGGATTAGCTTTATCAGTCCGCGTGCACCTTTTAGGCCCGGATCAGCCTAATCGCTGTCTCTGAAACTCCTGCCTAAGGGCTTGTGTTTGCCGTTGAACCCATTTCTGCTTTCTGTCAGTGGTCTGCAGTTGTCTGATTTGTGTCACTCAGCCAGACAAGGGCTTCACATCACCTCAAATGCAGTCTGTTCCGGTCACTGCCTGAGATTCAGATCACTGCTTCAGCACACAGATCACCTCCTGAGATGCAGCTCAGATTATTAACTCCTAGACTGTACAATAAGTGACCTCTGTCTGTGCCAGTCTGTTATCCTGAATTACAATCACTTAACCTTTTGCAATTCCCTAAAATATTTTTGACAAGATATGTGCCTTGAGGACTTGAGGTAAAATTGAAGATGCTTAAAGACCATATTAATGTCTGTAAATGCTTCAGACCAACCAATTAACTGAACAGCTGTGACAAACAAACAGCATGAAAACGTGATTGAATGTAATTTTACTGTATCCACCCACACTCACTCACTCACTCACTCACTCACTCACTCACTCACTCATTCACTTTTTAATTTGTGATGGCTGACTTCTGTCTCCCTCCAGCTCCCTCAGTCCAGATGCCAATCCAGACAGCGCCTTCCAGAGGGAGGGCTTCGGCCGGCAGAGCATGTCGGAGAAACGGACCAAGCAGTTTGGAGATGCCGGCCAGCTGGACTTCATCAAGACGCGCAAGTCCAAGAGCATGGATCTAGGTACTGGCGTAGATGGCAGCTGTTCACCTGTCGACCTGTTTATAGTGTGGCCTGGTTTTAGTCACAGCCAACGAAGCGAACACAGCGAACAAGCAGACACCCACATACAGCACATACTCAGCCAGTCACTCCACACTCCACATACTCTATACTCCAAATACTTCACCAGATACTCTATACCTCTTTTACCCCATACTCTACACACTCAACCAGACACTCCATATTCCCCATACTCCACCAGATACTCTGCACTCCAAACACTTCACCAGATGCTGGATACTCTATACTCCACATATACCCCACTAGATTCTCCATGCTCCACATACTCCACCAGATACTCAACAACTCAACACTCTCCATACTTCACCAGATGCTCCATACTACACACAATTTGTCAGATACTCTACACTCCACTTACTCCACCAGATACTCAATACTTCACATTCTCAAGTCAACTGCTAATGGTGAAAGGCACCACAGGGTTTGCTTTCTGACAAGAGTAACAGCTCACACGTGAGAGCACTGCTGGGGTGAGTGATTAATCACTGCGGTTGACATGTCCCCATGGTCTAGCCATAATTAAAGCCCATCAGCTTTTCTTATTACTACTGTAAGTGGCACTCCTCAATACACGTGAGTGTGGAAGCGCACAATAATTCCATTATTTCACATGATCTGAATATGAATTTTGATATTTTTTATTCATATCTATACAAAGAACAGCGTTAGCATGCAGTGGTAAAAATGTCACATTCATAGAGAGACTCAGAAGAGTGTACTTATTCTGCTACAAGGATCACAGCAAGGAATGTAGCCAGTTCAGCATGGAGAGAGAGACAGAGCAACCAACATTCAAAGGCTATCCACAGTATTTGTACAGCAGGAAAGAGAAAATGGCAAACAAAAATGCTACTTTGTTCATAATAATGTTATATTGTTGTAAGTGCTGTGTCATACATAGTTATTCAATTGTGTTTTATCTGTTGTTTCTTATTGCTGCAGTTGTTTTTCTTATTAATCTTATATTGCTTTGAGAATACTCTCTTATTCCAATAAAACACCCTTTGAATGACTGGAAAAAGAAATAAGAAGGAGGAGTGGAATGAAATGTCTGGGAAATCTTGTAGAAATGAGAATAAGGTATATGTGGTTTGCAGTGGAAAGTGATATAACTTCTGTGAAAGTGCCCCTATTTGTATGCCATGTCACAGTTTATAGTCTGCTGTCAACCATTTGCATGTATTGCCTCTAGCTCCAGCACAAGTATTTTGACCTGAATCAAACACGCCCCAACCAAGCTGATGGCTTCAGAACGAGATACAAGTATACCTGACAATATCTTTTCATCAGAGCCCAGGTTTCATGAAATCACAAACTGATTTTGAGGGTTTCTTTTTGGTTTGTTTCAAGTACCTTTCGCTGGACGCAATTTTTCTTCATGTACGTACCACTTACTACATCACAAATATTTCCAGCGAAGCCACTTTGCTTCTTATGTGTGAGGTATTTTTCTCAGTCTCGCCTGGAACTCTGAATGGAATCTGATCAGTAGGGACAATTTGCGAATTTGAATCCCATCTCTCTAAAATTATGCTAAACTGTTCGCGCAATTTGAGGTCGGATTCCATTTAGATGCAGACAAGATTGAAGGAGCAGAAAAGAAAACTTTGTCCGTATCCAGCACGTCAGCTTTGGAGTAATATTTTCACGTAATAACAAGTCTGCCTCTGGCCTGAATGATAACTCAGCACGGCATTTAATACCCCTCCATCTCTGATTGTTATGCCAAATGATTTCAGCTGCCTGCCTGTTTGTTTCTTTTTTTCCCCCAGGCTGTTTTGCATGTTGTCTGATTGCCATGAAACTGTCTAATAACATGTATGAGTCCAGCCTCTCTGGGTCAGGGCATGTGGAATGTGGCCACTAACCAATCATAATTGTTTATGCCTCTTAACAGTAGCTGACGAGATTAACCTCACTCCTCGCTCCGAGAAGACGGCAGGTAAGGAACAATGGCAGCCAATGGTAGCTGTGTGCTTGTGGGAACATTGCAGTGCCTCAAACCCCACCCCACCCCCACCCCTGGGCAGGGTGATATGTCATTGGCTAATGCACAGGAAGTCATTAGTGTTCTTATTTTTTATCATTCTTTTGTCTGAGGTTGTCGGTAATGCAGTTTGCACTTTAGACCCTTTTTCCGGCTTTGCTGTGAATTCTGACCCTCGCCACTTCACTGCCGCGCCCCTGCCGCCTTGCTCTCGGCTCCCTGCTCTTTGTCTGCGTGTTTTGCCATCCCCGATCTGAAGAGCCCGTACTTACAGGATGAATATTTAGAAAGCAGTCGGAGGGGTAATTGCTGCGAGATCAAAGCGGTTGTTTTCGGCAGAGCCGCGCGGTGATTAATAGAGGGGTTGGCAGGGGTCTTTGGACACCGCGTCAATTCTCCATGTTTTTTGCGCATCTGATGGAAGAAAACATCAGTTATGCCACGGGCGATAGGATTCTATCAGGGGAAAAAAAAACATTGAGTGCCTGTTTCCATATTTGCCTGCAGTTGATTCATCAGTGTCAGTGTGTCCAACCTCCCTGCCACCTCTGGTTCTGGGAAGCCATTTGAGAGCTCTTTGAAATAGGCGTTATTGCAGAGCGTGATAGTGAAAGCAGAGAGAAGGAAAAATGGTGAAAAAGATGGTTTTGTAGACTTGACCTCCCTGACCTTTGCTGTCAGTGGATTGCTTACTGCGGGGAAGCCACCGGTGGCCATTTTGACAGGATAACTTTCGTGGATGAAACGCGAGCGTCCCGCTCTTGTTCCCGGCATCCGTTTCCTCCCTGCCTCCCTGCTCCCTCGTCGGAGCTGTTTCATTTACAGTTGAAGTGGCATTTAACCATGTTAAAAAAAGCCGCATTCATGAGCCGACAGCTGATGAGAACCAGATGAGAGGAGGTGAGGTGGGCGGGATCAGAGAGAACAGGAAGTGGCCGGATCACAGGCGGATCCTGAGGGAGTTCTCTCATGGCCGGACCCGCAAAGGCTTAAATCGCCTCTCCCTTGGGGCACCTCCACTCAGAACCGAAGGCCCCAAATTCCAGGGCCAAAGAAAACAGAACGGGGTATCAGGAATCTCCCAGAAGTGAAGTGGAACATCTGAAAAGGCCCCACGTCCTGCTCCCATCTGGAGACAGAGAGGAAATGAATAATTAAGATTGACCTAATGTATTAATGTGATACTAAAGGACACTGAAGCCTGTTCTCTGAAAAGTGGTCAGGGAGTTTACTGTGCAATTAGTATTGAAGAATGATACAAATTCAGATCATGGGAAAAGATCAAATTTAAACACACAGATTACATTACTAAGGGTGCAAGAAAGGGACGAAAAGATAAAACAATGAACCGGTCTCCTTCACTGATTCTTCCATTAATGACAGCGTTATTGCATTTTACAAAACAGAAATTGATTTTTACAGATTGGCACACTTTTATAGTTTTCATGTTTTCATGAGTTGACCATTGTCTAGCAAAATATTTTTCATTTAAGTTGCCACATTGCATTACACTCTCGCCACACTGTGATCAGACATGGGAGTTTTAACATTTGGATGTTAATATGGTTCTTATATTGATTTATCCCTAGGCAGGTGAGTGACAGGTTGTTGACAGTAACAGACACAGTATAACTTCCTGGTGACACCTGGGTCAAACATTAATAGAATTCAGTACCTCAAAACATAAAAATTAAATAAAGCAAAAAACACTGAAACAGTCCTATCCACTGAGACAACAGAGCTGTAACCTCTCAAGACAGAGCCTGCCTCTGTGCACCAGAAGATGACATTGGGATCCCACACGGTTCAGACTGTATACCGTGACCAAATATCTCAGCCTGTTGAGCCGGCACTGTGAATTAAGGGGAAATGTGTCGTTTGCCGGTGGTTTACGTCTCCTGGCCGCTTTTAAGAGCAGCAGCTCCTTCAGTTTGTGAGGAGCTGTAAAAACTGTCTTTAGGGTATTTTCTAAGCAAGCCAAATTGCACTTGCAAGCATTACTGATTGCATTAGCCGGAGGCATGCTATCGTTGCACGCGTCATTCAGATGCGTGGAAATTTCACAGCGCACATGTGGAATTATGGGTATGAGTGAACTTGCAAAATTGCGGCAGGAGATTTTGTGAATGAAGCTGTAGCAATGGTCATTTTACTGTGCCATTTTTATAGTTCCGTGATTCCAATTGCACAGTTTGTTTTTGAAACATTAAAAGCAGCTGTTTAGGACTAAACAGCTGCAGAATATTTGGGGAAACAGTGAGGCACTGAAACTCCACTGGAAAAGGATGGAATTTACTGGTGGTGAGCTGTGTTGTAAAACAAGAGTTGTAAAATGATAATAATGTTACTAAAAATGTTTTTTAAAGTGAAAAAATGTATGAGTGATGATAAACCTGTTGAAGTCAGTTCAGAAATCTTATATTAACATCAAAATGACACCAGTTAGCACTAGCACGAAACTATATAACTACATATTAACCTTTGAGGTTATATTTTACTACCCTTAGGCATATTTAAAACACCTGTTCACATTTAGATTCAGTACCGCAGTTCCTCTAATATTAAAAGTGACAGGCCTCAGCAAAAAAAAAAAAAAAGTAGGTGCTAATAGTGCCCAATCTTGAGTCCTGCTGCCTTGTTCCACTGCATTGTGCGTTTTAATGTTCATTTCAGAAAAATGTAACATATTAGAGTGTCATACGGCACAGTAGTTCCTCTCAGCAAATCTGATACAAAGGGTGGAAGGCTTTAACAAGCAACTGAAAATATGATTCAGTGCTTCCTTTGAAGTCTCCAAACCCTCCAGAGTTTGGCATTGGTCATATCAAAATGGCTTCTACAACAAATTTTCACAAGATAGGGATCAATGCAGTAGCCTTGCAGACAAACCCAGGGACTCAGTTAAACTGGATTAGCTGCACGATTCTGGTATGGAAACACTTTAGAGCAAGTGCTTTTGTCACAAATGAATTGTTGCAGACTTTGGATTGGGTGGCGTGCAGTAGGAAACCTCATGCAGTGCAGGTTTGTTAGGTTAAAAGATCAGGATGGGATTAAGAGTGCAGCTGGTAATGGCATTGTCAGAAGTGGCTGCTTCCTGTAAAACAATAAATACATTTTACTGGCGCTGTATTAGAGTAACACAGTGAGGTTTTTTAACATTGGTTAAACTAAGGGTTTGACCCTAATCATTTCAAAATGGATCTTTTTCTGAAGCGCTATTCAGCAAGAGAGGGTTAATAGATTCCGAGCTGTTTTCTTTTGGATGGCAGTTTATTTTCACAGACTAATCCGCGTTTAGCTTAGCGTACTTAACCCGAAGATCCGTTCCGAGCTTGGCCGCAACGGAGCACGGTCCATTAAGCCACCCGAAAACAAAAGTGGGGTGTCGTTGATGACAGACCAGCTCTGAGGGGGGTGGGGGGGCCACATTGCCAAGTCCTCTTCAAAAGCCCGGGGAGATCCTTGGCCTGGACCTTATTGACACAGAGCGTGGCCACATGTGTAATGACAGTACGGTGTGTTTGTGTAGGGAGGGCCGCAACCCGAGAAGACAATGCAGGTTTCTGTGCCCTTCCCAGGTGTGATGCTGAGCTTGGTTCTCGCTCATTTGCTGGGGGTGTGCTGTTCTAACAAGAACCGCTATGGTAGTTTGTATATGCAACAATTCAAGTCTCACCCGCTTGGGTACCGTTTGAGCTCTGCTGACCCCGGATCGTCTTTTCTGAATCCAGCTTTTCTGCTGCTGCCCACGCTCTCCTGTTTCTGCAAAGTCAGTTTGCAAACAAATGAAGTGAGATTGCTGGCCAGATCTGTGCACCTGCTCGTTGGCTTGTGATGGAGGCAAAACATCCTCATGTTTTTGCTTTCTTTGCAGTAATGCAGTTTTGGAGAGACCACAACAGTAAGATTGCGATAAATGATGATAATTACTTGATATCATAGTGATGCCGCTTCAACAATAATTAATGGATTCAGGAGTTCACAGAAGGGGTGCTTAGGACTTGGAAAATGTAGCTGAAACTCTGACGAAATTATACTGAAAAAGAATGTGTTACATGAGAATTACTTTCCTGGTTGATACAGCTGTGCTTGGTATTGTGTCTAGGCTTGACCAGCAGGCTCTCAATCCAGGTCTCTTTGCCAGAGAAATTCCCCTCAGGCACAGCTGACCTGCAGCTACAGAGAGTCAGTGGACCCGCAGCTCAGGGTGGGAGAGCAGTGCTTCCATACCTCCGAGTCCCTGTGCAGTCAGTTTATAAAATCATTCATACACAAAGTGGCAGGCGCAGCAGGCTGCACAAGCCAAGCTCTGATCTCATTTCAGTCAGCAGTGTGAGCGAACCTCTGGATCGGGAAAGGGAAAGGGAATGAAAGGGAATTTGCACGCAGCCATCCCAAAACAGCCTGTTAACAAGTGTCCAGTACTCATTTCATCTTATGTTTTTTATGTGATGAGCAGTGTCAGTCACATGCATGGTTGGCCCATTTTCTACGGCCATCTAAAAAAAAAAATGTCATCCAAAAAATGTCCCTGGTGTACACAAACTGGTGTAAATCTGAGGTAAACTGATTTTTTTTTTCATTTCATCTTATTAACATGGGTACATGAGGGCATCCATGACTAGTGATCATTCTGTTGAGCCCGTTATATCTGCAAGTGCAGAGACGTTGGACCACAGCAGAAAGAGCTGTATCTGCGCTCAGCCAAATGGGAGGGAGCAGAGAAATCTGACTGCCTTGAGGCACTGTGCGTGGAGAGGGCACTTACCGAGAGGCAAACACACGTCTCCGAAACAAAGTGAAATATCAATAACGCCTCGCTTCGCTTGCATACTCAAAACAAAAGAGCTCGCCGAGATCGGAGAACTAATTTCGGTCGTCTGGGAGGAGTCCGTGGAAGCCATTAAAGAGATGGATGCTCTGTTTGCCGCTATCTGCAGACATCCTGCCTGCCTAGAGGAGAGCTTTCAATATCCTCAGTAGCAGGCCTTGGTAGTTTTAGTGTCAGTGGTATCTGATGGCTGAAGTATATCTAACATCCTTTGAAGACAGCAAGTCAACAACAAAACGCACGACTGCAGCCCTGTGCTTATTTCCCCTGAGCGTTTTTTTTTTTTTGAATCCTGTTCTCCATTACCCCCCCTTTGAATCAAGATAAATGAATCTGACAGGCTTTTATTATTATTTGACAGGGAAGCTTGTTAAATGTGCATTTGTAAAGATCCATTCGGCTTGGGCTTTTTGGTGAATTCGGGTGTGGGTTTCAGCAAAGTCGGTGAAACATTCACCTCACTGGCATTCTGCATGCGGCTCTCATCTGTGAGCTGCGATGTGTACCTTATTAAGCCAGTCCAGTTCATTTACCCAAAGGCAGTTTCTTTTTAAAGTAGATTCTAGTAACTAATGGTGTGAAATATGTACATTGACTGTTCCGGAGGCCCTAGAGCTGTGCTGGGAATGTCTTGCGTCCTCTGCTGTTTGGCAGGGGAAGAATCAGCTCATTGGGGATCATCTGGCCAACCAGCGGTTTTTGCGAAAACCCGCGCCGCAAAGATCAGCAGGCGAAAGGCGCATGGTTGGCTAACTCTGTAATTATGTTTTATCCGAAATCTCACTTACACACTCTTCCAAGAGAGGATTTATGCTCTCTTTTCATGCCATCCCTCTGAAGCAGGGGCTTAAGCGCTTTTTAAGACCGCTGACGTGCAGCTTAAGTCATCCTCTAAAATAGGCGAGTGGCTTTGAACACACCATGTGGAGGGTTTGAATGAGTGTCTCGGATGAGGCAGCCGAAAACGAATGGGTTTCGGTCTGCGCATATTTGTTTATCTTCCCTCTCGTGTTCCGCGACCCGTTCCCCCTCTCACCCGCGGCCACCCAAGGAAAATAATTTTCCGACTATTGATGCCATCCGTCATTGGTTTTACAGTACTCCGAGGAAGATGGAGCAGAGCCGGGGTTTTCCCTCCACAAACATTGTGCCAATATCTCTCTCTCTATCTCTCTCTCTCTCTCTCTCTCTCTCTCTCCCCCTCTCTCCTCCGTCTCTCCCTCTCCCCCTCCTTCCTTTTCCATCTCTTCCTACCACTTCTTCCTGCCCTGTTCCTCTCCCTCTCTCTGTTTCTTCCTCACTACCTCACTCTCTCTATGAATGGCTGGCCTTCATCTAAGGAAAGTACAGGGGTGCCACTGCTTCACTTAACAGAGTTTAATGACCCCAAAGTGTAATTGTAGTTGCAGTGAATTGTGAAACCAGCAAGCATTAAATGTTAAGTAAATTTAGTTTTTAAGTAATATTAAATGTGATTATTTATGATTACTTAATATATGTATATATGTAGTCATTTTTTAACAGTAAGTAATATGTTTTTATTACTTTTTGTGACTATCATTGTATCATTCCATGATGCACTCAGGCCAGGAGCCAGATAATAATGGATCCCAAAAAGTTGGTATATGAAGCATGACGCATTGTGTGAAGAGTTCACACTGTGTGTAAATTCATTCTGTTGAGATGCTGGTTAATTAATCAGTGAGAACTAGAGTGTAGAACTTCACTCTAACAGAGGTATAACGTGACTGCGTTTCTCCTCAAAGGGTCTCCGACACGAGACGTTGGCCCCGCCCTGGGCCTCAAGAAGTCCAGCTCTCTGGAGAGCCTGCAGACCGCCGTCGCCGAGGTGACGCTGAACGGCGACGTCCCCCTCCACCGGCCACGCCCGCGCATCATAAGGGGGCGGGTCTGCAACGAGAGCTTCCGGGCCGCCATCGACAAGTCCTACGACAAGCCGGCGGCGGAGGAGGACGAGGAAGGCATGGAGACGTGTAAGTACCGTGGCGTGAGGAGGCGGAGCATTGGAGGAGCTCCCGCAGCGTGTCGTCGCTTAAGTGCCGGCTCCAACCAATCATAATCTTTCTTTCACATCGGCCAAAAGACAGAAAAAAAGACCACATGCGTTACACTTTGGTGTTGAAAACCAGTTACACACTAAATGCAAAGTGAATTCAATAAAAAATCCACAAAAATGATATAATAATGCTCTACGATAATGTACAAGTTAACAAACTACTGAAATGTTATATGTAGGTAGGAAAGCCAAGATGCAGCCTCAAGAGATGGGTCATGACCTCTGTGTTGCCTGTTATTTCATCACTGAACTTCAGCAGTTGCAGAAAATAGTGTTTGTGGTTTGCATGAGTCAAAGTACGCATTGCCACACAGCAATAACTCCTTAGAAGGGATGCAGAGACCATCTCCTGTGTTCTCTGAGAGAAACTATTAAGGCTCATAGAAACTGAATTACAGTACATTACATTATTGTCATTCAGAAGACGCTCTTATCCAGAGCAACTTACATAGGTTACAATTTTTGCATGTTATTCAGTTAGACAGCTGGATATTTACTGAGGCAATTCTCGGTTAGGTACCTTCCCCAAGTGTACAGCAGCAGTGCCCCAGCGGGGAATCAAACCGGCAGCCTTTAGGTTTCAAGCCCTGCTCCTTACCACTGTACCAGTGTTTCTCAACCCTACTCCTGGCAGCACCCTGTCCTGCATATCTTCTGTCTGGTCTTGCTGCTTGATTAAATCAGGTGTGCTCAGCTAATAAAATGTGCCACTGATGAGTTCAGTCAGGTGGGTAGAGCAAGGATAGATAGAAGATATGCAGGACAGGGTGCTGCCAGGAGTAGGGTTGAAAAACAGTGCACTATACTACACTGCCAGTATTGGAATACTGTTCAATGATTGCTGAGTTCTCAGTGCCAAAGCGCTGCCTTCTCATTTTCTCACAAGATGCCCCATGCCAGAGCAAATAATAAAGGCCACACCCCGTCAGCCACACCAGTGTTACTGTCCCAAACAAGAGGAGAAAAAACCCTCTGTGTAATTGAAGAGGTTTAAGCTATTGGATCATACACGGCAGTGTGGTGAGATTTATTTCTGGTAATTTCCTCTAAGATAGCCACAGAAAAGGATCGCTGATAACTTCCCGAAAGCGAGCTCCGCTGCGCCCGAAACAAACGCTTTGCCTTCTCCACGAGAGGACACACCTCCTCTGTGGCGCTCAAAATTTAGCGCAGACTTTCTCGTCATCATCAAAGACTCCCGTTGCGCAGTGATGTAGGCCGTTATTAAGCTTTAACCACATTCCATCCAGACCTACCTCTCCCTGCACTGCCGATGATGTGTCAGAACAGCGCTCATTTATGAATTACCAGGCTGCAATTAACAGCCCTGATTTTTAATTCAGGGCTCATTTATATGAGTGATCTTGATGAATTAATTTACGTTTACTTCTAGCAATCCGCTTTTATTAGTTTGATTGTGGCAGCTATAAGGTTATTCCCTAGGGTTGGGGGGAGGGGGGTTAGTGATGTATTTTTTTTCCTAGTGTTTCTGGAAGGCTGCTCAAGTTAGTGCAACATAATATGAGAAATCATTTGTAGCGTATAAAGTGTGAACACGGCTGAAATATTGCATTGTTCTAATGAGCCTGAATTTCTGGAAAAAAACGATAAACCAATTCAAATCATGTATAGGACAAGGTCCGTAAGGGCCTCTGAATACGTGTGGTTCAGTCTTTTGGAATTCTGATTAGGCTGCCATGAGACCAGGGTCTGGTCTTCAAAGAAAACACCCTGGGTACATGATATATAATTAAAACAAGGCTATCGGCGTTACAGCTCTGGTTTTGAAACACTTGATGCGAGCTGTTCAGAGTCTGGAACACAGTCACTGAGAATGCTGAATGCTAAACAGGTTAAAAAAAAAAACAAAGCTAAACCTGAAACAGATATTTTATGTAGGATTTGATATATCATAAATTGTATGATCATTTCATGATACCTGAGCTGTCTTCTGTAGACAGAAAAATGTGATTTTAACAGTTTTGGACATTTTTGCAAGAAAAGCCCCCTGATCTGAACTTCTCTCTTTTTTACGGTCTCCCCAGTGGAGGAGGACACAGAAGAGAGCTCTCGCTCTGGCCGAGATTCGGTGTCCACCGTCGCTGACCTCACACCCCTGCCCTCCGGGCTCGGCACCGCGGACAGACAGCTCAACGGCGGCCGCGTGAAGGAGGAGAAGAAGAAGGAGAAAGGCGGGAAGGAGAAGAAGAAGCAGGACAGGGACAAAGACAAAGACAAGGAGAAGGACAAGAACAAAGCCAAGAAAGGGGTGCTGCGGGGCCTGGGAGACATGTTCAGGTAAAAGAGCATTTTCGGGGACGCCGCGCACATCACTGCATCTGAAGCACACCGCATCCGTTCATGCAGAATATGACTTCTGCTGGAGAATAATCAAGAATTTCCAACCCGCATTAATACTAATGGGGAAGCCCTCACCTTGAACCCCGGTGATGTTGTTGCACGGCGAAAAGCCGGAGACTACAGTCTCTCAGAGCCCACGAGATACTGGATGTTTTATTCATATCCCCCAGACAGCATCCCGCTGAAATACATTAACACATAAATCAAATGATATGTGCACATGCCTTTGTGCCTGATGTCTTTAAGGAATACTCTCCGCTTTGCTTCTTTGATTTGCGGAGAGCCACGTTAAAGTTTGAATAACTGCCACTTGCCATGGGCACTGTCCACTGTGTGGTCAGATGAAGAGGCTGTTTGATTGGTTAGTCAGAGATCACGCAGCTAACAGTCACAGAGAGGTGGCTTCGGCTTGCTATCAGGGTATATTATGTATGTGCCTGTCATGGCGCACTGTGGTGGTGAATCCCAGACCTCACAGTGCAGCAGCTGAGGATTCTCTGTGGAGCTGCTGTTGGTTTTTGCAGCATATCCTATTGCACCCCAGGCTGTGGGAGGCAGAGGAACTGCCTGCTAATGGCTCTGCTAATGCATCTTCCGCCGGGCTAATTTAACAGAAAATGCAATTAATTATTTTGATTTTGTGCTCATTTGAAATCGTGCCCAAATTAAGCCAAGCTGCCCAGCCTGTTACTATAAATTGGGGCAGCAGTGTGGAGCCACGGTCGAGGAACCAGACATGAAACCAGATGGTGGTAGGGTCAACACCCGGGCACGACACTACAGTTATACCCTTGAGCAAAGTGCATAACCTGCACTGCCTCAGAGAAATATTCGGCTGTATTGAAATTAATGGTATGCAAACTGAGCTATGAATAGTAGCTACATGTTATACTGGAAAAGCAAATCTGCTAAGCAAGTAAATTAAATAAAAATGTTTTTTGGTCATAGTTTGGCTGAGGCTGTAATAACCAATAAGGACGAGTAGGTGAGAAGGTGGAAATAATAAAGGGTTTAAGATTACATTTCATGAATAATGAATGAATAACTGTCACATGTAGTTGGGTTTTGTTTCACCTTAAGTGAGGATTCCAGGTGTGTATTTAAACATGTGTGAACAGATTTGATATACTGGGGTATTATGGAGGAGCTGAACTCATAAATTAGTTGGTTGGCATTTCTTTCTTGGTACCTCTGGCACACATGGAGGGCAGTGATTGGATCAGTGCTGATGTGTCTATTGCTTGTTTGAGTTGCCTGTGTGTCATATATCGTTTCATATAACATTGCTTCAGTGCCACCCTCAGGTACCTCAGTAGTGGAAAAGGGAATGGGCTGGGTTATTATTTGGATGGTAGAGCTCTGCAGTTAAAAAAGGACACAGCTGGAAGTGTTGGTTGGACAATAGGGGACCTCCTCCCCCAGGATCAAGCAGAAATGAATGCCCTATTACAGTGATGGGGACTCTGTGCTGTAGGAGACATCTTTCAAAGAAGGCCTGACTCACAGTGGTCATTAAAGAGACCCCTCCTCTCTCAGTAACATAACCTCCAGGTTTCTGGAGACCATGAATTATTTATCTGCCTTAGCTGGAAGAATATGGAAGAACCTGGAGTATGGCTTCCTGGTTACTGTTTTAACCGTACGTGTGCTTTTTATATAAAAACGCCGCTCGCTTCTAGGTTGGGGATTCTCTCCTCGTTGCTCTGTTCCTATCCTGTGCTTGGCGCAGGCATGTGTGACGCCCTTAGCTGCAGTCTCATTTGCATGCATGGCTAAAGTGTCTCCAATGAACGTTCTCTCCGACTGTGGCGCCGGTGAGGTCTGATTGGGAGCGCGTTTGAATCCGGCCCAGAGGAGGGAGAGAGAAACCAAGCTCATTTCACAGTCCAGCTGCCGGATCAGCTCACTGTGAAATAGCCTCTGCCGCACTCATCGGATTCCGCGCCGAGAAAAGACCACCTGTTCGGGATCTAAGGGCCGAGACGCGCGTGCACGCTCTCACGAGTTCAATTACAACTGTTTAACCACTGGAAGACCCGCCGCCACACTCGATCGGCCTTTGAGTCTGGCTGCCTGAATGCCTGTCTATCCTTGTCCCTTATATATGTGTTTATGCATGTGTGCATGCGTTGGGATGTTTGTGTGTGGTCGTGTTTATGCGCGTGTTTGCATGCATGTTTGGGTTATTCAGGCTGGCTGACTGCCTGTCTGCACGAGTCTCAAGCATGCGTGACTGTGCGTGTCTTTGTGTGTGTGTGTGCGTGCGCGTGCGTGCGTTTGCGTGTGTGCGTGTATCTGCATGTGACCAGTGGTGCAACCCGTGATCCGAGGAGATCGGACAGACTCCGCCACCTAGAGGATGATCCCTCAGCGTGTGACCACCCCTCTTTCACCCTGATGACAGCCGCATCTTGCCCGCTGACAGTCCCATGCACCCAGGAGACAGTCCTATACCTGCAGGGGGGGGCAGACAATGGCCTGGGCTGTAATGAAGCCTGCTGATGCTGCAGCCTGCAGCCAGGATGTATGAGCTGCGTTTCAGTGCCGTTCCTCCGCAGCCGCCCGTCGCTGCCGGTGATTCATTGTTGCCGCTTCGTCATTATCTCGCGCGGACGACGCATTCCGCCGTCCCGCGCACAGTTCGCGGAAGCCGTTGCGGTTTATTCAGGGATGGCTCTTAACAGCCAACCCGCACGCTCTGTAAAATTGCGTTGACGGGCGCAAGCCGTGATGGAATAATTGTGTGTTTAGGCCTCCTCGTAAAGGATTGTATGTTCTGAAAGACGTTCTTTGTGCAAGCCAGCACAGTCTACATACAGCCCAGACTAGAAGAGACAGTGAGTATACAATGCTGTAACAGAGGTTGTTTTGATAGCGTCCAGCAGCATGCAAGAGGAGCCCTTACCAAGCCCTTCAAATACTTCTGTATAAGCTTACATACAGTACTTACCCTGCGGGATCTCAGTGCATTGAAACATTTTTTTTAAAATTATAGACACCTCTGAATATATGCAGAAAGGATTAATTTAATATAAGTGTACAGTCGGTTTGTCTGGCTCAACACGTTCATCATGAAAACAGGTTTGGATCTCCACGTTAATAGATAATTGCCTATAATACATAATAATTGCTCACACCTCCGAGGTGGTCGCACCGTCCAACTGTCTGCTCCCTTCAGCTCACGCCCGTGCACTTATTGGCTCTCCCGTCTAACGAGCCGCACCTCTCACTAACGAGCGGGACCACACAGCTGGTGCCGCCCGGCACCCCTGCGCTAACCCCTCAAAGCCAATCCGATGTGACACCGCGGCAATTCCGCTCAAATCCACTTGTGTAATTGTGTTTGAAATGACTGGGCGACGGCTAAATGCCCTGAGCACCAGCCCCTGCCGTGGGGGGGGTGGACGTAGCCGCCTGAACCTGAAGTCTCGTCTCGGTGAAATCGGACACTGACGTTTGTCAGGCTGCGGCTGCTCGGTCGGCTGAACGCGAGGAAGCACTTTTCTGGAAATGTCATGAAACGACAGCCACTCCCCATTGCCTTTCCACTTCTCGTGGAAAATACACAGGGTGCCCCCGCGCTCCACACACACACACACACACACACACACACACTTCATCATTATCAATGATGTTGCATCAAATACTTAGGAAACGAATATTCAATCAGCGTTTTCAAGCACGGTAAAACTTTTCATATCTTTCTTTCTGGTGCTCCGCTTTCAACCTGCCCGCGATCTTCGTCGGGAGTGAAATTCTTTTGAACGGCAGCTTTGATCGGTTTTAATTGAAAGGCCGCTCTCATTTCACATTAGCTCGCCGGGGAGGCGCGGGACGCTAATGGAAATCACAAAGAGCGCATTCCCCGCGTCCTCAGAGAGAGGCGTGAGCCCACTTTATTTATCTAAAAGAGCCGAGTGAAGAGGAGGGAAGAAGGAGCGGGTCTGAGGCACGGCGGTGCAGGCATTGCCAGGGGAAAACAGCCTTTGCTCTGTGAAGCGTTTGTGTGGAGTTTGCGGAGGAGCTGCGTTTTTTTTTTTTTTTTTTTTAACTCTGCGATGAGCCGCAGTCTGATTTCACTGGGGAGAAACTTCTTTATCGTCATTTGCATTACATATATTGACAGGATAGTTAACCCGTTTAAAGTTCAGTGTGTGTACACTGTCCCGAAACAGATATGAATATTGTATGCAAGAAAAGGTTAAAGAAAAGGCAGGGTGGGAAAATCCTTTGATGTTTATGTTCCCTAAGAAATAGTTATTGTTGGTTTCCATGAATGAAAGTGGAGGCTGCTGATTCTGACCTGTTGTGGTATTGTCAGTTGTTTGTCGTTCTTGTGATGTCAGACACATCAGATTATCATTGTCAGAACTTGCACCTCCTTTTGCACCTTACACCTCTTCTTCTGCTGTTCCAAATTTCAATAGCACATTAACTCTCATATTTAAATCGGACCTGTACTTTGAGTTAGAGATTATTTTCACTGTCTCAATGAAAATATTTCCTGATATTTTAAAGGCTCATTCAAGTCATGTGCTTTTTTTGAGTCATGCATAAAACAGCAATGTCACATGTCACAAAGCAAAGCTGGAGGCACAGTGGCTAGCAGTAGCTCAGGATATTTTAGGGCAAACAAACTTGTGGCATTTGAAACAAAAGCCTTATGTATTTATTTAAAACTATATTCTTATTGGTCTAGACACATTAAGACAATTGTCTGAGTCAGTCAGATGGGGAAGCCGCTGTTGTTTTTGTTGCAGTTTGACCGCAGAGGGAGGCAGCCACCAGAGTGGACTGGCCCCATGCTGTGCTCAGCACGGCCCTGCTTGTCATAACACCCACCGTTATGATACACAAGGAATACATGATCGGAAGTGCATCTGTCAGCGGAAGCCCCATCTATGTTAAAGCATAATCACAGTGAATCCAATTGGAGAAAAATTCTTATACCCGATACCATGAAATAATATTAAATAAATAACAATAGGAGAAAGTGTTCTTTCACGTTTATCATGCTACTTAAATTAGATATTGAGAACGCCAGACTCTCTGCTCTCAAAATCTCTGCTGTGGAATTTCTGGACCCACGAGAGACCAAGAACAGCATTGTTAGTTTCAAAGTGTCAACCACAGTTGAATGGGCAGCTTGACTCTTATTCTTATGTGAATGACTTCCACATTGAAAGGTAACTCAGACTTCTTACTGTGTCAACCATATAGTCATGATGTGTGTCTTTTGCAGCATACATATTTTGTTGTGTTTACAACAGTAAAAGTAACATGGACATGCTCTTCACTGATTGGTCCAGAGGAACTGCCTCTCCTTTTAATTGGTGCTGAACCATACAAAGGCCCAGGACCAATCCAGCCATCATGCCCCTTGTCCTAAACTCTGAATAACAAAATTAAACAGGTCTCAGTTTCCTTTTGTGAGTGTGGAGAAAAAAAAAAAAGAAGCGCTGGCTTAATTTCATCGCTCGAGCCCAAGGACAGAGCGCGTGGCGGCTGGGGCGGAACGCGCGGGGAGGCTGGCCTCGATTCAGAAAAACTGGAAGCTACGCCGCCCGCGCCGCAGCGGGGTAACGGCACCTCGGTCGGGAGCTGCCACGGAGCTGTCAGGCGCGCAGGGGATACTTTTTAATCTCGCTCCGACGGGGAAAATGCTGACTGACGGTGGAAGTTGCGGATAATGAGATCCGTGGGGAGGGGGATAATGAGCAGGCGGCAGCAGTGGGGAGAGCGTCGGCGCCGGGGCCCAGGCCCGGGCGCATGCCGAAAGCGTGCAGGTACCGCGGGTCCGGGGAGGCGGCGGCAGTGGCGGCACCATCTCGGCGCAGGTGTGGATTGAGGATGCTCCCGTTAATGCTAATTAATGGTTCAGAAGTGTGGGCGCTCATTGCCGCGGCTCTGACCGTCGCTGTAAGAGGTTTGAGCGACGTCCCGGTTCGGCTGCCCGTGTTATTTTGCTCGAGGTGTAGTGTGGGTTATCGCCATCCTTACAGAGAGGGCACGTCCATCTTTCCTCGTCTGACAAGGTGGTGCAGAAAAAACACTCCTCCGTCTGGGCGACACCTGAGGAAAGTCACAGCGCTGTTTAATACATAAAATCACATGAAAATAAGAACGGGTTGTGATGCCCTCCTAAAAATTTATGTCTGGCGTTTGTATAAGAGTTTAAAATATGGAAAATACACATTAAAAAGGCAGCTGTACATCTGCTATTACTGGTGGTATACATTATTTGGGGGGAAGGTGATGTTCTATTCATTTTTTTCTTGCCTGCGACTCTCAGATTCTGTTACAGTGCAGCCTCCAGGAGGCTTTAGCTGGAGAGATTTGTTTTACCGTGCTGGGCTGTGGAGCAGAAATGTTGATTTTTAAATTATTATTGCTCTCAGTGTCTCCTGAAATTGATCGATAGAATTCCCAAATTGCTTATGTGAACATGAGAACAGCAGGCCCAACATATTGTTTTCTTTAGAAGCCCGTTGTGGTCTGGGCAGGGTGATGTAAACAGTAATCCACTTTTATTTCCCTCGAACACAACACTGAGGAAGGGGTCACACAGAGGTTTGCCTCACTCTGGAGCTATGACTGTAGAGTAAAGCTGTCTGAGATAGTCACTCCTAATACACACCTAGTAAGTGAGATTACTCAAAGAGTCTGACCTTGATCATCTTCTGCTCAGTCACATTCCAAACAATCATACATTCTCATCATAATAGTGTACTGAAGGTGCATTTCTGAACGGCTGCTTAAAGCTACAGCATCCAAACATCCTGACTATTACCATCAGCCTTACACTACTGGTATAACATGGTAACTCCACTGTTTCCTCTACGTGTATTTGCCAATCTGTTGCCATGGCACAGATGATCTATTGCTCAAACACTTAAACACTGAACACTAACTCCTGATCCTTAGGGCTTTGTTATTCTCAGATTTTGTCCAAAAAGAGCAAAAAAGGTTTTAGGGATTTTTGCAGGTGACCAGGAGGTCACTGCATATGATGCAGATTACATGTAGCGTACATGATTACAAATACATAATGACTTCCTTCATGAGCTTGAGTACTTTGACTGCAATCATTGTTCATGTAGCTCAGTTTATTATCTTTGGACTATGTCCATAAGCACAGAATAGTGATTTTTAAGGCAATTCAATGAACAAGCAGCATTGACTTCAGTAGAAGGCTTGTAAAAAGTCATGTGTATCGATTTCCCACAAAAACCCAATGTGACTAAGGCTGCTCTGTCATGTGATGAGAAGCACACCGCCATCATTTGGCACCAGCAGTAACCTCTCTATAGTCCGCACAGGAATCTCACTGTTCCTCTCTATATGCGACTCCTCTTTTACCATCTCGTCTTCATTAACCAGTCTCTCACACTCCAGCACACAGTGCTCTGGACTAGAACAGAACAGAACAGAACATTCCACTCGACAAAGAACGCCCTTTTGTGTGGCATTTCTGCCTGATTGTCACGTTCCTAATGCCGCGCAGCATGGAAGACTAAACAGGCGGTGAAGCAGTTGAGGCTGTTCGACTCCGGGCCTGAGGGTGGTGGGTTTGTATTCCAGGAACATCTCTGCTGGTTTACCTTTGAGCGAGTTAAATTGGCTCATTTGCTCCATCCATATAAATGGGCTTCAGGAAGTAAACATGCAAACACGGAGAGTCACCTTGGAAGAGGGTGTCTGCGAAGCATAATAATGATAAAAATAATAACAGGATTTTTTTCCTCTACCCCTGTGAAACTCCCCCCCTCTACTTTCCTGAGCACTTGATCTTGAGGGAGTTTTACTTCAGCTAAGTTTGCTGTCGCTTTAAAAGGGAGACAAGTAATTAATGAGAATCTTTGAAGTGAGACAGGAAGCTGTCACCTGCTTCCGTGATAGATAGCAGTGCATTTAGTATTAGTGTGAATATGGCTGTGCTTTTTTTAGATTTTTATGCTTTGCTTGAGCCATTTGTTGATTAATTAATCAGGTAATGTATCTCTCTTTGATACAAACTGCTTGGTTCTCCTTGCTGCTTGTGCAACCATATTGAGACTGAACTCATATTGCATATGATTATATTCACCACTGCATCGGTTGGCCACAGAAAGTAATTTTGTTAATGGGATATTTTTAGTGTAAAACACAGCAACATAAAAAATGGTCATATTTTTTGTACTGTGAGCATATTTAATTCAGCAGTCGGATGTCAATTTGTTCGAAATTGCTGTAAAAGTTCGTGCTCTGACGATCCAACCTGTGAGCGTCACTGTTTAAATTGAAACGGGGCACTGTAAAGTACGTATGCACTGGAAAGTAGACCATGTTAATATCACGACCTATTATTCCCACAAATGGAATGTGATTCCTTTTACCATTGGTGTTGTTTTTCAAATCGGTGTCATTGTAAAATTAAGTGTTAATTGCCTGAGCAGGATAGGAGTATTGATATGGAGCGGCAGTCATTGTTCAGTGACTGTTTAGTTCTGCTGTTGAATGTTACACAGAACTCAAGAAAATGGAATATTTTCTAACAAATTAAAGATACATATAGATCAATGTTATTTTCTTTATCTAAGTTAGATATTGTTTAAGTACCTGTATGATTCACAGTGTTCCTTGCTCATAGCCACAACACTGTTTAAATGTTAAACAGTATTTTACTGTTAGTTTTTAAATTAATCTCCTGCCAGAATACCATTGTAAATTTGTTGAGAGAATACAGTTCGTAAGGCAAGTCGAAGCAGAGGGGACATAGGAGCCATTTTGTTACAGTGTGTTAAATCTGACTCGCAACAAGCGTTAGGGCACCAGGTTGCTGGTTCAACTCCCAGGTGGCCCTCTGCTGTTGTACCCTTGAGCGAGATACTTAACCCGAGTTGCTTCAACAAACATCCAGCTGTATAAATGTATGCTGTGTATGCTGTGCGGGTCACTCTGGCTAAGAGCTCCCGCCAAGCAAAAGAAATAAATTAACATCGTTTCCCCCTCCCCGGTGGCTTTTACAGGTTTGGCAAGCATCGCAAGGATGAGAGACTCGGGGACAAAGTGGAGCGCAAGGGATCGAGCAAGTCGAAGACGGAGGACACGCAAGTGTCTGAAGAGGAGGCGCTCCGCATGAGAATGGAACAGGAGAGGTGAGAGTGAGACCCGAAAAAGCAGCAGGGAGGCCAGGGAACGGAACGGGCAAACAGAGAGTCGCCCTCCTCTGGTTGTGGGGCGGACTGTGTAATTAAGGAAATGGGACTGGGTGATATTCTGGGAAGCCTGAGGTCAGTTTGTAAATGTGATGGCTTTTTATCACTGAGCATTCAGTGGATAATTTACAGTGTGAGCTGATGGTCATAAATACTGTGCATGGTTCAGTTTTTTTCTGATTTTTCAGTCATGAAACTCAGCAGAATCTCCCTCCAGACGCTGCATTTGTAAGCAGAAGTCACAAAGGGTCAGGCTGGGAGGTGTCCCAAGGGATATGCAGTTTACATATGCACGTTCCCTACATTTCTGAGAACTCTGGTACAATAAACACATAAACTTCATGTTATTTTTGATCAGGTGATAAAGAAATGTTAACGTAGTGATTGCTGAATGTAGATATAAACTCTTTATCTGTAGATTGGGAGATAAGGTTTCACTTAACCTGGAAAGTTTTATTTTCTTAGTTTGTTCTTTTTTGACTGCATTTTCTGGAAGCTTTCTTTGTTGTCTTTAGGTCTTTGATGACAGACCAACATGTGTTTGTTGCACATATGGAAATAATATGTCCAGTTATGGTATGCAGAGAAGGCTTGATTACACTGTTCATAATTAGCTTTTAAGATCCTGTTATTAAGCTTATATTAAGTACACATTATTGTCAAAATAATGTAACTATGCACATATGGTTCATTGCATATGTAAATACCAAAGCAGTGAAAGCCAAGTAATATCCAGCATTAGTCCCCTTGGCCATTGCACAAGAGGTGTGGCTAGTCAACAAAACAGTGCGATTGATTCAGATCGGTGAGCTACTGGTAACATATGACAGCTGCACTGTACTTGTGAGGCGATGCACCGCCATCACATGTAGACACAGGGTGACATTTCCATTGGCAAACATGAGATTTCCCTTCCCAGAGCAGGGTCTTCGTAAACCTATAAATGTCCTTGACATCCAGTCCCAGACAGTCTCCGCCCTGTGGCCCAACACAGCTGCTCATTGTGGACCCCAAAGACATAAGACTTTCATTGGCAGTCTCCTGTATGTCTTCACCCAGCTTCTGTAGTGCCTACCAAGACCAAAGAAGGATGACTTCTGCCAAGAAAGAGGCCTGCCTGTTACTACTATGGATATTCCTTTATACAGCAATTTCATTTCTGTGGTTATCCGCCTCTCTTCTGTGTAATCTTAGCCCACCTCTTCTGCATTCTGAATGGAGACTGCCTTTGAAATCCCTGCTTCTCCTCCAGGTTGATTATCTGTACCTTTTTAATATGGGGTTCTTCAGGGAAATCATCCTAGATAATAGTAAGTAACCGTGAGCATGCATCCCAGCATTCAAAAGCCTCCAGAGTTCACAGAACCGCTGTGGAGCAGTGTCCTCTTTCTTTTCAATTATGGCTCTAATGCGGGTGAGTTACTCTGCGCTGTACCTGGATCCACGCTATAATGAGCTCTTCGCAGTGACCAACACCAAAGGCAGATCCTGGATCAGTCACTGGCAACCACAGAGCCCCCTTGATCTGTGTGGTACAGTTGGTGGTTCAGGAAGCTAACCAGGTTTCACATGTAAATACAGAGTCAGAAATCTATGTAAGGCAAGGATTCTAACACAATGTTATCATCTAAAGAGGTAGGTGTTATTGTTTGACTAGCAGGTTTCCGCATCTGGAGCACATTGCATATCTTACACATTGTATCTTTTTATATAAAAGCAATTCAAGTATGGAACCCCTTTCAATTCCACTGCCCCAACCCCGTGTTTTATCCCAAACTGTAAAAGTACACTAATGACCAGTGCTATGTTAGGACATTTATTCACGTGGATGTTTTCATGGAAGCTTTCTTAGATGTTAAGGCCTGCACAGGTTGATTTTTATAGCTGGTCACCATGTGAAAAACAAGGAAGAATTATTTTTAGATACCTTTTACATAACTTAACATAAACAAGGAGCTTTAGAATACAGCGCCTCCATGAACGAAATGAAATGAAATGTATCTAAACACTGGTAGAGTGTGTTTACGTCTCCCCGAAGAGCCAGCTTCCTAGCATTGTATTCAGTGGTGAATTTTGATGGATCCCGTCACAGCTTCTGTCAGGGGAGTTGCGGAACAATTTGCAGTAAGGCATCAAATTGGCAATTGTGCTGTCATCAAGTTATTGAAAGTCAGTCATCAGTAGCGTTTGTTATGCCGGAATCCACCCCCTGCCACCCCCCTTCCCCCCATATAATGAACAGCTGTTGATTTCTTTTTTTTTTTTTTTTTTTTTTGCCCAAGAGCAGATTTCTTAACACTCATTAGGGCCAGTATTGTGGCTGGAGAAGTCGGCTTACACATCCAGAAATACACTCTCGCTGACCGCCAAAGACTGTTGTTTACATTGCGGATGGGGCACGGTATTTCTGGTTAGCTTTGACGGACTCAAATGACCATCGCGATACAAGTCAACGGCACAAGGCACGGTGAGGGGAGGACGAGCTCTCGGGGATCTTCGGGTGACTGCGCGGACCCAGTCGGGGAGTCTGGAATTTGGGAAGCCTGTCACATCGGCATCCCGCTCTTTACATTTGAGGACTCTGTTTTGCTTTGTAGCTAAGCAGCCGTGGGGGGAAAAAACGCACAAAGACACAGTTAACCTGCTTGCTGTGTCTGCTATAGCTGTAAATAAGTATGACGAGCTTCTCCCTCTGCACCTTATTTCCAGGAAAAGAATGGCGGTGCCAGAGCTGAGCATGAGATAACAATATCTCGGCCTTATCAGTGTTTCACACTCCTCGATCGTGACCTTTTCCTGCTTTAAAATAGACACGTTTAGTGCCCTTTTCCTCCTGTTTGTTTTGGTTACTGCTGACTCCACAAACAGGAGAACCTAAGTAGAGATTGCATCCCTCTCAGCAAAAGGTGTAGTGAAATAGGCTTAGTATGGTATGACTTTGCTTGAAGTATACCTACAGTGTTTCTTTCGTTTTCGTCCTTCCTTTATAACCTGGTAATTGTTCGACAAAAGATAACCGTAAATCCTGTCTGCCGTATATCAAAATAACGTAATTATCGCGAAGCCTTTTAAAACATTAGATTATCTGACTCATATAATTAGCTTAGACAATCAGGGCAGAGATAAAAAGGAGTGATTGTGGGTTGATATATCTGTAATTATATTTATTGTCTTCAAAGAGCTCAATCTAATTATTAGGCCATTAAGTTTGACAATTATTTCGCTGATGACATTAAACCACATTTGCGTTAGAGGCCACAAAAGATGTAAGCTTTCAGAGCTGGATCTCTGGTGCTGAATGTAATTTTTAAAGCCATTAATTTGCAGAATTAGCTATATACGTTTTGCGTTGTTGTCAGGACCCAACTTTACTTTGCTTTGCCAATTTTGTTGAAAAAATAACGACAGCCGATAATGTACTCTTGCTGTCTATGAATCAATCCAAAAATGTAGTTCATGGAAATATATTAAAACAATGGCAGTCAGTGGCAGAGTCAACATTCAAGCACAGATAAATGGTATTCTCCATATTTCTCAATAAAAGTTGATACTTATACAGATTTCTGAAATTCTGATTGCATCTCAGACTCCCAGCTTCTGAACCTAATTCAACATTTAAAGGCATATGGAGAAAGAGGGCATTACTTTCTTGTCTCCAATATCAAGCAGTGCTGTTATAAAGAGATAAAGAGTGAGATGGGTTCAGAGCTGAGAGGGAGAATTCAAGGCCAGGCCTTCACTTCAACTCCATTCTCTCTGCCATCAGAAAGAATAAAAGACCCACAGAATGATTTATTTGTGAGATTAATTTAGAGTTTTTTGTTGTCATTGGTTTCAGCTCCGGGATCTGCCGTAGTTTTACATTCAAGCCCAGCTCACAAAGACCTCTTTCAGTGATGACCCTGACTGATAAACTGTCAGGGTCGTTTATAGTTTATTCATTTATAGTTTATAGTGACGGCATTATAAACCAGGCGGTGTTTGGACAAGTTAAATCTGGAGCCGACAACAGATGTTTGATAACAAAGCAATCCCAAAACTGCCCTGGGCTGAGCATGAAGTATTGTAAACAGGCCGGACCAAGCTAACCCGATTTGGTGGGAATTATGAAGGAGGTCACCTGAATATAAACAGATCTTGCATCAGATCAGTGTCTTGCGCAGTTCGACTTCATCTTGTATCCGTGGAGGTCAGAGACAAAGGTTTTGTTTACTCTTGATGCTCGTGATTTAATTTGCATGCCTTTTTTGTCCCCCCCAGCATTCTTTGCGTGTGACCGTAGGGTGAACATGTCTGCAGTGCCCCCGGGCCTGGAGGAAGTCCATGTCTCTCATGTTATTTAAACCAGACACAGAATGCATTCTTTAAAAGCCAGGGTCAGTTTGGCCATTCTTGGCCCGTTCTCATAATGCAGGCCTTCGTGACTTCGTGCAAGTGTGAAATTCCAGAGCTTGATGCTTGGTGTCTGTTGACCGTGTTTCAACCTTTCTCATCGAATCGAACTATATTATACTGAATCTCACTGAATCACACTGAATCACACTGACTCTCACTGACTCTCACTGAATCACACTGAATCTCACTGAATCACACTGACTCTCACTGACTCTCACTGAATCACACTGAATCTCACTGACCCTCACTGAATCGCATGGCCACTCAAAAGGGGAACTTGGTGACCTGGCCCATCCCTGCCGATTCTCAATTAAGGCGGTGTCTGATTTACTTAATTACCCTCCTCATTTTTGTCAGAAAGGCAGAGACACATTTTGCTTATGGATGGCGCATGGTTGTTTCCTCTGTAACCATCTTTGGGCCTGCTCACAGAGTGAGCTGTCTTGTTCTGTTTAGTTTTGTTGTTTGATCAGAGTGCACTGGGGAAAATTAATTTCATTATCCACAATGCAATGGTTTTTTTTTTTTTTTTTTGGCTGTGTAACTCTTTATAATGCAACTTCGCACTAAATGAAAGGATGTTCTAAGCTTGCTGTGTGTCTTTTGAAGCATAATTTTAAATTATTTCCAGTCTGTGCTGTTTTCAGAAGTGCAGAAAGGCTTTTCCTGGCAGTTTTTTTTTTTTTTTTTTTTTGTGAGTCTTCATCTGAAATGCCTGTAGCTCCGTAATGAGACGGCCTAGTCGTTAGCGGCACTGTGGTGATTTGTCCTGGGTGACTGTCCCTTTCTAAAAAGAGGCAGCTCCTCCACTGACACAACTAGGCCACTGCCTGCTGTCGGGAACTGTAGCACAAGCTCACCTATTTCCACTGACCGCGCTACCTGCAGGACCTATGCAAACAGTCCCTCATAAAAAAGGAGTAGGCTCTATGCAGTCCTGTGTCATAATACTTGGACCGACGTGAGAACCCAGCCATGGTCTGACCTGCCAGGCCCCATCATAATGCCGTAATTCTTCTCTCTTAGAGTTTGATATTTTCCTTCAGACTGCTTTCTGTTGAGCAGTGGCTGTCAGATGGACACCATGCTGCAGTGATTCTGGTCATCGCCCTCAGTGGAGGTCTAGCCCCCAGTGCTATCTCATGTCTGGCACAAAGGACCAGATTTACTTACAGTTACTGCACAACAGAAGCCATGATCCAATTTTACTGTCATATTCATTAATGTAATTCTGTTTTCACAAAGCTGTTATAGCATCTTCCGATCTTACTGGCAGAGATATGACATCAGTTTGGATGAATGGCATATAGATTTTTCAGCATTTTTTCCACTCTGTTGCTGGCCATCTGTTTTTATTCTTGAAAAAAATCACTTGATCAGAGCACACACCCAAATAAATTCAAGGTTTAAACTGAAAGCAGAGGGCATGAGAAGAGATTTATTTGCCCTATGAAAGATTATGAAATTCCCCTGAAACATTACATCCAAAAATATTCCTCAGTGCAAGGCAGGTTAATGAGTGTTTTGCTGGATGGAAGAGGTGTGATGAAGAAATATTACATATGATGATGAAATGATATATTAATGTAATAATTTCAATGGCCATAAATATCACATGCTGAAGCGGGTCAGTGTCCAGACCCCACATAGGGGGACTTAAAGGCATTTTTCCCCCCCATGCACTCAGATACTATCTGACCTGCAGGGTCACTGGGAGGATGGCCAGCGGTGTCCGCTTGCAGCGAGCGCCATCTGGAACCAGTAAAAGGCGGGGTGGCCCAGCGGGGGACCACACCTCTGTGCACACAACTGTTTCCAGTGATGTCACATCCCTCCAGCCCCTCTGGTGTCTCCCTGTGGTGGCTAGGTGCAGTCAGTATCCGCAGCGCCCGCTGCAGGAAGCAGGAGGGCCTGACTGACGATGCTGCACGAAACGGGTCAAAGTGAAGAATTTCAAAGTAACACGAGGGGCTCGGGGAAAAGATCAGAAAGGCATGTTTCCTCAGGTTCGAGGATCCCCTGGGGCCTCTGCCCTGTTCCACTCCCGAAGATCTACCACTGACCAGCAAAGATCTGAATAGCACCACATGTTGCCTTGCCTTTTTATGTTAAACGAAAGCAGCTAAATAAGCTCACCAGCCAGAGCGCAATCCACTTTCAAAAGAGGAGTTGAATGGAAGCAAAATACAGTAACTGCAATGCTTCAAAGGAATGCCGCCTGAAGTTTCTGTCATTAAGCGAGTTGCACTAAATCATTTTTCAGACTAAAGTAAATATTAGATTCCCTTTGCAAGGTTGGGAGGCTCCATAAAGCAGCGGGGGTTCCTGGAATACGCCGTATGGCGACACAGCCGGTTCCTCCGTAATCTTTCTTTTTAAGTCCTGCATTTAATATCTGCCACGCCTCATTTAGAGAGGAACCGAATGAAAGCCGGCCGAGCCTTTTATTTATTTGAGCAAATTGGGTTAACGAGCTGCCGCTAATGAGCCACCTCGTGTGTCCACCCCTCCCCTACCTTCCCGACCCCCCAAACCCCCCACTCCAGAATCCAGGCGAAAACCAGGGAGCTGCGGGAGAGGCAGGCCCGGGAGCGCGACTATGCAGAGATCCTGGACGTGAACCGGACGCAGGGCCCCGAGGAGGAGCACACGTACGCCGGCATCGGCCCCTTCGACCCCTCGACGCTGGACGGCGGCCACCACCGGCCGCAGAGCCCCCGGGAGGACACACAGTCCCTTGACACCCTCTACGCCCAAGTCAGCAAGTCCCGCAACGGGCGCCCTCCCTCCGCCGACAGGTAGGGGGCAGCGTTCTCCCATCGTCTCTCAAGTGTGTCAATCCTCTCTCAACCCCTGGGGAGTGATATTTCTGTGCGATCTATGGCCGATAGCCCAGACAAAAATCGTTATTAAGCTGTGTTCATGTGTGCCTCTCACCAGCAGGTCTTGTAGCGCCAGAAAGCATCAATAACTAAGGGTGTGGAAATTTAATAACCGCCTGCTTCTCTGATAATACTCAAACTTGTCAAATCCCTGCCTGCTTCGCTATTCCTTGTCAGAAGGCCCTCTGAAATGGTGTGAATTCTGTTATGCAGTCCGTGAAGAGAGAGAGGGGGGAAAAAAATAATTTTAGCATCATGAAGATTTCGTGTTGACACAAACCGGAGGCTTTACACGAATGACTTCACCACTTTTAAGATGAAGCCAAGCAAAATGGCTTTCCATGCTTGCTTGACAACAAAGCGATGCCGCCTTGCATGAGAGATTATATGAAACTCCGGCCTCTTGATGCTCAGGGGGGGGGTTTTTTCCTCCATTGGTGGGATGTAATGAAGGCCGCAGTGAGTCATGAAATGGCAAATTCCAGTAACGGGATTAATAAGCCCCTGCTCCCGTGCTATCGGCGGGAGACATCTTGTGTTTGCGGGTGTTGCTCTTGCGCTCCTCCGTCGGGTGTCTCAGCGCCGAAGAGCCGAAATGAGCTCTGAATCCTCTCAAGTGTCGGGGATCAGCCGGAGCGCTCACGGGAAATATGTGGCGGAGCGGAAGGCAAACACAACGCCGCGTTCTGCGGGGAGAAGTGCTCTGAATAGCACGTTCCGGCAGGTCCCAAGTCATTCCTGATTGGATTGTGCCAGCTCTAGGTTGGGTTACTGGTTATAGGAGAGAGAGACCAGAGACGCATCAGTGCGTATCCTTGGTTGTTTCTTTTGAATCTGTTTGATTCTCTGCCTCTTTTTTTACTCTGAGCCATCTTCAGGTGTTGCTTTAATTGAAGGAAAGAGCCCTGCACACTGTTGTGTTGCTGCCGAAAAGGGTTAAGACCAAATAGGTGTTGGTCGAGTCTGAGACCTCTTCAGTGGAAATATGTTATTATGAATTATTTTTTTAAGAGTCACATAGCATGTGGGTATTTCTCCTTTTTTATCCATATGAAGCACATATAGTATATTTTGGGTGTGAGCATGTAACTTCTCTGTCTTTTGAGAAGGAAACTCATGGAGACGGCTTTCTCAGTGTTTAATAACACACTGCTGGTAACGGAATTCTGGCATTTTGAGTGGCACCTGTCACACCACTCCTACAACCTCACACATGGAGTGGGAAGAGGAAGCGACATTCCACTGGTTCCACTGTCCCCTCCATCCGCCCGCCCGCCCACGACTCCGCGGCTGAGGCCAAGGGTCAACGCCGGCCTCAGCGATCTGTCAGCGTCATTACCCCCAACCCCCACCACGTCAAATAAATGTGAAATCCATGAGCTAATAATTCCGGGGGCCTGGAAAGGGGTCGATGCTGTTTCCCCAGTGCTCGTTTGGACCGCAGCGCTTGGCCGCCCCCGTGGGAAGACTCCGTGTGCAGGGACGTCGCATGCCGAACGCCGCGGGCTGCCAAGGACAGAGATAAACACTGTGTTAGGCCGTGGAGGGAAAACGCTCCTCTGAGACGCTGTATAGATTTACGAGCGATTGTCCCTGAAGCTGTAAATACGAGCAGCTCTCCTATGAGCAAGTATTCACACCCGGGTACGGAGAGCGTCGGTTGGTTCTGAGCCTTCTATTTTAACAGCAAGAGAAAAGATATACACAACAGTATGCAGCGTGAGTCCACACCATAAAACTTTTAGTGCAAACTAAAAAAAAAAAAATTAAAATAAAAATCAGCCATAGCAATACAGAATGTTGTACCGCAGCGGTTACAAAGTTGATGTTTGAATTATTTATTCATACGTTTATGGATTTGTAGATAGTCAGCCAAGTATCCAAGGAACCAAGCTTATTGTTGTGTTTATCAAGGGCAACAATCAGTTTTCTCCAATAGTTTTTCTCACACACACACATATACACACACACACACACACACACAGATGTATGTGTGTATGAATATACATGACATGGATATGCTACAATATGTGTAAACACTTTTACATTATTTTCATGGCTATTACTTGAAAAACATGAATCACAGTCTAAATACTAATGAAGTTAACCCATATTTACAGCTTTTTATGTTGGGCTAACCATACATTATATATGTATCTACCGTACATTTTTAGAAGTAATATCACATGCATTGAAGCATGTATCTTTTTCCAGCAATTAAAGGAAGTAGTATCAATATCATTTCACATACATAATTACAAACAAATGTAGGCATACCACTCAGACAGTTTTGGATAGTTTTCAGTAATATTTGTTTGGAAATGTGTTGAGTGTTGCCAAGACCACATTCTCCATTTGGAAATAATCCTCTTAAAATTACATTACTGTTTTGACTTTATGTTGTCATAATGTGCCCTCAATTTTAACCATTATGAATAAGCATTTTCAATACAGTGCATAATTTCAGATATTATTGATTGTGATTGAATGCCTAGTCTAATTTGAGGCTTTTTTTGGACCTTAATACCTACATAGAAATAGTCTGGAAATATTTCAGTACTGCAAATATATAATTGTCTTAATTTTTCAGATATTTATATTGGTTGTTTTGAATTAAAATGAGCTTTATGGTACTTCATGCCCACAGTTTGCTTTCTTTTTTAACTGAAGTTTTGTACAGAAGGCCTGTGAAGTAGAGGCCCCAGTTTTTCTTCAAAGGCTGCATAAGACTAGGTTGTTTATTCATGTCTATACTTCACTGTGAGGACTGCTGGCAATCAGAAGGGTTTGGATTTTGAACGCTGTCTTATACATTATTGGCAAGATTTTCTGCTGCTACCAAGAATATATTCGTTTTGTGTGTGTGTGTGTGTGTGTATGCATAGATGCTTTGCGTCTGAGGTGATATTCTACAATTTAAAACGTGTATCTAATTTACTGTGGTTTCTGACTGTCAGAGGGCTAATTGGAATCAAGCAATGCTGTCAAAAGGCAGATAAACAGGAAGAAACCCGAAGCAGTTGAGGAGAAAGTGAGAGTAATTAATTAACTGCATGGCTTTATCTACCTGAAAGCCACAGACAGACTCTAATAATACAAAAAGCAACCCCAGTTTATCCAAAACCCCTCACAGGGAGTGAAAATTATTTGATCCAAGGACAAGAAAAGGCCATTTCAGTGGCTTCGAAGGTTGGTTCTTCTTTTGTTGCTGAAAAATGCTGTTATAAAGAGCCATGGGTTTCCTCAAAGACAACAACAACAGGAAAACCTTTGAGGTTTTAGCATTTGCCAGTAACAAGCGGAAAGAAAAACATCTAAAGAGATAAATTTGAGGCCAGCATCCTGTGAGGAAGGACACAGAACAGGAAGGGGCTTGGACTTCTTCATGAGAAAGAGGCCCCCTTTTGCTCTTAGTCACATCGAGGTTTGATTGATACAAAATAGTGCCTGTCATTTCCCCATCCCAATGTATTCAGTGTATGGAAGTTTTCAACGGATTTTATCAATGTGCCTGAATGAATGCGGTTAATCAGAAATATAGGAAGCCAGACGAGAAAAAAAAATCCTCCGTTTTGTGTTCTGGATCCTGGTTCAGTGGGGGATCACAGCCCTGTGGTCGTACATGATACATACATCAATCAGGTCTGTTCATACAAGTACCTTGGCGTTCACTTGGATGACACCTTCAGCTGGAAGGTCCATGTTGACAGCGTATGCTCTCGTCTACAGCAGAGACTATATTTTTTACGCAGACTCAGAGTGTACAGTGTGGACCACAGGATCATGTTTTTATTTTACCAGGCTGTATTGGAGAGCTTAGTCAGGTATGGGATGTCAGCATGGTAAGGCAACCTCACTGTGCAACTAAAAACCAAGCTAGCTCGTATGGTTCACACCGCTATGAAGGTGATGGGGAGGAGTGAATACCAACCCCTTCAGTCCATATATGAGCAGTCTGTTCTTAGGCAAGCTCAGAGGATCCTGACCGACCCATCACATATCCTCCACACAGAATATGAGCTCTTACCCTCTGGCAGACGATACAGAGTCCCCAAATGTGAACGCAACTGTTTTAAAAACTCATTTGTTCCTGTATCTATCAAATTTTTAAACAATGCTGCTTGAGGCTGTATGGATTGTGCAACAGTCTTGGTGTTCTATTATGGGTGTGTGCAACATGTGTTACACATAATATGCAATGTATTTTATCATGGGGTGTGTGCAATATTTTATGTGCATTTTACTGTTGTGATTAGCACAGCTGGTGCTGTTCTATTTATATGTTTATTTTATTGTAACTTTGAAGGCATTTTATGTGCGCAGCATTGAGTCCAAGACAAATTCCCCAAGGGGACAATAAAGTATATCGTATCATATCGTGTGATGCAGGTACGGTATTATTAGATGAGTAATAGAGATTTGATTGCAGCAATCAGTCAGGCTAACACTTAGACTGAATTGTGTCCGTTACCCCGCTGGCCCGGTGCCGTGGGGTCAGAACCTCCCCTTCTACAGGAGTCCACTCGATCTGAATAATTGGCTCGCAGTGTATTTTCCACCTGCTTACCTCCACCTTCTGAGCTGCAATAGCAAATAATCTCTTCACTGCTGGAGGGGAGTGAAAATCAACCTTTTTCTGTGGCCTTTCTTTAGGCGGAGACCACAACCAGGTGACAGTCCTTTTTGCAGGGAGGAAATGAAACATGATGTCTTTAGAATGAGGCCTTTTCACTGTTTGCGCTGATTGTTTGGTCAGTGTCCCTTTGGTTTGCGGCTGTTTTCGACGGCGGTAAAACTTCTCACTGGGAGATCTCCAGCGGGGCACTTACAGCATTTAACAACAACGAGATTTACTGTTGGCTGTCTCCGGAGGTTTGGCGCTGTGGCCTGAAAAGCTTGTCTGCAGTTGTTTCTTTTTTTTTTGCTGCACTCTGAATATTTGTGCCTATTTCAAAGGCAGGGTAATTAGGAATATCTCCCATTCTAAAGAGGATATTGTTGCTGCAGCCATCTGGTGAGCATCATGTGACTTCTACAGTGCTTCATGACACAGCGCCTTTTTTCTGCTCGTCAATGATACATAATTGGCTCTCGATAAGAGGAAAGTTTTGCGGCTCACTGAAACTGAATAATAGTGCAATTCATCACTGCTCTTAAGGACATCATTTGAGATCAAGTTAACGTTGTTAGCATGGCCTGCCAAAGTGAAAGAAGCAGGACTAGTAACATGAGAAAGTAGTAACTGTACTGCATGCAACTGTATGAGCCGTTATTTGTAAACCATATGAGGTTGCTGTGGGCAGTTTTGGTAGTATAAAAATTCAACATATTCCCACTTATTCACACAAAAAATACAGTTATGTTAAATTTTCTTTTCATCATTAAATACGTGTGTGTGTGTGTGTGTGTGTGTGTGTGTGTGTACATGTGTGTACATGTGTATGTGTGTGTGTGTTCTTGTCTGCAGGATTTTCCTTACCATTTCTGTTCAGTTAATTTCACAGCAGTCACACTCAATCCAAAGCGTAAGGCAAATGGAAGTGAATGTGTTGCCTGGAGTGTCTGAGCAGCACTCAGGCCTCGAGCGCGATGTGTGCAAACCTGGCGGGAAAAACGACCGCATCAGCACAGGAGCTGCTGCTGGACGCCTCTCGTCTCCGAATCCGATCAGGCAATTCGAGGCGCTTCATGGTTCATGTGGGAGAGGGGAGTTCGCGGCTCGTTTTTTCCTGTTCCTGTCCTGAGGTGCTTTGATGACATCTACATTGAGAAACGGTGGATTTTTTCAGACTTATTTCCCTAGTATTACATTTATTTTATATGCGTGTGTGCTCATGCATGTGTGAACTTGCCATTTGAAGTGTTTGCCTGATTGCAGAGGTGGCAGAGTTCCAGCTGACAAACTGTGGTGTAACTGGCTTTGGCAGAACTGTGACCAATGTCTGTTAATTCACAGGGGTAATGCAGTGCATATGAATGTCTCCCTCTCTACTTCGTCATGTAGGACACAGGTTTATGGTTTTATATGGTGTGCTAATGCTAAGGAGAAAAAATGCATGGTTAGGCCAATACCCCTGGTGTTGGACCAGTGTTAGCTCTTCTCTGCATGCTGAGGAGCTTGTGTTTGCCTCCACAGAAACCATGCAACTCTTGCCGTGCAGTGGAGCCACCAAGGTCTGAAGACCACAGAGGTGTCATGTACAGTGAAGTATGTGGGAGGGGAGTCCACCAGGGAGCTCTGAATACCCCTACAGCTGCAAAATCACAGATCGCTCAAGCTTGCAGCTTTATTAATATGCTGTTGATTTCATTCTCTAATTACCTAGGCTTTTAAAGCCCCCCCCCCCCGCATGGCTTTCCCAATCAAAAATTTAATTTAACTGTGAAGCTAAAATGAGTCCACCAGGAGCTTAATAAAGCCGGCGAGATATTGGTACTATTACCCACCAAGGCTCAGTTGTGCTGTCGCAGATTAGCCGAATTCATTTTTGTCTTGTCTGTTCACTCCCTCGACCTTGTGAAACAATGTGTGCGACCGTTCGGACGATTATTCCGGCCGCGACACCAAGGGGGAATGGAAATCGCGGAAGTTTTGGTGCATTTCAGGTCATGAGCGCAGCTTTCTGGACGCATCGATTTTTGTCCTAAACGCTTAGTGTTGACTAATGAGGCGGTGACTCAAACATATGCTGCCGTATTGGCTTTCTGGTCAAGCCCGCGAATTGAAACGCATTAACGTTCCCGTCGCCCGAAGTCGCATTAGTGTTTAACCGCGTGCATGGGATTGGTATTCCGTTCGCCTTAGTACCTTATCACCTTAACGAGAGCTTCTGAGGAGCGCCGCGTTGCAAATTAGCCGTTCAGAATGAACCATAATGGCCATTTAGAGCGGGGGAGGCTCGCACAACACAAGCTCTTTAAGAAGGGACGATTAGGCTTCATGTTGTTCTCTTGTTATCAAATGGGAAATGAGTGCACCTTAATGGTGGTGCACACGTGGGCAGTTGCTTGGTCAGCAGAGTCCGGGGTGCAGGAGAGATGGGGAGAGTTGAGTTGAATCTCGCACACACCCAATAAGGAAGGCACTAGAACGTTTCAGAGACTGGGGGCTGTTGGGTCAAGGCAGAACCAGCAAATGAACAGGATGCAAACTTGTGGTTTAGTTGCATTTTTTGTTCAAACCACTGCGGTTGACATGCTCTCACCTATCCTGCAGCCGGTTTCGAAACTCAGTGACAAATATATCAATTCAACCACACGACAAGATTCAAGATATGGTTACCTTCAAGATATGACTCTCCCAGATATGTGCTGTTTGTCTCAACGTGTTGCCAGTGCTCATTTAAATGTGTGGTCCAGGTTTTTCTTACTGTGAAGGGACAATGGTTCACTTACAGATAAATGAATAAGCAGGAACTTCTGAATATGTCCAAACAATGTAAGAGTTTGTGTAATCCTTTCATTGGAATGCAATCCTTTCCATGGAATCAAAGCCCTATGTTCTGATCTGCAGTTACACATGGTCTTATTCAGGCTCATTTCCTAAATGCAGCTCTAACAGCAGAACAAGTTAAGTTCATTTTATTCACTGGATCTTCGCTCTGAAATGTCCAGAGTCCAGAGTCTTCACTGTGAAGACATCTATGTTTCTGCTGACTCAGGGAGTCTTGTCTTGATTTGTCTTGAACATGGCTGTAGGTCAGATTCGATCTCTGTATCTGCCAAGCAAAATAAAGGTCAAAACAGATGCTTGTTTCCACAACCTTTTGCTGCGATTTCGACAGCAATTTTGCAAGATCCCCCTTTTTGCTTCTGACATCTGGTAATGTTCATGCTTCTATTTAACGTTTGCACTCAGAGGCTTCTGACTACAAATATAATGTCACAGAGGGTTGCAGTTAACCCATGTCTTATTCCTCTTGGCATCATTGTGCAGCGTAACATTCACTGTCAGGCACTGAAGGGGGAAAAGTGGTTTTCTTGCCCAATCTCATTTCATGGACACACACACACACACACACACACACACACACACACACACACACACACACACACACACACATGCACACAGAGCAAACCACAGCATCTCATCACCCACTGTACCGTACTTTAGTGACAGTGCAAAGACCCTAATGCACCAAGTATAAATCTGTCTTATCTGTTTTATCTCCCGCGGATAGAATTTGTGTCCGGAAGGCAAAGCGAGTGAGTTATCCTCCACGTCTGTTTAAATTTCTGTATTACCGAAAGCCCCGTGGGATCGATGCGATGTTGTGCACTACTGTATGCCGAGGCAATTTATCTGCTGGGTTTCTACCATTTACGTCGGTTTTGAAAGAGTAAACAGCCCAAAAGGAGAATTTCAGCCGCAGTCTTTTATATTCAGAGAAAGTCAGGGAGTGAAGGAGAGATTTATTTTAATCAGAGGCCTTATGAATTTCATCATGACACTAAAAGAATGTGGTCCTCAGTCCACGCTCGTAGATAAAGTGGACTTGGATTGGAATTTGGCCCAGTGGAGACTCGCAAAGGGCCTCTCCAAAGAGTAATTAATTCCACACATTGAGCCGGAGTGAAAAGAGAGCCACCGCACCCATTTCAGAGGGCTTGGAGAAGCTCAGCCAGCAGCTCTTGAGGAGCGAAGCATTAGCTCTTAATGAAGTGACAGCTACTGGTCCAGCAGTCCTTAAAGTTGGAATCCAGGGACTTGAAAATGCTGTGAAATGTAAAAAAAAATTGCAGAGGGGTAGAAGTGTAGCCAGCTTAAGCAGAAGACATATTTTAGAGGAATCAATAAGCGCTACACTGAAGTGTGACGTATTGAAGGCAGGTTGTAGAAACCTTGCGTTGCTACTAGACTGTCTCCAGTCTGTAACATCACTCTCTTCTGCTGGCTGTGGTTGTTCAGTTTTGAGTGGCCATGTGATGCAAAGCCTAATTCCATAACCTTATGGTATGACCCAAAGCAAACATCCTTAGCCTCATTTCAGAAATGAACTTGAGCTCCCGAAACAGTTTCGGGAATAAATTTGATTACAAAGCAGGTGACCATAAATTGCACAGACATAGCACAGCAGGCAACTCCTCCACTCCCAGATAGATTACTCCCTGCAATCACTGTATCAATCCTTCCAGCTGATCTCTCATTTAAACACCACTTCCTGTCTGTGGCAACGCTGTGCTATTCCCAAGTCACAGAAACCTGAACTTTTCCATGAGCAAGTATTGGTGCAAACACAGTGAATAGTTTCCAGCCTTTGGAGAGAGTTTTTTTGTGTGTGTGTCAGCCAGTGAAGCCGCTTTGTGAGTTTCTCCATATTGTTTCCTTGTGTTTGTATTTTGGTCTCCTCCCATGCAGAGTCATGCTCCATTCCCACTGAGGAACACAACTTTCCTGTTTGGATCTGGCTGCCTGACTGCCTGGAATATAAAACAAGGGAAGAGTCATTTCGGGGCTGTTAACAGCAGTATATTAACAAGCTGGCTGACACAAGAGGGGTCATTTGTACCCAGAGCCTTGTTTCCAAACCACCTCCCCACTGTAGCCTGACCACACAGTGGAGCAATCATTCTCTCCCCCATGGTTATGGGGTCAACACATGTCATCGTTCCTTTATATTCGGCCTGAAGTAAATTACAAAATTTAAGGATGTTCCATAGAATACAGAGTACATTAGATCTGGTTAGAGATGTTATTTGATATGAGTGTATTCTGAAGTGGTTGCATACTCAAATTTGAGGAAGTGATGGAGCAGGTTTCCTGCTTAAGGCCTGCATGGTGAGGTTAAGGGGAAGCTGGGAAGTGTTGCTGTATTTGGACTCAACCCTCAAAGCTGTCTGCTGCTTGCTGTCTATGAAAGTGGAAGTTGTTGTCTGTGTGATGTGAGAGAGCATCTGGGCTTATTTATATCAACAAGATTTGCATGCCATACTGAGAAATTACGACTGAAACATATTGGAACGTGCCATGTTTATTCACATTCTGTAAAAGAATGCCTGACATGGAGTTTATTTACACAACACTTTCTCTGAAACCAGATGAAGAGTCTTTGTTTTCTGAAATTAGGCATGAAGCAGAAGAAAGTAATTGAATCAAGCATTCCTGCCACTGTTCCCAAGAGGGTGAATGGTATTCTAAAAGAAGTGCATTAGTTTTTCTGTTTTGAAGCGTTGTCATTCTAATCTCTTGCCTCTGAACGAGAGCCAAGCAATAAATCAGATCTTCCAGGATTCTTTTTCTAATTAAAGAAGCTTTTGTAGCTTCTGCAAGCCAGATAGCAATCCCACACAATCTAAATGAGAAGAATGGACACAATGCAGTTAGCAATTTAGCCACCATACTGTTTTACTTATTGGTGGTATTCAAACCAAATACTCAACCACCTGCTATTATAAAATGGTGAAGCCCCTCTGTCCAAAGTTTTCTCAGCAAATTCCAGTAAAGCACGTTAAAACAACACTGCGTAATATCGCGTGCCTTTTATTAACTCAGCAACATGTAATTCTTCTCGGCATTCTCTCCTGAGGGAAATCTCGAGACGACAAACGCAGTTGAAACAAACTTTGTCTGGAGGTAGAACACGAGTCTCCCGTCGGGCTCCCATGGGGCCCGGGAATGACGCTGATTCACCAGCGGAAACACCAAAAAGCGATTATCACCCCAGCCTGAGACCGGCAATAACAAAACGGACGAGCCAGCAACTTTTCAAATGACATCAGATTGCATGTAAAAATTGCGTTAGCGGTCAGCGACGGTGTAATCGCAGCCCTCTGTATTGACCGCCTTTAATGTAGGAATGATGTCATACGCAGTTGGAGCCAGACATCCTGAGTTCACCTAATCGCTCCACCAGGGGCTTCTCGTTCTGGGGGCTTCAGAAATGGCCCTTTCTCTCTCTGGGGCCTGTGATGTTTTTCACTTTTAAAAAAGGCAAAACTTAATAACCAATGGCATCCTAATGAAGTCAGTCTTATTGAATTTCTGTGCTAATGGGAGTGAATGTCATGAAAACCTACAGTATCCCCACACACACACACACACACACACACACTACAAGGAAAAAAAAATGCACTCACTACACCATGCACTTGTGCGCAGAGGTTTCCGTGGAGACAAGCTCAATCTATAATTGGCAATTCCAAATTAGGAGAAAAATGGGAAAAAGCATTAAGAAAGGGAAAAAAGGGAAACAGAGCCTCTCCATTTTGGGCCTCCTACCAGTACTCCTATTAACATCATTTTCCGCCATTTTGTGGATGAATGGAGATACGCTGGGGATAAGTGCACATTAGAAGAATGTACAGTATGGCAGAAACACACTCTCTGTTAAGATAAAACATAATATCAGTCACGCCCCTCATTAAGGTGCTCATTAAAGGTCTTTAGGATTACTCCTCTGTGCTTCGTTTTCTTGGATTGATGACTCCTTTCAGCTACATACTTATTAAAACAGGAATGCTTTTATAGTTTTTTTGTTGTGGTTGCTGGGTTTGTTTCACAAAGAATGTTAACGTTTTTACATTTTTTTTTTTCCTGTTCAGTACTCGTTTGTTCAAGTCTGTTGAGGTCTTCAAATTGAGTAGTGCATGCTACAGACAAGCTCAAGGATTTTGTCATTATTTAATGTAACAAATACCTTACATACTTATCTCTGCCAGTGACAAGAGTTGAGAAACAAATCCATCTGACTGATGGATGAGTGAAGGTATTTCAACCTCTGTGATCTGCCCAAACACGATGTCTGTGGCATTCTGATCGAAGCAGGTGACACAGTGTGGCACATGGAGCTCAGATTAAAACAGTGTGAGAGACGGCTACCCAAAGGCTGTGTTGCTGCACAGAGTCATTGTTTCACACAGAATCGGCTTCTCCCAGTGTATGTGTTGAGCGCAAAGCAGAGACACACCAGTAAAGCCTGTGCTGTACTGATCACTCTCACAGGTGGGCGGTGTCTTTGAAACCCTTATGTCTGCAAAGTTTGGTGGTCTGACATCGGTGAAGAGCGTGAGATAAAGAGGCCTTCATAAGTGGCCCAGAAGCACCAGGGCTACGGAAAAGAAGAAGGGTTAAAGCTACAGATTCCTCTCAGACGTGCCGTCCATGTCTGGTGAGTTCCGCGGCCGGCTGTGCGTCTAGGGCTTTCGTTTTATTGAAGATGTCGGGTTCGGAGCTCTGCTGTATGCGTAAGAAATTCGCCTCCATGCAGACAGAAAGCCCTGTGTTTCCCGGGTCTTGGAATGATCTCATATGAAAAAATGACAGATCTGCCATCAGACTGCGGTCTGCAGCTGCGTTGCCGGGTAATCAGGCGTGTTTTATTAGGCAGAGGCTTATGATTTCTGCAGATTGCCGTGGCGTGGCTGAACTCTGCTGAAAGAGGTGTACCGAGCCCGCCCAATAAAACGCTGGTATGAGGGGCTGTGGGGTTTCCGCACCAATTGGCCCATTTTCTCCGGGTTTGGAAGGGGAAAAGAAATAGTTGCATTTCACTGTAGTCAAACTGTGGCTTCCATACCGGCCTGGCTGTCACCTTCCATATTTTTTCCCTCTTCAGTGCAATGCAGACCTGCATCAAAACTGTGTGCAATTCCAGATTTCATTGTGGGAAGACAGCCACAACTGCAGCACTATCAGAAACGAGCAGTCGCAGGACAGCTTTGGTTTGTGAGCTTTGTCTCTCGAAGCAGGGGACGTGTTGAAAACAACCCCCCTTCCCCACGCTCCCCCGCTCTCTCGACCGCGGCAGCTTGTTGCCGCACGCGCACGAACCAGAGCTGATTAGTTCAAAAGTCGTGATTTCCAATTTCAGCCCCAGCCTCAAATCCTGCAGTTAATATTCATGCAAAAGTGGCTGCAGCTCTGCACGATGGGCAAGGGGAGAGAGAGAGCGAGAGAGAGCAAGAGAAAGACAGACAGTGGGGTTCCCCCTGTAATCAGCTTTTCAGAGGGAGGGTGGGGGGGAGAGACGAGGTAGTGTTTACTCATAGCTCTTTCCTAAGGATCAAGTGTCTCCAAAACTGCATGATCCCTCTGAGGCAGATAGCCAGGATATCTGACAGTGTTTACTCACTTCCCTTTTAATCGGGTTTTGCGCCGAGCGAGATAAGAACCAGAGCCCCCGCAGAGCGGAGTCTGAAACCCGATATTCGGGTTCAGATGTGTGAATAAATAAAGCCTACTTTACTTTCAGTTTCCAAACTTTATCGGCCCGAGTGCCAAACTGTGTCTAGCACCTTATGTTTGCTTTTTTTTTTTTTAGGGGAGTTAATCCTTGGTGTTGAATGTAAACAGCTTCTATTCACGTTTTCCTAAGCAATCTGTTCTGAAAATCACCTCGAGGTATCACCGTTTTGGAGGAATGCGCCTTTATGGCTGCGCTTATCGAATTTTCCCTGCCTTTCATTTTGAAAAACTGCAAAATGAAAGAGATTCACGTTTTTTCCAACAGATGTTTTTGATAGGGAAAAATGAGTGAATTACCAGGTATATAGATTTCAAGTGGGGCCTCCTGGCATGTTTTTCAATTCCATAAACCTAAGTTGTTCTTGTGAAATATTGAGTATGATGAGTATTCCCTTCCAACACACTGTATAGTGCTTTTCTAAAATAACAAAGTGTTGTTGATATCAAAAATCTAAAATTAATTCACTGGATGTAATCTGGATGTAATTGTCATCCAGATGTTCACATATTATTTCCAAATAAATTAAAGAATCAGTGGTTTACTCAAAATTGATTTTATTACCTCCTGAAACTATGTAGTACTTGATTGAGCCTTCATTGAGAGGGTGCTTGTGTGTAATAGTCTTTGAAAATAAAAACTTCCCATTTTCAGTTAATTATATAGAAATTATAGTGAAATTTTTATGGTCTAAACAAGTTTCGGTGATGAATACAGTTTCTCCATGGTTTGGTCCGCTGTGGAGACATCTGCAGTGTCATTGAAACACGGGGTATGGAGGCCAGACAAACTGCCATGACAGCCTGGCAGTAGATGTTCAGTGGGGATGAGATCAGTGACATCACAGCGTGTGTCTCTCCTGATTGGAGGTCCCCACGCTGACAGGCGCTAGTGCTAATAAGGCGTCCTGTGACACCTCAGCAGTTGGAATTTCAACCCTCCTGTGGGTTAGCGGTCGCCAGCGCATGCTCGGTTTGTTGGTATCAGGTAAGGCCTCGAAAAGGATTCCCACTCTCACCCCAAAGGCCGGAAATGTCTAGCTGTCTGGTCACAAGCGAAGGGCTGACATCTGTGTGCTGTTTTGATTTGCTCTAGCCCCATGTTTGAGAGCGAGGAGACAAAACCCTGGAGGTGCTGTCAATCAAGGAACTGAATTCCCAGGCTGGTCCGTTGCGCCTCCGAATGTGTCGCCTCGCCGCCTTCGGGTGTCAGGAGTTCTCATTATAGGGCAAAGGGTAAACCAAGGAAATGGTACTTTCCCCTTCATTACCCCAATTACTCCGTGGCCTTTAACCTCCTCCGGTTTCTCACATTCACATTCACACATATGAAGGCCCCCCCACAGCCCCTGTGCCTGTGGGTTACTTCCTGTTCGGGGTGCCTGTCAGAAAAGTGAGTCCCTTTTTTCCCCCAGGCTCCTTGAATGGCTACGCATGAAAAATGTAGGGACTGAACGGGATATTTCCCAATCGAGCATTTATGTATTCCACACACAAGTACTCCGTAGGGGTACAGAGGGGAAGCAGCCAAATTTATTTCTCTTCCTGGTCGGGTGAAGAACAAAGAGATGCCTCCTGCATCATGGTTTGCCCAGATTATTTTGGGAAGCATTTTAAATTGGCTGCAAAAGCCCAAAGACCTATCCCTGTGAGAATGTAAAGGCTAGCTTCACGGGAGTGGCACCAGCTTTCATTTTACTGCTGAGGAAGTCCTTCCAAAGATACTGGATCTGGATTGAATCTATTTTCCTTTTCTTGGGTTACCCAGAAAGTAGGTCACCTAGAATTTAAGGGGGGCACAAAGGGAATTTCAAGTGTCCAATGGTGTTGTTATTTAAGGCTTTTGAACTCTGCCCACCTGACGGTAAATAACATTGTTCTCATCTGTAGGGGTTAAGATTCTAGAGAGCTGACGGGCTTGATGTTTGACACACTTCAGGTAGATGTGAGGGATTGTTGCTTTCATGCCGGGGGGTGCATTCCGGTGCTGGGGGTGCATGGGTTTGAGGTGTACGAGGGGTGAAATGTGTCTCAGGAATCCGTGGAATTCTGCTAGAAACCAGTGGACTGTTTGCTGAGGTTCAGAGGTGTTCACACAGCGGTCCTCTCCTGAGTTCAAATTCTGTGGCATGCCTGAACATCAGACCATGGTTCGAAGCAGTGCCCCTCTTAAATGTGCATGCTATGAACAAGATCAGTGGCCTTGTACATACACTCAATGAGTGAGAATCAGCCCGCTTCTTATTTGGAATCAGCTGAGAGAAGGTGAGCTATTCTTAACAGAGGTGGAAATAACACTCTCAAAGCATAGCCGTTTTTGCCATTCCAAGTTTAACTACACACTGATTAGTGTGGTAGTGTTGTTTGGGAGTGCCAAAGAGAGATGCATTAATTTAATTGTACGTATACCTGTTATCGCCCCATACTGGTGGTGGATTGATCCTGCTCTCCACTCATGCTGTGAACGAGCAGCCTCTATCATCAGAGAGAACAAGAGCCTTGTAAAATTGCAGCGTGGTGTGTGAGAGCAAAGCACTCTTTGAGATTTTGGGCAGAGGAAAACACAACTAAGAGTCTGCCATGATAGCTTAAAATAAAGACAGTCTCTTAGGGCTGGCGAGCAACTGCCGTGACATCACGACAGGAAATGACGCATCACAACGACCATGTTCAATGGTGGCCTGGGCTGGGTCTCTTGAACGTGATGAGGTGTGAATGTGTTAACTAAAGAATCTGAATTCAGCCATGGACATGACCCCAAATCCCTCTGTCCCTCCACCCAAAGTTTTCCCAGTTTACAGACCCCACCTTTTGTGCTTTTAACCTTTGTTTGCTCCCTCACTAGCTGCACCATGCTTTGCTGTGAGCAGGTCTGCCAAAGCCACACGGTATGCACAGACTGCACCTAGGAATTGCTCTCTGTCGTTAGCACAGACGCCCCGTGGCCAGAACTCCTCAAGCGTTGCTTCCACGCCACGGCAACAGGGCCGAAGCCATCGGGCTGATTCGTCTCCTGCTCATTATGATGTCATAAATCGATGAGGCAGCGGGAGAGGCGGTTGAGGAATGTGGTGTTATTATGCTGCAGGTGTTAAACAGCGTCCACTGTCTGCTGAGCAGCCCACAGTACACATCGTTTCACATTAAGATCCACGCGTCCCTTCAGGTTAATGCAGTCTCCTGATTATTCATGTTGTATCATTTCTGAAGGCCCCTGGTGTCACCCCACGCTTGTTCAGTGATAGCTGTAATAACACAGATGCTTTGTTGTTTGAGCATTCTGCTGTTATATGCACTGTATAGTGCAGTCACAGTGTTTGTGGGTGTACCATATGCTTTTGTTTTATGACTTCCTCTATAGGAGAGTGTAGATCTCTCAGAAGGATGGAGTGATGAGCAATCTATGGAAAGGTGTCAACATAAGTTCCTGTCTGTCAAATTTGAATTGAATGTTAGATGGAGGTCCTTACTCCTGCTGTCATTAACAATGATTCAGATACCAACTGTTGTTGTTTATGGTGATGAAAATAATCATAATGATAATGACCTAAACCTAGTCAAGTGAGAGAAGAGAGTATGGTAGCATGAGTTGTGGTATCCTCTGACATGCGTGCTGTCTTTAACCACAGAGCCATAATCCAGTTCTGTTAGTGCTCTGGGGCCCGATACAGTAGCCTTTGCTTTGTGTGGCATTTGCTGTGTTTATTTCCCGCCTCCAGAATCCACCTTGAATCTATAGAAAAGTTCTGAGCTCTGGCAGTTTCCCAGGGTGACCGGGGAAAGGGAGGGAAAGGCCTCCTCTGATAAAATCAGCCTGACGTCCGTAGTGACAGCTTTGTCAAATCACAGCAGAGAAGCCATTTTTCTGACTCCTGCACCCTGAATTAAAGCTGCTGTTGTTTCATTCTGGAGGTTCCTTCATATAAAAGCGGACAAATTTTTACCTCCAGCGTTATTAGATGTGCGACTCTTAGCTCCCAGAGAAATAAAAAAAAACGCCACATAAATCTCTCCGTTCGATACCATCTTTGCAGAATCACAGCACTCATATTGTTGCTGTTTTCTTCTTCATATTTAAAACTGTGTTGAGAAAGAGCTTTTGTTATTGCAAAAGAGTTTATTATTGAGTGTTTTTCTGCCAGTTCTTGCAATGGAAGGAGGGAAATATGTGGGTAAAAGGAACACAATGCAAGGATTGATGTGACAGGCATGTGGCTCCTTGTAGCAGCAACCATTCACCTAGTGGAGGTTTAAATCTGTCCCAGGCTGTAGGAGACTCTCTCAACACCTAAGTCGAATCAAGACATGGAGATAAGGGATGGAATGTTTCTGTTGCGACCCCCCCGCGATTCTGGAAAACGCCTCCCAATCAGAATTTGGAAGTGTTCTGTGTTTCAGGTGGGATTGCGGGCGCCTCCTACACAGAGCCAGGGGTGTAGAACATGCAGTAAAGCGGCGTTATCTGGTCAGTCAGCAGGAGGCTGCATTCAGGCTGTGTGGGAGGGGGCTGAGAGGGCGTGATGGATGGTGACGGGTCATAGGGCCGTAGCACTCGATATGGTTGGGGGTGGAAGTACCCGTCACATGCACTCCTTGGTGCAGGACTCCCCTCTCCCTCCCCTTCTGCTGGCTCCGCCTTCATGGCGTCCCCCACTGGCTGTTTTGACACCTCTAAAGCCCCGAACATCCTCACAGGAACTCTTAATGGCTGGCTCTGTTCTCTTACCACAAAGGCTGGCGCCCTAGCCGTTGGCCCTGGCGATAAATTCAGCCGTCGGCGTGCTAAATTCTGTGATGTCACCGACACTGATGTCACGCACTCAAGAAGTAGCCTGGAGATAAGGGGCTGAGAGGATGCCAAGGTCAGGGGCCTCGGCCAGCTTCTGGACATCTGGGTTCACAACACAGTGCTGAACAATAGGACCCGGTCAGGAGACTGCCTACAGCTGGAAGTGGCTGGGACTGTTGTTTTGCAATAGTAAACATGCTAACACTCTTTCTCTCCCCCCCCTTTTCACTCTCTTTCTCCCTTTTTATGTCTCTTCTTCTACCTCCACTTCTCTCACTGTCCTCCTGAGCACACAAGACCCAAGATTTCATCAAGAACGAATCAGAACAGCATTAGATTAGGCTCCTTAAAGCACAGCTGTGCATTTTGCAAGTGCAATATGATAAGGCTGTTTACATATACACAGCTGCTGGTAATTGTTGAATATGCTGAAAAAATGGTTTTGAAGAAAAAAATTTCCCGTCTGAGGAAACAAGACTAAATTTCTTGAAAAAGACAAAGTCCTTTCACTATGTCATTTCAGTACGCCTTAATTATGAGACACTGCAGCTCATCACTTGGAGGGTGATTATTGTTTTTGGCACCACAACTGAAATCCTAATTACTGGCAGTCAATACCCTCAATTAGCATGTCCACTAATGTTTATTTGAATCAGTAATGCCTCAGATTATTTCAGATGTACAGCATCGGTCTTGCCATTCAATTCTCCGTTACATGCTTTACCATTTTAGACTCTTTGAATTTGACATAGCTCAACAGGCGTGATGTCTTCATTATTTCAACCTGTCTGAACCCAGACGTCTTCATTCTTTTACTCATGCGAGTGCTTCCTTCCTGCGTGCAGGGAGAGAGGCACAGTAACTCACACGCCGAGGGTAACAGAACACAGCATCCCTTTTCAAAGCGTCTCAATCCTCCGTGTGGATTTGCCACGCTGGAGGGGGTTCGCATCATAACCGCAGAGAATCGGCGACACGCAGCACAAAGGCCTGCGGTGGAGGGTGAGGTGAGAAGAGGGGGGAGAGCTGTCTGATAAGCTAGTTAGCCAGATGTTAGATTTATCTCTGGCGGCTTACCGGCGCACAGGAGTCAGCGAGGAGTGCCTAATCCACGCAGACACAAACAACCGCCGCTGATACCACCGCCATGTCGCTGGCTATATCAGGCGCCTGTCTGTCATCCCACTCCAGCAGGGCTGCTCTGTGGAAGCTTCAGCAGGGCCACTGTTCCTGTCATTAGCTTGAGTTTACACCCGACCTCCGTGTTGCTGTCTGATATCTGAGGTGGATTTTTTTTTTTCCCAGGGAACCGATTTGTTTTTTCCCAGCACTCGTACCAAGTGGGCGTATTAAGGCCTGTAGAGTGTTGCTGGCAAGGCCTGAACCAGGAATAATGTTCCGTATGTTTTTCATGTTTTTTTTTTCCTTTTTTTGCTACCTGCAGTTTATATTTCTTATGTAATTATCCTTTTCTCCTGTTTGTTTGTTTCGGCGCTCAGCTTGTGCGTGGGTCTCGATGTTGAGAACATGAAAAAGGAACTGAGTTTTTACGGCGCATCTTTTGGAAGCCGCTGAAAACGCCTTGACGTTGTCTTTTAGATCAGACGAGAGAGAGGGGGGCACTTGTGTAAAAGTCGGCCTTCGTTTTCAGGGAAGGACTCAGCCGAGCTGCGTGGTCCTCAGACTTTGAAGTCCTTCGCTGTCTGATCTCGTTATGTTGAATGTGGTACATGTCCTGGTGAGTCTAAGGATCACAGATAACAGGGACTCAAAGAGACTGTCATTACATGAGTAGGTGACTTATTTCAAGGAGTCCCCAAATGGTTTCTGGTGTGTTTCTGCTGTGTGGTGCATTTTGTCACTGCTGTGATTTATGGGGCTAGGAGGCCGGGGGTTGTACAAGCTCCCATACCCTGTTTAGTGAGCTCAATTGGTATGACTGAGATGCTAACGGTTGTGTTCACGTCGGGGCAGAAACGGACGCTCTGGTCACTTCAGGTGGAAATGCTGAAACACACGGAGGCCATCAAACAGCGTGGCGTCTCATTACAGGAAATGAGAGGCAGATCCCCAAAGTCAGCTCGGGTCCTGCTTCAAACCACAGAGCGAACATTTAGATCCCTCCACAGCCCGCGCACTCGACACAGAAAGGATGGTCGTTTGTCATGAGCTCCAATGGTGTATTTCATCGTGACTCAACATGTATTACCTCTTTTTGGATTTGTGACCGTGTGTTAGGAATCCCTGTTAACAGCCCCTGTGTTCTGTGGCTAGAGGGACTGCTCACCGGCAGTTCCTCCCTAACTTGAACACATGTGGAGATACCCTTCCCATATGGGGCCATGCAGTTGTGACATGTCTCTACGATGACTTTAGTGTTTCCCGGCTCCACACCAGGAATAGCTTCAAGTTTGTTTAGGGGCAGACCCAGGGGTGTTGGAACCATTGCACCATTGAGGTAGATCCTGCAATTAAGTGCATACTCTAAGTTATGCCAGTACCTTTCCCGGTGTCAGCTTATCATCTAAATGGGACTGTGGCTGCATTTTTAACATGTCCTCCTTTTGGTATAAATGACCCAAAATCTGAAGTTTAAGGGCAGTCCAGTCGCCAGATGAGCGGTCACCAAACCCTCAAGCCGAGTTGTTTTATTGACCATGCTGCCTCCCAAAGCTGGGGAAAAACGTTACATGCAAATTTTTTTTGAGAGAGTAAGCAGCTAATTTTGTTTTGTGTATTATTTTTCAGCTGTATTCGTTTTGTGAAAGGAAGACTAGTTCATATAATAAAAATGTTCAGCGGTCAAATAATACAGGCTTGACCCTCTGCGCTTTGGGCGTCTCTTTCGTACTGAATAACCTTAACGGCTTTTGAGACAACTTTCACTAACTTTAAAGTCATCACTTTCCCTGCAGAGTTTAAAAAGCAAGTTTTCTTAAACTTAATTAAATGATACTTAAAGAGATTGCTCGGTTAATTTAATTGATTTCGTACCACATGGACAAGGTTGTAGTCCCCGTGGGTGTTATTGAAAGAAGAAATTAAACTCGTAAATGGCACCGCAGCCTCAAGACTGTCCAAGTCCCGACCATTAATGAAAACACCCCTGGAGCTGCAGAGGAATAGTCTTACTCTTAGGACTTGGTATTGAAGCGCTGTTGCACATCAAAAGCGCATACCTTGTCAAGTTGCTGTTTTGAGAACGCAGTCTGTTATTGTGTGCTGTTGCTGGTAGACATGGTTGTTAATTGCTTTATCTGAGTACGCTGAAAAAAAAGAATGCGACAGTAGGGTTTTTCAGTTCAAAATACAGGAACTGAATTTACTGAAATTGCACTGATTCCAGATAGATGGCTGCAGGTTGCAAATTCAAGGTTGCGCAACGTGATCGGCCGATTTGGGGGGCCTCACTGCTGGCGTGTCTGATCTGGGATCAGTACAGTTTTCATCTCCTCCAGTTGTTGAGGTGCTGGATAATCTGTGCAGCCATGGGACCTTGAGTGGCAGGCAGTCCAGGAGAGTTAGTTTGAGGAGATTTTCTCTGTCGAGAATGATGGAGCCCAAATATATGTCTGCAGCACAAATGACCTTGATAAATTTAAAAAAGTATGATTCCATGAGGTTTTAAAGGTGGTGTACTCTGACCTTGTCTCCTGACCCTTAGTTGTTACCTCCACCACCACTAGGTGGAGCGGAGGTTACGTGGTCACCCCAGTTGAGCTGCGTTTGTTGTTTTATCATCCTGTTTACAGGCTAAAAAAATGTAGTGGACGAATTGGATGCAAGCTTGAGAAGTGGAGAGAGAAATGATTTAAATAAATAGGGCTGCCATGGCAACTATGATGGGTTTGGGAGGAATGCACTTTACCGAGCACCACCTAGTTCAGGAATGTGAAGAGCCTTTTGCTAGGCTTTCCACATGGGGCTTCTAGGGTTAAAAATCTCAGAATTTAGACTCATCCTGTGGAGCACAGCATGTTATCCCTGTGTTTTGGCTGACTGAGATGGAGTCTTTCTTATCTTGCAGGACATGAGATTTCACTGTATGAGAAAGAGTTAAGAACATTTCTGTAGATTTTGCATTGTCTTTGTTCATACAGACATACATACACACTAATTTACAATCATTCTTAATGACAGTAAATGTACTGTATTAATTTTTAAAGTACATTATAAGGGCTTGTGTCTTTTTTTCCCAAATTTTTTGCTGCTTAAGCTGCTGAGCTATTAAATCCTAAATGGGAAAATGAAATGTATTTTTTTGTCCTGCAGGAAGTAGCATGTAGCCTCCGCATGTAGGATTTGGGTGATAGGTTTTGAAAGCTGCTGTGTGCGTTTATGTCGTTTTATCTGGGCTAAAGCTAAAAAGGCACTTTGATTCCTTTGTTGTGTCGTCTCCCTCACTCGAAAGTATTTTGAATTGGTAATTGGGAGGGAGAGAAACGCGGTCGCTGCCCCCTTGAAAGGCTGGTCCATGTTCCACTTCTTTTTTTTTTTTTTTTTAATCTTTTCATGTTTTATTTGCAGTGTCACAGAAGTGAATGTATTCAAGTGGCAAACACTCAGAAACAGGTGGAAGGGTAAAGCCATTATAATGCACTGTTGCTGTGAGGCATCACTGAAGCATTGTCTAGGTTTATCCCCTCTATATGAGGATAAAGAAAATGGAAGAGGCAGAACAACATGACAGACTTAAAAGGAGGTGATGTGTGAAACCTCCATTTAGGCTGGCCTGTAAGGATAATGAGTTAGCACATTTTATGTAGACCATTGCATGCTGATTTATCCCGCTTGTAAAGGTATTATGGGGACATCACAACCCAACATGCAGCTTAGACCAATGCACCGTTTGGGTTTTGTAACTGGGTTTTGCGGCGGCAGTGTAGCATAGTGGTAAGGAGCAGGGCTCGTAACCCAAAGATTGCTGGTTTAATTCCAGTTTACTGCTGTTGTACCCTTGAGCAAGGCACTTAACCCACAATTGCCACAGTAAGTATCCAGCTGTATGAAAGGCTAACGTAAAAACTATAACCTATGTAAGTTTCACTGGATAAGAGTGTCTGCTAAATGACAATGTAATGTAACTAACTGCAAACCAGGGGTGCAGTACCATGTCTTCCATTGGGTGGCAGTAGTTAAAAATACTCTGGTTTGCCTGTGGTTAGGATAAACGTCAATCCTCAAAGAAAGACAGCTCTGGCAATGCCAGTACCTTATTGTTAGAGGAAAACTTGGTGTTACGCTGTTTAAATATGGCCGCATTTAAACTGATGTGGAAGACTGAGAGCTGGGGATGTGGATGAGTCCAGTTAAGGGGGGTTGAGGATGGATGGATTGTGTGTTGCCCTGATGGATTGGTGGAGTTTTAACAGGAGGAAATGAGGGATCCTGCTGAGACCCATCCAGAGGAAGGGGGGAGAGGGGAGGGTGAGAGAGAACCCCCCACCACCACACACACACCTCCCTGAAAAGGCTGCTGCCTAGTCATCTTTCACTTCGAATTCTGTTGGCCACTTTTCTGTCTGGTCTAGCCATGCTGGCAGAGAACATGTGTTATTTCTCAGACATCCCTAGCACCTTTCACAGGGTCAACTGAGAAGTCAGGCTAATGCAAATTTTTTTTTTTTTTCAAAGGCCAGACTCTTTCAGTACAAATACTGCCAGGTTAGTTTATCACCGAGCCAAGTAAAATGAATACCAGGCAAAAAGAGAGCACCTGCAAAATGGTCATTCCCTTTGATCCGATTACCGTTATTTTACAGTCTAGATGGTTTCTTCCCAGTGGAAGGGATGCTGTTTTCCCTGAACATTTGGAAGACAGGTGGCCATTTTGGAAGTGATTTCATCTGCTTTTCCTAATGATGCACTGGAGAAGCAGAGAAGAACAACCACATTTTCAGCAAGGATTATTCCAGACCTATTGATCTTCCCATTTTCATGGGGGAATAGATGGCACAGACTCCCTCAGGTCTGTTAGTACAAATAATTACTAATCAATATACACTTGAGTCTCAGCGAATATCATTTCAACACTTGATTTATGCTCAGTGCATTGTGGGCCACCAAGCAGTTTGTCACTCGACAGCAAGATGATCGTTGATTGGCTAAAATCAATTTAGCCAGGCAACTAAGGACCCTTAATTATAAGAAATGTTTTCAATAATCACTGTTTTTTCATCGCTCCAGTCTGGTAGGTCTTTACATCTTTTACAATAGGATGGATTATTATTGTGTAGTCCACCTATTTGGATCTGTGTACATTTTTTAAGTCAGTTGTGTTAAGTTACATTAGTACTGTAGATATGATGTTGAGAACACCTAATCTTTGTGATTTTACCTCATGCAATTCTTCTGCCTCAAAGAATATGGTTCTGTATGCTCTCCCAGTTTCCACACCAGTGTTTCTTTCTCCAGTGCATCTTCTATGGCTGAACTACTGACAGTGCTGACCGTTTAATGCCTGTAGTAACTACTCGAGCCAAAATAAAGAAATAGGCTACTGTCTGGTCTGGCTTAAAGTTGTCAGTCATCTGTCCGAGGACATACCCTGCTTTGGCATCAAGATCACGTTGGTGTAATAAATCTCTGCCCTTTCGCCTCGCTGGGGGGTTTTTCAGCGAAATGTCATTGATAGTCCATCGCATTCATAGTCCGTGTGCTGTGCTGACATTTTGAGGGTTGGGGGGAAAAAAAAAGCCAAGGAATCCATTAGTATGTGAGAGCCAATTCTGACATGCCTGTTTATGAAGTGGGGCTGAATTTAAACTTAGAGCAGAGGGATGAAGCATATATTATGAACTGAGTGAGTTCTTCTTTATAATGTATACATATCGGCAGTGTCAGGATTGTAAGCGGCGTTAGGTTATATTTATGAAGTGGCGGTTTAAACACACCAGCTGACACCAGTGAAACTGAGCCAGTGTAGATGAAGACCTCCCTCACTGAGGCTTGTAATCAAATACTTCCTCAGTAAGACTCCGCCGTGAAAGCGCTCATTTCTTTTAAGTGCCGTTCATTTGCGATCGGCCGTTAATTTCCATTTACGCCCACCTTTGAGCTTGCGGGGTGTCGCGCGGCGCCGAGGGCAAGGCCATGCTCTCTGCGAGAGGCGCGCGCCGGTCACGCCAGACCTGCGAGAGTCACCCGATACGGCCCGGCCGGGTGTCACAGAGGCCGTCGGGCCCTCGTCCCAGGGAGCGAGGTCAGGCAGGGGTGACCGGCGGCCTTCCTCTCTTGGGTGTGCTCGCATGGACATCCAGGAAGGTGCGACGAAAACCGAGGCGGCGGATATTGCCCCCCTCGAGCGTCCAGCCTCCTCCTCGGAGGCGTACTCTCAGAACAAAGAGCAGGAACCCGTGGGGAGGATGCACAGATGCCTGCTGCCAAAGGCCAAGCCATTGCTGCAGTTTTGCTCTTTTCAATCAGATTAGGCCTCTGAAAGCACAAACCCACTATACCCCCTGCACACACAGCCTGGCTCTTTCTGAGCGGCAGGGATGGGCCCATCTAAGCCCGGCTGGTCATGTCTAACAAGGTATCCTGATAAAGTGTTCTCAGCAAAAAAAAAAAAAAAAATCAGCTTCACCCGAGGCAACGCTGAAGCTAAAGGTCTCACATGAAGGAGACCTGGATTCCCTTTGATAGCAGTGTCCCCACTGTGTAGCAAAATCAAATCTCACTTCTCCTTTGGTCTTCCGTAGAAACACAGCCGTCGGAACAGGGAGGTAATCCACATCCTGGCAGGGATGTAATACAAAAGGTCATGATGTCATCTGGTGATCTCTTTACAGCTATTGGTTGACTTGCTCGGCATTGCAGCACAGTGGTAAAATACAGAGGGCTGGTAAACAGCGTGCTTAAAAATGAACAATGGAAAGCGGACCAGGCTATCAAAAGTATTGTTGCCGTGTTTGAATGGCCTACGTTGAAACAGTAAAATGAGAAAGGGAAGAATGTGATTATTCATTGTCAAAAATCGACCATTTTTCCCTAACAAGTATGTTGTTATTGTGTCTTGGCGTTGATAATAGACTCTGTGAAAACACCCCCCAAAAATTGTTGTATTGCAAGTGAAAAAAAAAGAATGGCAGACATATATTTGGAACAATGAGCGGTTGAAATTCTTCAGGATGCTATCTCCAGTGGCAAGATACTTTACCCTAGAAAAGTTTTCTCCAGCTTCCCTGACAGGATTCTGAATGCGGCTTTCAGAAAACAGGAAACAGCGGTTTTAATAAAGCGAGGAGATATTGTCAGGCGTTATTGATATCGTTCGCTTGATTAAAGTGGTTATAGCGGCGCTCGCAGGCCCCCCGATATCCGCTCTTGCTCTCGGGTGCGTTTTTTTTTTTCCTTGTTGTTTCCTGCTATGGTTGCTGTGCTCCGGGTTCCTGAGACAGCTTCCTGTATTTTTAAACCTCCAGACAAACAACACAGGAGTAATAAAGGAAAGCAACAAAATGAGCGGAAGGAAGTCTTTCATCGACCGAGCGCAGCCAAACTGTCTCTCAGGAGCGCTTTTCTCTGAAGGAAATTCCAACACCTTAAATGTCTCACCTGATATTCTTTTCTCGAGCACCCGCTAATCAAATCAGCGCATCAGAGCAGGGAATCTTTCAAATGTCCTAATGTGTACATTTAAAACTCCAGTCTTCCTGATCTTTTGTTAGTTGATATCTAGTATAAATATGTCTTAAAATTATTCCTAAGAATGCAGTGATTCAAATACATATACATTTATTTCAATAACCTTTTTGTTGGTTTCCTCCCCAAGCCCTTGTGGCTATGCATGCTGGATGGAAAGGACGACCGACAGTGCCCTACAGTAGAGAGAGAGGTATGACAAGAGGTGTGTGAGTAGAGTATTGGGTGATCTGTAGTTTATAGAGCTGTGCTTGTCTTTCCTCTCTGTAGGCATTTTAGATTATTCCTTTGGCTTGAACTTTGTCCCCTCCGTAAACTGAAGAGATTCTATTTCGGCATGGGTTTGTGATCACTTCCTCTCCACTTCCTGTTTTCTCTCAAGTTCCCTGAAGTCCCTGAATGACAGTATAACTGATACCTTCACTGCACCTAAAATGCTTTCCGCACCCGATTTCTCCGGGTTTAAAAAAAGACTCCGTCGCCTTCCCTTGTATTGTATTTTTGACACCACCCCACTGTCGCCATGCAACCATTTTTCCTTCTTCGCAATTTCCCAGCTTGGTGAGATTCCTGCGGCATCGCTTACCGACTTCTGCCCTACCAGGAGAGCAATCCTTCAGTAGCCACACAAACCTGCCGCATGATCTAATGTGTTACACAGTGCTGGGGTGGAAACACAATGCGACAATTTGTGTGTGTCATAAACAAAAAAAAAAAAAATGCAGGCAAACTTTTGGACTTTGAGGCTTGTTACAGCTCCACTTCTGTTCTGAGAAGATTTGGAAAATAAGTATGGGGAGGAAAAACAATAAAGATTCATCTTAGCCTGGGGTGGACATGATTGTTTCCCATATCCCACAGTTTTTTTTTTTTTGTCTTTTCTACTCTGTTGGTCCTGACTATCATATGGTCCTTTTTGTCTGAATCTGATTGAGGTTTGGTTCGGGCCATTGTGGTGTCGGTCTGTGGGGGTTTTCCTGTAAAAGGAGCCGTGCCGCTGTAGGTGTGGGACGATGACAGCTTAATGAGGAGGAGTTATGGGAGTAATAAGAGGTGGACTCCGTTCCAAGGGTCGGGCCCTGCGGAGGAGCGGCCCGCGAGGAGCTTGCGACAGTGACCGCTGAGGTCACCTCCTCCCGGCCGATCCGGTTTCAGAGAGGCGGGAGGAGGCGGGTGGGGGCGTCCGTCACATCAAACAGCCCAGGCTGTGGCGCTAACGGCGTGACACCCGTTTTAACACCGCGTTTTTCACGAGCTCTGATTTATTGGGCCCTGATAAGTACAAAATGGACCACTGTTTGCAGCTGTCCCAAGCACCCCAGCACCCCCGCCCCATCCCCCAAACCATGTCATCTACCCCCACCCCCCACCCCACTCAAACCCCCCAGCCTCCCACTCTGAACTCCGGTCCTCGAAAGGAAATCCCACCAGGAACTTCACATAAAAGCCGTGTCGGGTCTGAATGCCACCATTGTGGGACCGCAGATCTGATGAAATCTCCGTGCTTTCAGCCATTCCTGTGATGCACCGCGCTTGTGTGTGTGTGTCATACTGTATGTCCATCTGGCAGAGTTTACCAAGCAGATGCTCCAGCTACCATAGCGATAGAGCTGAAACATCTGTGCTGCCACCTTGCAGAGAATCATCCTGGCTTATGCCGTGGAAAACATTACATAAACAGTCTTAAGTTCTCTCAGCTTATTTTTGGATATGTCTCGGAGCGAAGAACACAGTTGTCTGTGTAGTACTGGATTGCAGTGACTGTCGTAAATGAAATGTAAAGGAAATGAGGTACTCTACAGCATTCCAATTTACCTTTGCATTGTAGGACTGCTGCCGTTGAATCTTTGCATCTTATCTTTAATTAAAAGTAAGACAGAGTGCAGAGCACACTGCTGCCATCATGTTTTTATTTATACAATGATCAGCTAATGTACTCTTTAGCGTTGTGTGCACCTCCTCCTTGTGTTTCACTGAAACAGATACAAGCTGCTAAGCAGTCAGCTGTTTGGTCGCACTTGTGAGGCAGTTTTAGCAGGTGCTGCAGTTGGCAGGTTAGAGGCTCACTTGATGCAGTCGCCTTATGTATCCTTGCACATCGGTGCCCGGCGAACCTCCTCTGCCTTTGCAGCTATGCCTTGAGCAGGAGATGCGCTACTAATAAGCACAGCAATCCACTTCTGCAATGCCAGAGTATCTCATCCACACTGCAGAAAATATGCTTTTCATTTTCTCACTTTACGATTGTTTTCCTTCAGTATTTGTCATGCATTTATGATAAGAAAGACATCTTAAATGTGTGTGGGTCCCATTTTTTTTCAAGGTGATTTTTTCAAGAAGAAATGGAAGGTGCATTAGCAATTCTCAAATGATTATAATGAGAAAACAGTACAACAATCCAGTGGTTCCCATAGTGTGCCTTTTGTTTGGTTGAGGTTGAATCTTTTCATCTTTTAAGGCTGTTAGTACTCATATCTTGTTGTTCTATTTGTCTTAATGATGTACAGCAAAGATTGTATCAAACATTTCCAGGAGTAGGTGGCTGAAGTAGCATTTTTCAAGCACATCTGCAGAAGCATTCAGACGGGGATGTCGAGCAGACAATCAGAGGTTAAGTATGCTTTTGTTACTTTTCCTCCTCGAGTGACCTTATTCTTCAGACAGTTGCCGTGGCACCAAGCAGCCCATAGTAACCCGGCCAACGCTTAATAAATCAGACTTGCACATTCCAGTTTAATTTAGTCGGGGATTTATTTAACTTTGGCTCTCAAGCTCAGTTTCATAGTGCTTTAAACTCTTAATATATTAATTGTCAGGTTCAACAGAAGGAGGGCTTTGAAATTTAACAGGCATAAAGGTTAATGTAGTCCCCAGTGAAGAGCACTTTTCTGCAATATGTTTGAAAAGCTGCAATGTGTCCCTTTTTAGATGACTTTGAAACTGACTGTAGGACAGTCATTTTTTAAACATCAGCTGTTACTGCCTTACATACAGTAGGTGTCAAGGCATACCTTGCTTTTCTTTCACACAATAACAGGAGAGTCTGTTTCTTTGACTTTATGAAAGCGAGTTGGTTTAATCGAAAGCAAAGTTGGCACTCGCTATCAAATGTATAATTTATCAATAAAGTCACCTTGTTTCACCCGCAACCTGTTAGTGTTGCCTCCCATTCACCAAATCATAAAAAAAGCCACTGACTGGCGACCCGGCCCCATCAAAGTTTAATGGCTGTTGCAGAGGTCGGCATCAGGATGGTGTGGAGGGAAAGTTATCAAGGGCAGAAGAACAAAGCGGGTGTCTCTGAAACAAAATAGCTTTCAGTGTGTTGGAGGGGAAGGAAACCATGTTTAATGCATTTGTATTCAAAGGGAGGAGTCATAATTGAAGCGCATTAACCCTGTCAAAGAGGTAGTAACCCCCACCAGCCTTTTTAAGGCTGAACATGGATCTGGGCAGGATGGTGAGAAAGAGGGCACAAGGTTATCCCAAGACATTCTCTCCTGGAGAAACAATGCCCTTGGAACACGTTACATGTGGAGGATGGGATTTTGTTGTCATTGTTATTGTTAAAGATTTATTTGTGTGTGTTTTTTCCTTTGGTTTATGCTGTTATGCAGAGCAGCCTGTACAGCTAATACTGCATGATACTGTGCATTAAATTCATAAGCAGCAACGATACAGTGAGTACAGGACAGCTGAATCACACTGAACGGGCATCAAGTTGAAGAACAGAGCAAAATTAAAAGAGTATAACTAGTACCTAACAATTATCCTCTAGAGCAACATACTTGCATTATACTGAAGCAGATGCAGAGCCTAACAGTTTGGTTTGGCTTTCTTTTAAGGCAAACAAATCAGGCACTGGTTGTCACTATCTCTACGTAAAGTCTGTCAGCTCATTATAGCGTAGGGCAAATACGGACATCCAGTGCATTGAGGAAAGTCTGTGCTTGCCAGATATGAAATTCCAGGGCATCATAGCTTAGAGTTTATACTTGTAGTCCTCACCGCTAGCCCTCGTAAATGCTGTTAATCCGTGGTTCAGACTGCCTCTCTTGTGGATGGTAGTGAAACAGTAACAGTCCCCTGGAGAAGAGAAGGCCTGTGTGTCAAGAATCTGTCCATAAGACCTGCCTTTACCTGGTTTAGTTGGTTGTTTCCTTTACTCTTTATTCAGTAGTGTTTTTGTGTTTTCTTGGCTGGCATGTCTTCGTGTTGGGATGCAGATGGTGCATGATTTTGAACCTACGGCTCTCCTGCGACCTCCAATACAGAGATGCCAGCTCAAATCTGTTGTGGTTACCGATCAGGTTGACTTTGAAATCAAAATAAATTTGTTTGGCTTGTCTGCTCTAAATGTTCCCGGAGCCATAAAAAGTCGGCATTCCGCACACGAGCCAGTTGGCGTATTCTCCCTGGTGTTTACAAGGAAGCCTCATTGAAGACTTTAAACCGCTCTCCATATTCAGATGGGTTTTTCTGTCTCGCTCGTAAATCTTAACACTTACCCTACAGATGTGATCCTCTTAACTCTGCCTTGTTTCACCTTTTTTGAACATCGCATAAAGTCTAATTTTGTAAATAAAGTCGAGTTTGGTTCAACAAGCTGTGACTGAAGCTGGCCTTGTTACTCTTTAAATGATATGCAATTTCATGCAGTGCACCCATAAACTGCAATCACAGCTATTTCACCAGAGTAAAAGGAAAATGAATGTTTGGTGTTTGGAATACACTTTCAGACACTTTCAAGAATTGATTGGAGAATTAGTTTTGTTCCGGCCTATTGATGTATCTTCCTGTCTGTCTGTCTGTCTTCGTTTCCGGATACATGCAACTGAGTGACTCAAATAGCTACCTCATACCAGCCAGTGTGCCATATTGACCCCCCAGTAGATTGCTGTTTCTGCAGAAGAAACATTTCCAGGTTTGCCTCTATTTTTCCCCTTTACTTTGTGCTCAGAATTGTGGAGGAGCCTGTTTTACAATGATAACAGGCTTAAATGTAACCAACTGATGATTTCTGCACTGGCCAGTATGCCAACGGACTTTAAACTATAAAAGAAAAATGAATACCTTGAAAGTGTCAAACTCTTTACATTTCTGAGGAAAAATATCTTTCCTGTTCACAATCATAAATGTCTGGCAGCTCCAATTAGTTTTTCTAGGACTGAAAAATCACTCAAATCGCAAGAATTTGTCCATTTTTGTAAGGATGATTCAAATAGCACTGCTACTCAGAGGCAACTGACAAGGTTGGATAGATTTATGTTATCCTAAAATGTCTGCAAGATTTTGAAAAGCAGACCATTTATACCACTTCAGAGAAACAGCTGTCTTTAGAAATCCCAGAATCCCTTGCTTTTCTGATCTCACGCAAGGGATACATTCAGGAAGTACACTGTTGTGCTATGGGTTATTTACTAGCACATAGTTGTAACATAACTTAGTTCAGGGGTGGTATGGAAAGCAAATATGTACATTTATCATGTTCAGGAAGCATGTTGAATGTTGACAGTTCACATGTGTATTCTATCTATTTCCATGCTCCATGCTGGTCAATTCTGGCACTTCTGGAGTGAACCTATAATTCTTTAACATGGTTTATATTCCAAGTGAAGGAACAGCTTAAGAAATATATATCTTTCTCCACAAAACAATCCTGCCTTGTTTTCATTCCTGTGTGGTGAAGACACAGTCATGTCTCCACCAGGTGTAAAATCACTCAGAGAGAGGTGTCTCTGATGGGTTACAGAATGCCTGAAGTTATGCAGCTTAGTGTGCTGGAGACATGCCCATTCAGAAGCTGACTCATCTATCTTGCTTTTTCATCATATGACATTAAACTTGTATGCTCTTGGTGTCGTATTGCGTATTTGTCACCTGATACAGCCTTTAGCATCTTACACATTTTCAGTCTGTTGCCAGTGAAGGCTCCTGTTGTTTTATGCCGAATAGCATGAGCTTTGACACAGGCCTTCTTTCGCCACTGTCAATACTGTCTTATCCTACCCACAGCTTGTCCCTTGAACCTCCGCGTCCAACGAATTCATAGATACTAATGATAGTTTAGTCTCTTAGAGTCCCATACTGTAAAGTTCCCCGACTTGTCCTTTGTGTCAGAAGCCATTTTCCCCACCTATGCCCATTATCTGGATACGCTGTATGTTTTCTGTTCTCAAAATGGACATTGTTTGGTGTTGCGTTGTAACATTCTGTCCTGCAGTATGCTTTTTATCTCCAGGTCTTCCCATAGACACCTTTGTTCAATATGTCTGTTGAAAGGATTGAGGTAGTGATGGGACAATGAAGCTTCTTAAACAGCATCATGGTAGATAAACCTTATGCTGTCAATAACTGGCTTGTTTGAATCGATCAAAGACTTAGCAAAACACTGTGGTTGCTTTTGGTCAAAAAGTACTTGGTTCTGGTTGTGTGTTTTGGGTTCATGAAACCTCCCTGCCCTATCACCAGTTTGAAGTCATGTTTATTATTGAGTTTTTGAGAGTTTTTTCCACGTGGCACCTGGTGAATATCACTGTCACTCATACAACAATATATTATGTTATCATAAACCTGAAGGTTCTCAAACCCTACTGAAAAGATTCGACAGTAGAGGATCATGTCCAGTTCCCTGTCTCCAGCCTCAGGACAGCCTTAAATGACCCTCATAATGATTGCTCATAGTTTGCTGGACTGAGTCTGAAATGGACAGCACATGAATGTCTAATTCAGGGCCTCAAAGATACATGCAGTGTGCCATTATAATTTGCACTTTAGTCTCTATTTATTTATCGGCCTTCTTTCATAAAAGATTGTGCAGATGGAATTTCACGGACCAGAGGAGTTAATTCGGTGTTCTACCATATGGTGTCAGTGAGAGAGAGAGAGTGCCGTGTCTGCGGAATGGAACACGTCCAAATGGCACCACACGGTAGAGGTACAAGCAGGATTTGTATCTTACAGGCAGTTCTCCTTCAGGGAGTCTCCTATCACAAGGAATATCTGAGAGTTGAAACTAAGTTTACGGAGTTAAAGGATAGTGCAGTTATATAAGGGGTGTTTACAATACATAATCTTGGGATTTTCAGTTAAAGTCAAGGGGAAGCATTAAGCTTCTGTTGTTTTTTTTTTCCTCTCAGAATTGGCGTTTTCCCATATAGCCAGCATTAATAGTGGTGGGGTTAAAGGATTACAACAGATAATGATGTGATTTGGGACCTGATAACAGGCTGTTTTTGAACACGGACCAGATTTCAAGTTATGAAAAAAATGAAATTATGGCAGTTTGGCAGCTTTTTCATGTCCTGGCGTGCTGTCTTTGTTTGGTTTTTGCACTCTGCATTTGTATGAATATGAATTTTTGTCTGATTTTTCATCTTGCCTCTCTTCTGAAGTTACAGCAATCACAGACAAGTATGTCAAGCAACTCAACACAAAGTCAGAAAGCAGAGCGAGTCAAAATCAATCGCAAAAAAACCTGCAGAGTTCGATCAGTCTGCTCAGAGCCAGTGTGTCTCAGACAGGAGTTGTTGTATATGGATCATGTTGCATTATGAGTACAACAGTGTTTGTGGTCAATGATTAATAAAGTGGGGCGCTTTCTTGAATTTTCCTTACCATCCTGAAGAAAAGCTTGCAGTGATCAGGGTGCCTGTCTTTTGTCAGTTTAGACAGATATGGGTCATGCATGGTCAAAAAGTATGGACTCCTTTCCTTTCAGGAAAAAATAACCAGAAGAATGTCCATTATGGAAACTCCAAGGCTGCAAAGTCTGAAGATGTCCAAAGAGTACACTCTTGTTGCAGTTTAAATAAAGTTTTAGTTTTTTCCAAAAGGTGCTTTTAGTTCTCTGTGCCAAGTGGCTTACAATTGAAACTGTCTAGCACTCAGAAAGAAGCATCTTTGCAGACACATTTTCATTATGCTCTCTCCACACCTAATTTCAGCTGATCAATCAAGAATCGCAATCTAAACAGCTATTCCAGTGTGTGTGCCTTATTGCATTGACCTTTTCTTGCCAGTAGCCCAACTTTTTAACTGCCTTGAGATGTTGTCAGAATGAGAATGTTTTAAAATAACCCAAATAAAGATAATGCAAATTGCTGATACAGACTGATAATACAGTTGCTTTCTTCACTGTGCTGCTCTAGTTCAGCACAGCCGCTGTTGAAATTCACTAATTCCAGTCTGAATGGCTTATACACTGCATTTTTTTCCAGTGTGATTATTTTAATAAATCGGTTGTGCTCACTATAGCGGGTGTACATTATGGACTCATTCTGATCCTTGAGATGATAACTGCCTGACGTGTCTGCAGATTTATTGAGGGCCAGCGAGCGTGCGTTGCCCCAGTTGGCATTGATTGATGAGTGATCCCCGATGACGGATGTGCGCTCCCCGCTAAACCCCACAGAGCTACCACACAGCACACCGTGCTGTAACCCGCCCTCCCTGTTCAGTCCTCTGATCTGACTTCATTACGGCCCGAGCTAATGCCGCAATAGATCACGCCTTTGACAGGGGAACATTATGTCAGTGAAATCTGATAATGATTCCATGAATACGGGGGTCAGACGTATTAACATATGTATGCCACAGGAGGAGAAGGCAGCCGTAGCATCCCCGCCCGACGCTGGTGGGTTTATTGTTTGCTCAGGCGGGGCATCACAGACACACTTGCGCTTGTCAGTTGTGACACAGACACAAAGGAGCGCCCTGTGTCTTGCTCTGTCACAGTACTGTTAACTTGGTAGTCAAGATAATCCTCAATCCTTTTAGCCATGCCATTACGCTCAGCTTTTCCACACATAGTTTTCAGGATATTGATTTGACATCAGTAAAATTATCTTCTGAAGTATTGCCATTATTTCACAGTCATAATTACAGCACAGACTTCTGTCTGAAGCCTAGATCACTGTGGCTTTGATTGTTTTGAGCAATTTCAATCTTAGTGACCACCGAATTGACTATCGCACACCATTGATCACATACTTATAAGGAGGCCCAACTTGTTTGTTTTTTTTGCATGTCCCCATGTGCATGCAGCTCCTGGGGTCATGCCCTTTGACCTTGCCACGTCACCTCAGAGAATTGGTCACGCTAATGTCGAAAGAGCTCAGAACCAGCCCACCGATAGGGGTCCTGACCTCCGGCAGTCCTGTAGAAACGCAGCAGGTCTGAAAGAAAATGACCCCAGCTTTTAATTCCACTTCCACGCGTACCGTCGTCGATGGGATTGTTGTCTTAGCCCCCCGGTATTGCTGGCTCATCCCTCTGTCCTGTGGCTCTCTCTTTAATATTTGATGGAGGAAGTGGCATGCGGAGACATGTGAATTATTCACCGTCCCGGCTGCGCGGCCTGCTGTTTCGCAGACCCAGAACGTCCCGGGAATGAATGCGCGCCTTGTGCGGACACGCAGTGAAACGGGATCCCTCCTCAGTACAGATGTAGGAGGAATGCTCAGGCCCCGTCCCCTTGTAAAAAAAAAAAAAAAAAAAAAAAAAAAAAAAGGGGGATCCATTAACTCTGTGACAAATAGCCCCAGTCCCCACTTAGTTTATGTGCTTGTTGTATTCCAATTTAACCAGCCACAGATGACTAGAGATGCGGCTGACAAATGTCCCTCTAAAACCTTAAGTAGGCCCTGGAACAAGGCGTGTATACTGTTACAAGCAATGTGGCCACAGCCGGTGCCCATCTCTGGGAAGGAGTACTCCTTTGTTGTCATCAGGTGTCATCTGCAAGCATTATGAAGAAAAGATGTAATTATTTAGAGATATTGCCATGTCATAGAACTTCAGCAGGGAGGAAGGAACTCATTTTTCAAATAAAAATTCACTTGAAATGGTAGTTTTCCTCTCATGTTAAAGCTTGTATGTATATGCATCAAAAGCATTGGGTGTGCTTTTTGTCTGGGAGTGACTCTGTTGTGAGTCCTCTGTCCTCTGTATTCTCTGAATATGGTGTCTTCGTTAATCGCTGTTACACTGTGCTCTTACATTGGCAGCCAGTCCTCAGTTGTGAAAGACTATCTCCTGATATTTATGTGCCTGAGTGCATAAAGGTTTGATGAAATTCATTGCAGATCAGCTTTTAAGTCCACATGGGCTGCCAATGAAATAAAGCTTGTTCTTGCTTAATGTTGTACTTCTGCACTGACAGACCTGGCTATAAATAGTGGAATTGTTTCTTCGGCAGGCTGAGGCAGAAATGTGAGCAAGACCCGTCTAGAGCGACACTAAAAGGTTAAGGAATGTCTTCCAGGTTTCCAAGCCCTCACATGGAAACCAGAAGCATCCTAACGCTCTCTAATGTTCCCCCTCATATTATTCCTTATCCGTGTCGCACCAGCATAAATCTGCCTTTGGCCCTGCGGTGGATGTATTTTAAACTTGTCATCAGCGGGCCCCTGAAGTCAGTGAGATGCAGATTTTAAGGCTTGAGACTGCACATCTGCTAGCACTAGCTGGGGCGTGTGTGTTAGCGGTGTAACCGGGCAGCTGCGCGCGGAGACGGAGCTGGCAGCCTTCGCTGGCCGGGCTCCAGCCCCGGTGCCCTTTGAGCGGATTCCGCGCCGGGGAGCGTGGAGGACGTGCAGGCTACCAGACGTTCCCGCTACCCCCCCTGACGGTTTGCGAAAACACGGTCAGTCTCAAGGTCTTTCGAGATCTTTTTTTTTTTTCCCCATCCCGGATTATTTCACAATGTTTATTAACTTCGGCTCGAGAGGCTCGACCGCTTGCCTCTCGCCTCGGTTTTATCTGCACTCATCTGAACCTCCCCCAACAAACAAGATGCGATCGTGAACTTTCCTTGTCAAGTCCATTTTTGCTCTGCGGGAGAGAGCTGCTGTCAATCAAAGTGGTGCCGTGAAGCAATTTGCAAACTGCAAGTGCTGGCTTCTCAGGAAGTTTACAACCAGTCATCACTTTAATTGTGGTCTGCTTCCCTCAGATTTAAGCTCATGGTGATTTTTTTTTTTTTTTTTTTTTGGGAACTTTGGCTGTAGATTAGGTTAGCTGCTGTAGGTTCTGTCTAACCGCCATGGTCGCCGTGCATAAATCTTTCAAATTAAGAGGCAGCACTGCATATTTCATAGCTGAGTGTGCGCCCTTCACTTGAAGGTGAAGTACATCATTTGTGGTGCATTTCATTTCAAGTATTCTTCACCTCAACTCTAAAAGAATGTGAGCCAAAAGATTTACGCTCTTTCCGAGTCTCCTCGTCTCCCCAGTGCAGCGTTTACCGTGGAGAGGACTACACAGAACCCACTCTATGCTGTGTGAATTTGATAGACGTGTCACTGGAAAAATTAGTGTCCTTTTTGACATACGAATATAGAATGTGTCTTAGGAACAATTTTCCCAGTCTGATCCTGAGAGATAAACATGTGCCATCCTTGTTACACTACTGTAACTGTCACTGTCTCCTTAACTGTACTGTCTCCCCCATACACGTCATCAAACTGCTGAAACTTTTAGTAGCAAGAACACTGACACAAAGAGTCAGCCACACTATGATATGACATGTTCAGGTTTTTCTTTTATGTTCTCATACTTCGTAGTTCATGTTCTTCACCAATCATGTTTGTCTGCCATGGAGAGCTAGGTCATTTGATTGGTTCTCAGGAGTCATTGATTGACAGCACACTGTAGCTCCACCCATTGTGGAGTTGTCATCTGTTCAGCTTCACTGTCATTACCACAGCCTCTTGCGGTCCCTCTCCTGATTGGCTTATCCCTATCCTTAAGGAACCCCTGCTCCAGACGCTCAGATTAAGCAGTACGAGTTCCACTTCACCAGCCCTTCGCTGTGCGGTGCACGGAGAAACCGCAGCACGCACTGAAATAACTTGGCTTGCTCTGTCTTTTTAAAATGGCATGCCCGTGTGCAGACGCCTCTCCTTGGGCTGACTGATTGGCTGGTAGTCCACATGCGAAGAGGCGCTGCACAAGCTTAGAATCAATTAGCTCCCGAGGCTCACATCTCTGCAGGCTTGATCTGCTGTCTTTGGCTGCCAGGGCCCGGAGAACGTGCCAAATTAGAGGAAAGGAGAGGAGAAGAGAGGCAAGGAGCGCGCTGTCAGTGAAAAGAAACAGCTGGGCTCAGACGTTTTCAGAGCACCTCCTAATTTATTCTCGCATGTTCGGTAATTTGGTTGACACACCCTCACGGTGAAATGAGAAAGAGAAGTGAGTTTGGGTTTTTTTTTCCCCCCTCATTGCTGTGACGGTGCAGCTTCTACCTTGTTTTGTGTGTGGCAGGGTTGTGTGGAAACAGATGGGAAGAGGATTGAATGTGTGTGTGTGTGTGTGTGTGTGTGTGTGTACGTACACGTGTGTGTGTGTGTGTGTGTGTGTGTGTGTGTACACGTGTGTGTGTGTGTGTGAGGGAGAGAGGTGATACATCCCCTTGTTAATAGATAAGGGTCTTGTTCCCATATGAGTCCCCAGGTGGAAGGATTATTCTAACAACAGCAGGTTCCCTCTGTGAGAGTGAGTGAGGTCACTAAGCCCTTAGGAACACGCTTATACACAACTAATCAGATAGTGCAGTATAAGGGCCCTGGCTAACCAGCAACCAGGGCCCCTAAAACTACATTCACATCACACTAACTAACAATCAGGGCCCTTAGAAGTACACTAATACTGAATTAATCAGTAACCAGGGCCCTTAGAAGCAGAAAGCACTCCTAAGGCTGACAGACTGTTCCTGCTTGGTCCACGATCACAGCGCCGGGGCCTCTTTGCAGCAGGCAGCTGCTGGTTCCTCAGTCCGGTTTCGACAGGGACGTGCCTGCCCTAGCATGAGACAGAAACCTGCCACTCGCTGTCAGCACTGTGCCCAGGGACCGTCAGCCTTAAAGATGTCACGATGAAGGGCTTACCACATAAGGCAGAGTAATGTATGCATCTGCTTGAGCACCGCTACTATGGCAGTAAATCAGACACAGCTTTGACTGAAGTCTCCCTACGCAAATCCTGGGGCTTATCACCTTGTGTATCAGCTGCCCCTGCCACTCAATGGATCCACAGAGGTAGGGGAGGGTGACTGACTCTTCTCTCTGAGGCGGAGACCTGGTTGAACCTTCCCCGGTATTAACTGATCGGTCCGTCATTCAGTGTCAGACACCGTTTATTTCCTCTTGTAGTGACAGTCCACCGTGATGTCTTTCTATCTATCTGAAATCTGTCCATTTGAAATCCAGCCTCCCCAAATAGGGCCATCTGACAGCAAAAATGACTCACTGAACAGCAGGTCTATGGAGCAAAATCCCAACTGAAGGCCTAGGTTCCCCCTCACATCTGTCGTATGCTGTTATTGAGGGGAACAAGGGATACACAATAGACACACAGTTTTAGTGTCAAGTGTGATAGCCACAGATAAAAAGTAATTGAAGCTGCAGTCGGTGTCCGTCAGGTTCAACTGGCCATTCAGTCTACACCTGGATTTATTTACCTGCTCCTTGGACACAGACGCGGTCGAGTCATTCCCACATCAAAGGGACGTTGGAGCAGCATGCGTGCTGATCCGTGTCACCTCTGGATGGGACACCAGGGACTCTGATGGGGGTTGCCTGCCACGTCACTCTGGATGACAGAGTGAACCTGGGGGCACTCGAAACTGCCCCTCTCACCTGCCCACCTATCTCGAATGGAGTGTCTCTTTAATGGCAGCGGCAGGGTGTGCTTTATGGGGTTGCTTGGAACGTCGTCACGTTAGTCCCTCGGGACCCAGTGTCTGACCCATCCTGGTCCGAAGGTCTGATATACAGCCAGCATCTGCTCCCCATTTGGGAGGAAATAATTATGTCACCAAGAGTCTTAACCCCTGTGTATGAAGGCCAGACAGATGTGGGCATCTGCAGTGGGCCGATCAGGTATTTCCAGTTACTCTCCAGACTCCAAGATTGGGTCAAGATCCAAGTCAACATTCTCTCTCCATAAACTGGGATGTGTTTTTCTCGCCTGTGGAATAACCCCAGTTCTGTGTCACATTTATTTTGTTTTTTCCCAAGTTACATACATATTTTATGCCTGCACATCACAATAACATTAGGAGGCTACCACCAGCTGCTGTTGATAAGAGTTGGATTGACTCAATTGCACAGGTTTTTACCCTGCTGCCTGCCCTGACTGCGCAAGTGGCAGAATTCGAAAGGAATAATCTCTCCAATAATCCAGTGTCTTCAAAGAAACGGCTTTTTTTGGTGGCAGGGTGAGCAGCCCGGCAGTATTATTGAGCCCCAGAGAGAGCCAGAGGCCTTGTAAACACTGACCCGCCGGCCAGCACACAGTGACAGGTACTGTGAGCCCCTTTGTGCCGGGCGAATGAAACTCTCTCTCTGTTAATGTTGTGGTGTTCTTTTCTCTGGCTCCTTTTAATTGAGTTCATGCCAGGGCATTTTTTTTGGTAACCACTTCTAGAGGACCTTTTGAGACAGATGGCTTTAACAGCGCAGCCACCAGTGTGTTGTCCTTATTCCCCCTTCTGAAGAGCAGCACAGAAAAGAGTGTGATAATTTTAAAAGCCTAACCGTGGAAGGCAGAAAGTGTTTTCTCTTACGCACTCACTTATATTCTGTTAGCTACTTTTCTCTTTCACTGTTCTGAGAGATAATACATTTACAGTGTCTTGATTGGTACTCTGTGACACAGCTGTGGTATCAACATGCATAATTCCTGCCTGGAGACAATTATAGACTCATCATAGATGGAAAGTAATATGCCGAGATACAGATGCAGAGCAGCTATTTTATTTTTGTACTATATTTTTTATCGTAAATATTATATAAGCCAAATATATGCTTTATTTGTGGTATGAATTCAGAATCCAAGACTTCTGGCTTTCTTTCATACTGAGTTCAGTTTTATGAAATCGAAATTTCATGAAACTGAAATTTCCAGAGAAGTGTCCAAGAAGTCATCTTTGAATGACTGCAGGGGGATTTTTGAATGTCTTTTAAATAATACGCTGTCAAAGAACCTTTGAAGTACTGTGGCAAGATATGCTTTTGAAACCTTGCCTCGCCACAGATTTTTCTTTTTTGCAGCATCATTCCAGCACCATTTCAGTCGCCTCTTTGAAATGGATTCAGGGATGCCCACACTCTTTCTTTAGACGCTGTGCTCTTGCCTCTTCTAAGCTGCTCTCTCCTCCGCCCATCTCTGCTGTCCTGGTGCCGTTCTGCCATCAGCAGTTGCAGTTTAATTTGGTGATTTGGCAAGAGGCCACTTTCATTCCTCCCCTTTATTAATACTGCAGACCAAGGAAAAGATCCGAGAGAATAGATTGGCTGGTTTATGGTTCGGGCTGGATTTGTTAGCAGGGTTGTGACACATTGATTCTCGGAGTCAGCGGGCCGGTGTCTTATATTGCGCCTTCTGCTTTGATCTGCTGTGGTGCTCCGACCAGCTAGCAAGGTCACGCTTAGCATCTCTGGCTGCGTTTGCTTAAAGGTCGGTGGATGGTTGTGATAATTGATGTTTGTCAGTGGGATTAAGCTTGCTGGGTGAGGTTAAGTGCTCCAGAGCCACATCCAAGATGAGCTCAGGATTCTCAAAGCTCTGTGGCATGTCTTTCAAAGATACCCCAGAGGAACAGAAGTGAGACTGTCCCCGTTTAGATCCCGAGTTCACTGAGGTTATCTCTTGCAACGAGAGACATCCAAATCAGGGACATGCTGAACACCCTGCATCTCAGACTTAAAAAAGAACATTGATGTTCTTTTAGAGGAATGCGAGGCAAAATATGAGCTCACAGGGTAACATATTGCAGTGGCCATCTGTGTTCTGTTTTATGCTGAAACAAAATCAGATTAGCTTTGGTTCTAGCATTTCACACATATAGTAACACATACACTGCACAGCTTAAGCAAACTTGGTGAATCATGTCTGAAGGCAGGTGAGTGGCGTTTGACAGTAACTGGTGTGTTTTTTTTTTTTTAACTTCAAAGGTTTTCCAGCATTTCCCAGTCAGTGGTAAAAAAAAAAATCGAGCAGTCTGGTCTCTGTTTCCTGCAAAGCCTTTAAGTTCATCTGTGCGCTATTCGCTCTAGATCCAGGGCACCAACAATCAACTGGAGACATGACACCTCGGCTGCAGCCAGGTGTGCAATGGCACATTACAGGAGCTGATCGCAAAAATAATTCCCCTCACTTGTTTTCACACTGACTGTGCAGCGTTGCTTTGAGGCTACCTGTTCGCTCGTAAGAATAACACAGAGTGGAATCCACAGGCTCAGTCTGTGTCTCATGTTCATATCAGGGCTGTGAGCACAGGCAGACACACCACTGAACTGTCACAGCTCAGGATTTGAGCACCATCATAACAGAGTTACCAACAAACATAATCTCTCACATTTGACTAAAGAGTTCTTCAACAATAAATCATGCAAAGTGTCATGGAAACTTTGTGTAGTTATCAGTCATTTTCATATTGATATAAGTATTTACTCTGTAGTTTAGATTAAATGTAAATTACTTCACAGTATTTGTCAATTTTAAGGTTGTCCATTTGTTTCCCATATGTACATATGTGTTACATTTAGTTTGACAGTTTTCATGTAGCTCCCTTAAATATATTGCAATGGTATGAAAATGTGGCGCACGAGACATACTTGGGCTCTTTTAGTAACTTGACATGACAACCTGTACCTGTAACAGGTGACCCAGGTGTATCCTGCTCTTTCTATAAGCAGGCAGAGAGCTACCAGAGATGTGCGAGTGGGGACAGAAACAGGGACGGCCCAAAAACACCAGAGCTGCGTTCAGTAATTACAGTGCCAGCCTTCCTGTCGGTGCGGTCCTGATGACCGGAGGGTGAACGCGTGCCAGTCGAGCACAGGTGTTTGTGTTTAGTCACCCTCTCGGCGGGGGCTTCTTGAACCCGGGCTCTGTCTTCACAGAGAGCAGGGCAGGCATGCAGCACACTGTAATCACTGCTGTTCTGGTCGGGCTTGTCTGGGGTGCTCCTTTAGAAGATGAATCAGCCAGGTATTCATCTTTCCACCTCAGTGTAAAATGTTTATTAAACTCCGGGGCACTAATAAAGGCACCATCTCGACATTACTGTACTGAGTGTTAGTTCCAGGGACACCAGGAGGGTTCTGTCCTTCAGCACAGCAATCCTGCATCTACCCCAACAGTATAAATCTTGCCTCTGTTGCGTGTATCACGGAGATAATGGTATAGATCCATGATTTAGATCCCTATAAATCCCTATAACCTCTTATATCTAAATGAGTCTGCAGCAGTAACACAGCATGCCTGAGTAGAGACCCTAGAGATCAGAGGCCCTAGTGTCCCTGGCTTGCTGGGTTATGTATGACCTGCAACAGAACAAACGCACTCTCACATCCACAGACAATCAGCAGTTACTCCTATGTTCCAGTAAGCATTTCATGCAGTGCATTGTGGGAAGCGGAAACTTGCTAAAGTCATTTATTCTAAGCAGGTTCTAGGAGGGTGGAAGCAGTGGCCTCTTTGCTGGTAATTTATCATCTGGTTTCACACTGCGGAAACTTAAGGAAAGGGTCCTTGTCTATTGTTGAAACTTGGACATAGCAGGTTGAAAAGTGATGCTGGGTCTGTCTGAGTCATGCAACAGCACATCTTGGTAAAATGCACAGAATATTAAACTGTGACAAAACCCAGGGAATGTGTTTGTTTGGACACGCATTTACAAATCAGCTCTGAAAATTTGTTTTTTAGAGAGAAGGTCGAATTAATCTGAAGAGCAAAGAAGATGTATTTGCACAGCTTTAAAGGATACCAGTTGATAATTTTTTTAATGATTTTTAAAAGAAAACAGCCTTTATGTTTATCCTCTGATTTTTTTTTCTTTTTCTTCTCAGCACCCGGCTGTCTCTTAGCAACCACGACCGGATACAGAGGCTGCGTCACGAGTTCCAGCAGGCCAGGCAGGACGACGATCCGGACGACCGGCGGCGCACCTACAGCTTCGAGCAGCCCTGGGTGAGTGTATAGAGGCAGCCGGCGGGCTGCCCACAGAACTCCACACTAACTCCACTACCAGCCGCCGGCTCGGCCGCTAACCCTCCACCTGCATGCCAGCGCGACCGCTGGGTCGCCCCGGAACCATCGCTAACTCCTAACCCCCTCCCACCCCGTCCCGCGCCCCCGTCATATCACTGCGCCCGTCATCGCCGCCCTCACCGCCACCCGCCGTCTGTCTGTCTGTCCATCCGTCCATCCGTCTGTAGGGACGGGCCCCGTCCTTCACGGACTGTACCCAAGGACTGTCGCCGGACACGCCCCCCGGCGCTCTCTCCCAAATTGTGGTGCTGTTCAAACCCAATCACCGGCCATCTGTGGGGGACTCTGTCTCGGGGCTTGCTCACAACCATCTCATCCCACCAGTGTGCCTTTGTGAAAATGTGCTTGGGAACGGGATTTCATATCTCCTCTGGTTTCTGTCAGGGGAATGAGAACAAAGAAATGAGCATAATCATTTGATAATCTTTGTAAGTGAACAAAAAAAGGAACTTGCCTTTATAAACCATAACCTTATAATGACTGTGATTCGAGGGGCCATTGAGGGGACATTTTGATTACTTTCCAGCAATTTACTGAATTGATTTGGTTTCTTGCACGAGACATTACCAATTGCACTATTTTCCATGCCTGCATTCCACAAGTCCAACTGTGTGGCTATCACTTTTTTCAAACAATCCTGTTAAGGTGGAAATTACAATGGATCCAATATTTGGAGCACATTTTGCAAAATGCTTTTAAATCACTGTCTTTCATTTGTCTGTCTGGGTGTCTGTTTCATGTATTTATACTCCAATCAAATGTAAGTTCACTGTAATTTGAAAAGCAAGTGTATTATGAAAAGTGCAGTCATTTTTGTACCCATTCATTTGTTATTCAGATTTTTTCATAACATTATAAATGTGTGAACCTGTCTGTGCCTACTTTTAGAATGTGCTATCAAAATATAGTATTTAGTAAATATATTTCATTTGTCTTTGCAAGCTTTTTAGGTTTACATAATTACATACTATTCAGTGTTTTTCTTTAGGGGAGAAAATTTTAAGGTGGAACTCTGGGATTGTGTATAATGATTTTTTTTTTTAAATGATCTTGTTTGAGACATCAGCGTGCATGAGTAGAATTTAATCTTGACTTTTATAGTAGAGAAGAACTAATAAAAACTGTGCTGTTATTTGCATGTTTTCATCTTAAACATTGTCCTATTTCCATTCAATTCAATTCAGTGTGTTTTATCACAGTACCACTGTTTGCCATACAAGTCAGAAGTATAGAAGGGTTATTTTGTCTATTTCAGTGAGAAAATCATGTGCACACAGTTATGCATGTTGGGAACTGACATTCAATGGGTGGATGGTCAAACCACTCTATGTCTTTGTAAGGTTACAGCTTCAGACCAACATAACAGCTTTCCTAATGGGTTTTTTGATGGAGTAAAAAATTTAAGTGAGTTGAAAGATGTCAGTCTCAATGGCTGAAGAAATGGATCATTTTTCTCAGTCATGACTCAGGATGTTAACCTCTTTATGAAATCATTGTGTAACTGCAGATTTCCTGTCCCTCACCAATTCACAAATTCAATTTACAATTCATGTAAAAGTGTTATAAAATGTTTTTTTTTTGTTTATTTTTAAAAGCAATCAATTGATTAGCCTCACAGCTCACTACAGAATTCAATCCAGACAAGACATGAATATTTTCCCAGACTGGAAGGTGGACAGCTTTACAAAACAGAGCAAGCTTTACAAACAAACAGAAAACTGTTTGTGCAGTAAAATCTGATTATGCACGTTGACCTTTTTACAAGAAAATCTTATCAGTGTCTCTGTCGAAGGCTTCTGTTGACATAGTGCTGTCTAAATTTAAGCATGCCTCCTTGCACTTAGCCAAAAATCTGACTCTGTGCAGATGCCCTCTAGAGCAGTCAAATTTGATTCGTTCACGGTGGCTTATATTCAGTGGTAGCCTTATGGTTGCACCAAAGTTCGTGTCGTGATTTAATACAGTTACACAATTTTCCTTTGGGAGACACACAGTTTCTGATACAGCACTTGGGCAACCAGGTCTCTGGTAAATACCTTTACTGACAATGGATTGTTTATATAGCCGAAAGTCTGGAACCATTTCAGAGTAGCTGAATATTGTTTGACCTCTTCTGTACCCTGAGTTCGCATTCCCGTGGTCAGAGTTATATTGGTTTAAAGTGACAAAGGTGCTACACGAGCTGCAGAAAGTTCCTGAACTCGAGTCTGTGGTATTTTATTTCTGTGTTTGGCTGTACACAGTAACAGTCAACGTATGTTGGCAAAGTTCGCCATTGATATAAGACATAGCTGACATTTTTTAATGTGGCGCTGGGAACCAAAACACAGAAAAGTCTGGAGATGGTGATGTAGATATAGTCATTTTCCTTGAAACAGAGCAGAGTATGGGCTTAAGAAAAAAAAAATTAAAAAACAACATTCTGAAATCAAACACAAAAAGGTCTCACAGTTTCAGTCAAAACAAATGTTTTATGTAAGCTGTACCCTAGCTTAAAAAGTGTTGAAGTATTGACTTGGCACATAAACAGTTATTACAGCCTTAAATAGTTTTTGAATAGCTGTGTCAAACAGCTGCTGAAGTATGTGGTGGTCCATGTAGAATGTCCCCTTTGTTTGGCCGCCTCGGTGCAGAGGCCTGGGCCTTCCAGAGGCTTCCCTGGGAAATGTAAACCCGCCACCCCAGAGCTCTCGCTTCCACTTTCCCGTTTAAGGAAACTGACGTGTTTGCTGTTCTTTTGGATGTAGTACACCCACTTCAATGTGCCTTGTGTGTTCCCCTGGTTAGGTTGGCCTGAAAATAAGACCTGGTGTCTCTGGGGTTTGGCGTGTGTTGTGGGACCTGTCAAACGGATGAGAAACTGACCTGGGTTTTTAAGGTCCCTGATTTCCAAAGCACTGGGTGTAAATGAGAGGTCCTTTGCTACATTATGTACAGTACTGCAGCTTCAAAGTTAAATTTACAGGTACCATCACTTGATGTGCAGGCATAACACTGACAGGTACTGTCATCAAGCATGCAAAGCTGAAGGGAAGGTGAAGCTTCATGAATCATTAGGTTGAGATGAGATGCACCGTGAATCAAAAAAACCATGGGTGATTGAACCCTGCGAGTCATTGGTAACACACGATCGCTCCACCAGCTGTGTAGCACGGGAAGCCTCAACCCCCCATGTAGTGTGTCTTCATGAACTTTCAAACAAACACTGTTCAAGTGGCTGAGTTCTCAAGGGAACATTCAGAAAGCCTCTAAGATCAACCAAATTTCATGACTTGAATTCATGACTGATATGTTTTTACATTACATCACATTACATTACATGCATTTAGCATACGGTCTTATCCAGAGCAACTTCCAGCACAATAGAACATAAGTGTGTCCATTCAGTTTTAATGAGCAACAGTGTCAGACCAGGTGAACACTCCCAAACCAGTGAGTGTGAGCGTAACACCATTCCAGCCCTACAAGCTGTACAAGCTAAGTATGTTACCATACAAAAGTCCCTAGAACACAGAATCCAAAATACATCTCAATACTACACGTAAAATCCAATACTAGAGGTGTCTGCTCTAGTGCTCCATACCTGGTTTCTGGGTCAGATGTGAATAATGTAAAACTCCAGTAATATTTTAGACCCCCCATGTCTGACAGACACCTTGCCAAATATTGTACAGGTTTATCATAATTTTACCAAACACTCTTGGTATGCATTTATTCAAAAAGGATTTACAGAAAGAGCATAAACAATCCAGAAAAGTGACCATTTTATATTGTATATAAACAATATAAATTATATCGTTTATATTCATATTGTATATTCATTGAAGAAATAAAAAGAAATAGAAAACCTTTTGCATTTATTTTACTGAAGAAACTTCCTTTCTCAACCCTCTCACACAGAGGGTTTTTACCATTATCAGTGTACAATGTCAGAATGTCGCCAGAGCAACAGGTATTGGATTTATTGACTGTTGCTGACTTCGTTATCACACTGTAGGTGTTTTTTGGGGAAGGAGCCACGTCTGAGCTGGGAGCTTATCAGAAGTTCTGCTGCGAAAGGCGACTGATTAACTAGTATGAACTGAACAACACCAGTCTATCACAGAGACATTCCATCCAATCAATCCTTTAAATGTCAGTGTGGAGCAGAGAGGCCGTGGGTTCTATTTTGAAATCTTTGTTGTGACTCAGTAGGGGATTGGATGGCTGAACAGAGGTCCTTCCCGGGTCAGTGTGGACACTAACCACAAGGCCGTTAAACCCGTGGATAAACTTCAGACAAGTTTTTGCAGCCACCGCTTCATGGGTAGGAAAGCATCCGACAGGCTGTGGTTTATTTGCTCTGAACTCAATGGCACTCAGGGGAATAGAGTGCAGTGATCTGCCTGTAGAGGGCGCTGGTTTGGGATGAAACTGCGGTTAGAAAGGTCAGCGGCCCATGGCTCGGCCAAAAACAGCTCTGCACAGCCCAGAGCACAATGCAGCACAGGAAGATGCAGGAGGTTTCCGACAACCCAGTCTTTCCAGCATGCCTGCTTGTCGCCTTGGCACATATATCTCTCTCTGCAAGTTGCTCTCTTACTATCAGAATCCCCAAAACAGAATGATGAACGGGTGTGTTGCTCAGGACATACAATGTTTACCACATCTCCACCATATTCATCTCTTTCCAATATTCTGCCCAGTTCACCAGGAAGACATTCTCTGGAACATACAGGCAACCCAGAGTCAGGTGTCACTGGGGCTCATGGTTCCTTTCAAGGCCCCTGAGCTCTGTAGTTTATGAGTGCCAGGCTGGAGTATGTTCCTCCTCTTTGGAGATGGTGATGTGACGAGAGGGACCACACTCGGAGATGACAGGCAGATGGAGGGCAGCCATAAACTGGCCAGGCTCGCTGTTGATGAATTAGCGGGCTCGGGCCCGCGCGAAAACCTGCGAGGAATTATTACCAACAGAGCTTTCATCGTACCCCGGGCCTGCATTTTGCTGAATGTCGAAGTACACTAACAGGAAAATGGATTCCATATGCCCCGTGCTCACACGAGCTGGAAAGAATTCTCAATGCTGCTATCGGTGCCAAAGACTGAAATGCATTGTATTGAGACCAAAGGGAATGCCTTCAGTGTGCAAACACTGTCCAAACACTGGCCTCGTAATTATCGCAGCCCTGACCCCTGCTTTGATATTGGGTGTCAGACATGCCCGTGTCTGTGATTTTCAACCGGGCCTTAGTCGTATTTTGTTTTTGAAACCTCGAGAGGTAGTTCTGGTTTCTTTATTGTTGTTATTATTTTTTTTTAATCTGGAAATCATTTTCGTAAATTGGTCTATCGAGGCTGGCCTGTTTGCTCAGGTGCCTCTGTTTCTGCGGCCGATTCTTTCTTCTTGAAGTTCTCAAAGTTTTCTCTTCCACAACCACCACCTGACCCACCACCCATCACCCACCCCCCAAACCCTTTTAAATAGCGAATGTTTACAGTACATTGTTTGATTGGATTTCAAACCAAACGTCATGTTATATTGAGCATTGTATTCCAGCAGAACCGTGAGTAATCAGATTCCTGTCGGCTAATCTCATCCCGTACACTGATTGTGCTTCCCCGGGGGGGGGTCAGCTCCTGTTTCTGTGACATGACATCAGCGTCTCCGCGGTGATATACTGTACTGAACTTGTAGAATTATTCTATTCTACCCAGGGTATTTCTTTCCATTTCAATTAAATGCTGCATTTCTCTTTTATTGCTGGGTATTGTGCTATCACTTTCTCAACAAATATTGGAGGGAGTATGTGTTATTTTAGTGAAATTGGAGAGATGATAGCCCAGTCATTCTGACATGGGAAATAACATGTTTGTTTGAGGAATGAGAACAATATGTGCTGATATCCAAATTACCCATTGTTCTGCTATTGAAGCTGCTTACGACAGACATGAATTCAACTCACTGGATCCATCTTATCATCTAATATCCTATATGACATCCATTGTTATCTGCGTAGGAGTGAATAATGGGTGTCTGAATTGAGCTGCAGCGTTCGGTGCAGGAGTGTTTTGTTTCAGCGTCAGAGATAGACTCCTTAGTCATGAGGTGCCATCAGGCCTCGAGCTTAGAGCGTGCCAGTGGGGATTCCGCAGTTTATGGATGTGACACGTCTTCGTGCATTCGTAATTAAACCATAACATCAGCCCGAGATGGTGAACACAGGAAATGATTACATGGCGTGCCGCGTATTAACGGCATCATGACCTCCCCGCTGTCAGCAGTAACCACACACGCTGGCAACACAAGGTAAGACTGAAGTGCTTTTCGGAAAGAGGAGGCTTAAAAAAAAAACTGTTTTTAAAGGTGAATAAAAACAACCAGGCACTCGATGCGGCTCTGGCATGATGTCTCTTGAGGTGGCACAGCTGAAACTTTAATAATTCATGTCTGTGAATGATGCATGCATAACCAGAGAGAGGCTGAAGTCAGAAGGACAGCTCAGTTTTTTTGTGGATTATAATGTCTGCCTGTAATGTGATTATAATGTGTCCATGGCAACGGAGCTGCAGAGGGAACACCAGTCAATCACAGACGACTTCACCGAGTGTAACATGAATGTCTCTGAGGTCCTCTTGGTAATGTTATCTCAGTCTGTTTAAACTCCACCCATCACTGGCGGAGCAAGGTTGGGTGGGGCACTTTGATTGGTCATCTTGTACCGAAACTCTCTGATTGGTTATCCTTTTATGAAAGAGTTACATTACTTTTGTATTGCATGTGATGCAAAATGGTCTCTTAGACGTCACTAATGCATATGTTGGAACTGTGACTGTGTTTTGTTTAAAAGTGGGTGTGTCCACGCAATACTGTAAGTGCGCACAGCACTGTAGGTCATAAATGGGTACTGACGTAATTCCTGGTTGAATTGAATGTAATGTAAACGTGAGGTTGTGAATCACTCTAACAGACACGTGGATACCTGTGGTCACAGTGGCCGGCGGGCGCTGCCTTTTCCTTTATTAACACCTAACAGATGTTTCACTTTCCACTAATTCACCGCCACGGTCTCCATCCACTCCATGAGCATGGGTTTGATGTGAGGGTGTGTGAGAGAGGGCCGAGGCTGGCTGTCGGTAAGTAGCCCGTGTGATCGCTCTGCGCTGTGAGTAACCGCCGTGTTGGCACTTTACGCCTTTCCCTCCCTCACCCAGGCGGGCGGCGGCGGTGGCGGCGGCTCGTACGGGACGCAGACAGGGCGGCACTCGGTGTCTGTGGAGGTGCAGATGCAGAGGCAGAGGCAGGACGAGAGGGACTCCTTCCAGCAGGCCCAGAGGCAGTACAGCTCTCTGCCACGGTCAGTGTATGTGTGCATGTGCGTGCGCGTGTCTGTATCTGTGTCTGTGTCTGTGTCTTACCTGCTCTCTCCCCCTCACACCTTCCTGTCTTTTACTTTCCCTTCTCCCTTCTTCTCCCTCTGAGTCCCTCTCTCCCTTTCTCTCTGTCCCTCTCTCTGTCTCTCCCTCCCTCTCTCCTTCCCGTTCTATGATTTCCTTCCCTCCCTACCTCTTCCCTTTCTCTCTTCCTTTCTATTTCCCTTTTTCTCTGATTCTCTCTTCCTCCCCCTCTTTCCCTTTCACTCTGTGATTCTCTTGACCTCCCTTTCTCTGTTTCCCTCTCCCTCCCTGTGTCTCTCTGTCTCTGTCTCCCTCTTTGACCCTCTCTCTCTCTTTCACTTCCTCTCTATGAAGAATTGCTCGCATTTAAACACATAAGCACTGCCATATTGTGAGCTGGCTGAGTGAATGCATTGAGGTTCATGGTTTAATGATGACACTTTCTGTCCACGATTGTATTCTGCCACAGAAGGAAAACCTACCTTGGTCTGTTTGAAAAGCTTCTCCTTGTTTCTTTGCATGGGTTCATAGAATTTATTTGTTTTATCTGTGAACAGAACCCATATCAGCAAATTACATACACATAGTTTATTTTTTTAAATATTAGCCATTTATCCAGATTTACTTTAAAAATTCAGGCCATATGGTTTGCTGAAGGGTACAACAGCAGCCAGGGATCCGACAGCATGCTGACATTTAAACAAGCTGAACTTTGACCCATGAGGTATTACCAGAGCAAACCACCATCGCTCTCGTTTCATTAGAAGCCGAGCCATTGCGACCGGATCAATGGCTTCGGAATGGGATGAAATTGGCACAAGGAGCCCGCACAGCTGCGAACACGTTCTAAACCTGTGGCCTTTTCAGAGGAACAAACGCTATTGGGTTTCCCATTGATCAGTCAAGGGCGCTCGAGGGGAGACGTGCGCTGCCACACTGTTTCATCCTGCTGTTTAAAAACGGTATTCCAGAGGCGTTCGTTCATTTGCTTTCTGCGCCTTCTCCTACTTTTACATGCTGTGTTGCTGGTGCAACAAAGGCAGAGCCAGGGCTCGGTCTGTGCTGGTTTAAAGACAGAGACGTCCCGATGGAGCACCTTACAGTCACACATTTGCAACGTTCACTGAAAGCGATTTCCTCTTGAGAGGTCCAAAAACCACCAAACACGTGTGGAACGTTTGCCTTCAGTCCCCTAGTGGCAGCTCAGAGGTAATGCAGAGGAAAGCATTTTTCTTTTCTTTTGTAAGCCATGCTCCTTTGTCCTTTTCTCCCGTAGTCTTGGTAAACACAGATACTTGATTAAGCACAGACATCTGAGCAGAAGAATTGAGTGTTTTTTTTTTGTAGTGACACAATGGCTGGTTTGTAATGATTCGGACGGGTGTGTTCGCACCTGTGAATATGCTTTAAAGTGCTTCCTGACTGACAGCCCCTGATCGGAAGCGAGCATGTCAGAAAAACAGCACCGCATGACAGTTACAAATGGCCCCGCGTTTTCTAACTTCCTATGGATCTTGTTATTTTTTTGGTCATTCTAAATTTAACTGACGTCTGTTGGAAAATGTTGTCTTTAATTAGCATTCCTTGAAGTCTGTAGCGTGTGTCTTACAGAGCTGTAGCAGGAGGGTTTTAGAAGGAGAAGGACAGTTATCTGCTTTAGTGTTTGAGAAGGATGGTGTTGTGCTGTTTTTTTTTCCTACTGTAATATTTCTGCATGGATGAATTATACCAACACAAACAGCTTTAAAAAGATCCAAGCGTAAACAGGGATCTTTTTTGGTGGGCCTTTAATGACGCTCCAACAATCATGGTTGTAAACAAATTGTTTTTGGTCGAAGAATGACTATTTCTGAGCATGCGTGGAAATATCTGTCTACGTCAAGGATGAGGTTTAGGGCAATGAAATGCCAGAGCTTTAAGCAAGATTTTATAAACATATGCGCTCACTTTGGAGTTCACTACAAAGACATGCTCTGTCTGAGACTGTCCATGCGGTTTTCTTCATACATCATAGATTTATTCAGTATTCACAAGCTTAATTTTCAGTGTGGAGGCTTCTTGATCCATATTTATAAGTAAAGAATGCACAATGAAAGGAAAATTTAATCTGTCTTGGTTGTTACAAAAAGAATTGAGACGCTCCATTGTCTGAGGTGATGTCTGAGCCACATTATACTCAATGAATTAAGCATGGTGCTCCATGTCTCAATTAGGTTAGTAGTGAACAGGGCCAAACTGTTACATGCCACAGTCTTCCTATCATCAGTTCAGTTTTGTTTTTCTTCTTTTGTTGTTGGCTGACCAGAGTAAGTCTGCTTCCAGGCATTATTTTAAGGCATTATTCTAATCCTGTTGTAGCAGCTGTTTGGTAAACCCCCCCAAAAAAAACAGCTCATGGCACACAGGAAGACTTTACTTCGAATTATTGTTTCATGCATTTTTCATCAGCACCTCAAATATCTAGAGCGGCAGCCTTGAACGAAAGTGCTCGTCGCAGAAATTCACGGCAAGCTCTCTGCGGAATTAGCGCATCTCGTGTGAAGTGACCTTGAAACTCCCCCTCAAGTACCCGCGTCCAGCGAGGTGTGGGTGAAATTCCTCTTTTAACAAAGATATCACATCTCTGAGGCGCACACTGCCTGTGCCGTATGCCACATAATGGAGCCCCGCTCCTCAACAGAACAGCCTTTTAGAAACAATTTCAGCTCCGGGTGCAGGCAGTCAAGTCTGCCAGAAGGCTGGCTAATTAAAGGCGATCACAAAGACTGTCGAGTAAACGCGCGCTTCTGTGTCTTCTCAAAGAGCCGGGCGGATGAAAGTGGCAGTTTGTGTGTCGGTTCAGTGTTTGTGTGTGTTTATCGCGTGTGACTAACAGCTCTGTTTGAGTTGGTCAGCTCTGTTTTGCTTCTCTTAATGGCCTCTTGTGGCTCCAGTTTGCTATGTGTCTTCACAAATCCTCATCATCCCTGCCTCTGTCTGGCCCCGTCTCTCTGTCTCCCGCAGGCAACCTCGTAAAAACCCCAGCACCGTCTCCCAGGACTCGTGGGACCGGGTCTACCCCCCGGGGGAGGGCTTCCAGACGGCCAAAGAGAACCCGCGCTACTCCAGCTACCAGGGGTCCCGGAACGGCTACCTGGGGGCGAGCGGGTTCAACGCCCGGGTGCTGCTGGAGACCCAGGAGCTTCTGCGGCAGGAGCAGAGGCGCAAGGAGCAGGAGGCCAAAATGAAGCTGCCGCCCCCCCAGGAGGCACCCAACAGCTACGACTCTTACCCAGCCCACGCCGACCCCGGCCCCGCCCCCGCCCACGGCCCCACCCTGGCCCTGCCCAAAGGCCCGTACAGGCAGGACGTACCGCCCTCGCCCTCCCAGCTGGCCAGGCTGAACAGACTGCAGACCTCAGAGAAAGGCCGGCCGTTCTACTCCTGAGGACGAGGAAGCGCGGCGCCCTCGGCGACAACGGGAAAGCAAAGCGGGAACTCTCCGAGGCGGGCGGCTCCCTCGAACAAAAGACGCGATTCAATCCATATGTTGTTGCTTTATGAGTTTTCTGCCCCCAACCCCCCCTGCTCTACAGTTTTTTTGGAAAGACCGGGCTCTATGGAGTTTGTCTGCCACGATGGTCCCCTCTCTCTCTCTCTCAGTGCCTTCTGTGTTGGCTGTCACTGCAGGCTTCAGCAGAACCCGCACACTGTGTGTGGAACAGCGTCGGGTTTTCGCACCTTCTCGCCCTCATGCTCTGACAATCACAGGACAGCCAGGGCCAGCGGGTGGCAGTGCACTCTGGGTAACTTGCGGTAACTGCAGCACAGGTGACATGCACTGCAGGTCCGCTGCTTGGGGCTGTTTAGTGTGATTATATACACACTGCTGCTGTAGGCCAGGACCCTTCCTACACTGCTCTGCAGAGGCACAGAGTGAGAATGTGTGTGTGTGTGTGTGTGTGTGTGTGTGTGTGTGTGTGTGTGTGTGTGTGTGTGAGAGACTATGTGAGTTTTGGTCATGTTTTTGTGTGTGTGTGTGTGTGCGTGAGTATGTGAGTTTTGGTTGTGTGTGTGTGTGTGTGTGTGTGTGTGTGTGTGTGTGTGTGTGTGTGTGTGTGTGTGTGTGTGTGTGTGTGTGAGTATGTGAGTTTTGGTCGTGTGTGTGTGTGTGTGAGACTATGTGATGTGAGTTTTGGTCATGTTTGTGCGTGTGTGTGTGCGTGAGTATGTGAGTTTTGGTCGTGTGTGTGTGTGTGTTTGTATGTGTGTGTGAATTGAGCGTGAGTGTGAATGTGTGCAGTAATAGCCCGGTCTCTGTCCACATCAGTGCGTTTGTAAGACCTGGTGTAACAGCACAGCTCCAGCACGGCCCTGCAGCACACAGCCCTGGACACTCACAGCAACGCGCCCCATTTGCCTCTCTCAGCTCTCCTGTTGTTGTTGGTGTTGTGTTTTTTTCCCCTTCCTCTAATCGAGGTAACCCTTTGGTTGTACTTCCACTCAGAATCCCCCAGAGGGAGTGAATTTGTATAAATGGGGTCAGGCTGGGTTATTAATTAATGCTTCTCATGAAAAATTCATCAGCGTGTCGTCTCCACAGAGGGGAGTTTTCGGAGCCGGGAGACACGCGCGCTCCGTGTCTGGCCTCTGCTTTGTACATAACCGTCTCTGGTTACAGCCTCCCAGTCAAACACCGGCACTCCTCCCTGAATTTTTCATCGCGCTGGTTAACCAGAAGCCGCTTGCACTACAGCCTAACACTACCACAGCAGTGTTGTACCATCTGAGCCCAGATACAATCTGTGTCTTGTCAAATGGTTACATTTCCTTTCAACTGCCACTGTTTTGTAACCAGTGAAATGTGTGAGAAAGATTATCATGTTTTATCTGCATTTGTTGAGCTTTTGTCCTGAAATGTGATGCTCCCAGACTGAATTTGGGGGTGAAATTATGAGAGGGAGCAGGAGTGAGCACACAAAAGGGAAGAGGGACCTCACTGACGTTTCATTCGAATGGGTGAAGTTTCGCTCTGGGTTTTCCAGAAAGGTCTCAGCAGAAACGTCATCGGGCTTCAAGCTCCACACCTGGCATCTCTCTCACGCTCCAGGCCTGAACCGGCACTCATCTTCTCCGTTCTCCTCGCTAAGGGGAACCGCAGTGAGGAACGCTCCCTCGCACCTGCTAAAGGAACACAAAGGAGGCGAGGGCTTTGCGCCGCCTCTGCTGTGACCTCACAATACGCGAGTCCTAAGGGATGTGAGAACGTTCCGCTGCATCCGCCAGCGCGGAACCCGCCGTTTCCGCGGGGCTTCGTGTGTTTTGGGCGGTGGCCCCGGATGCGGTCAAGTGCCTCGGACACAGCGCCGGACGAGGAGGAGCTGGCGTTTTTTTTTTTACGCCAAGCGGAATTTATCTCATGTAGCGCACGTTTCGTTTTTTAACATGCAACCTTTTTAAAATGTTTATTTATGCCACCCCCCCACCACCACCACCATGTGTCAACCCATCTTGTTTCCCATCGAGCTGGTTTTGTTTTTTTTATGGTGAGAGGAAAACGGAATCTGCACAAGTTATCAGTGTGTATTTTTATTCTCGTTTGTCATGGCCTTTATGATGCTGTACCACGGTGTTTAAAGCATACGGCTAATGTAAGCACAGTGCAATTGGTTTATAAGTCTTTTTCATGATGTACTGAAAACTGTATATGGCCGCTTTTCCTGTACATATCAAATTTAGAATAAAAAGGAAGGCTGTCTCATCCTGTTTACAACTATTTCTGGACCACGCTCAATTTTTCATCCACTGCACTGAAAAATGTATGAGGTTGTTTTTTTTTTTTTTTTTTTTTTTTTTTTACACACATGAACAGAAACAGCTAGAGACCCAGAGTAGAAAGAGAATGAAGAAGACTCCGCTTCAGGATCTCCACTGGTTAGTCTAGCACACATGGTGTTTTTGCAGTGCTTTGCTTCTGAGGCATCGCTTAGGAGGACCAGAGAGTTTCAGGCCTTGTGCTTTCAGGGTAGTATGTGTGCACAAGTGTGGCACAAGCCACCCCCTTGAAATCGCAGGGCGGGACCTCAGAATCCCGGCCGTAGAGAGCGCATACTTCACACTGCCCGTGAGCTCTGTCCTCTGTCATCGTTACATTCTTGGAGGATTTGGGTACGCAGCTAATTAGGTATTCGCTTGGCCCCGCTGGAAGGCCCTGCATAATGAATGCATCAGATGTCTTTTTGGCACTCACCGAAAATCCTAACAGCGAGGGTAAACGCAAGGGTTTGTACCGAGCCGAAAGTGACGTGATGTGGATACTTAGAGCTGCCAGATGAGCAGAGGGGAAAAGAGAGAAATATATCCTCTCCTCCCTTCCTCTTTTCTTTTTTATCTGTGTGACTTTGGCGGATCCTTTTAGTGCTGCTTGAGAATTATTATTTAAAATTGGCAACACATCTAATGGGCAGGCAGTGACTCGGCAGTAAAGATGACAGGTTTATCAAGTTTGTGTGCAGGTGGATGCTTTTTAAAGAGCCCTGCCAAGGTTGGGATATTATTGGGCAGGAATCTGAAAGAATCCATCCTTGTGGAAATTGCACAGCGGTAACAGAACACGGCTTCCTCTCAGCTGGGAGGCTTCAGATTTGAAAGAGGCTTTTCAGTGAGGAGGTCAGGGAGAGGCCCAGGCAAGGCAAAGAAAGTTGGGACAAAGTGGTAAATCTCCAGGGTTTCTTAGTGGTGTGGTGCCTTACCCCAGTATCTCACCTCAAAGTCTGGAGAGAGAGCTCCTGCACCTCCATCATGTTCATTTTCCCCTGAACAAACAGTGTGTCAGTGTCTGTCTTTGGTTTGTCGTTTGAAGTTCTTTTACTGTCTGAGTCACTGAGTATTGTCTGTGAGTCTGAGGATCCAGGTAGTCTGCATCAGAGTCTAGACCATCGATGAAGGACCTCAGCGTTTGATACTGTGTACTCATTTTATGTATGTTTTATACTCATTTCTTAATTGTTTAATGAAAGTCATTACGTGGACAGAAAGTTACCTGGTACTGTAAGTTTAAATTTGATTCTAATGGAAAATTGACTTGGGAAAAACTACCAGACTGTGAAGTTCTTGGTACTGAATGACCCATCTGTGACCCTGACCTCTTCATTGACTTTTAGTCAACTAAGGTCTGAATCTGCAAGCTTGGTTAATATTGACGGCCCCATATATGTTACCCTGCTTTTCATTCCATCAGGACCTTTAACCCTCCGCCCCTCCTTTTGCTGTTTCATTCTTTGTCAGTACAAAGGGTTAATTGGCCCCAGTATGCAGAGTCACCCTCCTTTGTAAATAACAGGAGTCTGAGTGAGCCGGCAGCTCATTGGACTCAGGGCTGTTATTGAGGATGCTTCTCCCCAGAGGATTCCCTGGTCACATCAATGTCACATCAATCGGAGCTTGGGGTTATTAAGGTCGTGACCTTCCCAGTGCTCGGTCTTATGAAGTCCGAGGCCTGACCTCTGTTAACGGCCCTGACCTCTCCCAGCTGAAGTGGACATCTGCAGCAGATATATCCCCCATCATCCTCTCCTTAAGCCTTAACCAGGAACAGAAAAATGTGAAAAAGAAAACATATTGCACTATACAAACCAATAAATAAGAATACTAGTTAAAATAAAGACGGGTAAACAATTTAAAAAGAAAAATTACAGGAGTTGTTACTGACGTAGCGTTATTGCATATATCACAGGCTCCGCTCGGTGTGGGTTTTTATTTAATTCTCTCTATTTTTAGCTGTTTATCCCCCAAAGTGCTTGAGTTTTCAGCTCTGATTCCTGCAATAAAAGCAGAGGGAATAATACAAACTGTCCATGACCCAGTTCTGCTCTGTCATTATTCATACTACAACAGCTTGGGTGAGTTTATCATGTGCTGCACATTCTAACAGCAGTGCACCACACTGTTCTCTGCTGAAAAGGAGAGAAGTGTTATCTTTGACTCTGTGTATCTTTCGACTTGTGTGATTTTACCCAGAATCTATCCCTTCAGGCTAGTTCATTTACGTTGATCTGAAAAGCAGATGCCTCTCGGAGGATGGATCAGAGATAAGTGCTGGTTGCCGGGGTGTTGGGGCGAGGTCACGTGATCTCCGCTGAGGGGTGCCACCTGTTTTGATCCGAGTCCCGCCGTCCCCTGTGGTCCGCGCTGATGCATCCTCCAGGAATTCGGAGGAGGAAGCCGCGGCGGTCATTGGGGGAAACCGGGGTCGTAAATCTGGCGAGGGGGAAAGAGAAAGCACATGCAGGGGCTGCCCGGGGTCTTCCTAAAAATGCAACATCTGGCGGGCTGTGCTGCTCGCGTGAAGGGTGAGCCCCTCAGAAGTGTGTGAGGAGCCTGGGAGAAGGGCGGGCTTCCTTTCTGAGACCGAGAAACCAGGGCCCTCTTTTGACCAGGGATCCAACACATTTCCCGTGTCTCAGGAGCCTGGCATCCGTCACTTTGATCTAATTTCAGCTGATCCCTCATTCCCACCCATCAACGCTGAATACCTATTAAAAAGGTGTGAGACTTAACCCCAGTGCAGGCTGTGGAATTCAGCCTTTCTGAATCTCTGCTGATCAGAGTTCTCCGTCTGAGCGGGCTCCTGGCGTGCTGTTTATGCGGCATGACGGCACATCCTGGCTGATTACAGGGACCAGCTGGACCACACTACCATACAGGGGGTGGCCCAGAGGCCGGCCTGCAGCCCGTCCGAAAACCATAGAACACAAATGTGTCCTTCCATCATGCTACTTTACATTCAACGTAACTGTGCCTGACCAATTAGCAGACAGGTTTAGGTACAGAGCAGGGAGACATAGCTGTTGAAAAAGGTGTTTTTGTGTGTTTATATGAGAGCCTACTTCCAGGTTTAAAAGTGTGAAGTTACCCAGTGGATCATCAGGTCATTGCTACTAGGGGTCTTATATGCAAGTACAAGGGTCAGTGTCGGTAACAGATTCCCTCCCATAGTCCCGTCTGATAGTAATGGGAGCTGTCATACCCAAACCAAAAACAAGGGGACATTTTTGGGCCTGTCAGCCATAAGTAGCCTGTCAGCAATGCTGGTTTAGAAATGGGATACGTGATATGGTGGTATGTAGTAGATCTGTCCCATATGTCGTGAAGCATTTCTCTGAATAACTGCTGCATTTTTTAAACTTCTTTTTAGTCCAAAAAAGTAATTGTTCAAAAATATTGTACTGGACTAGGTCCGAGTTTGACTTTGATTGTCGCTTGTTCCCTGTCTGGGGAGGGCAGATTCTGGAGCATATTGATGTTTGTAGTGTCTCTTGCACATGCAGGGACCCTGCTCATTTCAATCATACAAGGTGTTTTCACAAAATGGCAGAGGTTCCATTTTTTAAAATTTCAAACCCCCTATCCAGATATAATAAATATTCTTTTATTACTGTAAAATACTCTTGCTCTAAAAAGAATGTTAGTACTGTGTAGTGCCTTACGATCCTGAAGGCAGTGAATAGTTTAAACTTATACAGCATTAATATTGCACACAAAGTATTTAAATAGTATGTGTGCTCTCCTATATATCACCTTTATATGACAATATATATCTATGTCATGAGAACATGAGTAGTTCTGATACTTATAAAAAACAAGTCATATATAAATTATATGATTCAGGTAGTAATTAATGCATAATGTTTTGAACAAATATATCCTCACAACTTATCTTTTGCACTACAGTTTGAAAACCAATGCTCTATATGGCAGGGGTTCCAAATTTTGCAATCCCACGACCTGCTTAATGAGCGAATATGTTTTTTTTTTTTTTTTTTGTGAACCACCCCTCATGATTGTCAAATACGTAGCAATTGTGGTGCACTTTTACTAGCCAGTTAATTAATATGAATGTCTTTGGTGGTGACATTCCAAGCCACACCAGTGCACTATGGGAATGCTTTGTTTCTCGGAAACATATCTTAATGTTTAGTATATGCAGGGATATTCTCCACTTTTTAAAATTTTGTAAAGATGACACTGTCACATTTTCATATGTATTCTGAGAAGTATTGCACAGGCTAGTTTATTCAAAATGAAGTTATGCTATTTGAAATGTACTTATAAAGTACACATTTCTGGAGCAAAGTGAATTTTTTATTTTGGTGTAATCTCTTGTGTCAGATACAAGGCGTAGACCATGCCATGTTTTGATTTGTAATTCTCGCATATAATTAAGAGTGTTTATATTTCATCAAGGATAGAAAAACCTTACTTTTCCCATCCCACCAGTATATGTGATATTTGTCCTGGAGACATTACAGTTTGATTGCTTGGCTAGCTGCATGCAGAGAAAAAACTAATCTAAAAGTCTGTCCAGATTTTACAGAGGAACCTTTCCAAATGTCCAGTTTCTCAGTCCTATTGAAAGCCACCTGTGATATTTAATATGTGCATTTAAATTGCAATCGCACTGACAAATAGTACTTTATTAATACAAAATCTTTGCCTCATAGCACGTCTTCCAGATCCATTGAACTTTCAGAAATGTTTCTTCTTTTGTTCTGTCAGGGTCTGCGGAGAGGGAAAAAAGACATCTAAGAAACGTCTTTGAATAGACGATCCTCAAAGTCAGGAAGGAAATCTTTTTCCTTTCTTTTTTTTCTAACCAACCTAAAAAGCTTCTCATCCCCACCTCAGAGATACCAGCTGCTGCGTGAATGCAGACAGCTGAGATTCAGGTGGAGCTGGGAACGTGAGAGAGAGAGGGCAGCCTCAGAGATGCTCTGAAGGAGTGTGTGGGGGGGTGAGAGTCAGTGCAGAAGTGAAGGTTATTAGTTAATTACGGAGGAGGATCTGGCGAGAGCAGGGGACGGGCCCGGCACCTGTGAGGGGACTGACCGCCAAGGCGGGCCGTGAGAAGAGCCATCTGTTGCTGTCGTGGTCTTGGGGACAGGCTTTGAATTTGCCCCGCCAGGACCGCGCCTCACCAACCGCACGGCGCAGAGGTGTTACGAGCGCATATGCATTGGCTGGCTGCTGAGAAGTGTTGACGTGTTACTGCTCACCTTTGGGTTTATAACTCTCTTTTCACTATCCATCTGTACAGTACGGATTTGGACAGCGGCTCCATTGAGGGAGTCACAGAATGGTAGCAATGCATCTTTGAGAAATGAAACGCAGTCATACCTTATATCTTAAGTCAAATATTTATACTAAGTAGCAGGGGAAATTTTCCATGAAAAAGACCCATCTGGTTGAAATGCCTTCCAACCAAGTGCAAAAGCTAGAATGAGAAGTCCTGGGTAACTCACTATTTATCTTTTGTTTCTGACTGCAATGGTTTTTCAATTGAGAAGCAGAAGAAGCAAAAGTTTATTGTTACCAAAAGTACTAATCTCACACATTTTTTGCAACAAAAAAGATGTGTTCTCTCTCTTTAACTGTCCTGCTGGACACAGACAGGTTTCTTAAAAGAATGGTAGAACAGAGGTTTATGGAAGAGTAGAGGTAAGGAAATAAATGTATGGAGGAGTGAATATGCTGGAGGATCTAAATCAGTTGCACATGCTCCAAGTCAGGCATTTTTTCCTTGCGCTGTCATTTCCATTTTGAGCACTATATTGTGTCTGTAAAATCCACAAAAGGCACTCAACTACTTCTCTCCTCAGTCCTGAAATTGCTCCTCTCATCTCTGCTGTAAGCTATGACTGTTAATGATTAGCAGTGTGCGCCTTCCATTTTTCATCTGACATGCGCTGTGAACATGCAGAGAGGGATTAGAAACAGGTTTGCAGAGCTAAGATCCTTCACTACTGGCAGAGTGTTGTATCTCGGCAACTCTTGGCTAACACTCTTGGCTCTGTGAGTCAACTTTATCTCGAATCTCAGACACTATGGCAAAGGGAACTTATTACAGCTGTGAAAGCAGAAAACCAAAATGAAATCATTCAGAGCTGAAGTTCTTGAACCGCTCTACATGTAAGTTGTGGAGACAGGGCAGTTATAGATTGAATATGACTCTCTTGTCTTTCTCATTTAAATCTACTTCAGAACACAACATGCCCAAAGTGACTAGACATGCAGTTCAGCAAAGCTGTTATCCTTAAGTAGTTGTGTGAAGGATACGTTTTTACTCATCTTTAGAAGAAAATATTTGTTAAAATAGTTAGGAACATGTTTTTTGTTTGTGTATCAGTCTGATTCAGTGTGGGAATGTTTGTTTGCATACATAATTATTAGGGATCCTCAGGTTCCAAAAAGGTTTACCAGCAGCAGACCTCTATTTCCTCAGCTTCATTGCAGGTTTAACAATTGCCAATGTGTGTGTGAGAGGAATGTATGAGAAGGAAGCCAACCATTGACTAACGAGTTTGACCTGTTCAATTAACCTAAGTTAAATACAGGTCCGTGGCTGAAGGGAGGGGCAGTGTTTGTTGTTTTTATTTGTGGAGTGTGGGGCGTGTTCAGCTTCCTGATTTTGGCTTGAGTTTTTTTCCTCTTTTTTTTAGAAATAAATGCTTTTTTCTTTGTCCCCTCTGTCACAAGAGGTGCAGTGGGAAAAGTTCAATTTCCAAAAAGACAGAGTTATGTGAAATAAAGAATCCTTTCCCCAGAAGGTAAACTGCCCGAATTTAATAGATAAGATTGGTTCAGTGTTCATCCGGTGCTCTGGATATTGGGTGTGTTATCAAAGCTGCCATGCTATTCTACAGCCCAGCCAGAGAGGCTACCCCCATATAGATGCATTGCACAAAATAATTACAGTCTTTTTCCCTGGGACCGAGGGCAGATTTGTACCTGCAGATGGTAGATTCTGGCTCAGGGCCTGCATCACTATTAAGTCAAAGGTAAGTGACTTTGAGCCGTATTCTTTATGCATACCCCCCCCCACCTTTTAACTCTCTTCAAATATCACCCAGTGCTGAACCCGTGCCAGATCATGGACAGGAGGTTCCGGAACCCTGCATGACCGAATGAAGATAGATCACATGGTCTCTGCCTCCTCATGAATATTTATCACCAACTCTTTCTGTGTCTTCTGAGCAGATAAACAAAACATTAATATTCAGCTTTGTGAAATGGGTGGCTATGGCATTTAAAAACTGTTTAACACTTCACCAGCAGCATATTGTTTTCTGCAATCCTGAATCCTGTATGACTAATGTCCCTGTGCATATTGAACTTTTTATACGGATATTTGCACTTATATAAAAAGCTGTCAGTATATGGTAGTGTGGACTTTCGCATTAAAAGATGTTGAAAGTCTGTAATGCCCATAGGCATGTGATCTCCCTTGTGCCCCTTTCTGTGCACAGTATTGAGTGTGTGTGTGAGAGAGAGAGAGAGACAGAGAGTGAGAAATATAATATCTGTATTTTGCAATGTTTACAAAATGCTTCTTCATATTTCTCACTCAAGGGTATCAGAACCTGTAGTATGCTACAACAAATACGAAAGCTGCTGCAAATGTGAAAACGTCAAGAAATAAATAGTAAGGAAGTATAAGACCTACTTGACCTGACCAGTTGCATGATGGGAAACTAGTCCAGGGACTGACATGTTTGTATGTGATAGAAAATGCAATGCATTGGGCTTCCCGGACAGGAGTCCCAAATGGAAAACGAGAATCACGTGGCCCCAGGGCACGGCTCATCCATCTCCACCCGAGGGTGTCACTGGGTACAGTGCAGATGGCTGATCGGTATGCAGGAGGACAACCACAGTACGAGAGAAGCAAATCCCACTGTGAAACACCCTGGCAAGTCTTTGAGAATCAGGAATGACATCACAAGTGTAATTTTAGCACTGAGGGGTGGCAGAGTAGCACAGTGGTAAGGAGCTGGACTCGTAACCAAAAGGTTGCCGGTTTTATTCTCCGCTGGAGCACTGCTGCTGTACCCTTGGGCAGGGTACTTAGAATTGTCTCAGTAAATATCCAGCTGTAAAAATGGATAACATATAACAATTGTAACCTGTGTAAGTCATTCTGGATAAAATTGTCTGCTAAATGACAATAATGTAATGTAATTTAACCCAAACATGTTGTGACGTATGTATAAGAGTTCTGTATATTGTGATGCCCAAGCTGACAAATGTGGATTCTGCTGTTTAACAATGCACAAAACCCTGAGACAATTAGATAGACAATTCCCCATTTAAAGATGACAACACCAGTCAAAACCCCATTTCTGGTTTGTTTGTCACTTTAATTATACATTAAAGGACATTGCCATGATGTTGCCATCTCAATCACAGGTGAAGAAAAAGGATGGAAAAGAACTGCTTTTCTGGCGCTAATAATTATGACTCATTCTTGAATATAGCTTTTTGTAGCTCATTTGAAGGCATTTGCGGTCATTTGAGGTCATTGAACACATAAAAATGAAAATAAACGGTAAAGAATATATAACAGTAGAGTAAAAAAGGATGTTGCAGTGCACACACAAGACCACGGACCATGGAACACCATTATCAATGGAGCATGAAACAGAAGGAACCACTTCGTCCCCAGGCACTGTGTGGTACCACTCTGAACTGGGCTTCAGGGCAGGTGCTGTCAATGACAGTCAGCTTTTTCCATTTACACATTCAACTGCATGAAACAAAGCTACTATACTTTTCTCAAATGCATGAACAGTTTGTGGTGGCGGCAAAGCAGTTGATGCTATACTGTTATAGCAGTTTCCTGTACAATCACAAACAATTGAATCATCAGCAACCTGTTTCACTGCCCTCCTGAGGGGTGAGTCCATTTTGTGTGAAATGAAGCCATTTGTGGTACAGTAACATTTTCGAAAGCAGTGTGTGTGTGTCCAAAACCAATATCATGACACAGGTCAAGTGAAATAGCTGTGGTATTCAGCTTTGTCAGCTCTTATGGACGCTTAAAAGGTACTGAGGGTTTTCATCTGAAATATTCTATACAATAACTTGCCTCATCGCTTTACTTTATCTTCCCTTTTGGAAATGAAGGAACACTTTCAGTACATCAATGCTCTAACTTAAAAACCTTTTTAGGAGGTTTTAATTTAGACATCTAACAAAACGCACTTGTTAATGTTCCAAGGTTCTGGAAATATTGGACAGGCAACTAAGGGAGCTTTATTACTTTATGCTTTTAAGTGTCATTTGCTGTAATTGATTACAACAGTTTTACATAATATGAAATCTGCAAATTCCCTTGAGCACAATTACAGTTAAGCCATACTCAGACTTACGCTGTAATGCAGCTGTAAGCTTCTTCAGTTATGGTGGGCCTCTTTTGGCTTTTTTGCCACCTCAAGATTAGCCATAATGGTAATTTCAAATGCAAATCTCCTCTTCTGTTAAGAAATGCTGAACCCTGCAATGACTCACTCCTTTAATTTTTTGACAGGTCGTGTTGTGTGGACGTTTCATCTATTGCCACTAAAGGTTAGTCATACTGTTCTTCGCAGAAGGGCTCATCTGAAACAAACAGTACAAATGTTCCCATAATCCTCTCTGTTTTGTTTGGGTGCTGAGGTTTTCAGATGCCAAGAGAATTATTTTATTAAAATGAAGGAACAGGACAAAATGGCAAACATATTTGTAAGCTTTCAGCAGAGGGGCATTAGAAAAACCCTCCACGGCTAAGAAATGTCCAAGCAACATCCAGTCACTTTGATGTAGCAGCTGGACTATCTTCATATCTTATTTGATCAACTCGTTTATTCTTTGGGTGTTCTGTTAATGACAACAAAACATGATAAACAGGAGCTACCCAGATTGATTACCTCAGGACAAATAGTAGGTGGCAAGATTTACAGGGACTATATTTCGTAGTGGAAGGGTATTTTCTTCTTCAAAAACAAATTGTCTCCTTCCTTTAGAAATACATTACTTTATCTTAATACTCACTTTATGTAAACATTCAGGTACTTAATGTGGTATACCAGGAATACTGGCACAGCTAGGCTAGGATACTTGGCTGCCCCTCATACCTAACAACAAACATAGTCATGCTAACATTCCTGATATAGAGCCATGCTTTAATATAACCATGTCTTAGCTGTAGGCCAGCCAACCTGTGATGGAACAGAACTGTATATTCCACAAAGCACTCTGCACTACATGAATACTATCGTATTCAAGAGCCATCTCAGCTTCTATAATGCTGGAATTGCAATGCGAAACTGACAGTAAAAATATAAAAAGAAATACCCTAATAATAGTAAACAAGATTAATTTTAGTAATGTTCTCGAAAAATGTTGTAGGAGCGCACATAATCTGTGCTGGTTGTGTTCATTTAAAGAAATAAATATATACCACTGTCATCCCATATCAGCAGCCAGTATCTAGTAAACATATGAGTCATTGAAAACCACTTAACTGCTCTAAAACTACATCTGATGCTTATTTTTGTTCCTTTTTTGATATTAATGATGGGTTTCTGGGATGGAAATATGACTCACTGTCTATCATTTAGCTCTAAAATGTAGCCTTTACTCAAATTTACTGTCATAAAAACGAAACTGTTTGCTGATAACATCTGTAGACATGAAATGCTTCTAATCTCGGGGCGACTGCCAAAAGAAATTGCATGTCATTTGGTTTTGTGTCTCTCTGAAGTTAATCTTTTCTGAACCTAATGCATAAATTCATAAAGAGTGGTTCAAATACCGTTTTGTATGTTTCTGAATGAATCCAGTTAAAAGAACTGGTAAATAGCACCTATTTGTAGAGAAGAGGACCATAAAATAGGGGTTACGGGAATGAGGTGTTAGCTTTGTTTCTGTCTCTGCATTGGTTAAAGAATACATCGCATTTTATGTAGACATATTTGTACTGTTTGAAAGCACTTGATACACAATTGCTTATTACATGTCATAACTGCTTCCAAATGCTTTCAATACGTATGCTTTCAATACGACTTAATATGAATAGATAATGCACTACATTTCACATCACTGCTTTAAAAACTCATTTCTCATATGATCAGATATGTGATTTCTAACCCTGATATTTGTGTTTAAATGCAGTTTACTCACTTCCTTACAAAAGTGGTGAACACCCAAAATGGAAGTCTTTTACTACCCATTTACTATCTGTGTATTAAGGGTTTTAACAACTTAATTAATAGGTACTAACATATTTATTAACTGTTCTAACAGGATTTTAAAATAAAGTCTGACCAAAGTATACAATAAATTATAGTTGTTTCACCTGTCTCCATGCCAATATATACTTTTTGCAAGTTGTTGTGACTTTAACACTCCAAGGTGAGTTGTGACTTCAATGGATTTGCCTATGACTTGAAAGTGTGGAATAGTACATTGCTGACTTTGTTCACATTCAGTTAGGGAATTACAGATTCATACTGAAAGGTATAGCATGAAAAAAAAAAGTCCAGGTGTAATTTTGAAGTATAATGAATATAATTTAAAGTTCAAGTTCAATAAATCACTGAAGGTGAATTTTATTAAATGTTCAGTATTTCCCCCCTAATCTTTCTTGTTTGAGTGATTTTTCTATTAAAGCTCATCTTCGTGTAATTTCATGTTAAATTGGCTCAGCCTCCATTAGGTCCTCTTCCCCTTGTCCTGTGTACGCGCTCTAATGTGCAGTGAGTGTGTCCTTTACTCGAGAACTTCACCTCATCACGAGACCTCAATTTGGACTGCGCCTGTAATTCTAACAAAAGAAACCCTGCTTTTTATCTGATAATGCACAGCTCATAGGTGGCTTGTTCCATGCAAGTTAATGTCGAACTAAAAATAAGTGTTTTTTGGGTGAAACAATGTTTTTGTGTTACATTAATGCAGGTGATCATGTGCGTTAAGTGAAATGTATGGCACAACTAGCAAATGGCCACCTGCATTAATTTAGTGTGATAATTGTTCATGCTGTCTAATTAAGACCTCGGATGAAACAAACGCCAGTTGCCTCCTTGCAATCTCTATCTGAACGTATGCTACACAACCACATTTTTTTCGTATCCTGTACATTACAGTCATGCTTTCATGCAGACATATTCCTTGAAATACCTGACAGTACTATCATCAAGTTGAACTCACATTTTTGCCTATTATTTGCACTCACTTTTGAACAAATGGATGCTCAAGAAAATATGGTGCACACGCTGGAGAAAAAAAAAGGCCTGTTGAGGTTCCACCCATGGAGCAGGCTGATGACATCAGCTGCTTCTTGGCAGCACATCATGCTGTTTTAGGGCAGGAGTTCTGTGGATGTAATGCTGAGCGGTCTGCCTCTCTCACTGGTGAAACCAGAAATAAGAAACAGAAGTATGAGCCGTCTCTGTAAAAAGGTTAGGTTCATAGCCATTGATAACGGACAACTGTTCCTGTTCTGTCATTTGCCAGCGCCGTTCAGCATGGGAATGCTCCATCTTTGCTTCAAATTAGGTAATGCCACAGGGAAAATAATGAGCAATCAGTCTCACATACCCACACGCACACACACACGCACACACACACTGCACATAAAGTAACTGTCATCTTAAATAGGCTCAATATATTCAGTTTAAATTTTAATTCATTCCAAAATGCATTTCTCCCTCAGCACTGCAAAATAGACTCCAAGTGCGTGCATATATTTATACGCATTATGCATTCATAAGGTTTATGATACCCATGGTCTCAAAAGGACACTACAATACAAAACCAGCTTTTTTCTGAGGCTTTTTAAAATTTCTCCCGAAATGCTGAACGCTGAACTCCCAAAATGCTGGTTTAAAACAGGTGGGCTTGCAGTTAACTGCAGCACAGGCCCCAATGAGTACCTGGGCTTGATTGCTGTAATCACAGCAGTCACGAGACTGTTAAAAAAAAAAACGTTTGTAATGATTACGGCACTGAAAAGCCTCTCGTTGGGAAGAACGTCTGCGGCAGCCCGAATGGTGCCGGGATGAATTCCCATCATGCCCCTGGCTCTGGCACGTTGTGGACGGGAGCCAGGCGTTTGACAGGCCGATGCGGCGTTTAACTGTGGGCCTCTGGTGCGTATGGGCCTCAGACTCCGCTCCCCCCCCCCGGTAGTAGCCAGGCTGCTGTCTGAGGGAGAGGACCTGCCTCAGTACACTGAAAACTGGCACGGGCCCTGCGCCTCTGGCCTCCATCGCCCGAGAGCTTGGCACCCGCAACCAACGGGCCTATTCTCAGTTCAGCTCACCGTTTCACAATGTCAGATTCTATTACGTATTGCTCCCCGGTGTTAAAAAAAAAAAAAGCAGACTTGGGCCTATTCTTGTTATGCAGCTACTTTTCAAATGAGATTCCCACAGCTGGTGAAAGGGGAGATCACGCGCAAGAGGACTCTGTCAGAATGTGCTGTCAAAATTCAAGAAGTGCAACCACATTTGAAATCGAACTTTTCAATTAGATACATCATTTAATTGAAGGTGAATGTATATATTATGCAAACTGTTTTTAATGAAATAATAAATTTAATAGAATTTATACCTATTTGGGAAAAAATATCTGCAGCTGCTAGTGTTTATTCAGGCTATAATTTTATATAACTGATAGTTAGATGAAAGGGGCTTGGTTCTTAAAGAGAATTCTTTGTATTTGGATACAGCAATATTTAACATATTACTGAGAGCCTCCAATACAGACCAGATCTAATTCCATATCAGGTTTCAATCTGCATTGCAGTTCATTAATTAATGTACATACCTTAAGTATGGGGTGTTGTCTAGAGGGAAATGACCTATTTAATGTATACACAGTATTCATTTGTCTGGCTTTGGGTATATGTTAATTGGACAAGGATTGAGCATTATATTAACAGGGGGATTTATGCAGTTATGCAATGGTTGCTGTCATGTTGTAGTTTAACCTTTGCGTCTATTTATTTGTTGGAGTATCTGTTGGTTTACTGGCATATGCGTTGATTTGCTCGGCATATGTATTTGAATTGCTCATCATATGTATTGGTCTGATGTGTGAATGCATTTGTTGCCATTTGTACTCATTCATTTGGCACAGGTATTGTTTTAATTGGCAGAGGTACCTGTTTAACTGGCATATGTGTTGGTTTGCAGGCGTATGCCTACTTTGCTGGTGTATGTTCTAGTTTCCTGGCATATCTATTTGACGAATTTGGCTTTCTCAAAAAGGAGAGGACCGTCTTGAATATTCCTGTTTTCTGTGAACATCTTAATTTGGCCATTCTATCAAATGTATTTATTTCTGAGAATGAACTCACCCGACAAGTGATACATCAAAAATATCAGTTCTCACATGAATTGAAGGCAGACCTTAATGTTTTCCATCTTCAAATATTCCTCTGGTCCAGAAATTCCCAATCAGATGAAAAAAATCTCCCACTGGCACAAAGGAGAGATGGCAAAAAAGTAAAAGGAGCAAAAGAATTCAATCTCTTTTTCCAAATGTAAACCTGCTAGGGGCACCTGCAAATGCTAAAGAAGCTACACGCTGAGAGTAATTCGTCATGCGGCGGGCGCTAACGACCAACCTGTCGTACGGCCAGTCGATGAAACCAGAACCAGGCGTGCATTCTGTTGCTGCAGGCCTGTCCATCCTTTGAGGACACTGAAAACCACAGCTACCAAAACAAGACAGCAAAACCAAAGAGCAGAAGGAGGACTATTGTTTTTTTTTCTTTCTAACTACCTCTGCAGATCCTGACCTCGCTCCAAAACCGAAAGGCACGGGGAGAATAACAGTAGCTGCTCAGCTGACGACAGCTGTTCCACTCTCTGCTCTTCGCAGCTGCAGTCTATACAGGAAGCGCTTTGTGATGCTGTTGGGGGATATCAAAGACTGGGAATGTAAAACCAGCAATAAAGGAGTAATCAATTAGCGCGGCGGTGACTGGGACCCAGTCTGTGACTAATTGCTGCGCGGCCCTCTCTCTCTCAGCTGCCCGGTGCGTCTGGGAACGGGGGTCTCAGGGAACGCGGGTCCTCCATATTTAAAAGAGGCCGCGGTTATTACCCCGTGGAGCTCGTGATGAGTTATTTGAGTCTGAGCTGACGCGGGAGTGAGGCGGGGTCCCACCGCAGTGACAGGAAGCGAGGATGTGTGAGTGGTCTGTCTCCCCTGCGGTTACACAGCGGGAGAGCAGCCGCGCGCTCCTCCGTGGTTTTGGCCTATAAAACTCGCAGCCTGAAGTGCAGGGAGTAAACTGCAGTCTGAACACCGCTGAGGAGCTCTCAGGAGTTCTCACATGCTGAGGGTGGAACATGCGTGCGGCATTTAGCCAACATTATGACCTCACCAAGCAGGCCTCTTAGACAGGGGAAAACACCACAGTTGTGGCTGCAACCCCCTGGGATTTGACACACAGGGACAGACAAGGAGATGACCAGCTAGCCACATGGCAGTGTTTCCGCTACATTTGCTGAGTATGTGCAGGGTACTGTTTTTCACCGGAGAAACTTGCGAGTGTCATTTAAGTGCTTTTAATCCCAGAACAACCAACATTGTCCCAAACTCAGAGCATGAGTCTCTTTGTAGAGTTATGGGTCCCTCGGGTAAAGAAACAGAGAGGAGTGGCGCTTTGATCCTATTTGAATGTAGCTCAGTGCAGGCCATCAGCTACCATGCATTAAGCATGGTAAGGTCCATCTTTCCAATAATTAGGAAGCCGCTTTTTTCGATCAATGATGGCCTCATCACATCTTCCATATCTTAAGGTCTGCCTTCTTTTCAGCACAAATAATTAGGATATAGTTTATCTAATTAGAAATGACCACAGACAAGCAAATTAATTTATCCACTACCAGCTTTTAGGGGGAGCCATCAAGAGACAATAAAAATCACAAGTCAATTTAGTGCGGATGACATTGCAGAAGGCTGTTGTGTGAGCATAACTGGATAATGAATGGGTGCACAGTACAACCATTTAATTGCCTCAGCAAGCCTGGCTTCGCCTTTATGTGTGTGCTGTAAGACATCCAACATTTCCAGTGCTCAACGCACTGCATCGGTGAAATGATGATTTTATTGTATTTTCAGTTTCACCCGTTCTCATGCTGACTTGATGTCCTGGGAATACACTTCAAAGAAAGTATTTCAAGTTACTATAAAATACTTCAAAGTACATTGTTCTGAGAGAGGCTTTTGTGAGTCATTTGTTTCCTTTCATATCTAACCAAATAATCACTGTCCATAGCCCTCTTAATCAAATGTATTCCTTATGTCTTCTTTAAATTTTTATTCAGGGCGCAGCTATTATACATATTAAATGCTGCGAACTATGCCATTCGTGATCTGATTTTTGGCTGAAGCGCTCATTTTACTATAATATTCATAAGTGGATAAGAAATACATATAAATATACACATATACAGCATTTGGTACAGGTATGTATTGAAACACTGAAGATCTTTAATGCCTTATAATTTGGATTAGACTGGTATATAATGGAAGTATTTCTCCTAATTATAGTAAGTCTGAAGTTCACTACATCACATCACATGTAAAATGCTTTCTCTCTCCAAGCTGCAAAAAAAGAAAAAAAAATTGGTGTAACATGGTAAACCACCAGGGCCAGATCCAAGTCCTTTAAATAGCAGGTGCCAGCTGGCATGCTGTAAGGGCCATATTGCCGTTAAGAGGCACAGTCAGTCAGAAAAATCCTTGCCATCGGCTGAAACGCTTTGTGGTGCCAGGTAAAAGTTTAGCTGGGCCTGGCCCAATCAGACCCCCTTGTAGAGCCGGGCCTGTAAACCACTGGAGTTCTTCTCATAATCCTCTTTTTCAAACTATGTCTTTTTCATGTTTAACCTGCTGGGCTGGTGTCACCAGGATATCTGAGACCTGTTATCATTTTAGGTAGGTTACACTGGAGGTATTATGCCCAGCTGGAAAAAGATATTCCAGAAAGGCTTCTATTAAAATATGCTGTATTATTTCCTCTACAGAGGCATACAAAAGATGCAACTAAATTGATTAAACAAAATCATATGGATACAGTAGGTATATCTGTTGTCTAAAAGACTCTTATTTTTATTCCTACAGGTACCATACAAACTCCATGTCTTCAGGCTCCTTTGCTGAACTCAGTGAAGTTCTCAGTTTGCAACAACCTGCATCTTGACTCATGCTTGCTACTTTACCCTACCACCACATTCTCTGTATCTGGCAGAATCAAGACTGTGTTTTATAAAACTGGAGACATTAGTGAGAGAATCAAGGCCCTGTCTGTCATGTTGCCCTCAACACAAATAAAGCTTTTTGGCCCTAGCAACAGTAAACATGCTGGGTGGAGTCCAAAGAAAGAGCCAGTTCATGATTTTAGAGTTATTACTATTCATTTTTGTGGTAGACAGCATTACCCACCATTACTCTCAGAAGATTAAATATCTAACCTCTTGTCATGTATGTCTGCATCAACCCGCAATATCCAGGCATTGCAGCATTAGATCTGTGCTCTCCTAGGAACTGAGGAGAGACTGGAGGGAACAGAGAGAAGGGACCTGTAATTTCATGTTGAGCAGTTAGAGAGAACAGTAATGACTAAGGAGGAAGCAGGAAGAAGAGTCCACTTGCTCTGTAGATTAATGGCAGCTATTAACTGCAATTCATTGACTGTCCATTTGACATAAACATAAAGTATGTCATGATACCCTTGTTCCTTTTCTTTTACAGAAAAGCATTCCAGCTAATGGGTAGCAGCAGAATTATTTATAAGTTTGTAAGTTCAAAACCAGGTGGTTGGAAATTCAGCACAGCAAGTGTGGCCTTAGAGGAAAAGTCCATGTTTCCTGAGATTTTATGCCGAGCCTGCAGCTGAATCAGAGGAAAGTGACTGTAAACACTTCATGGCACATCTGTGTGTGCGTGCATGCGTGCGTGCGTGTGTGAAAAGAGCAAAAGGTCTATGGAATGACCTCATTCTCAGCTGGTTTCAAAAGGAGTAGTAATTGATCATCTTCCACCCATATGCCAACAGTCTGCCTTAGCAGATGCAAATAGCTCATCTTCATTCCACTGTTAGAAGGCTGAGGTGGAACCTCTTTTCAAACACAGGGCAGCCAGGGACTGCATCTACCACCATTTGAGGGAAGATCATTAGATCTGGTTATTCTTCAATTGTTGTTTTGAAAATGGTGGGAGGAGACAGAGAAATATCTTTGGTATTACCAGATGGCACCTGTTCATCCATCATTTTTATAATCCTTCAGTGTGGATTTGTATGCTCCCTCAAATGAGCAACTTCAACATTGTCACTCTAGATGAGCTTCACCATGACAGCTTAAATCAGCTAGGGAACTTGTCAGAAAGAAAATGAAATGATCTGAACTTTTCTTTCATGCTCTCTGAGTGCGAGTTTCTGCATTCAGGAGTGTACTGTTGCCTTGGGCTGTTGTTCTTTGAAATTCCCCAACTTTAACATCCAGAAATGGCTCACAAAATCTTCAATGATTTGCCTGTCCCTTAAATCAGAATATGAGGAAGGGTTTACGAGTCTTTTTTTTTTCTTTGAGGGCGGAAAAGACTCTCTAAGGTCAAATGCAACTGCACAGAGGGAGGAGATCATCAAGTTCACCATTGAGCATTCATTCAAATCCATGCACACTGTGTCCAAACTCGACTTTGATCATGACCTCTGACCTCTGCCTGTGGTCAAATATGAAAGTGGCCTGTAACTTCTGGCAGATAAAGGGCAACGGGCTCTTTGAAACACAAAGGGATTCTCTCACCCTGTGACCTTTCACCTCTCCCGTAAGTGTAAAGGTTCCTTGCGAACCCTTTGAAAAGGCTTGGCTGTATTAATCTACGCTGGGGATATGGTGGAATCTTCAGACATGAAAGAGTAGCAGGGAAGACCCACAGGGACTCTGGGTAACGCGTGACACGATTTCACGTCCTCTTATTGCTTTGAGTGTGTTTCAGCTGCATCTGGATAAATCGTAAAGCACTGTGATGTCACAATGCCTGAAAGGGGCCTTCGGCTCGGAATGAGAGGAAGAGGGTCAAGATCAAATGAAACGCCTGCTCTTCCAGGAGAGCAGCAGTGTTGTGCAGACGGTGCACCTGAGCCTTGGAAACATGTGGTCCTGGGGGGCTGCCGGTTTAATCTCCATTTCTCCTGATGGAAGCTCTTCCAGAGCGAGTCTGCCCACGGGGGGCGTGTGTTCATCAGCCGGCTCTTTCTTCCTTGCTCTTTGCTTTTCTCCTCTGATGCACCTGTCAGTTGTGATAAGGCAGAGAAACGCTACCTTTTTACAATGGTATTCAAATCATTTTTCTCGGGTGACGTGAAACAATTATCGCTCTGAGCCCCGTGGCCACAGGTTAGCGGGCAGCTCATGTTCCCTTGGTCATATCTCGCCGGTCCTTGGAAGCCTGGGGCTGGCCAGGCGTTTGGAGATTGTGCGAGGGGTGGGGGGTTGGGGGGGGGCTGGAAAAAATTAAAAGAGAAGCAGTCTGGCCTTGCTCAATGAGGAAAGGGGTGATAAGGTGTTAAGCTGAGCCTTCGTGCCTACTCCTTATGCCCTCTGGAAGTCCACCCTGTGATTGATCGGGTTTACGTACACCACAGACGGGAAAGGGCAGGCTGAGCCTCCCTCACTGTCTGTGTCGGCATTAAGCCTGGATCTCTCATCTGTAGAAGGAATGGCCCCATAGCCTAAACCAGTGATAAGACAGTAAGGCCTCATTGGCAGGATCCTGACTGGGTGGAGCTACTGTTTGCTACCAATCAGACTAAGTGACTTTAGCCAGTTGTATTGTTATGCTACAAAAGACAAAGTCTGCATGTCTGTCTGGATGCCTTCATAGTTGAAAGGAACGCCATTTGTAGGGAACCAAAAATTTGAGACAAGTCTACTGTAGTCTTGTAGCATACTATAGCATAAGTCAACAATTAATTAATGGAAGCTAATATAGTGTTTCCTCACATTGTAAATGTTGTTCTTTTATCTAAATGCCAAGGCTGTTGATCTAAAGAGAGCGCATTTACATTTACAATTGTTTTGTGTTTTGTTGCTAAATAAAAAGTCAGTGAATTTTTTGGTTGTGAACATGAACATAACTATGGAACAATACCTGTAGGCAGTATCCATTATTGTTCCATTAGTGGCACTATTATTGAAATTGCTGTGCAAAGGCACATTTATCAATTATGAAAATGGCTCTGTGCCCTTCCGCATTCAATCCGAGGGGACAAATACGCTTTGTGGCATTTTTATTTTTAATCATTCTTGTTTTGGGTTATTTAATTGGTCGATGCTGCGTTGTGAAAATTTCCCAATACCTGCAGGGTGTTAAGTTAAAAAGTCCCTCTCCATCAAAACATACAGGTCTCTCCCAGTAGCCTGGCTCCCCTATTGTGTGGCGACAGTGGCCTGCATAGGAAGACAATGGGGGGGCCAGTACAGAAGTAATTTCACAAGCCCGGAGGCATCACGTCTCATAAAGATACTGTATTAGAAAGTGGCCACTGGCGTCATATACATCACCTGTCCCTTGTCTCCCCCTGTGCTACCAAATGCGAGAAGACTCATTTTCTGTTCCCTGCTTTGTTTCCATTTACCTGAGAAGACCTGAGACAGACTCCCCTCATCACTGTGAGCGTGCCGTAGTGGGGCAGACTGGCACGGTAAAGGAGTTGCTTGGAAAAAGTCCCAGAGATTGGACTAGACCCAGCTCGTTAGCTTTAATTTGCGGCCCCTCGTAAACTTTCGTGATATTTAACAGTGTGTTCGTTTCATGAGGAAATTTTCCTGAGAGGCAAACTATGAAATTTCCTTTCAATCATAAACACAGAGCACTAATAATAAAAACAGTCCAACCAAGATGTAAATACGATTTCAAACAGCAAAGACTGTTCAGTGTCTTACAACACTGACACGGATGTTTTTAGAAGTTTTCTGCAAACACGATCTAATGGCTTTCCCACCTCTTTTTGGCTTCCATTGTAACACTCTTTACCAGCACCAGTCACTTTTACAGTCATAATTAAGATGCATACTGTGAGGTCACTGACTTCACAACATGCACCAAGAATTAAGCAGGTGATCAAGCAAAGCTTGCAATAGTTTAATGACCAATTATGGGCAGACAAAAAAACTTAAATTCCATTTTTGCTGAGTATTTGCAGTGAATTAATTAGAGTCCCTAAAGTTGGAGACCTGCAGAGGCAGCGAATTAACTCTACGGGGGTACAATAAAAATAGCCCCACAAGTGGGAGTGATTGCATACGAATTCCCTCCACATTTCTGAGCAGGAATCCACACAATGTGCCATCCCCCTTCCATGATGTTCATACATCATGATGTTGAATCAGTATTTCAATTAAACATTTACATTTCCAGAAAACATGGGTTTATGGACCATACAGTTATAGACAAATCGCTTTATCTGACATGGATTTAATTTATTAGCATATGAACTTCATTATTATCAAATTGCACAAACACAATCACACACAGTTTAGGCATACTCTATGTATGTCCGTGTCTTTTCACATGCTTAAGTTAATGTACTTTGCTTTCCCTCTGAATAGAAGATGGTTGTATCAAATATCGAAAGTTGTTGTGGCATTTATTCTTTACATATGCAATTCAGCTGCATGTAAGCCTTTATTACACAATTTGGTAAAAATGTATTTTGATTCACAAGATACTGCAGACCTACAGATTTATGTCATTATCATATGCTTGACTGAACTGCAGACATATACGGTTTTAAAGTTTAGGCCAACATCTTAGTTACCATAGGAATTGAATGTTATATGTATCGTGTGTGCGTGTGCGTGTGTGTGTGTAGCAGTGACGTCAGCCTTCAGATGCCCCATTGGGTGCTACCGTCACAGTAATGACACCCTGTGATGATTTGTTAGCAACTGTCCGCCAACCTCTCTGCATCCTCTCCTTATTATTGCCCAGTGTGAGACCGGCCACATGCAAGCTCTTCCTCTCTCAGGTTCCTGTCATGGAGAGCTCAGTGGTAATTTTTTTTTTATTCTTCATTTTGTGAATAATATGCATGACAAACTTTATGGATCCACAGATTCCAGGATTCAGTTTAAGGTCTGGCCAAATATCTGGATTTTATTTAGTATTTGGCCAGTTTTGGTAAGCCGAGGCTGAATTTTCAGTTTCTGCCCAGATACGTGTCAGGCCATGTGTTGCTGAGTCTGCTGTAATGGGCTGAAAAAAAAACCTAAAATAAGTTCAGTTTATAAGTGCTTTTCAGTGACGGGGGTGATTGTAGCAAAGTGGTATGAACGGCACTTAATGTGAAATTACGTGACAGTGGTACTGAAATGAAGCAAAAAAACAGTTCTTTTTCCCCCATCTACATGCTCCTTCACATAGTGACATCAAGTGCATAGAAGGGAAATGGTTGCATAGTTCCACTCCACTCACCTGATCATAAGGAAGGATTTAATGTGCTTTAGAGAGTATACCCAACTGAGTTCATTTCTTCCTGTTCTGATTTCAGTACCTTTTGGCTTTTAACTTGACTGACTCAGTAGATAATTTTTGGTGTTGAGCACCAATCAGGTGCCTGTTTTGTCCTATTTCCCAAGATGTGTGCAAGTTTGCCCTGTTCCTATGTTATACCATTGTGACTACAAATCAGCTCATAAATGGCCTGCAGTATCTCTCATTAGCATACTATTTGATAAATTCCACACATTAGATGCTAGACATTAACAGCCAAATTGTTGTTTCTGCTTTTTATGAGTTAACCTCAGCCTTGGACAGATTGGCCAAGAGAGTACATCGAAGCCCAGAGCCGTTATGTCTTTTTTTTCCTTTTTTTTTTTAACAGCCAAAGCGACATGTCTGTTGGATTGAAATTTGGGCTGACATTCTTTCCCCTGCCCGAGACAAAAACGAACCTCCTCCTCCTCCACATGCACAACACCTGCTTCCTCGAGAAGCAGCCTTGTAGGAAGGATGAAAACTGGGGGAAGGAATTCAATTCCTGGAGCTACTCGTATAAATCAGTGAATACCCCCTCAACGCCCGGGTTTTCAGCGGAGGCTCAGACACCCCTATGGCGGTAACAAAAGCTCGATTCGAACCTGCCCTCGAGATTAATTGCGGGCCTCGTCTGTGTTTTTAAAGCTTCTGCTCTCCAGCTCCACGTCCCTGGGGGAGTTGTTTTTGTGTTCTCTCGTTATGAGGAAATTTCAACCAAAAAACACCTCTGAGAAAAAGGCTCCCCATTGTGTGCCCAGCCTGAGCAAGTCTGTTGGCCCCCAAGACAGCGGAGACGTGCTATGAGCTAGGCTTTTCAATAACTGAGTTTATTAGGAATTCTCTCCCTTTTTTTTCTGAGGAAGCATGGGTCTTTAATTCTAGCACATTCCATTGAAAAAAAAAGAAACAGTATTTCCACATTTATTTTGGTTTTAAATACCCAAAACACATGTTGCATTTTACAGAAAAAAATGGAGCAGTGAACAGAATGTTTACCCAGGCTAGTGTTATAGGGCACTTTAACACAGTTCACTTTGCAAGTGATCCTGGCGCGGTCTTCCAGAGTACTTACAGACAATCAACACACTGTTCTTTTCTAGTGTGTCATTGGCTTCTTTCGGCAGAAAAGGGAACATGACGAGAGAGTCTTGTGTCTAATCTGCCTCTCTTTTGGAACAGATTCACCAGTGACATCTGGAGAACAGAAGGCGGTTCAAGTGAAGGAACATACAGAGGCATGCCCTCCACCATACCTTCCTGTTGTCTTTAACAGGAAAAACATCTCTACATGAAAAATGTACACCCCGGTATACATTTACCATGCAACTTATTTGTATAATTAGAGACCTTTAGTGAAAGCTGGAGAAATCAGTGGATATTTAACTGCTGCCATTAATTCATTTAATGTGTTCAGAGATCTGCTAACATTCATGAATTAATTTATCAGTACAGTGTGATGATCAAGGCACACACAATATTTTTGAATGAAAAGCCCCATTGCTTTAAGTTTGCTGGGAGGCTGATTCTTATTCACAGTGGATTGGAAGCCACTCCCTGGTGCCTTGGGTAAACTTATTTGTTTTTTTGGACAGTTCCTTAATATGTAAACCTATTTGCTTTTCGTTATAGTCCTTCTTAAGTAATCTTCTCACTGCTTCATTTCCTGTTTGGTTAAGTCCTGTAGGCCTCCACTCCTCAGTGTAAATAGGAATTGACCTCTCTCCAGGATAAGTCTGGGACCAACGTGTGTTTTTTGAAAGACAGCACCCCTGGGACATATTGAAGTAGGAGGCATCCTTCTCTGCACGCCATACCCAGTTATAGTGATACTTTCAAACATGTCCTACATCATCCAGAGGAAGAGGGATTATTTGAGGGTCAACTGAGGAGGATTTGAGAAGAACCAAACCATACAGTAAGTTTTGCTCCTGGATCTGTTTTGTGTTCAGATTCTTTAACATACCCTTGCCTGTGTAGTCAATGTTAATAGGATGTAAAACCATTGCTACTCAGAAGAGCCCTTCCACTGCCTGGTGTGTTTGGGGTTGGTCTTTTATCTTCTATCTCCCCATGTGACAAGGCTGAAATGAGATACTTGGGAAAAACTGCTTGCTCACCTCAAGAAACATTTAGATGTGGTAGATAAAACACGCTTGCATGTGCATTTCCTCATGTCGCCATTGTGTCACAGAGGAGCTGCTTTGACTTGCCCTCACTCCTCCCTTTATGCATGGGTTGTTTTTCTGAGATCCCAGTCACAACTGGCATCATTTATGCACAGCGTTTACCCAAGCGGGCCCGCAGAGACTCGGAGACACGTTCAGATCGCATTCGGAGCACGGCTCACGCGCGTGCATCTCCGCTTGTTATTCTGCAGACGCGGCCGAGCAAGGAGCGAGAGGGCTCCGCCAGCTGTTGCTCACACATTTTCCACACGTATGTGTTCGGTCCTGGGGAACTGGTGGACACTCACCAGTTTCCCCGAGAAAACACATTCCAGATGGCAACCGCGGGGGCTGAAACAGCTCTCCCTGCCGTTATCTTAGCCGACACGCTAACCTCTTTAACTGCCCCAGTTCTAATTTGAAACCCCACCTTTTCATTTGTCTTGTGGATATGGGACAGGCGTCTGAGGTGTCGCGCAGCGGTAAACAGCCATCAAAGCCCAGCGGAGGCCTCGTGTGTGACCTGAGGTGAAAAGTCTTTTGGTCAGTTACACGATTGCCAGCATCATGAATAATCACCTCTAAAACTCCCAGCAGAGAGACAGAAAGGTGAGCAAATAAGTACAGAAAACAAAGAAATTGTGTATAATTTGTTTTTGGCAAACAGAGAAACTCACCCATTTCCTCTTGCCATGGAAAACAACTTCTTGGTTTGTACATTATAAACTCCTGATACTCCCAAGACATGTCTGAATAGCCGAGATCCTGTTTTTGCATGTATAATACATTGCTATGTAACCTATCTCTTCTAATATTATATTAATACATATTGAAAAAACGGCTCAGATTTATGTGGATCGTACAACTGGTCAGCTCCTCTGTTTTGTCCCAAAATGGGACCAAAACCCCAAGATGGAAGAAGTGCTACTTCTTTTTCACTCCGGAGGTCCACAGAATGCTGCTAGCACCAGATACCATGTTACACCATGGAGCCAATGCTAACTGTTGGGTACAGCAAGTGGACAGGAGAAATGCATTAAACTCTTTCTAATGAATCATTAAAGGCACTACTCTGATAGACAGAGACAAGTTTGTCTGAAGCAGCAGTGTGTCACAGTTTGCTCTGTTATTACATCTGACAGCATAGGTCATCCCCTATGTTGTCTGCCATGTTGGGTTTCCACGACGCAACCTCAAATCGAATCAAATTTTTTTTTATTTTTGAGTGTCCAGCTGCCTAAAGAAGCCAGAATAGAAAAAGTACACACATGAATTTGTGCCAGTAGTTTGAATCTGTCGTTCCATTACAGCCAAGACTAGAAAAGAACATATTTTCTTTTTACCACTCAAGCACTGTATTTTACAGTGGTAATACTTGCCAGAATAAGATAACCATATAAAGCATTCATTAGCCATAGGCTAACAGGTAAATTAACAGGCTAAATGCCAAGGCTAATGGGTGTCATGTTCCAAGGCTGGTGTGAAAATGCAAATAATGTAAGCCTGATTGATCATAGATAAGCCTGTTTATCAATTTGTGGATGTGGGTTGTACACACCCTTGCCCTTGCCCTTGACGTTTGCATGAACTAATTCTGATTTTGTTTTATTCCTATTCATATGTGTAATTAAATTTCTGTTTTGTGAATGAGGCCCCAGCTTTGCAATGCTAGAATAGGATATGTAAAAACATAAGGGCCCTTCCTCAAGATATCTGTAAGTACTGAAATGCTGTATCACCATTGTCTTGCCAAGAACTTTAACCTTGCAGGAATAAACATTTGGACGCTTAAATCATCCAGATATTATCAAGGTCGTCTATGAAACAGCTGTGACTCCCTAAAAGAAACAGCACCCATTCATCTTCTGCCTTATAATCCTGCCTCTTCAACACAGACAGATATCTGCTAATTGTGGTTAGGAGTAGCAGACTCGTGTCTCTCACCAGATGAAAGTTCCCGTGTAAAGTAAAAAAGAAAAAGGTATGGGGCGCTGTGATGTCATTCCTAAAGTTTGTCAAGTTTCCCATAACCACCTGCAGCAGGCTTAGTTAAACTCCGCCAGCCGTTTCCTAACCACAAGGTGAGCTGCAAAATACAGTGCAGCTCACCGGGGGCAGGACAGTGCGTTTAGGATACCACCAAAAACTATCAGAGACGGAAAAGGCCTCAGGCTCCCCTTTTGTCTCCTGTCTGCATCCACAGTAACGAGCAGCAGTTGCCCCAGAGGCGTGTCTGCTAAGCGGAAACGCATTTCGCACCACGGCGCTTAGAGAGAGAGAGAGAGAGACGCCGCAATCTTTACGTATTAAATTGGTTCAGAGCTCTGCTTACACTCCGCAGATGGCGGCAAACGGGTGCCAGGCAATTCACTCTCTCTCTCAGGATGTGACAAAGGGATCGCTATTTTGACGCCCGCGATATCGAACGTGTTTTTTTTTTTTTTTTTGCTGGCAGATGGAGAAAAAAAGCATGTGAGCCTCACAGTCTAGTTTGCATAATATCATAAACAAGCACATAATAGGACCATCTGTTTGAAAAGCTCTTGACTGTTACTTTAATATGCCGAGGACGAGTGGCACCACTCCCTCTCTCTCTCCGCTGGTTCTTTGACGTGAATACGAGACAAAGCCGCCAGTTCTCCCGAGGGTCACGCTCTCTCTACAATGGCCATAGTTTTTGGTGTGTTCACCTGCTTGTGATGTCAGAATTGCGCTGAAATAATGAGGTGGAGTGCACTACATAGATGCAAGCCTGACGTACACTCAAGATCCAGGTTAAGACAGCACAAATTATGTTAACACATTTGATATGGGATACACTAGGCAGACGTATGGGTATGGATTGTCTTATATGGGTTGTCAAGATGAGCAAGTGTAGTGGTTAGGAGCAGGGTTTGTGACCAAAAGGTTGCTGGCTTGGTTCCTCACTGGGGCACTGCTGTTGTACCCTTGGGCAAGGTACTTAACACACAATTTCCTCAATAATATCTGTATGTCTGTATAAATGGATAAAGTAAAATCATAAACTATTTAAGTCACTCTGGATAAGAGCATCTGCAAAATGACAGTGATGTAAAAAAGTTGTAACTACATCTGCTAGGGGGAAAGGGCAAGCCAGATGTTGACTATATATTTTGTTCCTCAGAGAAACCTTTGGGAAGCTGACATCAGAAAGTATCCTCATTGTTCATATTATAAACAGTAGTGCATGTGGCATGGAGGATTTTTCAGGGACACTAGCTGAAGGTTTTCCTTCTCTCTTCTGGCTTAAGATGATATTATGAACCAAAGTGCAAATAAATTGCAAGAGCTGAAAATATATGTGCTGGGTACACTCCACCCCATATGTTCTGTTTGTCCTGTACATGACAGTGAGACCCCAGATCCTTTAGAGGTGTTGGAGAACCATGGTCTTTGGCTTGAGAGATTACTTGGCTGGTTTGATCTGATTCTACCTCTCCTCTGTTTGCTACACTACGCCAGGAGGCATCATTAAACAGAATGGGCACTGAAACTATGCATCCAGCCATTGTTTTCTCTGGCATAATTTAGACGACGGAGGGAAAAAAAAAGAGAGAGAAAACTTTAATTAAGCCTGTTGTCTTGCACATATGCCCACCCAAACTGAGAAGGCCCCGGCCTTGGCCAGCATCGCGGTGCATGTGGCTGCTCTGCATGTATCTACTTTCTCTGGCTCGCGCAGCGACGCCCCGATCACGCCGCTGAGGGAGAGGGGGAGTTCGCACTCACGCCTCCCGCGTCTGGCACCGGAAAATTGTCTCGGAGCGGCCAACATGTGTGCGCACCGAGGGTGATGGATTGACGGGGCGATATAAAATCAAACAAACGCCGGACTTGTGAGATGTTCCAGGCCGCCTTGCGAGCACCGGAGCGCTCCTTGAACCTCGGGATTGCGGCAAAGTGCAAATGTGATTTGTAGGGGGTTGTTGCTTGGACCAGATGGTGGTCATTTGGAGCACGTTATTTTAGCTGAACTCCATGTACTCACATACTATCAGGTAAATATACTGGAGCAGGATCCTTTTGGAATATGACATTCAGTTTTGCTTCAGTAATACTGAATCTTTGATTCAGTTTCAATGGGGTTATTAAAGTGGTTTAATGAAATGTGTAATATTGGAACAAGGCATACTGTTAATATCCTTCTCTTTTCTACACATGTAATTTCCCATTGTAGGCAAATCAAATCATAAAACCAGAATTATGTATATCATGAAATTCCGATAAAGCATCTTGCATTTGTCTGTAGCTGATAAGCAGTTCTTTGGACTGGAAAATGATTGCAAATTGTAAGTTCATTGAGAATGGCAATGTTTGTCAGGGACCCATTGAAATTGGAGGCAAGCGGCTGTCACCTTGTAACCACAGTCACTGACCGAGTCCTGGCCAAAATGTAAGCAAGCATGGACTTGTTTTGCTAATGAAACACACAGAAATGCAGCATCTCAGAATGAAAAGTGATATATTTATAGCATTTCCCCTTTGGCAACGTAATTATTGCATTATAATATGACACAGTGTGTGGCATTAATCAGATTAGGGTGTTGACGAGGTGGAAAGCCGTTCCCCTTTCTTCTGGGGGACGGATTAGGCCACTCCTATCAGCAGGCCCCTTTGGTGCACGTCCTCTCTGCCAGTGCTTTCAATTTGCACTGATCTCCAACAGCTGGATTTATTAAAATTAAAGATGAGGCAGCATTACGTTCCCCTCGCTCCCTGCCCGCTCACGCAGCCCCTGTTGTGTGGCTTTCAGCGGCCGCACGGCTGGAAACTCCACGGCTTTCGCCTCATCTGGAAAATGCAGAAGTTTAATGTGATTTTACACAGCAAAGCCTGAAGGGATATACTGTATGTCTAGAGAAAAAAAAAGGCATGCAATAAAGGGGAGAGGATAGCAGGGGCATAAACACCAATTAAATGTGGAACTGTGTAACCCTTCTAGCATGTCACTGATGCACTGATTAAGGAAGACCCATTCAGACAGCCCTGCAGGATTAACTGGTACATGGTTAATTGCTGGTATCCCAAGTGGAAAGTCATGAAAGATTCACATTGCCTATTAGCCTATATGTTACATTTGCATAATAATGGTATATATAGTATATAGTAATGGTACAGCATTGCAGTCAATGCAGTTATGGAAATTATTTGGTGCTAATTTCTTTCATTCATTTATGCTCGTCCATGTAATTTCAATGATGTATGTAAACTGTCAACTCTTCTCTATTCTTCTACAATTTAGATCAATATTTTGACAGTTTTTAACGGTAAATCTTTTACAGTTCTGATGTATATATTTTACAATAAGTCAATAAGAAATGAAAATCTCCAGCTGCTCGAGGTGAGAGATAGCACTGGCTGAAAAAAGCAGCCATTGCACCTTTAAATGAAAATTCTACATATGTTGCAAGTTAAGACAATACGGTTTTGAATCATTACATTTATTCATTTTGCAAACGCTTTTATCCAAAGTGACTTACATAGGTTACCGTTCCTTACAATGTTATCCATTTATACAGCTGGATATTTACTAAGGCAATTGTGGGTTAAGTACCTTGCCCAAGGGTACAGTAGCAGTGTCCCTAGTGGGGATTGAACCGGTAACTTTTTGGTTACGAGTCCTGCTCCTTAACCACTATGCTACACTGCCGCCCTTAATCAATGTCAAATGAGCAGTCAGAACATATGCTGTGTTTGTTATGTTCTTCAAACAAACAGGTAATGGTGATCATAATCATTGCACTTTAATCATAGTGCTTTGATCCCGTGCTTGATTAGTATCAGTACCAATCGGTACTGCACAACATCTGAGATGGCATATTTTTCCATGTCCATGTTTGTTAGTGCAACAAGAGTCAGGTCTAAACTGGTCACAGCTTTTCTTAGATGCCTTTGTCTTGGATGCAGCTGTTACAATGGAGATAATCAGTGTGAGATTAAAATGCACGAATATAAAAACTGATAAGTGGTATGACTGAGGTACAGTACACCTTATGCTCCTCATCTATTGGCTGAAAGCCTATTGCATGCTTTCACTTTTGTCTTGTTAAAAATAACTGAATGAATGCCATGTTTGGATTGCATTCTTAACATTGTAGAAGCTTCCTGCTCATGCTAATTACACTCTGCATATTTAATCTTTCCTGGAAGGTCCAGTTAATATGTTTGGAAGGATACCTAGTAAAATGTACACTAATCATAAGACAATGCCACATATACTTTTTTCAAGGGACTGGTGTGAAACTTAACAAAATGTACTGTGCATTTTGACCAACTTATATGGCTTGAGCCCTTTACATCGATAAGAAAATAGACAACTGAATCTCAGTGGCCTAAGTCCATCAGCTAGGGAAGATTATTTGTCTTTACAGCTGTTTGTGAAGCTTAAAAATATTCTTATTGAAAACTGAACGTTACATATGCCAGTGCTGTCCTACATTCCAAAATCACTGTTGCAGCAAGCCACATACTCAGCTGATGTCCTTCAGCCCAAACATAAGGAGACTGAAGATCAATGCAGGTAGACATATAGGAGTTGAACTGCAACATCACTGGTAGCTATACAGTATCTTACTGAATCCTTCTATAAGCGAGTTTCTGCTGAAATTGACAGTGGCTTTTGTGGTCATTGTGTTTCATGGAAACATCCTGCCAGAGCATGCTGCTGATGTAGCGGATGGCTGTATTTCAGAGCTGTCAGAGGGAAGACCCCAGGTCAGAAGCTCTCGGCTAGAAGATGTTGAAGCAATCAAGACTGCAGTCCCCACCAGCTGAGGGATACTACAGAGCATAATACCATTGAACCTGGTCAGCTATGGTAGCTAAGTAAAACCAGCCAGCAGGTCCCCATTGAGTAGATGCCCTGATTTTCAGTATCATGAGAATGGTAATGATAATATCCCAGGTGTTTAGAATACATCCATTGCTATTGATTTACCCATTTAAATGCATGATAAATGAGGGTGTTTATACATTACAATGGACATAAGTTGAAACATTTTTCAGCAATAACTTTCTGCAAGGCAAGAACTTTATGTTTAATTCATTGTATTTGGAAATTTCAAGAGTGATGTAATTTATTGTAAGTCTTTTTCCTGTTGGAGACATTTGAGTGTGCTGAAAGAAAGCAGATTTCCATTTCTGAGACACACCACAAGCTTTTTTTTAATTTCTTCCCATAATCCAGGACATTTTCCAGGAACATTGGATGTTATCGTGCTTGTTCTTCAAATAGAGATCTCATTCAGTTTTTTTTTGCTGAAAGAGTATTCACATTCTACCCTCATTTTTCTCCTTTTCACAATAAAGCACAACCCAGATAATTCCATACAATTTACAAATGCAGGGAAATGAAGATGCATTTTAAATGTAAGTGAATAGAATGCGATCAGCAGCATGTTTGAAAAGAGGAAACGTGTGTAGGATGCAGCCATTCGGAATCAGAATTTATTGTTCCGCTGAATATGAAGAAGTCTCTGTTCCACAAAAGACTGTGCAAAAAAAGTTCCCACCGGTTGATTCTGTGGTGACTGTGGAACATGTTTTTAAAATACCGTTTCCAGGTTGTAAAGAAAATGCACTGGTGATATTTACTGAGATCGATTACAGGTTAATCTGTTAGTCTGAGGTAGGAAGTTCAAAGTTCAAATGAGTCTAAAATGCACCAAGGGTGGCTTTAGGAAAATATAAGAAGTGTTTAGCTGGGCACACTGTACGTTTATGAATCAGTCTTACACAGGCCATTCACTTGTGCATGTTTGACACAGAAGGTTCTGTGCAGCACTTTCCCTGGGAACTTTCATGATCATTTTACGGATAAATCATATATATTTATTTCATACATACCCCTAAAAGAGAAGACATGGTCTTGTTTGCAAATAAGGGACAATATCATTTAGTTAGGCTACCTACTTGTATTTAATAGTATTTTAAATTTTATTTTAATACAGTTTGGGCTAATGGCTCTCAAACAATAATTAAATGTTGAAACACTTTTATGCTAATAGTTTCCAGCACCTCAATGTACCATCAATATTATACACGTCAAGTAATCAAGCCTATACTACCTCTGAATATTCATGCATAGATGTATCTTCAGGCTCATCAGCCTAGTGTTGTATGTGCGCCAGTAGTACTCATTCTGTACCATCAGGGCCGTTCTGGAGTGGTGGGCTCACTATGCTAAACATAAGCACAATTAAATCGCTGAGCTTTTAATAATATTTACAGCGAGAGGAGCTTTACCAGAGGTGCTGTCAGACTGGAGAAAACACAGCGTGTACAGGGCTGCAGGTGTTAATTAAAGACGTAGAGCAGCGGCAAAAAAAGAGAGGTTTGATTGCATTCAACGGCACCATCATGGAACACTGGGTAAGGGAATGAGGCAATCATGCAAACGGCTATTTACCAGGGGCAATGGTCTGGAATTGAGTGCTGCCTTTTACACATGTCCAGAGATGACTCAATGGGGAAGCATCACAGATAAAGAGAGATGCTTTAATTGAAAACGCGCCAATTATGTCTATTTTTTTCCCTCTCCAAGCAAGTTGCCAGGGTTTGTTTGCCTAGGCGCTAGGGAGAAGAAGACATAACTCACAGAAAGACTTCCTTTCCTTGAAAGAGTGCTGTGTACACAGAATAGTCCAGTTGGAGTGTGGTGTTGTTGACTGGATTTAAGGCCGCAAAAGAATGAGCCAAACACAATGGAAACATTGACCACAGACCTTTTTTTTATCCCTGCTGATGATCTGAAAGACCCTGCCTCACCCAAATCTCAGGTCACCTGCCTGAGATTTGTCTGATAACTTATACTCACTTGTTATCTGAAAATGAATCATTTCCCAGTGAACCAAATAGAACTGGGATCATAACTCATATTGATGCGACTCTTTAGTGCCTTCATGGTGAATTTGGGCACAATGGAAACGATCCCATTGTTTGCACAAAATGCTGTGCTTGCCAGCATCAACATCATTACAAGGAATTTCAGGGGATGTTCCAAATTAATTTGTTCCGGATGAATTGACACATGGAAATGTGAGTTTTAGCACTAATTGCAAAGGTCCACATAACAGTTCTAATATTGATTGGTGATACACAGGTCACACAGCTGCTACTGGTTAAATGATCACTGAGTCCACATACATACGTTTTCTGATAATAGTTTATAATTAATGTGGGAGTACTGTAGACAAATTGTAGTTCTCAAAGCTTTGCTTTTTCGTGTAACAAAGCAATCCACATCTTTGAAGGTGGTTTCTGAATGATCAAATATTTTGCCATTCAGATAGTTTGAATTTATCTTGTTTTTCCTTATGTCTTGATCAGTACACCAGACTGTGCACAAGTGAAATATTGCTGGCCATGTCAAAGAGTGTGTCCAGTTTTTAATTAAGAGCCTGGTCAACACTGTGTAGCCACTGACTCCCCATGTACTCCCAGCCTGTTATGTGTGAAAAGGAATGTCCATTAAAAATCCAATTTTCGAAAAAAAATTAAATGTTAACAAATGCTCTCTTGCCATTATTTAATGTAACTGAGTGGCTGTCAGAACTCTATTTCCAATTCCATTGTCAGGCTGTTATTGAATGAGAAGAAAGAGGCTATTTCTAAATCAAAACTTTCATCCACACACACACAAACACACACAAAATAGCTTTAGCCGAGAGAAAGCAGTGAGGGGCAGTGGGTTAATCATTTTTCCCCAAGCAAGCACAGATACATGACCAAGGAATACAGGATGAATGACCTTTCAGGAGATAAGCTGGATGTTCACTTCCTCTGTCACACTGTTCATTAATTCCCAGCATTCCATTCTTCAGGTCTCCAATTGGAAAGAACAGATGGACTTCCACACATGCGGCGCACCAAGATAGATACGGCATTGTTTCCCGGCTCCGCAGCAGTTATTTATTGACTGTGACTGCGGAGAGAAGGAAGGGTGGCAAGGAAGGGAATTAGGATGGGATTAGAGAGGTAAAGACAGACCTGTTTATGCGGAGCGCAGGACCGCAGACCTGTTGAAGCCCGTGTCATCAGTGAGATACGATCTAAAACCCAGGACTTTGCAACATTTGTTGATGAGAGCCTGATGTTCTTAACCAAACTTGTTTGAAGAGTCTTGCTTCATTTCCTTCTTTAAGTTTGAAGAGGAAGACTCATTGAGGATTTGGTGGAGATATTTCCATTTTATCACTGAGAGCAGCCCCCATGAGCCCTTCACTTCTGTCTAATAAGCTCTTTGTAACACACTTAATAAAGCATTAATGCATCATGAAAAAATCACTCTTGAAGTTTAGTTAATAAGATATGAAGAAGTATAAGTCAATGATATATTAAGCAGAACATCAGTGATGCCAGATATTGAGAAAATCAAATAGCAATTTATACAGTTATGAAACTATATATATATTGCACTTGGAATTTATATTTACTAAAGTTTTTCATGCTAACTCTCCATGCTGACAGAAGAGGACTAGGTGTATTCCTAAAGCAGTTTCATTCTCTGGCCTCCATGTATTCACAGGGTATCCTGCCTTTTGTTTTATCAGCTCCAACAAGTTTGGCCCTGAGCAATTCATGGGTATCTTTTGACACTGAGAAATGCTAACTGAAAAGGAATTTTGGAGAGACACGTCTATATACATTACTCCATACAAATCCTTGGCTTACATTACTAAGAGCATTGTGCTTATGTGCTGTTTCAAAAAAGCTGTCAGAAAAATTACAACCAGCTGAACCACCCCGTTCTCCAACTCCCCCAACACTTAGGGCTGTGGTATTCCGTGCAGGGAAGTAAGGGGGCTCCACGGTTCAAAAGGGGGCGCTTATTAGTTGGACTTGGCCACGCTTAATGCCAAAAACAAAAACGACGGCACCTCTAAACAACTTTGATATGAATCTCCTTCTTTGCAGCTCTCTGTGTTTCCTTTCCAGCTGCCCTCCCTTGGTGAAATGAACGAACACATGGCACGCATTTCGCAAATGGTTTTCAGTCCTGGGAGGGAGCGATGAGGCTGGGACTAACAAGGTCCAGGGGCCCCCCGAATCCCCTCATGCGCGAATCCCACCCCCCAGTCTGCTGAAGTCTTCACCGCGACATCCGCTGGTTTGGTGCACTCTTCTGTCTGTCTTTGTTCCTTCCTGTCAGCCTTCCTTTGCCTGCAGCTCTCTCGAATGCCACATACCCTGGTGCTACCAAATGTTTTCTCAGGGCAGCCAAAGGTTCAGACTTGTGGTGGTCAGCATGACCGCAAATTCCCTGACTGCACTGTTTGACCACATTATTTCCAAAGCAGCATACCACAGCTGATCAAGCTAGATTTTAATCTCATCGTGAATGTCTTTGGTTCAGGAAAATGTGAATACAAATAGTTTTTTTTTTATTCATAACTTTATTCACAATATGTGCAAGTATCATTTTCAATGCAATTGAAACCATCCCTCTGATGCTTGCAGAACCTGGAACATGTGGCCACCTCTTGTGCTGAAGCAGGACCCTTCTGGGCCCTCTGTTTCACATTGCCACAAGTCATTTAGCTGATTCACTGCATATGCCTCTATTGTGTGGTCTGGGGGATTCTACACAACTCATCTGACTGCAAGGTTAGTTCCTCGCTGGAATTTTGCCACATACAGATCTGTCTGCTCTTCCTGTTCTGCACCATATATTTAGAGTGGAGGTGCACTGAGGCGGTTAGAACATCTTTCACTTATGTAATATGTAATATGAAAGACTGTGCCTTCCACTGTGCAGGACTTTGCATTCCTTTTCTAAGGAAGTCTTATTTGGGGATGTTGATCTCATAATTATAATGTCTCTTATGTATGTTCCAGGTAGTTAAGGAAAAAAAAGGATTGAATTGAAATTCTGATGTAAGAGATCTTCACTCCGTTACAGCAAATGTTCAAAATGGCATGGTTCCAACCTGGCTGTACAATGGCTTGCTAACCAGTGTGGCCAGTTTACTGAATTTGATTGCTTTCTTAATCTATCAGTTCAATATTACAAGAGCATAGAGTATGGCCAAACTCAAATTAAAAGGGTGAAAGTACATTGCCCAGTTAAGTCAGCACTTTTGGACTAACTGTATTTTTCTTAAATGTATTGCTCAAGGTTTATGTCTAAATAGTGTATGATTTGTGAGTGAAACTTTTTGAGAAGAAAAATTTCAGATTTTTAAGAAGTTTGCAGCCTTTTGCCTACAAAGGAGTTTTTATTTTTTAAAAACTCTTTTGCCATCTCCTCGATATGTCAAGAAAACATTGTAGTCGAGTGAATACCTTGTATTAGACCATCATAAATGTTTCATACCGCTCTACCTACTTGAATAATTCTGATAAATTGCCTTTTTTCGCAAACCTACAATCTGTGCACCAAATTGGACCAGACTGAATTTCTAAGCATGGGCCAGACAGTGAATTCCTGGTGCACAAAATATGATTGACAGTCACTTCCCTTGAGTCATGACAGCAGTGGAAGCGATGATGTCGTTGCTCCAGGTTATGGTGGGAGAATGAATCAGTTGCACTCGTGAACATCTGGGCCACAAAGGGAATATCAGTGAATCTCGTTTTATGTAAAGAATAAAATGTGACTCATTTAAAGTGCTGTGATCATTTTACACTTGATTGTTTTGGGCTTATGGAATTATGTAAGAGGTTTTCCTTCTCATAAATGAAATCAGCATTCAAGAGGTCACACAGTGAGTGTTTAAAGGGGCTAAGAAATTCCTGAACATGCAGGTACAGACCTGTCACATGATGACACCATAAGTGGAGGTGTTTTACCTGAGCACTTCAGTGCATTTTTTTGAGTCATGCACATACTAAAGAGGTTGTTTTCACAAGAACCACTTATTAGAAATCAATCAAGGATTTCTTGTTGGAGTGAGAGAAAGTTTTAGCTCATCATATTCTAGAGGTTTTGAATGGAAAACAAACCCTCTGGGATCATGGACAGTAGAGATAAGCAGAGAGAAATAGGTGAAGGAAAATATGGAGTGAACTAAGATACCTATAATGCATCATTACCATAAGACTTTAGAAAAATACTCTGAATAAAATATGTTCTGTGATGCATCTTCAAATAGAGAAACTTCAGAGATACTGATTTTCATCTTATTTTGTCAGAAGTATTCTGCCTATGTGAATCTGAGGCTGTTCAGTTATTCCGTTTGCTGAAGAAGAAGAAAAAGATTACGAATCAATGTTTTCTGTGCAATGTTGTTCTTAATTGAAGGCTTCATGAACTGGAAAATGTTTCAGATGTAGTCCTGAAAAACAACTGAGTTTAAACAGTGGGTCCATGCAAAACTGTGGAAACCCTCTATGGCACATGACAGACTGTATATTTACAGAGATCTTACAGAGACATAAAATCATGAGAACAATACAATCTGCATGCTTATTTAAAAATGGTAAAGCAGAATGAAAGTTAAAACTATCATGAAACCTGTCTTGATGGTGAGGGAGGGAACGGTGCATTGCCAAACACCCATGACTGGATGACCATCATAAGGGTGGCGTGCCAATGCATGTCAGCCACCATCACTAGCCATTGTCTGCAGAGTGACAGTCATGACTAGACCACTTGAAGGACCCTGTTCAAGGCAGTGGGTTTAGTGTGCTCTGTTAACTGCAAGTGTGCTGGGGTGATGTAGTGAAGTGCCTGTCTCTCAGCAGGCCTCTGAGGGATGCATGGCCCAAATGAAACAGCAGCTGCTAATAGCTCTCTCTTCATCCCTGTAGTCCTACATTCAGTCATTCCCCCACTCTTTCACCCCCCAAACCCTCAATTCCTCCATCCCAACATTCCCTCACTCTGTCATTCTTTCCGTGTCTCCTCACCGATCCTCTCCAATCCCTCACCGGGTCTTATGAAATCAACACCATTTCTCATGTGCGACGCTGAGTGCTTGTTTTGACATTTCTATTTCTCAAACATTTGTCAGTTTGAGAATCTGTTTGGGCTCAGCCACTCAGCCCGAGCTGATCAGGCTTGCTTTATTTCGTCATCACCCTTGGAGTGAACCGACGTTTTGCGGTAATTAACGCGGCTCGATTCCAGCACGCCGCAGCTCCTAGCCAGCCTGAAAGCATCGTATTGTTTTCACTTTCTCCCCCCTCACCGAAAACCTGCTAAAATGAGTTTTAAAACTGCAAATTTGATTACAGCAATCTATGGCAGCCATGAGGCAGGGCTAAACACTGCCAGAACCAGGAAGTGATCTGTTGTTGTTCCCTCTGGATTCAGCGGGAGCCTGGAGGAACCAGAGAGACACATGCCCTCCTGTGGCACAGTACAGTTTCAAAATGTGCTTAATGCCTGAGCCCTGCTTTGGCAATCATATAGCCCAAAACAGCCTCTGAACTATGCACAGTGAAAGCCCAGATAATCAAATATGATATGGTACAGCCCTCTGATAGCACTTAGAAAGTGTATAGTAGAAAATCTACATTTCGAAAACAGGTTGCCACACTGTCTTGAAATATTTAACTGAATGCACATCATTTTGTAATAGAATCCATGATTCATCACATCCTGTGAATGTACATTTGTGTTGCTAGTGTTTGAACTTTTATTATCACTGTTGTTACTCCTATTATTCTAGTCATTATAGTTATTGCTGTCGTTAAACACGGGCTCTTAGCCAAGATGAAAAATAATGGATTAAGCAATAAGAAAACTGAGCAAATCTGCATTTAAACTTGTTTGCATACATCAAGAACAAATGACGTGTGTTAAACTAAAGATGTAATTAGTATGCAAGGAACTGATTGTCTAGATTAGTTGAGATAGTTTTGATTCCCTAGCAAGTCTATGAACACGATAAGCAAGTCAATGAACAATATCCGCCAGGGAAAAACAATCATTTTGTCAGAAAGTGCATCATTCATCTTCGTTCTTCAGTCCTCAGTTCATGGCATTAAATGATTGCAGTCTGTGATGCGCGATAATGTTTTGTGAGATGCCTTTTCTAGGTGACAAAAGGAAAGAACAGATAGCTGCCTTACTGGCTGAGGCCGATTCGATAGATACTCTATCTATTGTGACCAGACATTCAGCTCTGTGTTTCACAGTGAAAGTTCTGTCTGTTTTCAAAGTTGGTCTAAAACAGAATACCGATAGCGTGTTACCTTGTTACCTTCCGGAATCTTTCAGACAGAGTGTCTGGTTATAACAAATAAAATATCTGTTCCACCATTTTGGAGCTAGAGAAGAGAAAGAACAAGATTTAGCAACAGAATAACATGCTGAAAGTATTTACCAGTAAATAATATCTGAATAATTACGAATTGAGCATTGAACAATAAGGCAGCTTTACATCAAACATAATGTCAGTTAAGCCCATGTATGAAAATGTAAAAAATTATTTACCCCTGTGAGCCTTCTAAAAGCTCACAGCATCAGCTGTTCTGTTCTACAGACACTCAAAAAATAGTGGAAAAGTGTCATAAGTCACCAAAACGTGTCTTTATTTCCCTATAGTTCAAGGCAAAGGGGAGTTAACCCATTCATATGCCCACAGAATCTACAGTAAAAAGTATTCGTCCTGTTTGTCCTGGCGATGCCACACCACCAGTAGTTTAATTCATTGTCAAGCAATTTATTACTGGCTTTAGTATTGAGGTTTGTTAGTCTATATGTTTAATCATGCCTGTACCAATGTATTACTCTGAAAATTGTCAGGATTAGCATTCCTGCTAAACAACAGCATTAAATATAAATACACTAAAACTGAAACTATATTTTCACTCATGCCTGTTCCAATGTATCAGTCTGTATATTGTCAGGATTAGCATACCTGATAAAAAACAGCATTAAATATAAACACACTGAAACTGAACCTAAGGAGGAAGGAGGTACTCACTGAGAGTGTAGGAGGATGGAGTTCCAATTTGCCTAATTTAAAAAGAGAGTGCACATATTGGAAAGGGTAGCTACATCTTTTAATACCCAATATTAAAGCCCACACTTCAGTTACTTATCTTTCTAATTATTCTTTATTGCCGGCTGACCTGTGCTATGTGGATTGAGGGAGCTGTAATTATATTTGTGTTTACATGGCAACCAATTTCAGCAGCTCTATGTTCAGCATATATATGTAAATGTTAACTGAGAGTGGATCTCATGGATATTTTTCCTCTGAATTAAATGAAAGAAGATGAAATTAGATTCTAGGCTATTTGAATACTTTCTTCTCTTAAAAGAAAGCCTGCCTACACAGTTTCTTAACATACCTCTAAATTAGTCTCCCTATCCCCTTAATACAAACATAATGTATGAGAGACACAGTTGCCTTAATTTATCCTGTCTCCTGTGTAAGTGACATATATAGACACTTCATTATCATGCTGTTGATTACAGTGAGGAAACTCTCAAGGGAAAAGAAAGTGTTGCTTAATGACACATGTCCTAAAATAATTGCACCGAGACCACAATCTGTCAATCAATAATGCATACTCACAGAAAAGAACATTTGTGGGCGCAATATCATCTTGTACAGACATCGAATGGGGACATTAACAATTATTAAAATATTTAGTTGTGTTATATGTGGTTTTCACTGCTAAGGCAGAAGTGTGGTGTAGTGCTACGGAGCAAGGCTCATAACCGAAAGGTTGTTGGTTCAATTCCCTGCTGCGGCACTGCTGCTGTACCCTTGGGCAAGGTACTTAACTGACAATTGCCTCAGTAAATATCTAGCTGTATAAATGGATAACATGTAAAGCTGTAACCTATGTATGTTTCTCTGGATAAGGGGGTCTGCTAAATGGCAATAATGTAATGTAACAAACATGCAGTTATCATGTGAGATAAAAAATACTGCAGATTCTAAATTTGTCTCTTGGTCAATACTAGCAGGAATTGGTTGCTTGAAAAAACCATTTATCCTTAATGTTTCTCCAGGGAGTTATTTGAGGGTTGAAATTAAAAAGAAGATTAATTATAAAAAGACAGACTAAGCGAAATGAACAAAATGTTGAGTCAACACTGTTGAGTCACAGAAATTGCACTTAAAGAAGATATGCCCATATCAGGATGCTAATGAGATGCAAAACATACAAAGTCACACAAGTACTGCAGACAAAGGCTGCTTTTAATTAAAACAGGTATCTGAGGCATTGTGGGAGTGCAAAGTGAAAAGCAATGAAACCCAAACAAACGTAAAGGTTATGGAATGAGTCATTGTTTTAGAATGGCTCTGTCCCTCCTGATTAAATCTGTTGGCATTTCTCTCGGTCCGCTTGTTGATAAAACTAATTCCGCGAATTCACACTTCGAAGTACGAATGAAGAATCCATACTTTCATATCAAAGGACCTTTGAAAGTATTAAATGTTAAAGGGCATCTGGACTCCATGTCTGGAAATCTTAAATTATTTTTCTGTTTTTATTTATAAAACACCTAATAGTGGATTGACATCATATGGAAAAAGACTGTGTGTACAGAAAGTGTTTGATTCAGAGGTACAACACAGATGTTCCCTGCAACACTGAATTCTGAATGGTGGGCATGTCCAACCACGCATTTTCCCTGAGTTTACTCTTCTCAGGGAGACACTCTTGTTGTCCTGTAGGAGCAGAGAAGGAGCTATCACTGTCATGCAGTGTAATCTTGGTTCTCCGTCGCCCTGTGTCACTTTGGGAAGCCCTGTGCAACAAGCTCTGAAAAAGAGGTGATCCATGTCACTTTCACAGGAGGGAAACTGGATATCGAAATAGGATAGGGGTGCCAGTACTGGAAACAGGCTCCATCCTTGTTCCAAGTGTCAATTATGTGTCAGTGCTTGTCGGGGCTTGATGTGATTGAACTGGAGTGCTTGGATAGCAGTATCAGGAGAGGTACTCAGTATGAGACAAGCTGGCTTTTTAATAATACGCTAATTGAAAAGCTTTCTCATTGTTTTGCTGTCAAACATAAAGAGAGATCCATTAAATTTGCTGCGCACGCAGTATATCCACTAAATTAATTAAGAATTCAAAATTTGTTGCAAAATATCATTTTTTGGCTACGATGACGTGTATAATTTCTTTCAGTCATTCGCTAATTGCATGATGGTCGTTCTGTCCACGGTGACCTCCTACCTCGAAGCAGGGCCACTCAAACGGCATTACACAGGAGATGGAAACGGCACATTTTTTGAAGAGCATTGCCGTTCGGCTCCAGCGCAGGCATGGATCATGGCCCAGAAATGTCACGCCCCATCCAGCAGATAGGATGCGCGATGACAGACTCAATCAGTCAGATAACTTTACACCCGGGGTCTGCGGCTGCTCGCAGGGGGATGGTGAGACGCGCCGCTGCCAATAAATGATGGAGCCTCCGCTGCACCTGGATCCCGTGTTCGCAGCGCCGGGAAATCGCACGTCGACGTCTGTGGATGTGGCGCGCGCCGCCTGAGCGATGAATATGCTTATGCGCCCAGACACCTGGCTACTTTACAGAGAATAACAGGGAATCAGGCTGACTCTTCATTAAGGAGTTCGCTGCTGGGAAATAACAGCGATACAGAGACAGGGGAGAGAGAGGGGTGAGGACGTGACGCATATCTGCCTGTGGTGGATTTCAGCATGTTCTGGTCTTTTGTGTAACATGATGTCTTCTTTTTAACTTCACGCATCAATTGTGAACAATTGTTGGCGTAGTTTTTTAAAGTCTTTGGAAACTGCTGTTTGTCCCATTTCAGCGCAATTGGCAAGTGAAGCAAAAATCATAGCAGCAGACGATGATGTTTGCGAAATGTTCGAAGACCCAGTCCGGCACAAGACAAATGCATGTGGTCATTTACAGTGCTGGCGTAAGAACATCTGAATATCTGGTTGTGATTTTTTTTTTTTTTTTTTTGCTGATCAGACGAGACATGTTGTGTTTGCCAGCAAACAAAACGCTAATTCTTAAGTAGGTAGCATATGGTGTGATCTGGAGCCAAAACATTGGCTGATGAAACTGCAACTTGAAATCCTTTTTGCGAACGTATCTGTGGGCTAATGCGAGATGCACCGCTCTTGAACTAATTTGAGCCAAAAGAGCAGCAGAAGGGGGTTTCTGCGCTGTACAAATAGTAACTCAGGCATAGGGCACTAATTATTCCGAGCCACCCACCAAATTGCTATTATAAGAGGACGTGGGAGTTGTGTTCACACACTCTGTATCCTCACAGCTTTAAAGTTCATTATAATGCGCGCCTGCAGTTGAAGGACTGAGGTAAACACTAAAGTTCAATTCCTATCAGTGCAGCCATATGAGGTTAAAACCGTTTCAGGCCATCCTTAAAAGTGCCCCTTTCATATGCAGTATGATGCCTCAACTCCACTCTATGCTTATATCACTCTTAGCACTGGATTTCCAACTGTTTCCCAAATACTTATGCCTTATACTACACCAATGAATATCTAACATGAATATACCACTGTGCATGTCTGTTGAACTGCACATTGTATGCATGTGCAGTGATTTTACTGCACTGACTTTACATAATAATACCTTTTATCATACATCTGTATTTTACAGAACACACATATGCATATCATATTGCATTTTTAAACAAAAATATTTCAAAATATATTGCAATAATTTAATTAAATAAAGTAATTCCCCCAATGTGAGTGGAAGATATGATAGAGAGTGACATGTAATCAACAGTGATGTACAGTACTTTTTCGGTCACTGCATAATTCCATTTGTGTCCTTTCATAGTTTTGATGGCTGTACTATTATTCTAAAATGCGGAAAACTGTAAAAATAAAGAAAGAAAAGTGTGCCCCAATCTATTGACTGGTACTGTATGTAAGATATGATGTATCACTCTTATTAATGGATTTCCAAAAATGTACAAAAGAAACTCCAGGTAGAAAAGAGGTGTGCAGAAGGGGCACATGTTCAGCATGAAAAGTTTTCCCTGGAACTAAAACTGCAGCAGATTTGCCGGTGCTGCTATGTGTAATTAATTGTCAGGTGGTGTTTGGGGACAGGTAAACTCTAGAGGGCTTGACCAAATTGAACCATCTATGTTTCAGAGCTGGGGCAGAAAAAGCCTTCGGGGTTGCACAGAACAAAAAAATAGGTCGACTGTATCTTTTGTACTTTCAAGAATGTTAACCTTTAGAATGCCCAACTGGGAATGAGTCTGTTTAATTCACTCATAGACTTTAGATGTGAGCTCATGTTGAGAAAATAAGAGGTGAAAAGAAGTTAGCAAAATGCCACCAATATGATTCTTTTACATGGTAACAAATCAAAAATGTAATATGTTGACACTCAACTCTGTGGGGAAAAAACTATATTTGTTTTAATAACTCATGATTTACTTACCCACTGCAGGCTATTTAACCCTCACTGCCCAAAAGTTATTCCTACACCTCCTCTTCTCATTGCAAATGGTGTTGTAGTTAAAAAAGGACCTTGGCCACTTCAATGCAAAAAAACATAGTGAGAATATTTAACTAAGCTGTAGTTATAGTCTTCTCATTGTACCCATATGTATGTGTGAGTGGGTGCATGTGTATGTGTATATGTGTGCTTTCATGTGTTCTGCATAGAGTTATGTCTGCCTCCAGCATCAGGGACCTTAGCCTTTTTTAGAACAACAATTACAGCAATTTCTATTTCGCACCCTTTTCTCAGTAGAGAAAATACAGCAGTCATACCGAACATTTTATTTAGAAAATGATATGATTATCATATATAATTCTATGGTATTGCATCAGGGCAGAATCATCTCTTTGTTTCACAGAAATATATATATATATCTTAAATGTATTGCTTTCTTCCTAATACCATGTCAATGTTAGTCTGCATGATTCATTCTCTTTTGTCATTGTATAATTCTCTTTTTTTTTCATTTGATGTTCCATCTGTTACAACTACCATCGATATTTTGTAATGCTCTCTGTTAACTGATAATATTTTGCTGAGAGCACTATATGAAGTAAAATTTGATTGACTGATCAAATCTGCCTTCAGTCATCAATGAAATTGCATGGACCATACATGTAGGATAATTTGTCAATGTACATAAAATGATAGAAAAAAGCAGCCCATGAAAATTTATTGGCATAATCAAATTCGATTTTCTTAAATTAACGAGAGTTGCCATTTGCCATTTCTTCTCATATTCCCACCCTTACATCAATTACCGTCAGACTTCCATTGTCCTTCCTTCTGTAACAAGGATGAATTGCGCCATTATTCTGCAGCTGATGAAAATGACCGTTTAATTTCTTTTTTAGGAGGTTTAATTGAAGAAGGGGTGATGGATGTTGTAAGGGCTCCTCGCTGTGGGAAGTGGGTTAATCGTATTACCGTCCTGTGTGCGTCACCTTGGTGACATGGTGAAACGGGCGGTGGAGGTAGATGTGAGGCGCAGGGCCTTTTGGTCTTTCAGAGACACGGGACCTTTCAGTCTTTCAAACTGAATCCCGCTAAACGCTCAAACATATGGAAATCGTTCCAAACGGAAGTGCATGGAACACAAAGTCGGGAGCTCCGCAATCCACAGTGTTGAGATGGACTTTAAAAAAGGGAAGTTATCACAGCCCAAATGCATGACAAATGCACGGCAGAGATATGACAGTTCTGTCCTGCCCAGTTGCTCTCAGAGATTTGTTCATTCTGCAATCCACCAATCCAGAGGGAGTCCCCTCCATTAATTTAATGGTGATTCCCTCTCAAACCCCATCACAGGAACTTGAGTTGTGGCATGATTGTTCTTGGCGTTGATATGGCTGATTTATGCACGTTCCCCTCAGAAAAATATATATATACATCCCCTGGGACATGAATGATAATAAATTGAAAATAAATTCTTTGCTTGTAAGATTATGGGTGGAATGTGTTAGGATTAGATCAGGGAAATGGAAGAAAAATCCGCCCTTGATCCAAAGTTCTCCACCGTCAATTTTTCAAATAAATTTTCATCTGCCTTCCAGACAGCTCTCAGCTTTTGTTGTATCCTGTTTAGTGGACTTTCATTACTGCTGTGTACAATCCATTGTGGCGCTGTGTTTATTTTGATAAGTGACACTAAAAAGAGATAAATATTTTATGTATGAGCTATTCAAGGTCTTTTACAGCAAACAGAATAGTTGGTTCTGTTATTTAGCTTAATAATAGAGCTACCTTTTATCACTAAATGGAAGCTGATTTTACAGCGACACGTGTTTTGTGGCTGTGGGCTACAAATACTGAAAAGATTAAAAACGTCAACCAAAGATATTCAAAGAGAAACCATGAATAATGTAAATGAGGAGTGTAAGGAGACGCACAAGCACAACCTGTTCTTTCATCCTGTAGTGTGCGTGCACCGAGGAAGTGCTTTTGTGCCGCATACATATGCATACATGCATAGTGAAACATGGCTTTGTGCATCTGAAGCACCGGGGTTAGGTAAAGCTAACCCACAGCCTGGCTATTCTTTCGCTGTTGCTCCACGGTGTGTCGTGGCTTGCTGATGAAATGCAAAGGCTTGAGTGACGGGGCAGCGCGGGTCAGCGGGACTGGGTGGTCTCCGAGCAACTGTTGGCAGGGTGGTGGCGTACAGGGGGGCTGGCGCGGGCAGCTGGGGTCCGGAGGCGGTGGTGCCCGTGCCAACCCCGCTGTAGGGTCAGTCTGGCGAGGGAGAGCCGGGCTCTTGGCGGTCGATCACACTCTGCCAGTTTCTGCCCTGGCACAGCCTGTGGAATCACTGGTGCATGCCTGTTCCTCAGCACCTGTTGTGCCTGCTACTCCTCTCGCGTTTGGTCATGTGGTACGAGGATGCAAGGGCACCGCTGGTGCTCTTTACTGAACAGGGGTAAGTTTGAAGAAATGTATGGACCCAAGTTAGGAATGAGGAATTTCAAAGAATGGACTGTGACCCTTGGGACATGGAAAACATTGCTGTGACTTTGTAAGCAGACAGTTTAAACACTATTCCTGGACTTATGAGGACACTAAATTAATTCACCACTGTCTTTGATATCCATAATTTATTAACTGTGATCTGAGGTCAGCGGTAAAAAACCAGGCTTTAAACCAATTCCTTACAAAGGTACACGTCATTTTAAAATTCTGACATCTTTCAGAAAAATCTCGTGCTGCCGCATAGTGTGGTTGCGGTGTCTGCCAAAATGAAATTAAAGAATCAAATCGTTTAACCTTTAGGCTGTTTGCCAAATCAACTCTTTTTGTGTCTCAGTTTGTATGAAGCACTGCCAGGGAGCAGATGAGGCCTGCGATTCCAGCTGGGGAATTTTAACCACTGAGCTGTCAGGGAGGGAAACGGTTTGAGATGTTCAGTCAAGTGGAAAATCCAAAGTAAGACCAAGATACAGCAATGTTGTCCTTAAACCTTTATACCCCTGTCAACGGGCCCGGACTTGCGGCCAGTTTAATTTTTACAAACGCTAAAGGGCTTATTTCCTTAACAAGAAGAAATTAACAGATTACATATTTTGGTAGGGATAAATGCAATTGAAAAGGTTAGTACAGTCCAGAGATTATTGTGACCCATGAGACATTTCCAGGGGATGGTAATAAGCAAAAAAATAAAGCAAATAAGCAATTGCTGGTTCACTTGCAGGTCACTTAAGCAAAACTTGTAATTGAGCATATGCAATATGTTTTTCGGGAGATCACAATAATTACAGAAGCTCACGCAATACCCTATTGATCCAGTGGAGGAACATAATCTCTTCAGCTGCATGAAATAAGAAGTGATTTGTCAGTTTCACTCAACCTTAGTTCACTCTCTCACAACATATTTTCTTAGGACATACTGTACAAAAGCCTTGTTAAATGCAGCCAAAATCCCATTCTTGAAAGTCTTCTGGGTAAAATAAAAGTCAGATCAGACAAATGAAATGAACAACAGTGTTGAAATTCAAGAGCCAGGGTCCAGTCATGAAATGGAGTTCAGATGCTTCGGCACCAATTTATATATAAAATTACACTGGTGAACATGATGTCACTAAGTTTGCACTGTTCTTGAAACCTTCTCGCACTTCTTGAACATAACATATTTCCCATTTAAATATTATTTAAATTTATTGCTTTGTTTCAGCTTTTGAACATTGTTAATTGTTTTACTCAGGTTTTTAGCCACCACTAACCAAATACTGAATACATGCTTCACACTATAATCTCTGATGGGGGAGTACCTTATGTGAAGTGTCATCTTTAACTAAAAAGAGAAATATTTCAGCTTTCGGTTGGTTTGGATGAGATTTGTTTGCAATAGGGAAATGAATGGTGGAAATTGCCAGAACATTGCATCAGTTTCCATGAAATTTCCCTAATACAAATTGATGAAAGACTGCAAAATTTAATACAGTTTTATGACCAGCATTTATGCACTTTGAAAATAATGTTTGGCTATCTCTTACACAAAATAAATTTAGAGTAATCAAGACACAGGAATTGCTTATTGAAGACATATTACTTGGAGAGCCTGAGTAATTATTAATCACAAATGTAACCAAATAGCTTTTGAATTAATGAATTTACATCCAGTGGTAATACGGCATGAAAGCAAACCTTTGTGCTTCAAACAAACAGCTGTGCATGCTCTGTGATTAACCAGAACACAGTACATCAAGCTCACAGAGGATTCAGGAGGTTATTTGAGTAATTACGCCATCCCATAAGCAGACATTGATTTAACTTGGGTGGGAGGGTGGGCGTTCTCTTTAAGTGATTCAATCAAAATGCAAAGCAGATTGGCTTCAACTTTTAATGATGAACTTAACAAATGCAGTGTTGCAGTGCTTTCTGTTTTAACTCACACAACCCTCTGATTTATTCGAAGCTGAAAAAAATGAAACAGTAAAGTTGCTTTAATTCTAGTCTTTGAAAAATGATGCCAAACCATTCAGCGCTTTAATTGAATTGCCCCCTCTGCCTATCTGAACACAATTTCCTCAGAGCTATAAGTTTAAATCAATCAACTGTTCCCCTGCTTGAAGTGGATCACATGCCTCTGTGTGAAAAAGGGTTAGGATTAAACACTATTCAGAGGCATACATGTTGTTTTTTCATCTTTGCGACTGCCTGTTAAATATTATCAGAGTAATATTTTCACAGCATGAGCCCTGAATATGGCATGGTACCAATTTAAATTGTGACTGTTAGTGATGAGTCAGACTCCATGAACCCCAAATGAACCCCCGGCATGGTGATTTGAACCAAATCAGAGCATTGCTTTGGGGAGCGAAGATTTTTGATTCATTTGATTGACAGCACACGGTAACTCCATCTATCACTGAGCCCATACAGCCTGGCTCTGCCATCGCTAAAATCTGTAAAACATTTATATCTCAGCTTGAGATTTTACTCTGCCTGAAGATATTTTTGTTTAACATGCCATCCTATAATTTCAGCTATTAAAAAATGGTATAATGGCTCTTGAATGGCTGAACAGTTGTTGAATGGTTCTCGGCATAATTGAACTTGAAAAGACTAAAATTGTCATCTCAGTTAGAAGCTCATATTATTTATATTGTTTGGTTGTCACACTTAATGAACAGAAAATATTGATATCAACAGGGTTCTTTAGAAGACATAAAAACTGATGGCAGATGATGCTCTTGAAAGGAGTGGTATAAATTTAGATTCCTATTATTCCCGAGGTCGACCAATTCATCATTGTCAGCTAACAGCACAGTGATATGATATTGTTTGTTGTGTATATACAATATCACCTTGCATTAGTATTACCATACTGTGCTATGAAGCAGCTTGGTGGCTTTTGGTGATCGTTCTGTGTGTGATGTGTGATTGACAGTCTGGATGAATCATATCTCTGGATCTGAATGCTTTGGTGGCACTGCCTTTTGACATTGTTCATATGACATTTTGAGGGTTCCTCCAGGAGCAGAATTTGGTTGAATTTCCCTGCAAAGAGTAGTTGGATGCCTGGACAGCTGTCATCTAATTAATCTGAGCAATCAATGATTGCCGCAGGCATGTGTGGAGAATTACAGCTCATTACAACACCTGCTGTACATAGAGCATTGCCCTCCCTCAAGGGGTGTGTGGATGTGTGTGTATGTGTATGGGTGTGTGTTTGTGAACGTGTGTATGTGTGCATGTGCATGCATGCAAATGTGTGCACAAATCTGTGTCTCGGCATGTGTTCACGCAAGCACATGTATGCATGCAAGTGTGTGCGTGTGTTTATGCACGCATGCGTGACTGCATGCATCCATGTGTACCCTCAAAAAGTAGGCATGCTTGGTTCCTGAGACTGCAAGCTCCATAAACGCAGGTCCATCCACACAGACACAGTTTCTTTGATTAATAAGAGACTGAGAAGAAAACCCAGTTGTGCCGTGTGTTCAGATTGCAGAAAGCCATAGTTTTGGATCATACATTGTTCATGTGAAGAAAGGGAATTGAAGTTATGATGCTGTATTTATTTATATATTTATTTATTTATTTATCTATTTATTTCCTTCACTTTTGTCAGACAGTGGAACATGGGGATCAGGATCCACTTGCATCTAGGCCTGTTACTCACCCTGTTGCATTTTAATGATTACCCCACAGCATTTGTTGAAAATGGGGCTTAGATTTGAATGGGGTTCTTCAACACAAAGCTACAGTATACCACATTTGAAAGCTGAATCCCTCCACCTTTTGATGCTACTTTCTCCACTGTCAGCATCACTACAAAAATCTGCTCTTTGTTAACCTTGCCAAGCTCAATACAGGCTTACCTCCCATAGCATCAGTGAGAGTATGTCATTGTCCCATATCTAGGGCTGTCACTTTGGGGCAGAGTAAACTCTTTATATGGAAAAAAATCTTTTTACAGCAACAAACAGAATTCAAACATCTTTCTTAATATGGCAGCAGAATCCATTTCAGTCCAACCCTGTTTATTATGCTCCCAAGCAGGCATTTGTGCTTAAAATTTTAGTTTGCTTAAACAAACCACATCAGTTATGCTTATAACAGAGTTTTATCTTTGCTCTTATGAACTTTTTTTAAATGCCCCAGGCCAAGCCTAGTGTGCTAACCAAAGATTAATCAGGACAGTAGGAATTCCATCAGCCAGTTAACAGGTGGGCAGGGTATAACCTATATCAACACAACATGTTTCTAGTTGTTCCTTTTGAATAAAATTTTAAAATTTTAAATTTAAAAACAGTGTGATGCTATTGGGGGGTAGTTTGAGATCAGAGAGGGCCGCTTCTGCACTTGTGGGCTGCTGTCAAACCTTCCTGCTGTCTCCCGCAGCCTGGGAAGCTTTCAGAACCTGGGACAGCACCCATTTTACTGACAAGTACCTGTACAGGTGAGGCTGATTGCTAATCAACCCAGGTGAGGCTTGTTGCCTTCGTCAAGCCTGTTCAGCCTAATGAGCCATTGGGAGAGGCCTGAAAGCATGTGATCACTGCTTATGCTGCCCTGCTACAGTGCCACAAATGGCATTGCTTTCTGTTTTACTGGAAGACAGCTAACAATGTTAAAATGTAGGCCTTTACATTCCAGAACTTGCACTATGCAGCTGTTTGCAGCCATCTGTAGGTATATCCAGCTATCTGCCTCAAAATGGTTGCCAGCTAGCTAGCTACCATCAGGCATGTCACCTAAATTGTTTGCTACCTATAGCAAAAATGGCTGAAAATGTGTTGAGTGTGCAAGTTTACTAACACATTAATTTGTTTTTAGTAAATGTACAGCATCCCCAAGCTGACACTCAAAGATTCACTCAAAGGAAAGATTTTTCCACAGACATGTTCATATTAGGCAAATGCCAAGTTGCTTTTTTGAAGTATGGTTATGCTTATTTTGATATATGCCACAATATTTTGAACATTATTACCTGGCATGTGCCTGATATATGCCTCAGTATTTTGAGGTACATTATATTCAGTCGTACTACAGGATTATCTATTAAACACCTAAAATAAAAATATACATACATCAATTGGCCCTAAGAATTATTTTGTCACTTGCAGATATTGAGGGGTTTTTTTCTTTCATACATTCTGTGGCCAAACTTTGGGGTTGCTATGACATGTAAAGAGATGTTGAATGTGGCCTCAAATCTGTAACTGGTCACACCGAGGCAAAACATAAGGTTGCTTTCCTGTCTTTGCGGTCGAGGCCGTGCCATAAAAAAACACATCTGTTTCCATTTTTACTCTCAGAGTGTGGACCATATGATTCCAGTGCTCCTTCAGTTTGAAGTTCCTTTGCCTTTTGCAGTTTCCAGTGCAATGTACCACCCACCATTTTAATTCATTTTAGCTGCATTTTTTTTTTTTTGTTCTTAACTTACAGAATGCATTTTGTTCTTCCGTGATGGGGTCATCGTATACACATGTTAAAAGAGGAATAATTTAAAATTAAAAGAGGAATAAATAAAAAGTAATAAGTGAATCAACAAATGCAAAAATCCATAGAGTATATGAATGAATAATAAATACATTGCAAGAAAAGTTAAATGTACAAAGAGAAGATAAATTAGCACATAAAGCTTTTCTTTTTGGGTATTTATTTAATCTCTTTTGTTCATTTAATTTAATTCAGTGATCAATTGACAGGTGACTGATCCATTTATCAACTAGTACAAAAATATTCTTTCAACGGTGAGATTATACTGTATATTCTCTCCGTTGGTCACTTTCCCACAGTAAACCAAATTTTAATTAGAACGGAAATAAACTTATCAGGCTCCTTGTTGAAGGATTTTCATCTTTTATAAAGTTAATGGTAGAAAAGAGTATTTCAAAGCATGATTGGTTACAGTAGAAATTGTTTTGCACAGAATGGTGAAAGTGAGTTTTTTAAAGAATTAAAATAGACTGAATTGAAGGCAGGGAACACAGGAGAAGCGGGGCGGTTGCCATGGAAAAAAATTTACCACGAAAACCGAAGACTGCTGGGAAACTTCTGATGTGAAGTGCAGTTCTGATTGGAAGGATATTTTAAGAAGCGGCCTGATGTGTTTCGCCAGTACAGCTGCCTCGGCTTCCCGAGCACATCAACGTTTCCCCCTCCCTTTCCTAATGAAATTTGGAGGGACGCGGAGGAGAAATGTCAGGGTGGTACTCTGCATGCCGGGTGGAGCTGGGTGATGGACGCTAAGTGGGCGCTCCCAAACGCCCTGGCGAAAAATAATCGTAAATTATGACAACAAATTCATGGGCTCATCACTGCACACGCCCTTTCCCCCCCTTCCCTACCACAGAACATAACATTATGTCCTATCGTGTTACAAAAGAGTCACCTAAATCAAATAACGGTCCGATTTTGACGAGGGCTTTATGACGGTTTCGTTTTTTTCCTCGACCGTTCAGCGCGGTCTGAATTTAATCAGCCCCCCAGTGCTGTTGGAGCCCCAGACTGCATGGCCCCCGTAATGAAAGTTTATGTGACGTGCAGAACGAGGTGGGCTGATTATGGAGGCTTTCTGGGCCTGTTAACAGCCTCTTTATTCAGGCTTGGATATCATGGCGGTCAAGGATGAAAAGTGTAATTGCTCATCAAACAATATCTCAATAGGCGATGAGTAAAACTGGGGCTCTTGACAGCGGAGCATTCGGCACTGTAAAACCTTTTAATGGCAATATCAATCTAATATAAATCTAATATACATCCTTGTAATCATCTTTGTCTTTAATGTAAATCTTTTTCTTGTATTTTCCCTAAAATGGTTTGCTGAACAATAATATGTCGCTAATAAGAGCGTAAAATGACTAAAGTACGACTGTCTAACTTTCCAAAATTGTTTTAGCCACTTTCCATGTAGGGATGCATTTGTTTGCAGTCTAGTGTGGTCTGAGATGCCAAGCGAGCCTGTTTTGAATTCTGATTAATGTTTCGCTGTTTCGCTGTCTTGTTTGATTATGAGTGCACACGTAATTGACATTTGAATTCTTCTTGCACATTATACTTGCTCCTGAGCATAATGTGTGCCTTTTGTTCACTTGTGCCGTCGGGCTTTCTAAATGCATGGACTATTCAATCACATCTTATTTCTCTCTTCCTTGCCGCAATTTATTGTTTGTCACACTTCAACCATCTAAATAAACCCACTTTTATTCATAGTCTTTGTAATCATAGCTGTTTTCTTGTTTATTTATTTCTCTCTGTTTTATTAAAATAGGACAGTGGGTATCGCTGCAAATATGTTGTGGTGTGTCAGGTGAGTGTCATTTGGTGGGAATTTCAAAAACTGGTGACCAGAATTGTCTTCTGATCTGTGACTGTGTACCATGTTCTGTCAACTTTGTGTATCTACACTACATGGTGAAAAATCCTTATAATAATTCGGAATCAACAAAGTGTGTAAAGAGAGCAACAAAGATAAAGGCAACTCAAAGAACACTTAGACAAGAAACATTCTCAGAATCGTGGAAGACCATCAGACTTGGTTTATTTCTTTATTTTTTTATACTGTCAATCTGGAAAAAAGATTTGGCTGTACATTTACACCATTCCCTAAAACTGCTTTGAAAGTGTGCCTTGGCCTACTGTCAGAAAAAATACCACTTGTAGTTCATCTTACATTTAAAAATTTTCTGGTAGAGTTAATAGGCAAGTGAAAACAGACTTTGGAGAAAGTGTTCAGTTGAACATATCAAATACATATCAAGTCACCAAACACCCACCCAACTGGAAAGACTTGCTGAGGGATGAATGTCAACAGATACAGGTTTACACCACTGTAGCAACCAAACTGAAATTGTATTTGGGCAAAATGTCAGTGAAAACAATGAATCTCCATAAGTATGCATAATGGAGGGAACACGCTCTCAATTTTACATCATACAGAACTGTGTTTTAGCTTTGTGGTACCACAATGCAAATTGTTCTCCGCCTTTCCCCTCACAAACAATAGCCTACAAACAATAACCCACAAATTTACTGTGGCATTTTGAGAGGTTCCACCTTAGAGCCCCACTGCTAATTTGTCTTTTTTCACGGTAATTTGTTTGGTACAATATTTTTTGACTGTGATTCAATAAAGAGACTAATCTAAACCATAATTTCGGCACCTCTCGTGTCTTGTAGTTGCACCCCGTCCCTTTAAGCTCTTAAAATAGACTAATGACTATATCTCAGGGCACTTTCACACCTAGTTTGTTTGACCCTAATGGAAGGTTCAGCTCAGTTCATTTGGATCCAAATGCGAAAAACCTGACAGTGACATAATAGCATCGGGATTCGGAATTAAACTGAGACTGCCGGGGAAGGGAAAATTTCACCGCTGGGAACTGAGCTCATGTTTGCGATTACGGTCAACCAAAGAAATTGCGCGGCACACACACAAGCCGCTCAGGAAGGGCACCCGACTGCAGAAGTGACATCTCTGCTTTTTGCCTTCACTGTGGCTGCCTGTGTCTTTCTACAGCAGTGCTTACCAAACCCAGAGCTGGGGACCCAGCTATGAATGTTGGCTTTCTCGGTGCTGAGCTCTGAGTTAATTAGTTTTGATTGAGCTGTTTGAATTGCGACGCTCAACACAACAGCTCAATCAAAAACTAATCCACAGCTGACATTAACCATCTCCATCAGAGCTGTTGAATGGAAAAACTGTAAAGAATTCTGATAATATTCATTACATTTCTTACAGCAGTGTGTTTATGGGAAAGATTTGATGAATAATCTTATGTGTTTGAATTGTTACTTTTAGATTATTTGTCTTTTATACAATGTCCATAGCATTGTTTTTATTTTTGTTTCTCATTTGCCTGAAATGGCTAATGTTTTAAGTGGACAGTACATTTAGAATATATAGCATGTTGCTAAGCAGATTCAGGATAGTGCAGAATATCTTCCCCACTCAAAACTACAAAAAGACATATTGGTGCTGCTAGTATTTCAGATGAGCTCTCACTGTTCTTGGCATACCTGGTTACTTTTCTATGCTGTCCTGCACCTGTTTCCACAGAGATTTTCCTACCTTTCACTGTCTTTAAATCCACATTTTCCACCTTTGTTTTGAGCGTATTTTCCTCCATTTGCCTGTGAAAATTTGCAATAGTTGTAGCACCAATGTAAATGTTTCCAGTACAAATATTGTCCATGATGCTGACTTATCTGTGTTAGCTGAATTCACAAGCCCAGACTCTTCACTTTTCACAGCGCAAAAGTTAATATTGTTGTGTGCCATGACAAGTTCATGCAAACGATGAAGGTCACAGGCTTTAAATGCCCTGATGACTATCACTTGTTTCTCAAGTATTAATAAAACTGAGATATCATTCGTGTGTTTATTTTTTCAATTACACTATGTACATTGTTATCTCCTGTGAGTATATGGTGTGATTTATGCACCAATGCTAAATTCGAATTGGACCTTTTTGAAACTGCAGTGATGTTGGACCATTCAAAACCATCCTTTCACTGATCATCATCATTTTACACTGTACAGATCACCATGCAGTATGCGCTTTTGTGAGGCATGGACATTTCTTCCTCAATGAGATGGCTGCAGACAACAGCAGTAGCCTTAGCTGTGAATGAGGAAGGAGAGCCTTGCCGGAATGTCAGGTAGGGCAGGGGCTTAGGGATCCGGGGCGGTTTCTGTGAGAGCAGGAGGCTCCAGGCAACACGCTTCATGATAAATGAGCTCCACTGTCTCCAGCGAACACCACTCCCCCCACCACGGTCCCTCACAAGCCTAACGGTGCATTTAGAGGAGGGAGTCCATGTTCAGCAGCAACAACAACAACAACCAAAAAAATCCACTTTTTTCAAGAAAAACTTTTATTGACTTCCGTTCTGGCCCATTAGCCCTTCGCCCCGCGTTTTCCCGCGGGCCGCCGTTACCATGGCGGCTGGCTTGGTGAGAATTAGCGGCGAGCACAGGAAATGGATTCTTGCTGATGAGGCCCGGTCTCATCGGTGCCGACTCAGGGGCCGGGATTTCTGATTAAACCCGGCTCCGAGACGCAGAGCCCATCCCAAAATGCAGAGTCAATTACCAAAGCTAATTACACGCTACAGACTCTAGACTGTTGGCCATCCTATTCTACAGCAGGTACGTAACGGCATGCAGTACAGGATGAGTCCTGAAACCGGTGTGGATCGTCACACAAGCATCCTGGACCTAACCCAGACATTGCATCCAGTGTTAATTGTGATTATTGCGTTCTTGTATGGCTTCACCACATTCTGGGGTCAAGAATTCACAATAGCAATCATGACATCATAAACAAGCGAGCATAGCATTCTTGCCAAAACACACTGGACGGTCCTCTCCTCCAATCACCTGATGGGTTGTTAGGAAGGTCCACCTTTGTGTTGTGTTGTGTTGTTTTGAAACCTTTTGTGAAACACTTCTACTTCACAGGGAGGGGCTCCCCAGAAGCTTGTGTTCTTCCATTTGATGCCTGGAAACAAGTGAATATATGAAGCAATGGGCTGAGAAGCTAACTCTCAGGCAAAGCGCACTAGTATGCACAAGTCTGATAAAAATGGCAGTGGCCATGTGTCTGTTTAATGCCTTTTGTGGTCCAATTTCATTTATTTTCAATTTGTGTACGTCCTCTCCCAGTAGAGTAGCATGGTTAAAATGACAGAACTTTCACCATTAAAAAGTGCTCGGCCGGTGAGAGGAGAGTTTTTATTAGCAGTCCTGAATGGAAAGTCAGGAAGCAGCTGTCATCTAAAGTAAGTAGGTGCAGGTAAAAACAAGCACAAGTTGGTTTTGATTTATATATCTTTGGCCTTAATTTATTTTATCACGATTGTAATTCGGTAATGGTTTTTTTCTCACTTTTTCACTTCATTTATCAGTTAATGCTTTGAGAAAATGTGCTCTCTTAGTCTATAATGGTGCTAAATGTATCGTGGATTTGTATATATCAAGTGTAAAGTGAGAAATATGGTTGGACGTGTGTGGCTGAACAGGTGGCAGTGTGCTCACAGAATATTATTTTAAATCATTATTATTTTCAGTAAAATATGAGCTATGTGAGCCTCCCTGGATATAGCTGTCTGCCAAGCAAATAAGTAATAACAGAAAAATAATAATAATAACTGGACAAAATCCAACAGGAAATGAAACAAGGAAGGACAGTAACAGGAGTTCAGACTTTTAGCTCATGTACTAGCCCTTATGTGTGGAGGATTCAACTTGAAAGGCCTCCTTCCAGCGTAATTAGGAGGTTCCTTACACCTGCGACACCGCACCCGTCCTAAATTTCCCACATTAGAATAATCAATGTGAACAAACCTCACTTACTCCCAAGATCAAAATCCAGACTGGTGCGCTCAATTACAACTGAAATTACCCCTGAATTGAATTAGCCCGCTGTGCCTTCGAGAGTGTTGGCTATGGTAAACCTTTTAAGTGCAACATCTTTCACAATCACCAGTCTGTGTGATGTGCCAAGGAAATGGGATTGCCCCGGAAAAGTCAGCTTAATTGTGAAATGGTTGGCTTAATTGTGGATTTAACAGGGGATTACCAAGGTAACAGAGACCGACTCCCATCATTAGCCCAGAGCTGGGAAAGCAGCTTTTAGTATCCTGTTTAAAATATGTATTTCACATTTTAATGGGCTTTGTTTATGGATAATAGATGCGTCCACGGAAGCCCAGGCAGATCAACTAAAATATTTATATTTATATTAGTATTTAGAAAGAACTGGCTTTTTTGCTTGAATTTTTTTTTTATTTGACCTTGTTTATGTTTGTACAGCTGGCCTGTTACGTTCCAGCAGTTTGAAGGAAACCATTGTTTATGATGCTGAAGCGTTCCAGTGGCATCCAAGACCTTGATGTTCCTTTTCAAACGTTTGACCTTGAACTGTGTTTTGGACCTTTGTTCGATTCACAAAATTCAGTTTACAAAACGTCTTCAAAAAGGAAGACGAAATCTCGAAGCAACGGTGAGAAACTGACTTGTTATTTTTAGCTTAATTCCTAAGTAAACACTTTAGTCCCATTTTCTGAGGGGCTCAGTAAGAGCAGGAAGCGCTGTTGTTGCCAGGGACAATGTTATCACTCCACCAGCCCAGGAAGTGAGGGGCAGGCAAGGGTCCCCAGCTCTGCTCAGCACTTCCTGTGTCACCCAAGCCACACGGACACACAGAAATGAAGCCCACCATTTTCGGTTGTCCCACAATGCCCCAGCATCCCACAGGGAGCAGGTCATCACACTGCAGATACTCCTGATGACAGATACAGCCACTGAAGAGGCATGGAGATCACTAACTGCCTCTCACAGTCTGAGCGAATCGAGGTGATTTCCTCTAACACAGCAAATTCCACCTGTCTCTGATCTGGCCCTCCGGGTTTATTTTGTGCCTCTGTCACCTCCCCTTCATGGCACCCTAATAAAGTTTTTTTTTCCTCCCTGCCTGATCTTGTTTAGTTTCCTTCCTGCCCACTGAGCAGGGCTTAAGCAGTCCTCAGAAATCCATGGCCTTAAGAAAACTCCTGTTTATCAGTGCTTTACTGCGCTGAAGAGCCCATCTGAGGAAATCAATTCCTTTCATTTTGCCCACAAAAAAACATGCAGTCGGTTCCAGAGAATTCCTGCGGTTTTTCAGATGTTGATGAAATTAAATCAGATATTGCGTTTGAAATTCCAATGTTTGCTCCCCTTATGAATTTTGGTTTTCAAATTAAAAATAAATGTTCAAAAAGAGAAATAATCAAGTTGAATGAAACCATGTTGTGTCTTTGAGTCATGTTCTTTTCATTTAGTTAATTTTAAAGTTTGCTCTTATTTGCTCTTTGGATTTCAACCATAGGTTTTTGAATTTAACCCGTTCACTTCTTCCAGTACATAGTGTAGTGGTGAGTAAGTGTTCCATGCTGTACTGCGGTAGTTTGTCTTTTCTGCATGGTGTGTTGGTTGTTGTTCCCTTATTATTCTCCCTATTGTGCCCTGGGTATGTGTTTAATGTTTAATGTTCCCCATGGTGGATTAGGTGAGTGTGACGTAGTGTGATGCTGTCCTTATCTGCATATCAGGGTAGGTTATTGTTGTGTTTGTTCTGGTTGTTAATTCATGTAATTATGCTGGTAGCACTATATTTGGTCAGCTGACTAGTTGGTTCTGTTGGCTGGTTCTCCTTCTCCACTCTACAATAGTTAAAAGGGGTAGGGTGTACTCATAATAGCATATGTGTACCCCATGTGAGTAAAATGAGTCTGATGTTTTCCATAAATTCTCAGTATAGATAAAAATACCACGACAGAGTTGACCTCATGGAAAGTTTAGTTGGGTCAAATTTGACCAAGCTTCATATGCCAATTTGTCTCTCGCATTGTCTGTTCATAGTGTGTCAAAATGACAAGCCTAGTTCTGGCCTGGCTGAAAACCTCAGTTGTATCCTTTAGTGTATTTTCCGTTTACCTCTCTGACAATTAAATATTTGAAAGTAAATATGTTAGCCATTGTTGCTAAGGAAGGGGGAAGGGCACTCACTGGCTCAGCCTTGTATCTCCTGATGTATCAGGAGCTCCATCCCTTTAATGGCCATATCTTTATGACTGTTAGAAATATGCAAAGTGTGTCTGGTATCATCACATTGTGAGCAATCCTCTCTTTTCAATGGCATGAGTAACTCGTATTTCATTTCTTGATGGACACTGTGGCTCATTTCACTGTACAGGACCATAAATGGATGGAAAGACGGCGCCAGGAACTGCTCTCTGCGCAGTGCCAGCCAGGTTGACATGTGAATAAATCCACTCCCCAGAGTGACAAACCACTTCAGGACACCTTTCCGGGAACTCTCTCACACCTCCAGCGCACCCTCAGATGCTGGTAATTAGAACTCTGATTTTAATCACTGCCTTTATGCCAGCTTGCCTCTTCTCATTAATTCTCCCAGAGTCAGAGCGAGAAGCAGGCTGTTATGTGTTTCTCCTTTGATTGCTGCTCACGCTTAATCATGTTTCTGTTTGAGGCCTGTCCCACACTCCTTGCTATGAAGGCTGTGTCTAGTTTTCTCCACCCGGGGGGATATGAATATTGCATATTGCAATGTCCACACATTCAGTATCACCCTGTACACTGAGCATTACAATCTTGCCCTCCCTGTAACAGAATACTGTGGTGGCACTATTATACTGCTTGTGGTTACATTACATTATTGTCATTTAGCAGATGCTCTTACCCAGAGCGACTTACATAGGCTACAGTTTTTGGCAATTCCAGGTTAAGTACCTTGCCCAAGGGTATGGCAGCAGTGCCCCAGTGGGGAATCGAACTGGCAACCTTTGGGTTATGAGCCTTGCTTCTTACCACTATGCTACACTGCTGCCCTATTCCCTGCTGCAGAGGACATGCCTGTGTATTCCATGGGTGTTCTGTTCTCAGACTTGTCTTGCATAATGCCAGGTCAAGACTGAAGTCCAAGATGTGTATGCACGATGGCAACAGCCAGTTTAAGTCTGTTAAAGTTTGTTTGGTAAACATCCACAGGAGGAAGCCCAAAAATCCAGTGCAGTGCTCCCAGAAATTCAGTAGAAATTTACTTTCTTTGACAAGGTCACTGACAAACAGTGTGATTTCCCATCAGAGAAAAAGCAGGACATTTTGTAAATTCAAATAGATCTTTAATACAGCTCACTTGTCACACGGAAGTACAAGGCACTCTTTAGCTCTGCGTGCATTATCATTTTCAATGCCTCCTGTTTTGGTTATCCCACTAAAGGCTTTTTAATAAATGCGTAATGAACCCTGAAGAGTGCCTTTGAGACTATTTATATTTATATTTGAATTTACTAACAGCAAGTTTTCTCCACTGATAAGCGCCTCATCCTTGGGGTTGACAGGCGTCGGCTGGCACCAGCTGTGCAACAAGTGTGGAGCCAATCACTGATTGACAGGGCCTCCACTGGTCACCATAGGGAAGGCCAGTGTCCTTGTGATCTCCCCATGTCTCTGCACATTGGCCAAACACTGCATGCTGTCTGAACATGGCCTATCATGAAATCCACTACAGTTCTGCAGTATGCCTGGGTAGTTTTCCTGTAGCAGACATGCCAAGGTCATGCGTATGCGTTTTCCACCTTTTTTTTTTCAGAGAACAGTTTTTGCAGCATTTTCCTTATGTCTTGTATGATTTCACATATCACTTTTGTCCTTTTGTATATTGTAATAAGTGTACTATGCTAAGAAGTGCATAATGTAAAAAATAGTAAAACAACCAAATATGTTTTCATATAATATTTAATACAGCATATTTTCTGCTGTCATTTCTATTCTATACTGTATATAGATATAAGCATTCTATACCATGTAAAAATAAAAATTTGAGGTCTACATTACCAGGTGGGAGACTGTGGGGAAAAACATAAGTTTGCACCTCTCACTCTGGCACTGCCTGTATGTGGTGACTGGGTGGAATCAATGCACGCAATAATGGCACTGCCACCTAGCATGCACTGAAGGTGACCGTGCAACAGACAAAGACGAAGTGGGGCCTGACAGCAAACAAGGAGCATTGCACAGTGCCTCTCACTTCTGTGAAGTGTTGAACGAGGAAATGAGGCGCAGGGCACGACTGCTACAGTACGGCAGTGAGGTGCCACCTCAGCCATAATCCAAAATAAAAGGTGCATGAGACATGTTACAGAAACAACAGCTGCCAAGTCAATTCAGTTGTTGCATTGTGTTGCCATAACCAGGGCTGTGTGATGCAACTGAAGAGGCAGTTAGGCCACACAGGCTGTTTGGTGTGGCTTAACATCACAGTTTTGTTTGGCCTTTTATTTTGTATGTCAATTTGCTAAAATTTTGTTGAAAGTATAAACTGTTCTGTTTAATTGGATCTGTCTGAATCAATGTTTTTCATCCCTATTAATCAACTTTCTGCTTGTGTATGTGTAATGTGTAAATGTGTAAACCAGAGCGCTGTTTCACTGCTTGGGTGTCTGTCACCACGACTACCACTGCCACAGCGATGTAAATGGGGGAGGACTGGATTCTGATAGGCCTGTAACTGAGGGGAGTGGGAGTCCCAAGGCTGCAACCAATGACACAGTGGAGATCACCGTCCTAATTGGTTCGAACTTGAGCACAATTGGAGACACAGTGTTCTAATGAGAAAAAAGGCTCTGTTTTCCTGTTATTTGCACCTACTGCACTGGTCTGTAACTGGAAGTACCAGCACACATGTTGACCTTGCCACGGTCAATTTGTTCTTTCGCCCCTCACTTTGGTACTAGCATGGCATCTGCTTATCAAAAAAAAAGTCCTTTGGAGATTTAAGACAGAAAAATCAGAGCTGACTGCTCTGACACACATTGTGGATGGAAAGCCCCTTGGTACAGTATTTTCACGGCTTCGGCACGAGAGAAATTGCTTCTGACGCTTCTCTCGAGATGAGAATGTAAATGAATGAGGATGTCTCCCTGTGCTCCTGCTGTTACCATCAAAGGGAGGGATTATTTCTACACAAGATAAGTAGTGTTGGAGGCATGACTTGATTAGACTTGATAACATATTTTGAAGCATCTTTTTTTAATGTAAGATGGCATTAATAAATATTGCCCAAATTAGACACAAAGGCATTATATAACATGTAACTATATTGTAAAATATGATATGATCTACAAAATATAAATATACACACAAATTTACCATTTCAACATCTAAAAATAGTATAATAATGTATTCAAAACTATACAATAGTAGACCCTGCAAAGTGATGTATTTAAACCATTGATATATATATTTGTAATATAGCCAATGTTTTCAATCAAAAAAATGGAACAAAATCATAGGGGTTGATATTATCATATACATAAAACCCCATGTCAGCTAGAAAGCCATAGATCAACCAGGAATTTCAATGGCAGCTTAACAAACAAATGGCAGCTGTTGATAGAAGTTCTGCACGGTGTGTCTGTTGAAAATCCCTGGAACATCCACTGTCACTAGTGATTAGTAAATTAGCCAGAGCTGGCTCAGGTGTGCTGGTGTATTTGTACTAATATTTCAGCTATATTGTAGGCTGCCTCACATGTTGCCTTGAATACTTTGAATTGAATCTCGACTTTCTGAAATGCTAAGGTTGTATAGTAATGTATCAAATGCAGCAACACTTGAATGAAAATGAAAAAAGTTTACAGACGATGACTTTCAAAATCAAACATTTTCTTATTTGTTTTAGTTCTCACCAACAAGGGAATTTGTTTCAGATGTAGCTTTTCTTTCACATGAACACTTTGCAATAGCTATGATATAGTTCTATGTGTTTGTGTGTGTGTGTATGCATTGCTATCCTACATTTTTTATTGTCCTCTTATATGTCCTTGCATAACCCAAGCTAGATGTCTCTAGCCACTCAAAATACGTGCAGGGACATAGCCAAGTACCATGTAACATAATTAGTTGGGATGCTAGCCTGTAATTATGAAGTCTAAATGATGAGCAAATGACTTCATTTGACTTTTTGAGCAACCAAATGAGGAAGACCACACTACTTGTGGAATGACTGTGGAATGCCTAGCATAACGATATTGCTGAGAATTTACTACCTGATTATTATGAAAATATCACATAAATAATTATCTATCCATGAAATACAACTTCGGAAAAATGACATAAATAAAACCGTAAAGGCGTAAAATGCCAGTGTTATGTGTAAATGTAATAATACTGTGTACTGGTATGTGATAACTATAATAATGTAATAGTATTTTATAGTACTACTGTATGTAAAAAAGACAATGAGATGTTACTGAGGTAGAGTGTTACAGCCAAGAATGGGGATAAGAAATTAATAATGTAAAGGAGGCAGAGCCTTTCCCCTCAGAAAAACAAACATTTGAGACAAAGAGCATTTTATTCAGGCATTGAACTCTTTGAGACTGCAAACGAGATCCACGATCTCTGACAGTTCATTGAGGTAAAAATTCAGCCAGTGGAAAAAGGCACATAATTACAGTTGTCAGAGTGTTCTTGGGGCATGAAGACCCTTTTGTCCCAGGGTCTACCTGACTGATGTTGTTCAGTGTAGTTCACCTGAAGGGCGAGTTGGGTGAGACCCAAATCCATTTTCACATGGGCATGAAAACCCAGGGAGCTCTGTTCGACACCCAAAGGTGAAGTTCAGTGAAACTTCACACAGTTTTGACTTTGAGGCAAAAAGAGATCGATATTTGTCGTACACCTGAAGGCAAAGATGAACAGAATACAATCCCAGCTCCTCTACTGTTGACTGGACAGATGTCTGGAAGTCTTAAGCCCGTGTAACATACATGTACACGTACGTTCTCGTGAAATACCATGAGGTGAGCACACACTCGAAGCACAGCCATCGTTTTCTGTGATCACTTTCCTCATTAGCCAGTGACATTTTAAAACGGATGAGATCTCAAACGATCAATTACCGCATGGCGAGCCGAAGCGCAGGTGGAAGCTGTTTGTTTTGGCACGGGCCTCTTTGTTTTGTCAGCTGAGGCCAGGAAACATTATGTCAAGGTAAATACAGAGGAGGACCCAGCCCTGCGGTCTGGACCCTCTGTCCGCCTCGAATTCCTGGGAAGTCTGAACGGCGTTTTCGGAGTGGCGGAAAATCACAGAAATGCCGTCTGATGTGATAGCACGGCTCGTGTAGCAATTTGTTGGGTACATCTGGAGCTGCGGAGGGAGACCATGTAATGAAGCGATCTGCGTTTCATCATTTGAGCTTTCTGTGCACGAAAGCACATTAACGCAGCGTTCATCAGCTGCGTCTGTGATAGATGAAAAAGGGTGTTTTTCATGGAGAGAAAACCATAATGATGCATCATATGCGGTATTAATAGAAAATCATAATAGGGCGCTGATTTATTTTGACAATGTTCACTCTCACTGAAACACTCTCCATCACCATTTTGCCCTGTGAATATGCTGCTTACAGAAATAGTAGTCAGGAGAGGTATGCACCTGATTCTGTATGTTTGTGCTTGGGTTTAAACAACCTTTACTTGCTCTGCGTATTCTCCTTGATAAACATCTACTTGATTAAACACAGGGTAATGGCATGGTCCTGCTACCTTTATGTAGTCAAATAAAGCATTGTTATTCAAAATGACAGTATACGATAAAAGAATGCAATAATTTTTTGACGCGTTTTCTAGAAAGCATGTAGAAGATTTGTGTGAACGGGAAAATCGTTAACATATGAAAAGATACACTTTAAATGCTTCTTGAATTGAATTTAAAGCAGTTCAATAGAAAAGAATAAGATTTTTGTGGTTCAATATCAAACCTACTTGGAACGGCAGGTGATACAATCAATGTGAATACGTGATAAAACAGAGAGCAGGAAAATTGAAAGTCAGGGCGTAGTAACTTGAAACGTCAGCATAGACCTGAAGCAGAGATATGATCATACAGAGATTCCAGGCAGGTGTTTCAAATGGCAACTGGGACAACAGAATAGATTTCAGCACTGATCAGAGTTCATACATTACTCTCTGAGATGGAACACCTGGCCTCTGGGTCTCTTGAGTGATTTTCTCTAGGAATGTCAAACTAAAACAATTTAATTACTGCTGTATCTCACAAAGGGAGACCAGAGTTTGATCTCAGTGGGCAACAAAATTATGAAATTGTGGTCTCTGATTTAAAAATAAAATAAAATACATTTAAATAAATGTCTGTGCTGTTGTGTAGAACTTTCAGAGTTCATGACTGCATAACATCCATAAGGAGGTCACATTGGTTGAGTCAGAGAGAGATGAATTGAGTTGAAACTATACTTTTCTCCTCATTTGCTTTCTTTGGCCAACATGTTTTGGATTGGCACAATAAGGTAGAATGATGGCCTCAATTCTATTTCAGTAACTGAATTCTATTGATAACTATGTTGGTAATTTAAGTATCCTGAGGTATACAATGCAATAACTCAAATACCTCATTTTGCATAGTCATTTGTTCCTTTTGATTATATGTACTGGGAATGGGATATTTGTTTTTATATGGGTTGTGTACTCACATCATTTTTATGTAATATTACATTTTACATGACATCATCATTGTAATTTTAAGCTTTCCGCTTATGACACTATTTGATTTATGATGTTGGAAAAGATCATAGACAGTATGTTAGTTCTGAGTGAAGGGAGAGTATGTAACCTATCTTTAAACAGTCTATGTATATTGTGATTTCACATTCATTTATCAGTAACAGTCTAGTGCTTGTTTTGGGCTGGGTTTTTCCATTACCCCACAACAGCAGGTCAGGAGGCCTGCGCTAATGAAATCCACTCAGGAGCTGAGGTACGTGGCAAACTCTAAATCGCACCTCCTTGTGTTGCGTTCATAGCACAAAAACACGGCCCTGGGTTGTGTCATGGTCAGTCTGTCGCTTGTTTCCCATTCCTGAGAAGAGGAAAACGTATGAAAAGGCAGCGCAGTGAGGAAGTCTATATCTGGAAACCTTTTGTCGCTTCTTGAGAAAGTGGAGCCAGATGTGCTGAGAGCTTCTTCCATTCCACAGTGGGATGATGATCTAGGAGGAGGGCAAACCATGGCTTTATAAGCAACCCCTTTCTCCTGGTTTACCGGCTTCCATCTACATTACATTATTGGCATTTTGCAGATGCTCTAATCCAGAGCAATTTACATAGGAGACTATAGGTTACAATTTTTTACATGTTACCCATTTATATAGCTGGATATTTACTAAGGTAATTGTGGGTTAAGTACTTTGCAACAGCAGTGCCCCAGCGGGAAATCAAACAGGCAACCTTTCGGTTACGAATCCTGCTCCTTACCACTACCACAAATGCTACACTTTTATGGCAAGGGTCTTTTTTATAAAAGGACAGCAAGGCGTGAAAACTTCATCTACATAAACATGTCAAGCAATACATTACTATGAAGTCAAAATGTCTGCAGCCATATACTGGTCACATTTCAAACATTACCTCAAAATTTGTTTTGGTGTGCTGTACGTATTTAAATGTCCTTGAATACCTGAAGTGTACGCTCAGCACAATATTTCAAAACAGTTTTGCCCTCTGTAAAAATGTATTATATACTTTTACAGCCACATTGGGTCTTCATGATCTCTTTACCTTATAGCAACAAAGCATGAGAACCCTTGCCATGCACATCTTTGAACCCCCCTCCAGCAGGTAAAATAGCACTGATCCCCTGCAATGTGGGCTGCTTCCCACACATCCTCTCTCCCCGGGTGTGGTTCCCTCTGCAGAGGGTATGGGCATTATGACAGGAAAGGGAGCTCAGCCACGATCCCACAGGAAACAGCTGACATTTTTTCCCACAGGACCTCAAGCACCTGGGAATGACAGAGGAGAACACAAAGAGGCACTAGCATTACGCTGACATTCTGGTGCAAGTTATGATTGCACACTCATTTTCCGTCTGCCATAGAGTTTTTCCACAGGGTGTACGAATTATCAGAATGTACAGGTAGCACCTCTCTCCAGCCACCACCAGCGGGAGGAGACTCAACGTCACCCTGTAATCCAGATCACCAAAGCGCACGCTACATGAAGAGCAGGCCTCGACAGCACTGTGGCTACAAACCCGGACATCATGTGGAGGTAGTCATCTTTTTTTGTCTCTGCTGATGACAACTGTAATAACCTTTCACAAGTGATTACAACAGATGCTACAGCATGCTTGAGACAGTGTTATGTGGACTTTATGGTGCATACAGCATTATCTATTCCCTTGTACCATGTAAATATTTGTGAGGTGACACACTCATTTCTCACTCTCAATCATTTTTTCCCCTTTCCTGGGGTTTGACCTTCTGCTCAAGCCTGACAGCACACCCTGCAGAGAGAGAGGTCCTCCTTATCGTTAATCTCATTTACCAAAACAACAGGGTCTGCTAATGAGAAATTATAATTAATATTTCCTGTCTCTTATGATCACCTGCAACAGTGATTATATAGCTGGAGTGTGCTCCAGTATATTTTAGATCTCTGGTATGAAGTGAATTCAAGATAAGGGAAAGGTTAAGCCTCAATCTTAATCATCTTCATTAAGAAGTAATTACAACATACGTTATGAAAAATAAGAGGTCCCTTAGCCACCCCATTAAAACAAGTGATGATGTGCAATGATAGATTATTCTCAGTGGTGGTTATAGTAAATGTACTACAGCAGAGAGAAGTAGCATTAGAAAGTATTCAAAAACAGGGAATGGGAAGCAGAGTGCAGTACAAAGTAAGTTTTACACTGAAACAAAGTACTGTGGCTTTACCTCACTTGATCCGGTACAACTTCAGCTGTTTGGCGTAAGTGAATTGCAAAATAGATGAAAATGGTTAAAATAACCTTTATAAAATGATAAAATGATAATTATAATCATTATATAATGCTGAAGTGCGCACTCTAATGCAAACCCAAGTTCCATTTGGAGAGGGCAGCCCAGGGCATGAGACCTGCTGCAGGTTACCACGGTGAATGCAAAAATAAAAAAAAAAAAGAACTAAAAAAAAAAAGAACTGAAAGCAGGGGAGTGGAGCTCTGAGAGGATGCTGGTAATGGGATTGGGTAAAGGTGCTGCATCTCCCTCACTGACTGACAGACTGCGGCTGTGGGTGTGCCCTGGAACATCCAAAAAAAAAAAAAGAAAAAACATGTCGCCTAGGTGATGAGACAGGAACAGGGACAGGGAACAGGTCCTGAGACAGGAAGTCCCAGATGATGTACGGGGGCTGTTGAGGGCATTCGCCAAGACCCCGGAAGCGCATTCTCACGCTCCTCATTACTCAGAGACATGAGCCGGCGCTGGTGGAGACAGAGCCAGCAGAGAGGGAGCTATGGCTCCTGCCCGCGAGGTGGAAAAGATCCAGTTTCCATCATTTAAACCAGACACTCTGCTTATGGAATTACAGAGGTGACACTGTGCCAATAGCATAGACTTTAAGCACGTAAAAAATGGGATTTGGAACTTCCGTATGACAGAAACTAATCAGCAAAAGGCATAAATCCTGGCATGTGGTCCCGGTGTCATCTCAGGCGAAGGTGGCTTATACCTGGAAGTCATTCGCAGATGCATGCCGTGCCCGCTCCCCATCGCCCAATCAGAGCTGACAGCGCGGAGTCGCCCGGACAACTCGGGCGCTGCGCTCACACTTTGAGACGTTCTGAGGGAAAGCAGATGGGGCCTCGCTCACTTCATGTGGAGACCAGACAGCCAAGGGCACCCTGATATCACCAGGTGGAAGGCGTCCAGGCCCGGGCTCTGTCCCTGTGACTGGGTAACGTCAGCTTACCCTGATCAAAGACTCGCAGCCAGGCGGTGATGTCAAAGATCCTGCAGGAGTCATTCAGCTGTTTCCAGGCAAGAATAGCATGGGTCTCAGGTTCTGGAGGAAGAGGAGGAGGTTGAGTTGCGCTGAGGTTTTACGAACAAGGTGGAATCTTGGTCAGGATGCAGATCAAATTAAAACAAGCATTTTGATCTAAGAGATGAGGTTTTAAAGATATTTTTAAAAGATATCTTTAAAAATATTTTTTCTTAGACAGGGCTATAAAGACTTCATCTGCATGATACAAAGAATATACAGCGAATACTCTAAACCTAAAATGAACTGTTCTCAGGAACAAACAAGTATTGAGATATTATATAATATACACTGAGTATAATTTGATATACTCATAATACTTGAAAAATATCTCAAACTTTTGGGCATTATTATTGTACATTATTTTCCCTCTGGGTTATCTTGCATTTTACAACCAGAGTTCTTAGCTGCTCCTATAACATCACCTAAGATTAAACAAGTGTTTTTTTTTTTTCCCTTAGTACTGTATCTCACTGTACACAAGCAGTGGATTAAGCGAAACCTTAAGCCAAGAGCCCGGTGCCAGGTGATATCATACTGGAGGCAGTTTTTTAGTGATTTTGAGTTTACAAAATATGAGAAGAGGTGTGAGGAATGAGATGCTAATCCTCCTGTTGTCTTGTGGGTGTTTCCAACATTAACCCTTCAGGCCTTTGAAATCAGGCCTTTTAATCCTCCAGGGATGCCAGCTCACAACACATCACAGGTCAAGCCCTCTGTCGCCCACGGTTACAGGAAACCAGCTTCCTAGAACGCATCCCATTGATTATATGCACGACAGTAATGCAAAATGATGTGTTTCCCAGACGGTTTATCCAGTTGATGTTTATTGCATGTTGGACTTCATGAATCATGAATTTTGATCACCTCATCTCAGTATTTTGATACTGTGAATCTACAGGGCCATTCCACAAGGAATAATTACCTTGGATGCAATCGTGATGACATATGCTAATAGGACTAAGGCTGAGTCACATAGATCTATGTTTAGAACACATTTCTCTGTATGTTCTATATGGTTTCTATACTCAGTATGGTTAAATGCCTGGTATTGGTGCCCTTATCTGGTGCATGTTGTAGCTGAGTGTTTGAGAGTGCAGCTGGGAGTGTAATTGCCTCTTAAAGTGAGCTGCTATTGTGCAGTCTGCAAAGTGCCACAAAGAATTAGATTCCAGAAGGAGGCCTGGCAGCTATGCACAGACACTGTGAGGTCGGTCATGCCTGCATATGTCGCTGTGCCATGCTCCAGAGGGGTCAGATGCTCGGCGGGGCTGACCTTTCGGATTCGATCTCACTTCTCCCAGCATGACCTGTCAGGATATTCCGGAATGCTTGGAAGTCGTGGGCAGCTCAGACGGAAAGCATCTGATGGAGATTTGCTGCTCAGGAGCGAACGCACAAAGAGGACTTACCCTCAGCTCAGACCGAAAGCAAACACAAGACAGCCAAGCTCTGCCCTGGAAGCATCTTTTACAGTGCTGATTTCCACCGCCATGTACAGCAGTAACTCCTTCTTACCGTGGTGAGATCCAGCAGCGGCTGCCAGCCAGCCGATGATACACTCCCTGCCCTCGAAAGGAACGTAAAATATGGATTGATTTAGTTTGGATGGAGTCGTAATGGTTGACATAAATTAGCCGGATCATAAACGTCCAGACATGAACAAACCTCGAAAAAGGTTATTGCTCTTGGATCAGGTGTCTGTCAGCTTAATGATACAGCATGTCAGCGGTGATACGATTGGATGGCGTTTTCCCCCAGGGGTGCCTGTGCTTTTATAGCAGCAGTTACAGTGGCACGGATGCAGGGAGCCTCGGTGATCAATCCTCCTCAGCACCAATCAGAAATGCTCCGGCGGGCCATGGGAACGCTGGGGAGGGCTCTCTGATTAATCCCGAGTGCCTTTCTCATACGAGATTAGCCTCGGTCTCAGTATTTTCTAACGGTAACGGCGGCCGTTGTTGAACGGTGGGCGGAGGGAACGATTAGTAAGTCTATGATGTGGGCGGGGCTGGACTGAATGACTTTCTCAAATCAGCTGCAGAGGCAGAATGAGGTTGGGTGGCTACCTAATTGTGGACAGGACAGGTGAAGGATGTCCTCTTCCCAGGTGCCCCTCCCCATCCAGTTTTAAGAATCCTGTGGTTGTTTTGTAATTCTTCTCAGGTCAGAGGAAATAGTTCAGACTCAGTGGTGCCAGATACACTTAGTAGATCTGCAATAGAAATGGTATGGGACTGGGGTCAGTGCCTTTGTGTGTGGTCTGCTGGCACTCATAGTGGTCTCATTTTATGGAAAACCAAGAATCCGACATAAATTCGAGGTAAAGTCCAAGCTTTTCACACCACATTGTGAGGAGGATCCTGACAGGTGAGTGGAGCAGCTAAGTTTATTAATGCTAGGATTAGACAGGGACCCCCGAACATAACCCCAGGTACTGCTGTCACCATCACAGCAAGAGAGTAAAGAAGCTCAGAGGAGAAGCACAGAAGAAAAATCAGGACATTGGCAAAATCTGCTCTGATTTCACTCTTTTTCACTTTTTCTGTCTGACCTAAGTAAATCACTCAAATCCACAAGTCAGAATTTAGCTCAATTTCACTTGATCCAGCTCACAATTTGTATTAACGAACAGCAGAATATGTAGATAAAATGATACAATGATAATGATAAAAGTATAAAATAAAAAATAAGCTTATGATTATTATCATGATAGGTAGGTAAACACAGACTGATTTATATAAAGGGTGAGCAGACAACAGGCCATTTTAAAGACCCTTCAAACATGGTTATAAAGTCCTGCAGCTCCTGTGTTTCCAGGTTCCCCTTATCTGTTAAAGCCTTCCTGTTTCTAGGCCTTCTGTTCTCCTGTGTTCTGTCAAAAGCTCCATTCGCGTTTGCCTTTGGCTAGGAGTCTTATCATTCCTGCTCTCTCTCTTCACTGCACAGATTCATGCTACCAGCTAAAGTTACAAAAAAAAATTAAATCATGCAGAATAAAGTGTGAGTGAGCTTACTGTGTTTTTTCAGTTCTTTCACGAACTTGGCTGTGGTCGTGGAAATTGCACTAGGAATGTCATCGTCATTGCAGATGGTATCTGTTCTTAATTCAAATAAGATAAATGACCGCTTAAGCTACTTAGTGCTTCAAGTACGCGTGACTTTGCCATGTGCTGATAAGCTCTATACATAATCATTTTACTTCTGTTATTGCCCTAGAGGAAACTCTTCCACAACATTTTATAATGTGCATTGTGCTTACATTGGATCATGTGGCCATCTGAACATTGTAATATACATCTAAAATATGTACAGAAATGTAGCCCAAATTCTCACATTTGTCTCTAAGGCACAGTTACTGAAGGCAGAACTGGTAATCATCATAAAAACCACAAAATTAAATATTAAAACAAAAAAAATTAAAAACAGGAGGTTCTGGTGCTGTCCAGGTTGCCATGCTGACTGTGGCTGTCCTGTTGTAGCCCATTCCCCTTCAAACATGTGTGCAACAAGCCACTAAATCAGAACACTTGCAGCTTCAACAATGGCAGACAGAATTTTCAGTGTGGAACACTCTGGGCTGACTGTCCATATATAAAAAATAAACTGGCAACTTTGGCACTTCACTCCCTCTGTTCCAACATCCTGCTGTGCGTGTGCTGTTGCAGCTTGCTTGTGCTTGTGCGTGTGTGTGCGTGCGTGCATGTGTGCGTGCCTGTGTGTGTGTCTGTGGGTGTATGTTGGTGTGTGTGCGTGCCTGTGTGTGTGTGTGTGTGTGTGTGTGTGTGTGTGTGTGTGTGTGTGTGTGTGTGTGCGCGCGTGCGTGCGTGCGTGCATGTGTGCGTGCCTGTGTGTGTGTCTGTGGGTGTATGCTGGTGTGTGTGTGTGTGTGTGCGTGTGTGTGTGTGTGTGTGTGTGTGTGCGCGTGCGTGCGCGTGTGTGTGCGTGCGTGCATGTGTGCGTGCCTGTGTGGGTGTATGTGGGTGTATGCTGGTGTGTGTGTGTGTGTGTGTGTGTGTGTGTGTGTGTGTGTGTGTGCGTGTGCGTGCGCGTGTGTGTGTGTGTGTGGAGAGAGGAGAGTACGGGTCCTCGCAGTGCTGCAGGTGAGCCTCCTCAATCTGCCCTTATTATCAGGCTGCTGTCACAGGCGGTCTCTCCCCGGAGACCTGGACACTGTGAGTAATGCGGAGCGAGTTCTCTCAGGGAACAGACGTTTCTCCGGCACTGCGGCACGAGCCAAGGAAATGCACAAACACTCACGAGAGACCATCAGCGGGGGGCGTCAGAAAGAACAGGACAGCCAAACACAGCCTTAACAAGTCCACCACCCAACACTGTCACATCACGAAGGACTTGCCTTTGCCACAACGAGTGCAGAGAAAATTGCCATTTTCAAGAGATGGCTTCTCTTCCAATGAACAGTGCTAAATCTGACCAATCCTCAGTCCATATGACCATAAATTACAAACATGTAGAATCAGCCTTTAACATGAATACAGGAGCCTTCTGTGTATACGTATGGATTGTGCGTGCGTGTGTGTGTGTGTGTGTGTGTGTGTGTGTGTGTGTGTGCGTGTGCGTGTGCGTGTGTGTGCGTGCGAGTGCGCTCGTGTGTGCGCACACCTTTGTGTTTCTGTACAGATATGTGTGTTAATGCCTTATTTATTCCCTCAGTGTAGAGCATTCTAACCTCAGACTCAGCTGTCTCCAGGGTCTATCTTTCTATTTGCATCAGGTGTTAAAATGGAACAATTGGTCAAAATGTTAATGAAGAAAACACAATTACATGCATGTGAGTAGGAGGTCAACGCATACCAATCTCTAAACACAATTATAATCTGTCACTCCCAAAGCAGGTGGTTGTGATATAAATAGATGATTCAACATTGTTCAGTTACCACGGCATCGGCTACAAGCTTTTGATAGCGTTGGGGGATGCAAAACAAACAGGCTCACACTGCTAATTGAGGAACAGTCAGCCGAGGCAAATGGAGTGCATTGATTACAGTTGAAGATGTATTATCACATTATTTTCAGACGCCGATTCAACCAGTAAAGCTGCTCCCATTTTTCAGGCTTCAGATCTGATATTGACTCGGGATGCTCACCTCTGCTGAACTCAACAGCCTGCCCGGCTCCCCTCCTTAAATCTTCCTCCAGCATCTCTCCGTTTGCTGTGCCACATCTTCCATAAATTTTCATTATTAGCCTAGCTGCGGCTCTTATCCAGAGTCACTTACATAGCTTACCTTTTACATAGCATCTATTTATAGAGCTGGGTAGTTACTGAAGCGACTTGGGTTAAGTGCCTTGCTCAAGGGTACAACAGCAGTGCCCTACTTGAGAAATGAACCAGCAACCTTTGGGTTTGCTGGTAGTAATTACAGTACCTGTTCAAATTAGGTGTATATGTGGGGATCAAAAATCTGCCGTTGTCAATGGTTTTTGTCTGTGTTAACATGTGACACTTTTTTTCAGACCTCATGTAAAGTGCAAGGGATATGATCTGCGTGTATATATGTATATATGGATAGGTCATCTGTGATCCAACCGGACACTGAGCCTCTTGATCTTTGATGCTGCATAGCACAACTTCCAGATGAGACCTCATCTCCCCATTGTGCAAAAAAAACCCAGGTCCTTCACATTCAGTGTCAAAACACAATTTGTATCCATAGCTGTTCCTTGGTGCTCTTCCTTGAATATTCCCACATAAATTCCATTGATGACAAAAGGAATGCCTGGCAGTATATTTGTTCGAATGTTGGAAAAAAAAAAAAACACAGCTGCCTTCACATTACATTGATGGGAAGGTCAGTAGGTCACTTATCAAGCACCACCTGATCAAACTATTCCAGCATTGCTTTTAAGTCTATTGCATGTTGTTATGGTGGACTGTGTTTGTGCTTCAACAAAGGCAACAAAACACAGGAGGACCGGGAGGTTGGGTGTCCCCTGCCGCATAGTCAGTCAGGGATGAAATTTAGACCTGCATGTGGTGCAGTGTCCCCTCTGAAACCTTGCTTTCAGTTAATAATCTTAAGTTGCCCACCAAATGTGCTGGCAAAGAGAAGAGTCACAGGAGTGCATTGGAGAAAAGGGTGCATTTGTTGATGTGAGAGTGTTGTGAGTTTGAGTTGAAGGTCCTGTGAACCAGGAGGTCAGCTTGTATCCAAGACACAGCGAGTGGAGAATCCTTTAAAGGGTTGTTTGTCTCAGGCGGGTGTGCCGTGTTTGCTGTTAGGATCATCTTATCACGGCAGATCGTCCTCTGGGGTTTTGGAGCGAATGTGCTTCGGAATCACTGCAGGTTTGCCACACAATCCCCGCGGGAAGCAATTATATCGGAACATTTCTCATTCCATCAATTTCTAATTAACGTATGCTTAATGGATAATTTGTTTCGGGTGGGGGCGGGGGGGGGGTGATGTTAATAACACAGATCTATGTTCATGTTTATTAAAACAAATAAACAGACTGCGGCAACAGTGACATTAGTAGCTCGTCTGATCTCTGCCCCCCGATTAGTGCCTTGCAAATCCGGGAGGCTTTAGCAAAGGGCCTGGCCAGTGCAATGTCTCAACATCTGCTAAAGCCACAGAACGGGGGCCATGAGAAAGATGAACACAGCTCAATATGCATAGGAATGGAAATAGTGTCCCTGAGATCTCAGGCACCAACTGCCAAAATGCAGCATTAGTCTCTGACATCCCCAGTGGAAGACAACATACCTAAGCTCCTCTATACATCAGATCACTATACATATAATAAAATAAGTAGCCGCTGGGGATTTGGATACATATTCATATTTTAATAAGAAGTTAAATGTATATCACCACATTTATCTGTCTTACTTGGTGACCAATTGCTTGTTTTGGTACTTCATACACCAGGAGGAGTTAAAAAAAAAGGTTTTAGCACCTATGCACTGGGTTCTGTCAGGTAAAACAAATAATAATAAATCAAAACAAAGGTATAAAATGGATACTTAAGTACACTCGTTTTACTGGAGGCCTCCATCTCTATACGCTAGATATGACAGATAGCGTTCCCTTCTGATATCATACTTGGTAAGACGTTACTGCCTAGCACCTATGAGGTAATCGTTAACCACTATTTATCATGAGTCCATCAAGTGGGAAGTTCTGCCCCTTGGCTCATGCATTATTAGCTAAGAATACACAATATTCTCAAAGTGACAATACAGCAGAACATCCTTCAAACCCAACAGACCGCTTTCAGGGAAGTGTAACTTGAGAAAGCACAATGAAATATCGACCTTGAAGTACAGTAATGTAGAAGCAGGTGTATCACAATAATTCATGGAACGAACTTCATAGTGAAAGAGCACATCTGTGACACATGGTCAGGAAGGAGCTGTGTACAAAAGGTGTAGCGTTTTGACACCATTGTATGACACAGGATTGGCCCTAACATAAAACAGTCACAGAGATGGAGTGTCTTGCCATTGTGTGGAGGGGAGGAAACAAATTCCTCCCAAACGCGAAGCAACAGCTGCACAGAAATGTGAAAATGATTTGCAAAAGGGTGCTGTTTTCACACAACATAGCTGTGACCAGGGCTGGAGGGCTTTGCATTAATCCAGAGGGACTTTGGAACGTTTTAAAACTCGCAGATTTAAGGGTTGCATTCTTTACAGGGGCTGGTGGGGGTCTCCAGGTTTGTGCCTGGAGCATCTCCCTTGCTTGTTGGCTTGTCCAGAAAGGTTTGGGTGGAGGAAGGCCAGGACACTTGGAACACAGGGTGGAGGGAGAGGGGACAGATGGATTTGGAACATGAAACACAGAGCTGACTTGTCTGTTCTTCCTCAGTGGTGACATTTTCTGATTTTAATAGTAAACACAATTCTGGTGAAACTCTGATGTTCTCCTCCTTTGGTCACTGAATTGTTACAGTGACTTTTAGCCAAACTAATAAGTTGACTGCACTGGTTTATTCTGGTTATTACAGAATGTTATTCTGAAGGATTGTAACAGATCTGAGTGCACTTCAGACTATACATCAGCATGTTGCTAATCACCCTCTTAACTAAATTAAAAATCTTTCATGCTACCTGACCTGCCCCACCCCCAACCCCGCCTAACACACGTTTGGCTTTGCGTAATACCTCTCATAACCAAAGTAAATATAATTTTATGGTATGACATAATAAATATGAAACACTGCCCCTCAATTGTGTTCTTCTGAATTACAAAACATACATCACATGTATGCTGTCACACCCTTCTGCCAGAGCAGCACAGTACATTACGAGAAGCAATACCTTCATGTCTATGATCCAAGTACTTTGCCATTTTAGTGCCCCTTTATGGCTTATGAGTGGTACTATCTTTTATTATTATTTCAGCAATTACATTTGTAGGAACAGTGGGGTGGAGGCCACTGAATTTTACGTATTGTCACATTTTATTTTTATTCCTGCTACATTTTTTCTCTTTATGGTATGTACGATATAAGTTCTGATGGGCGGCAGTTAAGCGTTATTGAATATCAATATTCCGTAATGATTACATCACCAGTATTGAGTTTATCAGCCATACAGCTCTCAGGCTTCATGTTTTATTGTTGATTGGACCTCATGAGCACCACTGTCCTGCATCAATCCCAGTATAAGTGACTCGGTTTAATATGTAAATAGATAGCTAGGCATTTTGTTCAGTTAATCACACTTGCTATTAAACTTTATTGCCCCATAAAATTATACAAGGCTATTAATGCCATTGAGGAAGTCCATTTGGGCTTGCATTTGCACCACATTAACACTCATGCTGTAATGGCCGTACTGTACGGTGTGGCTATATCCTGCCAAGTTAAAAAAAAGAAAAAGTGGACTGCTAATTCTGTCATCACAGATTTATCACTCAGCTTCAGCCATATAGTTCTTTCACTAATGATTAAAAAATCTATTTGTGTTGAGGTTTTTTGTTAATAAGAGATGAGGCGGTATTTTCCTCTGGGTATACGATTTATCACTCCCCTCTCACACGGGGGGGAGTTCTGAGCATGTGCGAACCCCCACGCATCACACACATTTTCCCCAAGGGGCCTGTGGAGGGGGCGGAGCTATAAATTGCTATAGGTTCTGAATAACCACTCTAAAAACAGCTTTTATTCTTGATATGAAACTCTGGGCTCCAAAAAGGGACTTTATGGGGAAGCTTTATGCTACAAGGGTTCCACACATCATAGTTAGTATTGCCAGGTCTGACAAACCATGTAAATGAAGAGCACCGTCATGATTCTCTGGGAAGCATTTTCCAAGAATGTCTTTTACGCATCATTGGGTTTTAGGCATCTTTTATGCATCATTATACATCATGACAAATATACAAGCAAATACTGCATATGACCCCATAATGTACACAAAGCCTAAATTTACAGAAATGGCAAGTATATCTGACCAATTGTTGTTCCTTGCTGTCTCAAAAAAAAGCTCAACCACTGCAACTGTTCCTAAGGAATGTTAATATTTAATAGTGAAGTGCATCAGAATATGTTTTATTCTAATTGGCTGTGGAGTGACATCAGGATATTTTAACATTACAAGAAATTCCAGCTTACAAAATAAACAACAGGGAACACGGGCAGCTAATTTGCATTAAAAGTGTAATCTATTACACTGAAAAACTCCTTTTTCTGGCCAATTTGGAATTGATTGTATTCTAGTCAGCAAAAGTGAACAGCGACTTTACTGTTTTTCAATGGTGCCGGTGGGCTTTCTAGTCTGAGCTTTGAGAGAGTGGTGTTTTGGCCCTGCGGAGATTAGGCGACTCACTTGAGCTTGGAGAGAGCTCTTGTGTTTGCTCTAGCAGAGGGGGCGAAGCAAGTGGGTTGTCCATTTGAACAGCACGGGCAGTAGGTTGAGGTTCTTTTTGCTTCAGAGGGGAGCTCTGTAGGGGATGCTCCACAGACAGCGTTAAAACCTCAGATCAATCCGGCAATCTGACTAATGCACTTTCAGTGTTTGCCTGTCACCGAAAACCAGTCTCCCGCTTTTCCTGCGGCACCCTGTGTAATCCGCCTGGCAACAGCTCTCCAGAGGAGAGATAGGTGAATGTATGAGAACTAGAATGAGACAGTGGGACTGAAATGTACCATATCACCTCTCGATGGCTTATCCATCCCTCGCTCAGGGTTTGGGTTGTAGCAGCTGATGGGGCATTTTGTCTTGTCTCCCGGGAGGTGGGGATTCTTAGCTGACCTGGAGGTCAATTTGGAAGCTAGGCTGGGAGGAAAGTACGGTAAGAGTAAGATAAAGGCCTGTGAGAAAGTCCTTGGTGCACGTCAGTCCCCACACTTATCCAGAGCGACTTATATATGTTACAGTTTTACATGTTACCCATTTATACAGCCAGATATTTACTGAGGTAATTGTGGGTTAAGTACCTTGCCCAAGGGTACAATGACAGTGCCCCAGCAGGGGATTGAACCGGCAACCTTTTGGTGACCAGCCCTCTAATTACCACTGTAATACACTGCCACGGCGGTTGTGAGTAAAAACCCGGACCGGAACTGACACGGTCCCCCTCACGTTCGCAGAGGTCAGGCCCTGCTCATGCCTGCCAGGTGGGCTCAGTCCTGTGGTGAGTTGCTGTGTGTGCGGACGATGTAGGACCTCTGAACACAGCAGGGGGCGCGGGACAAAGGGAGAGGCAAGAGGGGCTCCTGCCCAGGCCGATGATTGAACATTCCGTCGCTCGGTCATCTGTAATGCCTTCATTCCAATCAGAGAAACGGACGGCTTTTCAGGCTGTTGATGCATAGCTAATGACCTGATGATTAATTATCCTCCATTGCTGTGCATTGGTGTATTACTAAAAAGCAGAGAGCAAAAAATGAACCCAATTTTCGTTAGTGTTTCAGTCTGCTGAGCAACACCCATCACCTCTCTTATAAAAATTGTCTAATTAAAAAGGCGAACACAAGTCTGTTTAATAACTGAATGGTGTTAATTAAGTTTGTCTAGGCATCTGGGACTTGAATAAAGGATTAATGATAATTTGGAGAATAAAAGAATTTCAGTAGGTCCTATGGCTGCATCCACTAAAGATGGAGGAGGATGGCTGCTGGAAATGGCTTCTCAATGAGGAGACAAAAAAATCAGACAGGTAATCATGCATGTCTCTGAAAAAGACAACTGTGCAAGAGGGTCAAGAGGCACTGTCATGATCTCTGGTGACCTTTTAACATCACTGAAAATGTGCAGTAATATGAACAAGACAAAATGAATGCCCAGCGTGTATACACACATTAATTGTTGTGATGCAGATATGAATGTAACTCTTTTGATGGGGGGTAGATTCAAATAAAGGAAGCATGGGCCTGTGGAATTTGCACATCAGTGAAGCCCAGCATCTAAAACCATCAAACAAAGGTCATAGGCCTCTTGTCTGGTTTGGAGCGCTGCGAAGGCAAACAATGAGACCAAAGAGAGGCGCGGGCCTTCCTGTGACATCTTTATGACGGTCCGGGAAACAAGAAAGCGTAGCACAGCCCCATAAACTCAGAGTCACACCGCACCAGCAAATCCGTTTCCCATAAAGGAGGATTGTCCACCCCTGCTTCGGTGTGAGTGCTGTAAGCCCGGGCTCTGCTCGCAGAATGTAATTACAGACAGCACTGGCTTTTCGGCACGTCCGCACTGAGAAGAAACCTGCTTTTGTCATACACCTCCCCAGGGCAGATCATAAACTCTGACACGGCAGGCCAACCTTCACACTCGGACACTCTGCACCACACATCATACCATTCTCTGCCTCAAACTGTTTTAGAGATATAGATATTATATCTCTCTATATATTATATTATAATGTAATGTAATACATTTGTATATACAGTGTATGTATACACAACACCATATATGTATATACAACACTGTATATACATATATATTACATTACATTACATGCATTTAGCAGGCGGTCTTATCCAGAGTGACTTACAGCACAAGAAGTAAGTGTATAAACAACACCATTCAAGCATCATCACAAGTTAACTTGTGCTTATCTGAAACTAGACAGCCTAGAAAATGATGGGACATTGTTAAGTACATACACTGCCATATATCACAATGTCACAAAATCACAATATCCATAACTCATGGCAGTAATATAAGTATATAATACAAGTTTATATACATATTAAATAAATAAATGCTCATTACTTGAACTAGGCCAAAGCTAAGCAAAACAAGGGACTTATGTTGTCCCAGCTAAGGGCCCATCTAAAGCCCTGACCTGTGCAGTTTCCCTCAGCTTATCTCTGATCTGTCTGAGTACGTGTTGTCTGAAGTGAACCCACGGCTATCGCCCACATACAGTACTGAACCTGATGAGGCTTGTCAGTGACTTCGGTTAAGTAAAGAGCACTGTTGTTTGAACTTCCCAGTTTTTGTTAGCTTTCCCTTTAGTTTCAAGGTTTTGTGCTTTAACATGAAAAGAGAACACACACACTCAGCATTGACAAGACGCAGGTTAACCTCTGAACTCAGAAGCCACATACCATCTTTGAAACAGATTGACTTTGGCATTGCTGGTGATAGCTCTTGTGGTGACCAAACATGAGTAAAACCAAGTTGGGACATTAGAATGCTGATGTCTTTTCTCTGTTCTCATGACATAGTGCACATAGCATGACACCGAGGGGTACACCCATTTGGGCAGCAGTAACGGGGCTCCTTACTCTCATTAAATCTTAAGGTGTATTCATGCATACCTGTGACGCCGTCTCATTTAGCATCTGGGCAGGTTTGGCATTCTCCTGTTTCACAAACCTGGAGAGGAAATGAGAAGTCTGGGCCCGGCCGTTCCTTGAAAAAGGCAGACGGCTTAAAGGCTTTGGGAGCAGGGCCTTCGAGTGGCCATGGTTACCTTGGCTTTATTGCTGTTTGCCTTGGACCGCAAACGCAATTAAGGACAGGGAGGAATGTTTAGGCATGGGCAGTGATTGTTCCAGCAGGCTTCACCGAAGCTATTTGAGACAATGCATAGACCTGGTCTGTCAGACAGGGCCTCTGTAAACCATCTGGTGAGCATGTTAATACCTGTGAGTGGCACATTAATGATGACTGGGTTTCCAACTACATTATGCACTGGGTCAGCCCTTGTTCCAGTTAAGATTTATATTTCCATAGGGCTCAAGTATTAAAAAGAGCAATAAGCAGCAAAGACAGCATAAACAATAATTGTATATTGTGTGTGTATGCGTATGTGTGTGTGCACTTTATGAAGTATACTGAATGGCAGATTCACATTTTGTTCTTGGTCTGAATAACACCCATTACAAGTGTTCATTCTCAAAGGTCTGCAGGAAACACATATTACCATGTCACCTAGTTCATCCTCTCAAACTCTTGCCTTTTACTGAATGCATTGACTGAATGGTGTCCTCACTGACAGCTTCCTTGCCTTGTTCCCACAGGATCCTGGTCACTGTACACCGTGGTTTTTGACATGCTCCATGTCATTGCAGACCCTGCGAAAGACGCTGTCTAGCCGAGACGATGTCTAGGCTAAGCCACCAACCAGAAATTGCACATAGCCGGCCCCCTGATACACCCTCTCCTTTACTTTGAAGGCCAGGAGTAATCCCAGTCACATGTCTTCTGTGAGATTCTATCTGTTTAATGTCAGGGCCGGCTGCACCACTGCATCCAGGCGGTCTCCTCCCCGGGGCATTAGCGCTGTGTCCACATAAGATTATCTGTCTTTTCCCGCCTGACCGTTAGACACAGCTAGTACTGGCCTGGTCCTGGTCCAGGTCATCTCTGTCTGTCACATTCCCTGTCTCTTCACTCTGGGTTATCAGCCGCCATCATCGCAAACACACCCCAGCTCTCCCCCTGGGGCTGCTACCGTCAAACCCAGAGCATTATCTCTCCCACGCTCTCTCCTCCTCTCTCTCCCTCTATTCCCCCGTCCGTGTTTGTTCCTACTCGTTTATCCTTCTCACATTCTCCCTTCTGTCTCTCTCTCCTGCTACAACTCACTGCTCTATCTCTCTCTCACTCAGCCCGGCCCTACTCTCTTGCCTTTCTCTATTGCTTTCTCTTCCCACTACAAGTTAGTGCTTTATCTCTCCCTTGTTTACTCCTTTCTCTCTCTCACCTTTCTCTCCCCTCTTTCTCATTACAACTTGGATTTTCCGTCTCGTCTGTCTTTACTCACTTTATCTCTTTCTGCCTCTGTTCACTGCAGCTCCCTCTTCCTAACACAGTTCAGAAGTAAAAACGGAGGCGGAACAGGCTCACCAGTGAACGAGAACCTTATGGCTCCTTTCACTGCGGGCCACAGCTCTGTCTTATGATGTGTCATTATTAATTGAACCTTCCACTGGTTTTACGCATGAGGAATGAGTGTGTCAATATCTCTGCTTTCAATGTGGAATCAATTGAAGGAACGCCTCTGAGGATGGTTAAAAACATGAAGGATCCACTCGTATCTCACTTGTGCTAAAGCTCACTAATGACCAACCAGGTTCCACACGCCTAATCAATAACCTATATGAGCTTAATTTACAGAATGCGCTGTCTCTCTCTCTCGCATACCTGCTGAAATAACCCTGCAGTAACAACCTCTGGCTTCTTCTTACTGCCCCCAGAAGACTCCAGTAATGGTGGGGCTTCTGATGAAATACCCAGGCCGCGGATGAGAGTGGTCCCTCGTGAATTTTTTTCTTTTTCATTAAAATGAGTGGACGTTTCTCAGAATGCTCATTACCACCTTGATACATCTGTGTGTGTGTGTGTGTCTGTGTAATTACCTTTGCACATACACACACCACGCTGCCAAAGTATACCACTCTTCATCACTGCCAATACTCTGAAAGACTCCTTCACCATCCACGGCACTGTGCTAAGATGCAGCGCCGCAAAGAAACTAATTGCAGCCTCCAGCCTCCTTAATAGGGATCTTTTATTGTGCGAACACCTGCATTGAGATGCCTGGAAAGAGTGGAGAGTCTTGGAGAGGCTAAATTAGCCGCATTAGCCTCCTTTGCTGTCTGTGTGTGGAGATCTGAATGCTGACTGTTACTGTGGGGACTGTGTGTGTGTGTAGGGGGCGGGAGGTTAGAGGGGAGGGGCCGGTTAATTGGTCAGGCTCCTTTATACTCAGGGTTCTCGGCTTTTGCACAATGCTAATCCGCCCCGCCGAGCACCACGTGGTGCGAGTCCCACGCAGCGATGTCAGATAATTACCGCGTGTGAATATTTAGGCCCGGCGAACGCCAAACACCCCCGCCCGGAGAACAGATGGCGGCCCGCGACCATTAGGACGCTTTTTAGCTAATTACCAGGCCTCTCCCCGGCCCCGGAGCGCGGAGACGCAGCAGCCCTCCTTGGCCCGGCGCCTGGGGGGGAAAGGTCACGGCTGGGTTTGTTCCCAGCTGCCCGGCAGTGTGCGCTTCCTCTGCCAGTCGGCAGGGGAGGGGGGTCCAGCGAGGACAGGGACCGGAGGGGAGAGGAAATGCTAGACACGCTCACACGGGCGGCAGTGTCGCATAGTGGTTAAGGAGCAGGACTCGTAACCGAAAGGTTGCCAGCTCGATTCCCCACGGGGGCACTGCTGCTGTACCCTTGGGCAGGGTGCTTAACCCACAATTGCCTCAGTAAATATCCAGCTGTATAAATGGATAACATTGTAAAAACCTGTAATTGATATAAGTCATATAATAATAAGGATAATGTAATGTCCAGTCCTGTCCAGCTTTTCACACAATACACACTGCTGTGCTGAGGCATACTGTCACTCTTACGGACATACAGTACCAGTCAAAAGTTTGGACACACCTACTCATAGAAGGGTTTTTCTTTATTTTTACTTTTTCCCCACATTTTAGAATAATAGTCAAGACATCACAACTATGAAATAACAGAAATTGAATTATGCAATGACCAAAAAGTTTTTAAAAAATCAAAATCTTATAATTTAGATTCGTGAAAGTAACCAAAATATTTTTTAGAATTAAACATTTTTTTGGAAAGAAATTCATACATAGACATCGACTTCACTATTTATATTTGTCTAAAAAACAAATGTCAAGCATTTAAACATAAGCATTTAGATCATTCTCAAGCAGATATGAACAGTATATTCTCTTAGTATACACATTTCACACAAAAGTACAAACACAAGAAATGAGGGAGACTATATTACTTGTGACAGTTGGTCTTCAATAAAAACACAAAAACAAATATATACACACTTGTACAAACACACTTTCAGACACACTCTCACTCTCTCACACACCATACATATGTACAAACACACATATACAAACACATTCCCATGCAGTCATGTATACTATCGAACATGCTATCCAAACACACTCTCACAAAGATGTATATAATCTCACCCAGATAGACTCACACACATACACACACACACACACACACACACACACACACACACACACACACAACTGAGGGGTCAGAGCAGGACCCTGGGAGAGTTCTCTAATTGAATGCAGGTCATTAGGACAACAGTGACGTGAAAGCGGTGTGGAGATTTCATACATTTATGCATGTCATAATGACTCTGACATTTACTTGCTATTTACACGCATCCCCTCGTTGCTGTTTTTTTCCTCTTCTTCTTTTAGCATCCATCACAGAAAGTCAGATTAGGTAAAGCAGAGTCAATGCAACAAATTAAAACTGGTAAAATATACAGCAAGCGACCTTTAACCCCAGTCTGCACCATTCACCTCAAATACAATTCTGTCGCTTTAAAGTGTTTATTATTTACAAGATATTCCATGTAGGTGTGCGTTGCCATATTCGGGCATTACCACTGAATTCAGGGGCTGCAGTGTAGTGTAGTGGTAATGAGCAGGGCTCATAACCCAGAGGTTGCCGGTTTGATTCCTTGCTGGGGCACAGCTGCTGCACCCTTGGGCAGGGTACTTAACCCATAATTGCCTTTGTAAATTTCCACCTGTATAAATGGATAACATGTAAAAATTGTAACATATGTAAGTTGTTCTGGATAAGAACATCTGCTAATTGACAATAATGTAATGTAATGAATTCATACCAGTTGCTTGAGTGGTCTTGTTTACTCTGTGTTGTTTTCAGTTTAGCACTGGTTTGATGGATAAATTGTGATATTTATTGAGCAGGACCTTGCCATTTCTGTGCTAGCTCTTGAATGAAGGCTGAGAGATGTGGTCTGCTGTCACTGAGTACATGTTTACTGTGATTCAACCTGCTACAAAAAGTGCAAATAAAGAAGCCACACCTCTAAAGTGAGATGCGCCCAAGGACTCCCTGTGGTTTGTCTGTGACACTTGACGAGCCTTTCTGAGGCATTTAAGTGACCTGCGTCATTATCACACTGATGGAGCTGTCGTGCCCGTGAGTGACATACCGCAGTGCCACTCAGGTCTCGGGATGCAGCTCACAGCCTCACAGCTTTAGGAGGTGAGACTTTCAGATGTACGAATCAAAATCACTGACTTCAAGTCAAATGCAAGTAATGCAACTGGCTGAGACCCGGCTAAGATGGTCTTTGGGCTCAGATGGTTTATACTACTCGGGTGTAACCAATATATACTGGCATATGCTTTTGTAATTTGAAATCAGATCACTGTTTATGTTATTTGTATTCTCTAGCACCATACTCAAAAATGTCAGATCACTGATTAATTGCTGCAGTTGCAGTACTATACAAAACAAGTATGTTACACATGCAGCTACAAAGTCATTGTCAGTGAAGATTTATATTGTAACATCCTGCATTCTTCCCTTTCCAGTTCTGCTTCATCTGAGATCAAAATAGGTTTCTTGTATTAAATTTTAGGGAAAAAAGGACAATAAAAAAACATTAATAGCCCTCTGGTAATATCAATTCATTCCTTTCTCTCTTTTCTCTTTTCTCTCTCTCTCACTCTCTCAGTTGTCTCCTCATGGGGTCTAGGTGTCTAGGAGTATCTCACCTGGTGTGCTGTATTTGCTGCATTGCCTCAGGGGAATTGTGTGGCCGTGTTTGTGCCTCACCTGGTTCTCTGTATTACATTGAGGGGAGCTTGTGGTCATGTTCTTGTCTTTCCTGGTTCGCTGTAGTTGCCGCATTTATATGGATTGTGCGGTGGTGTTTGTGTCTCACCCGGGTCACTGTATTTGCTGTATTATTTTCAAGAGGCTTGTGTGGGTCATGTTCACTCCCTGCCACATACACAGGCTACCCCCGAGGCCTACACAGGCCTCTTATTATCCCGCCCTCGCGTCACCTCTTGTTTTCATTCAGAAGGAGCTGGTGCATTCTCTCTGATTTGCTTCTTTGTCCTCCAGCGGCGTGCCCACAGTGCATGACTCTCAATAAGTGCGGCTTATCTGGCAACATCTTTCCACCGAAAGAGGAACAGGAACGCGTCAGCAGGGTAGAGCAGCACGCTCTCTGTCCTGCAGCTTAGTGACACCTTAGCAGAGGGGCTGATGCAAAAGCCAGCCTTTTATTTTGAAAGAACAAAGCTCAAACTTTGAGGGATAGCTTTCAATTATCTAGCAAATGCTTTCTTTCTTTTTTTCTTCCTTCTTTGCCTCATATTCTGATCTCTAATCAAATGTGGACTTTTGTAAACGTTAGGAGGCAAGATTATGTTTAATTAGGGAGAAAACATTGTTTGTGGGGGGGTACAGGCATAGTGTTTGAACTTTGAAATGTAACTGTGCATCCTGTTGTTTGAGTTTGCTGTGTGGGTGTAAAATGTACCATGCTCCCACACACATGAAGTCCTGCAGCCTCAAACCACACATCCGAGCAGGTGATAAGTACCATAGCAGCTTCTTTAACTTCAGAGGAAGTGCAAAGCGCCACACAGCACTGAGAAAATCGTTTAAATTTCACCTCCTCCTACCTAGCCTTGACGTTAGCCACCCTGCCATAATTTACGATTTCAAGTGTTCAGTCAATACTCTGTTAATTGCGCTTGTGGTAATTCAGGGCAGTAGTTTAATGACTTCATACAGACCTTCACAGTGTTACGGTTGTTGAAAGGGAGGCCGGTCGGTGTCAATCTGCAGCGCGCTACAGGCACAAGACAGACAACCACCTGCAGCATGGCGGGGCGCTAGTAACTGACACTTCGCGATTCGACAGACTCTGCCCCCCTTGGCAGGCGTGCCACGCTCCGTGTGCCAACTGGCAGGAGAAAACGCTGTCAGCTGTGATCCGAGAGACGAGGCCAAGACAGGCAACGCCCGCTAAGGGAGGGAGCGGGGCGGGCGGCGGAGGAGCACTGGGTGGGGTTTTGGGCTGGTGGAGCTCTCGCCTCAGGCATGAGCGTGCTAGTGTCAAACAGTAATGTGTTTGTATGCATCAGACAGGAGCACTCATGCAATGTCAGACCTGTGTGTGCTTAAATCTGACAGGGTGATATATACAGATCTGAGAAAGGCTTGTGATTATATGGGTTAATACTGTGTTATATATACTGCATTCCATTGGCTTTGTACATGTACTCTGCACAATGACAATGAAGTTGAATCTAATCTAACATTGCGTCGTGCTCATGTCTAACAGCAGTGTTCTTTTATCAAGTAGGAGTGGCCTATCAAATCCGTCCATGCAGTTGGTCCAGCATGCCCTCATGACGGTGCAGAAACCACGCTCTGAGAACCCTCAGGAAATGTGACACTGCAAGCTCTGGCCGTTTCTGCGCTCGTGGGAGTGTGCATGTGTGACCGTGTGTGCGCGCAGATGGCGTGTTCTTGGTAGCGTATGCATGCGTTGAGTATGTTCGTGAGAGCATGTTTGTTTGTCACGTCGTCACTCCTGCCTTCTTGTACTGATGAGACTGAGGCAACGGGCCCCCCATTTGAACTCCTCATATGAGGCAGCAGTTGTCCCAGAGCGGAAGCTGATTCTGAACTGCTTTTTCTGTAAAGAGCAGTTTGACTCTTTGTGAACCAGGCCGGAAGTGAGGATCAATTATGAAAGTAACTGAGCTTCCCCTTTTGAAGAAAAGTCGAGCAAATCCAGGTTACGGCAAAAGCTTTCCCCTCCTGCCTGTCACCCACCACTGTCTGTGTGGACTTTATTTTGACACGAACCAGAACATTGTCATGGCTCAGTGGAAAATAATAGTGAGTTGCCATTATAATTCCATTTTATTTTTTTCCACACTTTAACATTCCGATTTATTGCCTTGGAGGTTGTGGCGAAGCTGTTCATCTGGGTTCTTTCAGATGCAGTTGGACCCTCAAAATCTGATTTGGAGGGGAGAGATGACACCAGCTATCCTTGAAAAAATCACCCTGAAGTTTATGTACCTGTGGTAACTCACCTATAAAACACATAAAATTTTAAAGTATGAAGAGATCTAGTGATTTAATTGCCTGTAACTGTGGATGTCACTCACACAACTAATAATGGGAGGAAAAGGTGTGTCACAAATAATCCCATTTACTCGAGCACAAATTGATCATTGTTACCATAGAAACCATAATTTCGTGCCTTCGAACCTGCATGCACTTCCTGGACGCAAGGGGTGGAAACAGTGTATGTGACAGCGAGGGGCGCGCGGACAACTCGTCCTCCAACCGACGGCAACCCGCACCGACACGTTGACACGTCCCACTGGAAAAAAATCTCGCGTGTTTCCAGAGGGTTGCTGTGGAAACCGGGACGGAGGGAAAAAAAAAACCCCCGGGCGTAATCGCGGGAGGCGGGACAGGTGGCTGCGCAGACACAGGGACAGAGTGTGTGAGCACTGCTTAACGATGCAATCTATGTAGATTACACTCAAGGGTCCAGCAGGCAGTGCTGCAAAATGAAAGCAAAAACTGCCCGTCTCCATGGAATGCTCGGATTTGCCCTCAGAGTCTGCTCATCATTCATTTTCACATCATGATTACAGTTTTTGTGACCTTCTGCAAACAGAAACTGGGGGTCCGTACTTCTCGTGTTTGATCTCAAAAGAGGGAACAGACACCGTGGGACAAAAACATACTTTTCTGTTAGGTTAAGATCAATATTTTGGAGATATTTTATTACAGACTCTGACTCGACTCTAATCCCAGACTAAATCATACGTTTGTTCAAGGTGATTTACCGATTGAGGGATTTATCTTGAGAAAAGCTCTGAATTTTAGCTCTGAATATACACTGATGAGAATCTGCAAACTGCTGCCTCTATGATTTTCATGACTAAACCAGAGTTTATCATTTTATATCTGTAACAAAACATAGCACTTCAGTTGTTGCCTTTAGTCCTTGTTTTGTGTTATAGATGTGTCAGTGTGAATGGATACCTGCACTTTATCAGCCAGTGCTTCAAAGAAGTTCTGACCATGAAATTTCAAAAGATCTAAGCAATAGTGTCTTTTCTGCCATGTAAATACGTAATAAATACGTAGCCTCCAAACATCATATAAGGGGCTAGTAACCACTTTCCTCCTATTATTATGTGGTGCTTATCAACAGCCTTCAAAACTCACTCATGCCTTGGCAGCAATCCATTCACATTAAGTTACCAAATCCTTCAGATTGCTCTTATCTGGTCAATGACAGACAATTAGTCAATACTTAAACTTTCAGAGCAACATCTATGGGAAAGCTGAACCTAAAGACGATAAGAACGAGAGGAAACATGGAAGAGTCCCATGAATTAGCCTTTCAGATAATTGTATGTGTGTGTGTGTGTGTGTGTGTGTGTCTGCGTTTCCGAGCTCATTTATAATGTATCACGGAAAGCGCTTTGAAAACGTCACCCCCCTCTGTTCATCACTCAGAGAGACTCCAGCCACCTGGCGCTGATCCCAGAACGGTAGAGATCCACAGAGGGCCAGCGACACTGGGAGAAACCCTAGCAGCCAACCTCAAATATTGATCTGCAGCCTTTGTTTTCAGCGCCTTCAGACTCTTCTTTGAAATTAAATTAGAGCAAAGGGAGAAAAGGCATTCTGACACAAAGGCAGTAGAACTGGAAGGGTTGTGGGTTTTTTTAGCAAGCTGGAATAAGCTCATACAGTATTGGCTGAGGCTCTGGTTTTGTCCCAGCTGTTCATTAAACTGTTGGCTGGCAACTCTTACACCAGCATTAACCATTTCTCCGGAATATTGAAACAAATTTGAACCCCCGTTTCCTGAAATGGATGGTGATTCGTCCATCTAAAGGTCCACCTCCGGATACTCAAATCAGATGTTCAGGGCCTGATGATTTGTGGAGGCTACTGCTTAGACCATCTTAATTGGAAGGGTTAATGTTAGGCTGTGGTTTTAAGGTACAGGTGTCCACCCCTATTTTCATTGGAGCAGGTGTGAGTGAGGCATGAGCCAAATAAGAGCTTGGTGCATGTTAGACAAGGCAGGTATGAGTCAGCTGTGAGTGAGGTTGGAGTTGTATGTAATATTACCCTTTAAGGGGCATAATTTCTGCCCCACTTATCATTTCCCTGTCTTCGTCCTTTATCAGACCCAGTTTCCACTCTCTCCTTTCCACTCTGGAGTCCTATAATGCTATAGTCTGTGCCGTGGTCTAGAGTCCCCTGAGGTGGTCATGAGAATGAGCCTCTGCGGAGCTCCGCCCACACGAGGAGGAGCTTCCATGAAAGAGGCTCCTCCCCCTGTCACCTCTATGACATCATACAGAAGGTCTGAGCAACATCCATTCTCTCAGTCCATCATCCTCAGCATACACCCATCCATCAGCAACAGGCTGTGGGGCTGCTGCCAGCCTGCGGCACCTTTCCCATTACCTCCCCAGATGGCTCCGGGAAAGCTCAAATGCTGAGAGCACCACTCAAAGGGCCGTGGGGTACAGAATTATAAGCGAATGTGGGACAAACATGCAAGCGGCCAGTCGCCTCACTGCAGCCGCGAAGGATAAATGTGCTGTTGTTATGGAAGATGCATGTGGCCTGTCTTCTTATTTCCCAAGGCCCATCAGTTGTTCTCTGGTATGAAGATCGGTGGGACGGGATGTTGATTTGACCGATGGCATTTCAGTGAGGATTAGTGCCTCAGATGTCTTATGAAACCCACGTCAATAGCTCGCCTGCTTCTATCGATAGATGGCTCTTTGCGCTGATTGGTGGCATCTTTCATCTCATTAACTCAAACACAGAAGGCCGGACGTGGTTTTCCCCTGGCAATTCCCTTGCTGTGAGTGATATGTCAGTAACAGAAATGTTCTTTTTCACCTGCTTAGTTGGACACGAACAGTCCCTGGTTTATTGTATATGCTTGGCACAATTTGTAGAGGAAACTCTAAGGACTAGCAAGGGAATGCAGCATTGCTATAATTGAGTATCTCCCTGAGCAAAGAGGGGAAGTCCATCTTCACAGCATGACTTGCTGAAGCAGAGCTCCACAAACGCACTGACGCAGTAGCTTTTGAGCCTTTTTTTAAGTCAACAGTCGCAAATTTAATCCGAGAACGGTATTGACGAGACAGCGCCAGGCACAACAACTAATTATTTTATCGAAATAACACAGGAGAGGGATTCAATTAAAAGGGAATCGCGTTAAGGGGCAGGCTCCGTCTGGAGGCGAGCGCTCGCTGTCAATTGAATTTGCGGCATAGTTTCAGCATTCACCTTTTTATGCAGTCAGGCTGACAAGGAGACTAATGTTCTTTTGGAAATGTAAACAGTGGGGCTGTTTTAACGGTGACGGAGAGAGAATGTGAGGGAGAGGCTCCAGGTGAAGAGAGATGTCCCTCTCTGGGAAATTCCCTGAAGGCCAGCTTATGCTGGCACGAGCTTCAAAGGAAAAGCCTAGCAACATAAACAAAATACTGCATGTAACTCCTTATCCAAAGTGACAGGAAAGCTCCCAAAATCATGTTCTCGATATGCCACAATTGTACGTATCATTTACATTTGAAATTGGATTGGCCTGATTTGGCATGAGAAGCAATGCCTGAGGGAATTCAGTCTGAAGATTATATTTCAAATAGTTATATTTCAAATCATCTGTACCTTGAATATGTATGTTGAAATCCGCTTGTAATGATAATAAAGGCTTTGAGTCAGGCAATTCTATTTTTAAATAGCAGTTGTATTTTTAATGAAATTCAGATGATGCTATTCAGCGTTTTAAGAATTCTACTTGAAAATTGCATTTTAAATACAGTTGATATCAGATTGCACTGATAAGAAATGCTTTGAGGCATGTGGTTGGGAAATTATGTTTTCTATAATAATTCAATTTAAATGCCATTGCAAAGATGAGCAGTGCTTTCAATAATTGTGTTTGTTTCCCTCTAGTGCTGTCCCTCTAGTATTTGGGTTTTTCCCATAAGGTTAAGTAGTAGGCCAGCAGCCATATCACCCTACAACTCTTTTCCCTCAGGATCCTACAGGAGACCAATGCCCCAATGCAGTGATAGGGACACTGTACCATAGGAGACCCCATCTTTTGGATTCAACGTTTGGAAGGTCCTGATCCTCGGTGGTCATTAAAGATCCAATGGCACTTCTCACAAAGAGCAGGGGGTTCCCCAGGGCCCTGGGTAAATTCCCCATCAGGCTCGTTCAATTCAGCCATCCAATAGTCCCCTAATGTAATTGGCTGGATAATTCCCTCCCTCTGTACCTCAGCTGATGTGTGGTGAGTGTTCTGGTGCAAAGTGTTACATTATTAGTTGTGGTTGAGGTATGACCCCACCCCACCCCCCACCTTCATTGTAAAGAACTTTAATAACCTTGACAGGCTGAAAGGTGCTGTCTAAATGTACTCCGTTACAGGTGACAGTAAGTTTAAATGAACTTTTAAAGTCATGATCATCAGCAAGTATACTGAATATGGATTCATAATGGTAGGATATTGATGTAATGCAACAAAGATGTCTTCAGCAAAGCCATTTTTGAAATCTTGTTGGAGAGATAAATGAGGGTAGCATAATTTACTTTTGATCTGAAATCAATGAATGGCAACTGGAGGGGCCGAGCGCTGTTAAGATAAGGACACGACAGCATATTAGACAGTTAGGTTCAGGGTTGCAAGTAAGAGTGAGCTTGTTGTTCAGGGCTATAGTATAAATCACACACAGCATCATCAGCTGGCATAGTGCTAAGGAGCAGGGCTTGTAACCAAAAGGTTGCTGGTTTGATTCCCTGCTGGGGCACTGCTGTCACAGGCTACACCCTACATTCATTGAAAACCCTAACCACAAAAACCACATTGGGGCTGAGTGCAGTGACATTTGGCACGGTAACCTTTTGCTCTGTCTCAGGGTTGTTAATCAAGCACAGATATTTATGCTCATCAGTAGTTGCTGATCCTCTGATGTGAGTTTTTAAACTTCCCTGCCCTCTCTCTGGTATCCAGATACCCAACGAAACAATTGCCTCATGCTTTACCCAACCCCAGTGTGTGCTAGTACAAGTTAACCCCCAAAAACACGTAAATCATTGCAAAGTACTGTGATTCGCCTTCACCATGACTGACTTAATCTATGTTTTCGAACACCTTTGGATGTTGTTGGTGGTTCCCTGAGAAAGCTAATGAGGGGCATACCTCCTCCCTGTACAACCCTCTCCTTTTATTTTTCCCTGGCCTAAGAAAGAAATCCTAAGTGTGCAAACACAGTGAGCTTTCAGGAAGATGGGCGAATCTAAGCGTCTCATTATCTGTGCTTTTCATACTCCGCTTTTCTCTTCTCTTATTATCCTCGGACGATAAAAGAGCATGCTGCCGGATAAATATTTGCTCGTTCTCCGTTTGCACTCGAGGTAACATGCAACAGAGATGAAAGCCCAAACGGAAAATTGAAGACGCATTTGTTCTCTGTGATAGCATCTGAACCCGAGAATAAGAGCCATAGATTAAAAAAAAAAAAATACACGGCAGCCTATTGGAGACGCACATGTTGTGTCTAAGGATCGTTTTGCACAGGTCTAAATGACCCTGTGACATTCATTTCTTTGTTAAAACTCTCAGTCTCAGGCTGGTCCGAGACAATTTGCAGTAAGTTGTAGGTTGCGTCTGACAGGTTGATTGTGCCATCATAAATGTATTTTTTCACGTCTGTGGCCGAGAGTGTGATTACCCATTCCTGCACTTTGACTGAAAATGGTTACCGCTGGGTGAGACGTGTGATTACCGAACGTTAAAATAACCTGAACGGCCATCTCAGGGTGCCGTGCAGTACAAGGGGGGGGAAATATCGTTCCAAAGTCAATTTCCATAGCAATACAACGGTGGCCTGAAAGCTCCAAGTTTTCTGTTGATGTCAATGCTATACACTACACACACAATCAAGAGCACACCCACGTAAGGCAACAGATAAGCAGAGCTATTGTTGCCCAGCCAGCCTCCGGCTCCAGAGAACAGTTTTTATCCCACTTTAAATGATCTCTCTGAAATAGGAAAACACTTCCTAATTTAAAAAGGAACTCGCAGGCATTGAAAATGCCAGGAGTTTGCTTCTGTTGCAATAATGCTGCGACATGATTTATTGTTGTTAATATGGCCTTCCAGTGGCTGTTATTATAAGACTTGAGTAAATGAAAACAGTGGAGAGGAGTGGAAGCCCCTCTCTTCGAAACATCACGATGGGGTTTGAACTCTGTGTGTGGGAGCATGCACTGTGCACCATGTGGGGTCCGCACTGACCATCTGTGACAGTTTGTTTGTAACATGAGTTCAGACGGTGACACCGGCGCGGACCGGAGGGTTCGGGCCCTTTGTTCGCCCCTCCGCATTGAACGGCGCTCTTCAGTGATTGAGGTCACAGTTGTTTGATTTCCCACAATGCAGCGAGAGCGACGAGCTGGCGCTGCCTCTCCGCTTCGCTTCCCCTTTCAGCCCGTGACAGGCCCTAATTGATAAGGCGGACATGCTTTAATGAAGATATGTGGCTTTTGTTGATGGTGTCCGCGGCTGTTTGTTCGGCGTGTGGAGTCATTTCTCTGCAATCAAAAGGGAACAGGGCCAAAAATGCAATCACTCAGGGAGAGGAACTGTAACAGTATGTATTCGGCCTTCAAGGATCCTAACACAAAAGACTGTGCTGAGTTATTGGTGTGTGTGTGTGTGTGTGTGTGTGTGTGTGTGAGTGTGTGAGCAGAGCCTAAACGTATGAAGAGAAGGGGCCCTCAGACTGTTTACATTAACTCTCACTTACCCAAGCCTGGCTGCATCACATTCAAAGCCTCTTGCCAGGCTAATGATGCTAAATGTAGCGTGTGTGTCTGGTGGCGTCTCAAAGGTAGCAGCCACGCCCCCTTTCTTTGCGTTCAGAGAGGAAGTCTGAAATTTTCCGCCACTTCCGCTCAGGGCTTGCTTTGATTTATCGCCGGTCCCTACGCTTCCATCGCAAAGCCCGCGTCATTACAGAAAACGATTCACACATTAGTCACACATTTGTTTTTCACCTCCATTAATCAGAGCCATATGCCGAGCCGAGCAACATCTGGAAATGAAGCCGTTAGATCGTAACTTCACACAACATTAGATTCTTAAATGACTCCGCTCGCCGAGAGAGAAGAGATGGGCTATTTCCCCACTGCTGTCGGATCCATCCACAATCTATAGGTTTTTAATCTCCGGACCATCCCAGATGGGGTATACAGTGAACACTGTGAAGAGCCGTCTTGTCCCAGAGGCCCCCCCCATAGCATTAACCACTAAACATCTCTTGTTTCACTCCTCTGTGTATTTTGTAGTGGTGAGTGACTTAGCCTGAAGACTGTCTACCTGTTCATGCCCTCTCCCTCCACCTCTGAGAGAGGAGGGAGGGGGCCCATCAAAGGGGTACTGCTGACACCGACTGTATCTCATAAACAGTTGAGTTGTCTTCACATTGCCAGCTTTAACGTGCCCTGTGTGGAGTTCTCATTAGGCTCCCTGACAACTATTGCGAGCAAGCGCACGACGGCGACACTGGGGAAACAAATCGTCCCAGACCCTCGTAAAACCGTTAACTCAGCGAAGAGCAGGGGGGGAAAAATAAATGAATGTTTTTTTCGAAACCGTTCCGGTCCGCGACGCGGTGTGGCGGTGTGGGCTTGAAGCTAAGTTCCCACAGCACCCCGGACGCTGCGCGTCGAATAACGGATGAGGCAAAGGGTTCCGCGGGATTGAAAGTGTTCTCAGGCAGGGCATGGCTGCTCTCCATGATAAATTATCACCGTGTCGGGATTCAATGACTGCAATTTATAACACCAATGCAAATGCAGCGGCGCTGTTATCAGGTGGTTGGCTGCCGCTGGTTGCAACGCCGTTGAGAATTCCCCCGGAGACCTGGTTGTTGCGCCCGCTGTGTTGCGCTCGTCGTGTTTCTGAATGGGCCCCTGTCTCCGGTTCCTCCCAGGATCCTCTCTGTTATCTCTGGAGGAAAGCGTTGCGATGCTTACCTTTTCTTTTTCCTTTTTAAAGTGTAAAATGTCGGCCTGAATCAGCACACGCGAGGCGCTGCAGAATAATGCTCCCGTGATGTTGATACTCCACAATCAGCCGCCATTGACTCCTTCTCTCTTTCTCCCAGCAACAGATAGGTTTCGAGAGGAAATGTGCAATCAATATGCAGCATTCCGAAAATGTCAGCTTCCTCTGTTTTTTCCTGTTTGAATTGCAGATGTCAACGCTTTTGAGCTAAATGGAGAGAACGCCTTGTCTCCTTTTCCTTGTCAGCATTGAGTCCTATCCTGTTCAGGACCTTATGGCCCAGAACCTAACTGCTCTCCCTCTATCCAGGAGTGGAAACCTGTTGATAGTTTTCCATCCATCTCATAAATACTTTCAGAAAACATCTCTGCATGCACCCTTACATTCTCAGTCAAATCATATTTTGCATTTGATGAATCCACTCTCAGTGCTCATCTGCTTTGCAGTGGCTTCACACAGAGCCCACACTTTGATTGACACACAGAAGCTGATGCAATACCCAGGCTATTCCTCCAGCTGGGTGCTTTTTGAATTTCTGAACAATGTTGAATAATTCTCTTCCATGAATATTTTCCTCAACAGGGCCTTTCTTTCTCCAGGGAAATGAGGTAAACTTAACAGCACAAAACCTAAAGTAAGTTTAACTCAGCTACAATGGGAATTCACCGAATTTGGATCTTGGAACTTTTGATGAATCTATAGATGAGGTCAAATATTATTAGTGTTTCCATGGTAACATTTACTTTTGGCCAAAAGATGACCAATTTAAAGGCCTCCCTGGGTTTGCTCACTGAAAGATTGCCGACAGATTCTCACTCGTAGCATTTAACATGCATATCTAATTGGATCCTCAGCATGTGGCCTTGATGGCACCCTTTCAGATCGAATTCTCTCTCATGCCCTGTTCACTGCAGATTTTCCCTGTATTGAGGTTGAAATTACTGTCAACCAATAACAGTATTTCATAACTGGCACATCCGCTCATGCTATGCATTGAGATCATTGACTCATGATATACCTGGTATGAAGGACAATAAAATCTTAAATTAACTACATATTAACAAAATCTAGAGTTTAAGTGGACTTTACAGAGAATGGTGAGGGTGCTAAAATGTTATGTTGAGTGCTAAATGCTAATTATCTGTTTGGGTTAGCCAAATAGTTCATCAACCATGGCATAACCCCAGCTCCTCAAAAATAAGCGTGTTCGTAACAATAATAACTGTACTATTTATGATAATAAGAACAACTCCAATAGTGCTTATGATGAGTTTTGTTCTCACTATCATCATTACATACACACACCCACCCACATCCTTATACCAATTAGAGGCAGTGTGCAGGCTTAAATTCTGTGGGTGAGTGGGTGAGAGGAGGCAGCAGAGAGCACAGTGACATTACCGCTGTCTGACAGAGTGGAGAGCAGGTTCACACAGCTGGCTCTGTTCAATGGGAAAATATCATGAACTCGAGGCTTCATTATAGAAATAATGTACGACATGTGTGAAGATGTCTACGGGGCCCGGGTGTCTGAGAGCTGGCGGTGGTGACTGGAGAGAGCTACCTGAGGAGAAGTGTTAGCACAGCAGCGCAGGATGTGACAGAGAAAATATGGCCTTAGCTAGGCCAAGACTCAGTACAGAGGCTCTCAGCAAACGCTAGTGGTTTTTACTTTTACATATTTTTCATTGCTCATCATGGTCTGAACTGACCAAGATGTTAGTACACTTTTGTTCTCTTGCACATCTAGCAGCTACTGTTCACACATTGACCACTAGCTTGTTTATGCAAGTTATGCAAGTCTGAAAATCACTTTTGACAATGGCTGTTGAAAGTAATTTAGTATTGCACATGACAGTGTGCGGGGGTATTTTTGTCAGATTTTCAATGCTGACAGGTATTTTCCTGCACGTACACACCTGTCCTTTCTACTTTCGAAGGCCCGGCCATTCTTTTTCCACATTATTACATGAGCCAAGACGCACACCAGCGGGAGACATTTGCTGGTGGGTGCCTCTGTGTTTGGCTGTCTGTCTGATGGATGGGGAATGTCATTGTCCCCCCAGTTTTGAGCACAGAGAAATGCGGAGCAGAACAAAGAGGTACACGTCGACATGATCATTACCCGGCGCTCGTGCGAGTGCGTAATTGTGTCGTTGGCATGGTGCATGGGCTACTGTAAGCCCACCGCTGTGTCTCCTTGCATGTAGGGTGATGAATCCGTTCTTTTTTTTTCCCCCCCGCCAGAGTGATATCAGACAGCGGTGTGCTGTTAGAGTCGGGTCGCAAATGAGCTGCTTTCTCGTTCAGACCACTTGGGAAAGTACGCATCAATCCAGCCGAGAGGACGCCAGCGTCTCCGTTTCGCACCGTACTCTCAGCACAAAGGACTCCGGGGAAATGAGATGTGCCAATAACAGTGAGCTCATCCATGAAAACATCCCGGCGTACCTACTTCCTGCGGAATGGCAACTTGCATGCGAAAACATACTCGCTGCGTATTGCTTATTTCTCTCCCAGCATTTCACACATGGCTGCAGTCGAGAAATAACTTTACAGTTTATAGAGAGAGACTCAGCGTGAGCCATTTGTAAATTTGAGGCAATTTTAGAAGTTTGGAGGGAACAATCATAAAAAAAAAAGCCATACCGCCTTGAAAACTGTGGGTCTTTGTTGATTGTGGTCATCAGCATTTATAACACTGGGAATGGTCTGACTGTGACCTGGAGGCTCTCACAGGGGTTTCTGTTAACCATTAAACAGAGACTGGTAAGTGAAGGGTGGTACATGTCAGGGCTTGTTTGCGATGAGATAGCATCGGGTGCCCCCCACCCTCTGCCCCCCGTGGCCCCCCACAGAAGCCCTGATTTTCCATCAGAGCCCTGAGGAGAGATAAGTGATGTGGCTCATGTAGCTGTCAGATATTGACCTGTGTAAACACAGCCAATCAGCCACTCAGTCCGTCAGAATCCAAAGTCCTCAGTCCAGACAGGTTATCTGCAGCTCGGGCGGGCTCGGCCTACTTAGGCTAACTCGACAGAGAATGTCCGCTCGCAAGGCGATTTGTCAAGAAGCGCCGCTAACCTTGGGTGTTCATTGACAGCCATTTTTTTTCTCCCCAGCTGTAACTGCAACTGTAGGCCTTTTTGGAGGGAAAATAACATCAAATGAATTTACACTTTGATTGTGATCCAGCAGTGTTCTGGAATGTTCTTTGTTAATTTGAAGTTCATTTTAAACCAGATTCTAAAAAGCAGTAAATGGATGGGCTTTGTGGCGTGTGTCATCAAGTGTGTTTTATGTGGCCTTCAGAGAGAAATATAGTCAGTGTTTCTGGCAGTCTGGCTTAAGATTCAATCTTCTATGAAAACAGTAACACTGATCACTCACAGTAATGGCTCCTTTGAAAGACCAGATAGTGCATTTTTGTAGACATATCTTTGTTTCATTCTTCCTGGTTTGCAGTATTTTTAGACATATTACATGTCTGCATTGTATATACACACATATATGATATTAGAGGCTGCCAGCAGCAAGCTTTTATTATTTTGAAACTGGGCAGAAACATATTAAAACACTAATATATGATGTTCAGAAGGTAGCATAATTTGTCCAAAATTATTGTTGACAATAAGCCTTGAAAGAAGGGATTTTTTTCTTCTTCAAACGTCAAAGTATAGATAGCATCTCTCTGGAACTGCATTGTACAGAGGCTTTCCTAAAGGCAAAAAAGAGGGCAGAAGGTTATATTTGTCCTGCAGAACCCCTCTGATTAACAGAAAGACACGCCTATTGGCATCTAAACAGAAGTGTGACTGTTGGTCCAAACTGCCACAGAGGCATGCACTCACCAAACAAAGACTGCTATGATGTTTCATGCAGAACTTCACAGACTGATGCAGATGTGTTTTTGCTATGAAGCGCTGCACATTTGCGCCGGTCTGTGAAATTCTTTTTGAAGTAAATGTGCATTTCGGCATTCAATCAGATAATACCACAGTGTGATTGGCTTTCATTTACCTTTTGGAGAAGGGCTGAGCACGGTTTCTGGAAGTCATACAGCACATAGTCATGCAGTATAATAGCAGCTAGTATATAGCAAAGGAAAGCAGCAATGACTCTTATTGGGATGGGGATTATTATATGTGGTAGATACCTTATAATGATTCCCATATGTCATAAAACTATTTTAAAGGCTGTTTGCCATAGCAAATTGTCAAAACCCCTCTCCTCTCCTCTCTGTGCTATAAAGTGGTAGGAGGAGGGTTGATGCTTAGGTCACGACAGCAGTCCCTGGCAGGGAGACTCTTCACACTGCACTGGGGACACAGACAGCTGGGGAATGAGAGGCTGAGTAAAGCAGCACTGCATTAAAGATCTCCAGCATCTGCTTGCACCTCCATGTACACTCTCCTCAGCCAGCAGGCCCGGGTCTGCGCTGGCCTCATTCTGAGAGGAGGGGAGCAGCGGGGGTGTGTTCCTGTTGCTGGTTAAAAGGAAGGTTTGATTCTTGCGGGCCGGCGTGTTGTCTTCGCAGAATGCATAACCAGGTGCTGGGAGGATCCCAGATGTGCCCCGCTCCTTGGGGAGTTCCTGTGTTCACCGGCTCTTCTCAGCATCCCCCTGCCTCCTCTCCCCCTGCCTCCTCCCCCTCAGGGAGCTAATCCCAATTCCCGCTGGAGCCTTCCTCTCGCACCTCACCCCCACCCCCACCCCCACACCCCTCCCCGCAACTTCAAACACATTTGACAATAGTGAGAGAGATTATCCTCTCCCCTTCACCTGAAGCTACTGTGTATTGACTTAGAGTACAGCAGCAGCAGCAGCAATTTTGCAATGGCAGGCATCACGGAACAGTCTGGAAGCGGAGTAATGCAGTAATGCAGATACTCCACTTTGATGTCTCCAGAATGTCTGAAACTGTCACAGTCCACTGAATCGCATACGGCAGCTTGCTTTGCATAATCCCTCTAGCCTACGTCCTTAATCCCTTCTCTGACTCCTTGACCCGGCAGCATTTAATTGCATTTCGGTGTGTACATTGAGGAGTAATTACAGTTAGGTTGACAACTTTTTTTTTTTGAAATCATATATTCCTGTGGGCAATTGTACTGTACAGTGAGCCGTTTCTCAGCCCACCTCATAAATTGGAAAGTCATCTTTCTGGATGCATCAGGTTTGCGTCGATAAAGACAACAGTAAAAATGAAGACATTTAGGTCCTTACTCCTGTGAGATTTTGCCACTTCAGACCAAAAAAAGTTTGCCCTGGAGGTACCAGCATGCATTGCGGCTCTTCCCATTATCTTCAAGGGCGCAGCACGGAGTCGCACCCGCACCTTATCGCCGGGGGCTATATCTAAGTAGCACCTCAGGCCTAATGTACTGAAAACACTCACTGCGCAAGATACGACTGGACTAATTAACCCGGAGAGGACTGCAAACAGTCTGCTCCCACCCGAAATCCCACGCATGACCCCGTTGCTCAGACATTCCGCCTTTATCTCCGCTGACAGGCAATACGGCTGCCAAAAAAAAAAAAAAACGCTTCCAAACGCGAACTCGGGAGAGTCGCTCCGAAATGGACTCTCTTGGCCCTGTGGGGGGGAATGTTGTTGTTTGTTTTCGCGATCGGAAAAGAACTCTCCTAATGTCCCAGCGGCTGGCGCGGGCCGTTTGCTGCAAACCCAACGCCCTAATTAGACGGTCGATCAGCCAAGAAGCTCTGAGGAACAATTTGCCGTGTGGGCGCAGGCAGCTTGTATCGCGGACAAAATAACAGCAATCACACTTGACATACAGCGCAAATCTTACACGATGGAGTAAAATACAGATCGTGGTGAAAGGCAACAGTAGGTCAATATTGCCGTTCCCCTCTGTGGGCGATCAGCATGGGAGGTGCAGATTCCATCAATTAGGCTATGTTAATAGACGGGATGACAGCACCCAGTTAGCAGCACATTATCTTTGGTGTAATTTTGGGGTACATTTACAGTTGACACATGCGTGGGTGGAAAAAAAAACAGTTAACTGGTTTTAAAAAGAGTTACGCTTTTTTCACTGGTTAAATAGAGAACCACATACTGTGTGTGGGATTTCTTGAAATGCCTCCCCATTTATGAAATTATGGGTGTTCCTCATTGTGTTTCCTTGGTTATGCGGATTCTGACCTCAATTCCACATGACTTTTGTGTCTTGTTTGGTTTTTTCATTATTTTCATTTGAGAAGCTTCGGCTTTCTGCTTTCTTACTGCTTCTGCTTTTGAAGGTTTAATAAATGACACACAGCCATTTCCCTATGAGCAATTGCACAGAATGCCACAAGATAAATCATGAGTGGTAACCTTTTTCATATGTACAATTTATCAAGTACTTTCTAATGTAATTTTCAGCCTGACGTTGGCAAAATGGTCATTGTCCTTGTTTCTTAGACCAAAGATGCTCCCAGTGGATACTGTTATAAGTGTTTAACACAGTTTTCTCTAGTATTCACACAATTAGTGGGAGATAGCCATACATCTCAGTGCAGGTAGTTTTTCAGCATATTTTAAAATATAAACGACAAACAAGTACTGAACAAGCACTGTTCAATGGCTGCAACTACTGTACTGGCCTTTTCTCCCTCTAGTGGTAAATCTGTGTTACTGTGGAAGTTTCTCATGTTGTGAGTCAGATGGTGAGTCAGTCAGTCATTCAGTGAGTGTGGGATACTGTGATTTCTATGGCTACTTCCTCCAGTAAGAGAACACAAGGCAAAGGGAAACCTCCACTGAGTATTTTTCACTTTTAGAATCATTCCAGATTGATCAGGTGACCTGAGGTGGTTATGAGTGAAAAGAACAAGGAAGTGAAGGGAATTTTTGGGAAAGTTTCAAACATATCCTCATCTCCTGAGAGCATCATTGAAACTACCACGCACAGACAGCTTTCTCTTGCTATACATGAAATCGAATGGATGTTCAAACCACAGGTTAAAGTCAAGTCAGGATTTAATATTGTGTTGTGCCGCAATGCACTGAAGGCAAACATTCATAAATGGCAAAAAAAAAGTAAAAAAAACTTGTATTTTGTAGTTGCACATTACCATTACTATTATCATTATAGAAGATTCTTGCATGGAAGCAATATCATTTGAGCCAGACCCTCTGTAGTGATTCTTTATTTAGTTCACACAGCGGTGAGGCACGCCTTTCAGATGCACGGTTTCAGATTAGAGGTGTGAACATTCTTGAGATATAGGTTGCAGAGGGTCTCAGGGTTTGGATCTGACTCTAATTTGACAGTTGCTGTGCATTTTTTAAGTACTTTGTTTGCTCATATCTTTGGTGATCCAGGCGGGCCTTTTTTGGCTACTTCTGTCTCATATCATTTTAAACAGATATATGCAAAACAGATGACAAAACTAATTTTAAAACACATGCCAGTACATATATCGTTAGCCATATTTTCAAATGTATACAGTTCATAAGGTTTTTTAAGGTTCATGTTTGTGCGCAAAATTCCAAAACAGCTGCTTAGTTTGATTTTCCATAAACAGACACCACAATGGTGACTGAGCCCACATTTTCAAAGCACATTTTCAGTATCCTGTGTCTCCTCCACAAACACCCGGCAATGCTTGTATTTGAGTGGGAATATATTAGCTGTCATATGGATGGTGACTTACCTCTGCAGGCTTCTGTTCCAAAGGAGCTTTGTGTGACTCAGAACATGTTCCGAGAACAGGAGTACATGCTGATCCACAATGCCTGCAGTCGGCCCTGCGTTTGTGAAAGTGACATGGTTGGCTTGGGCCCACCAAAGGGTCTGACCAGCCTTTGACTGTGTGTCTCTACAAGGACAGCATCAATGTAAGCGGTGTTAGCAGTGACCACATGACAAAGGTAGGTTTTGTAAATGAAACAACAAAACATTGAGAACCAGCACAGGAAAACTTCTACCACTCACTACTACCAGTTTTCAGTACTTTCTGTACTGAATATATGTATATGTACTGAATATAACAATATGTATATGAACATATACATGTACATATTCCTGGGGAAAAACAAGTTCTATGTCTACATCCATATATGTGTATACTTTCACAGCATTTCAGTATGTATCTATATTGGTGTACTATAGTGTACTAGGCGTACTTTCAAATCTACATTCAGTCTGCTGACCGTGACATGACTTATATAAAGCATTCTTAAACATTGACTGCGCTTTATGACGGCTAACATGAAGTTCTGTAGCATTTCTTGCCAAAAGGAATCCGCAACCGGAACTGAAGTTTTGGAACTGCTCGGTTGCGACATGATGTATGACCTGGATTTGACTGCAAACGGAAATATGTCTCAAGCAGGCTTATTTCTCCAAATGTAAATATGTCAGAACTTATAACTGCAGTGTAAACTGTTGAAGACGATATTGTAAACTTGTGAAATGGTATTTTTTTCTATTCGATTCCTTAAGCCTGGGCGATGGTTTATTTAATTTAAAAGCATTTAGCACCAAAATTCGCAAACACCCTCCGAGCCAGATGAATGATTCTCACAGTTTTGAAGTGTGAGAAGTGAAATGAAGAGGAAGCGTGTCTTCGGCACAGAGTGCTCACACATTTTGGTTTCGGTGTGAGTAATCCTTCCTCTATAATATTTCCACTTAAGGCTGAACTTTTTAAGGCTCAAAATGCCCACGGTGCTCATGAACGTTAGGTCACTCTCACAAATCTCCGAACCACTTAAGATCAATGACGCACGTGTATATTGCATATAATGTATAGTATATAAATCGCAGTTGCAGTGTGGGGGGGCTTGTTCCTTCACTTCAGTATGATGGTGAAGTGCTTTGTCTTACACTGTGAGAGTAGGATTTACGTTTTCTCATTTCCTGTTCTACATCATGTGTTCAGAAAGCTGCTAAAATAATACAAACTGCTGATATTTGATGCTACAAGGACAGAACACATTGTGTGGTCATGGCTGAATTAGGGCATAAATGTTGTTTAAAATTTTTAAGGCCCCAGGTTAAATGTGGTGTCATTGCATTCAATCCCATGCCCTTGCAGCAGTTATCTAAAATCCTTGTTGCTGGTAACAATTGGATTGAAACTCGTGAATGAAAATAAGACCAGAAAATTACACTTAACATCTAAGCGTTTCATCATCTGGAGAACCAAAGAGAACTGCTCATGGTCCAGACCTCTGCAAGAACTTCAAAGGAACTCTGAGCTATTGTTGTGGGTGCGTCTGGCTTAAAATCAATTTAAATCTCAGATGGAATATAAAATAGGGTGCTGGATTGTTAGGTTTTCCTATTACAGGCATCTTAGTAACAGTTACTTGTTTTGAAATCAGCGTCAAAACTACCTCCTGCTTGACCTTGCCGCTGTGGAAAAAATGGGAAGCTTTTTCAGCTTGACTGTTGTTAAACCATGACTGTGTTTGGATGGCTTGGAGCAATTCAACAGACTTTTCATACAGGAAATAGTTTTGCAGAGAATTGCACTTGTGTGTATTGAATTGAGAATTGCACTTTGTGCGTATTGACACAAATAGCAAAAAATTTGAATGTGCCTATTCCTATGAGCTATCCACAAAAATAGAACACACACAGCAACATCAATACTGTTAATTCAACACTGTATGTGTGAAAGTGTGACAATATAGAACACTAGTGTTGAATTAACACTATTGATTTTGTTGTGCACAAAAAAGTCCTTGATGCTCAGAAGGCTAACACCAGTGTTTCAAAGCCGTAAGCCTTCACTGGTAGCCAGTGAAGGGAGAAGGGAAAAGTTAAATATTCACAGCGCTTACATTACATTATTCCCATTTCGCAGATACTCTTACCAGACTGACTTACATAGGTTACAGTTTTATCCATTTATTTGGATATTTACAGAGGCGAGTCTGGGGGAAGTATTCTGCCCAAGGGTACAGCAGCAGTGTCCCGGAGGGGAATCGAACCAGCAGCTTTGCAGTTATAAGCCCTGATCCTTACCACTATGCTACACTGCCACCCTGTTACAGAAACACAGAATGGACACAGACATATTTATGATCATCACACAGCACTTCTCTCCATTATTTTATAGTCCATTTTTAAAGGCTGTCATGAGTTTTTGACCTGCTTGAACTTTACATGGGAGAGGGTAAATAATCCATCACTCATTAAATAAATGAGTCAGTGATCATTTTGCTCTTTATTATCATATCACCACATATCACATATCCTTACCGGCAGCCAGTCCAGATGTCCTAACATGGCTGTGGAATTTTATTTCAGGCTTTAAATTTTGCATTATTTCTGTACAGAGAATAAATGGGGGGAGCACGGCAAATGCATAAAGGATGGGTTAAGGTGTGTGTGTGTGTGTGTGTGTGTGTGTGTGTGAGTGTGAGAGAGAAAGAGTCACAGAACACAGGACAGTCTCAATGTAACAAGCATGAAGACCCATGCAGAATGCACTGAAAGCATTTTACACACACCCCAGAGATGAAAGAAACAGCAGAAAAGATAAGGATAATACAGGCAGTGGTGACCCAACCAAACGGCCCCCGTGAAATCCGCCCGCAGGTCAGTACACAGGCCGGTCAGATCAGCAGGTCAGGAATCTGGCAACCCAGGAAAAGGCAAAGGAGGTCACAGGAGGTCAACCTCAACGCTGAGTCAGCCACGGGTTACAGAATATGGCTGCCGTGCAAATGTATTCTGTGCCTGGGATCGGACACTTTTTTTTAACTCTTTGATTTACAACCCCCACTTTGCTGGACAACAAAGACAGACCCCCCCGAAATATTTTACAAGCCTCTAGAACCCTAGAGGTAGTAGTGCACATTGCTTTACAAATGACTGACATTACCAAAAATGTATAGTTTTGTTTAAGAAATTTGCTTAATTATTCTTAAACATGCTTAATCTATACAAGCATAATTAGGCATTATGCAGTCAGAGTCATCTATATGCTGTTATACTATATACTTGTAAATGAGTATTCATTATTTTATACCATAGACTGATGTCTGTATAATTTTGCCAGACATCTTTGTATCTTTGTGTAGTCTCGATGAAAGAATACAAACCCACAGACCATATGTTCATACTTTGAACTTCACTGCAAGTCATTCCATAATTCTTTCTGACTGTCAGGCGGCCACTTTGATTAAATATTTCTTAATTGCAATTAATTATAAACAAGGGGGAACGAAAACAGGCTGTTGTTCTGGGTTGTGATCCAGCATTGGAAGTCTCCAAGGAGATGACATCATGAGCCTGACAACCTGTGATTGGATGGTGGCACTCATTCCACGGTTGCTCTTGTATTGCAGGGGCCCCATGGGGTTTAACTTCAAGCTGTTCCATCTCTCTCTGTTTATCTGGGATCAGTGATCGACAGGTACACCAGCACTGATCAAAGATCAGTCGAGATCAAGGGAGCAGGGAGCGAAAGGAGAAATTTGGGAGGCGGCCAGGCTCTGTCTTTGTGGGCCTCGCACAAAACGGCTCATTTCACTTCTCCCGTTATCGCGCCGTGTGAAATTAAAGTCTCCCAAAGAAATGCGCTGCACACCACTAAACATGTAAGGAGGCAAGTCCACGGCTGATGAAAAAAGCGGAAAATCTTTTTAAGCTAAACACATCATTGTTTCCGCCTCACAGTGGCTGCACAACCTTATCAACCCGGTTGTCATGAAAGAGAGACTATTCCAGCCAGAACCGGGTGGGAAGTCTATTTCCACCAAGGTGCATTTATGTGTTGAGACCTTTGTGCCGTCTGTTTGAACACCTGAGAGAAGAGAGTGAGACACTCCGTCCATCTTCCTTTATCTGCCTGGACTGGCTTAGTTCCCAGGAGGTCCGGCGGGGGGGGGGGGGAGACGGTCCAACACCCTGAGATAGAGTTGCTAGTTTGGATTCACGGTGGGGAGAGAAAGCAGAGGTATTGACACTGACAGCAGAGTCTGGTAAACAGTGTTAGTCCCTGGGGTCTATAGACCCCCTCTATGCGCTGCCACACACCACTCTTCATCTGAGGTCTGCAAACACACTATGCATACAACAGACTTCATTCCAAAGCACGTCATTGGAGTAAATATATTCTGCTTTATGTCAAGGGGTTGTACTGTGCATTGTTTGAAGTTTCTTTTTTAATTGGAAAATTGCTCTTTGGAAAATTGCTTCTTTTCCCTAAACCAGAAACCATTCAGTTCAAAGGAATTCTGCCAATTTGTATTATTGTGTTCTTAGTCATGAAGCAGTTTTCTCATGCTGAGAAAATGAACTATGTTATAGATTTGTAGGCATAGGTTGGGGACATTGTGGCGCTTGTGAACTCTTTGTGACTTTGTGGGATTTATTTTCCCATAAAATTTGTGGTGCCAGTCCTAGTTTAGGGGGACCCTAAAGACCTACCTAGTTTTTACAGTGGTTCTGAAGGGTTCAATCATCCATTTGTTTGAAAAAGACCCTTTATAATCTTGTCAGTAGAAACACATACCATTTCCAAATAAATGCTGACAGCATAGCATTTACACATAAGAATGCAGCTTGGGATGATCGTCAAAGCAGAGTATCTATCCAACAGTTTAACACCAGCCAGGTGTCCAGGAGAGGATCAGGAGGTATAATGCTTGTTAAACTGAAAAATATCCATATTTATTTTGGTGTATTACTACAACTTTTAATATGAATGTATACACAATATTTGTAGAGTGCTCTGTTTGGCACATATGCACTCCACATGGTGATTTTATGCAACTCTCACCAGGCATGTTATCAAGCCAGATTTATTACGCTCGTAACCAATTTTCATATGTAAGTTTATATGACAGCAATTGTCGCTTTATTTACGTATGTTTCCCATACTACTCTCACAAAGAAGACTCAGCTGGAACTTGAAATTTTAAAATTTTATTTTGTGAGTATTGTTTTAAAGTTCACTCTTACCTGGTCGCAATTTAATTACAAACAGATCAAGATACTTGACAGGGGAACGCATCGTAATGTTTCCTGCATTAGAATATCTCATTTCAGTCTTGTACCAGCAATGCGACAATAAAAACATGATTAATTGATAAAATGTAATGAAGTGGAGAACTCACATTCTGTCAAACATCCCAAATATATTTTTATTATTTAGACATCCCCACATTTCTCCAATTTGTAGACAAGACAGCTTCAACAGAAAATCGGGCAGAGTGATTCTGCAAGAGACTCATTTGCGCTGAGTGTGATGTTTGGGTTTATGCCGCATTTATGGCAACTGCCCGCCATCTGTTCTCAGACTCGAAAGCGTTTAGAATCACGCTGTAGGTCCCCGTGTCACGTGAGAAGCATGAGCCATTACACTGTAGAGCACCACATCACATGAATCATGCTAGTCATTATACTGTAGCACCAAGCATCACATAAATCACGTTCGTCATCATATCATAGGGCCGCACAATTAAATCACATAAATCACGCAGCTCAACAGAACGGCTCGCCGTCGCCGAGACGAGCTGTCGATTTTGGCTCGCGAGAAGAAAACGTTCCTGAAATTGGCGGCGAATGAGTGCCAGAGAAAATCACTGTCAGTGGCAGCTTCTATCTATTGAAAGAGGTCAGAATGATTTCGATTACCCCCTTTCTTCCCCTCTCCCCAACCACACTACCCCACTCTTACCAGTCAGGTTTCTTCCTGTCTCCACAGAAGACTCCGCCTCTGGGGGCTTCCTAAGGTGTGTTGCCACCGCAGGGGTCACTGTGTGCTCAGTGCTGAGGTTTCACTCTCTATAATCAGAGACTCCCAAAGGCTGGGGAGGTCCATCATGACCACCTGCTGTCTTAACTGACAAAACAAAGAGTTGGGGTGGAGATCCCAGCCCTCTGGCTGGTGTTAATCCAGAGTGGGTGGAAATTGTGTGGAGGCAGCCCCACCTCCATGACACCCACCCACCACACCACACAGAGGAAGGCTGTGTACCCCTGGTTGTGGGAGGTCACAGTCGTAACAGGTTTTGGGTTCCAGCCAAACGCCTTACCAACTAGATTCAACTAATCATTCATTCTGTGAAACTGGTTTTGCTCACCTCCATATGAGTTGCAAAGGCAAACCGTCGTGCTCCAAGGTGCTGATGGGATATTTTCTCCTGAGTCTAACAAGACCTCGTCTCCTGTCAGCATTGCTGCGGAACGTTGCCTTCTGGTCGCCTGTTGAATTCGTCCCGGTTCTGGCAGTGTCATTGCTGTGAACGGAGAAGGGAAAATCGGCTGGACCGCAGCCCTGATGTGGAGGGTTACGTTGTACCACTGTGCCGGTTCGGCCAGAGCTGAGTCACGCAGTCGGTTAGCGGAGCCTGTCACATTCCTGGCAGCTCATTCTTAGATAGGAATCGTATTTTCAGAGCAGCTCCTCTGACAGGGATGATTTTTAGAAACCCGCAAAGAGGCAGAAAGAGTCGCAGGGACTGCAGTCAATCTCCTTGGGAGAGGATTGTGAAATAGAGCTTCACTGTCCCGGCAGAAGTTTCAGCTGACCTACATACAGAAAAGAATACCTTACTGCTCCACTATTAGACAGAATTCAAGGGTCTCTGCGGTAAACTGGAAATATATTCTTGTCACGCAGTGTCTCTCGTGATAATCAAATGGATTGGTCATTTGAATTAAAAAGAAATTAATCTAGGTAAACTCCGTTCATCGCCCTTCAAAAAAGAAAAAAAAAGCGAGTCTGTGGAAACAGGTAATTTGTGATCAAGGGACTCATTCATCACAGCTGTAAGGGCTGCGAGAGTGCCATTATCGGTATTCATCATTAATTATGTAATTCATCATATAATTATGTAAAATAATGGCGTGTTTGAAATGATTTCTGTACATTCTGGTTTGGTTTGGTCCCTGCGTGTGGCAATGCATTGGGATTCTGCACACACACCCACCACCACCACCACTGAAATGTGCACTCACCTCAGAACAGAACATGATCTTCTATTCGGGATACAATACAGACTTATTGTTATAGCAAATGCGGTGTTTAGCATAAGTGAATTTGCAATCAAAGTGATTGTACAATGGAAATACAATACAGACTTATTGTTATAGCAAATGTTGTTTAGCATAAGAGAATTTGCGATCAAAGTGCTTGTACAATTGACATTTTAAAAAGAGAATTAAAAACACATATTGGGCAAAACTTTGAAAAATGATCCCACTACCCATTATTCAGCAAGAGAGTTAAATTCCTGGAAAATAATGAAATGTTAAAAACTGTAAAAACTGCAAAATAATAAACACGTTAAGACAAGGAACTCATTGCAACTTTAGATAAAGCCTCTCTAAAAATGAACAGATGAACGAACATGTTGATGTGTTAAACACGTTAATACATTAAGCACGCTTAAGCGATGCTTCTCTGTTAACAAATGTACAGTTTGCTACCAGAGAAGGGAGGGCTTTGTCAGACAGAAACGAAACCTCATTTTGCACAGAAGGCCAGTGCCTGTCCCCTTGCGGCTCACGGGAGCGCCCCGGGAAGCGGGGTGAAAGAGGAAGGGCTTTGCACTGGGGCTCTGGTCCAGGGCCGTGTGTGTAGAGGCTGGAGGCTCAAAGCTTGAGGGGGAAAGGTTTTGAGGTTGAGTCCCCTTAGGCAGAAATTTTAGGGTCCCTACAAGGGCCCCTTAGGCTCCCAGCCCTTTGCTGGCAGAAACCTCTGTCATCTTATTCCCCTTTTCTTATCTGCAGGGAATATCATCACACCTCTGTTGCTACTGCACCCCACAGTCTGTGCAGAACCAAGGAAAGAGAAATGACCAGAAACGCACTGCATGTTGTTATCAGATCAGGGGATTCCCTGTGATATGAACCTAATTAAGCAGTTGCTCCAGTCTGCGGCTGAGTGTGTGGACGTACTCTGCTAGATTGAGGATCAAGAGAAATATACCTTTTTTTTTCCAGCTGCAGTGGAGAGATAAATATGCACCGCGTACTGTAGCAAGAATATATTTGGGGGTTCTCTGGAGACTAAGGGGGAGACCGGATGGTGCTGAATTAATGATGAGGCAGGAATGAAAATGGTGTGAAGTCCAAGGTTTGTGCAGCACAGTGCAGTAGGCAGAAATATAGTGGTTTTCATCTTCGCTTTTTTGTCTCCTCTAAACTTCTGTATTTCTGTTTGCCACACCAGATAAATCTGGAAGAAAAAAAATTGCAAATTATCTTTCATTTCTGTCACAATAATTACCTGAGATGAGCTCTCAGGCTAATTTAATTCCTTTCACATTCAATTTCACCTAACTCAAAGAATCATGGGAGATCACTTGGCTGTGTGAATGATTCCTTTGGACCCTGTCATCAGGGCATCCTTAGTGTTTTACAAATGCTAATTAACACAGAAATACTTCCAGCTCCACAAACTGAATGGGTCTACAAAGGTCTTTCCATAAAATTCATAAGCATAGCTTGCTAAAATATATTACATCAAGACTGGTACCATATGTTAAGCCCGAAGAGGTAAAACTTGAAAATTTCTTATAGTTTTGGTTAGGAAATTCACAAAGCCACAGAATGAGATCCAATATAATTCTGTGTCCCCTTTTAGTTTCATTGCAGTTGGAACATCTGTTTTTTGTCTTTGCGGTTACATGGGAAGAACAGAGAAATTAATGAAATCGCCCAGACGTTTCTCCATGGGGAAAATGTCTGCCTTTTTTGAGGAATTAATTGTTCTTCAGGAATTTAAGATTGGATACGATGGAACAAATTCTTTAAACGGCTCTTCCATTGTTCCTCCTGTGCTGCTCATTTCAGATATGGAAGCAGACACCCTTGTGAAATGAGTAGATCCCATTGTTCTGATACACTGCCAGATGTGGGTGTTTTCAGTCAATGGATTTTTATGTCTTGGAAATAAAGCCTGCAATTAAAATAACACTGTGAAATTTTAGGGCATTCTATGTCTGTGCAATATCAACACAAATCCCTTAAAAATGTAGAAATGTACAAGAATAAAGGCATGGGTTTCCTTGTTCTACTGTTACTTTATACAAAGATTCGGTTCATTTGCATCTGACACACACACAAACACACACACACCTAATATACACATGCACACATATAGATAAATACATACATACACACACTTGTGTGTCACAGTTATGTAACAAGACATCTTAATTACAGTTTTTGTTCAGAGCAAGAACCATAAAAAAACATATTTTCACAAAAAATAACTTTCGGAGAAGTACAGCAGGCCTGAAATAATACCAACCCTATGTCAACCTCTTACAGACATCGGAGAGGAGGAAGGAAGACAAAAGTGTGGAAAGCACAAGTTTCGTTAGTAAACAAACTCATTGTTGTGCGTGTGTGCCCAACAAGTCTAATATGACCAATGTAGTGTTTTGAGAAGCGAGAGCGCATTAAAAGAGGCGGTGTGGTGTCAGAGAACATCTCTTTAAATTAAACCTCCGTGCCTGTTAGCGATCCTCTCAGCCCCCTTTGAAATTGGAAGCCAGATGAGCATATCGGCCCTCTCCTTATCAGATAGCCGGCTATAACTCAGCGTCAGAATCTTAACAGCGGCCGCTCGCCTGCGCGCGTGGCAGCATTTAGTACCTGTTACAGACTCGGCTAATCGTGTGCTAGCCATATACCCTGTGCTCGCCATGTGAATCTTTCAAGGTCTGGATAAAATCCAGTTTGGCGTAACAACATTTAATGCACAGTGCTGTGTTTACGTTGGCTGCTGCCCATCGGTTAGCTTCCTGCGAATGATCCTACACTCGCTTCACATCGACAGCGGCACGGAATGTTGAACGCTGGGTCTAGAGATTGTTGAAAATAATATTTTGGCATAGTCTTCACGTGGGATGAATACGTTAATGAATTAATTAAAAGGGAATAAAGCGTGTTTGTGTCTAAAAGTTGCGCAATTTCCACGGTTTCGATATGCATCTTGCTGAGTTTGCATCAAGAAAACTGAACCACTATGGTTCGATTGTATCGAAACAGATTAATTGTACCAGCAACATGTACTGGAATGCGCAGGATACCACTTGAGAAATTTAGGACGGTAGGTTTTCTCCGCACTGTTCCTTAGTCTCTTAAAGCGATTGCATGCAGTTGAGAGCATTCAACGCAATCGCTGTCAAAACGTGCAAATATCTCGGAGAAATTGTACAAAGTACCAATCATATCAGCGCACTCTGAATTCAATTTGTTTTACGTACTCATCCGATCATACAGTTCATTTATAAATTAACATGCATATACTGCGCGGGGGGCTTAAAAGACGAACAGGTATGAACAGACCCCATGCATATTACTGAATAGTAATAGCCTACGTCTTTAGCGTTTTATATTGAAATGCCTATAAACGATTAAAACAGTGATAAACGTTGATATAGTGGAAAACGACAGCGCTTCGTGTGTTCTTAGACGCGAATGTAGAGTATGATGGCAAACAGCAACGTGTCTCCTGTGACTTCTGAAAGCACACAGTAGATTGTTGCCTCTTCCGTTGAATTGCAAGTTGAGCGAGTTGCAGTCCCTTTCGTTACGCTGGCGGTGCGAATGTGCGCCTGTGTCCTGCCGCTCGCAAAAGAGAAGTGATGATTACGAGTGAGAGCTGAAAAGCTGTATCGGGTACTAACGAGGATCAGTCACTTTTGCATATGACAGTCTAACCAATCAGCGAGATCGCCAGTGTCTCAGCTGTAGCGGCGATTCAGCGCACCACATGACAGAAGGGGAGTCGTCGTAATTTAGGGGAGTTGCCCATGGTAAGGCCTTTCTACAGATGTTTGTATCACCAACTCGTGTCTTGTCAGACGTCAGGCCGAACGGAGGGCACGGTGAGCGGCGCGGTCTTGATACAGTTACGCTACCGTCTTAAAAAATAAAACAAAACGCGGTTCAGTCTCGATATCTGTTTCCTCTTATTGGCAGCAGAGGATTACTTTGCCGTGGTCTTCATTTTCTGGGAATTTTGCGAAACGGGAATTGTTTTTTGACTTGCGGTTGGCTCCTTGTGAGGAAATGGCAAAGGCAGCGTCTGGGAGAGGAACAAGACTGGGGAAGGACGTAGGAAATCGGAGCTAAATGACACAGGATGCAGGCGACCTGAAACACATAAGGAAGAATTTCTTCAACGTTAAGACATTTATTTTTTGCTTTCCTTCACCTGAGCAAGAGAAACCCTTGAGGAGATTTTTCTGGTTTTATTTTTTCCTTACAACTCAAGGATGCATTGTGGATTAGTGCTTCTCATTTTAACCAACTGTTTTATTGTCCGAGCTATTAGTGGTAAGTGGCAACTACAGATTTTTTTTATTTATGAATGTCTGTGTGACAACCAAGGAGCACTACTATTTTTGAGAAATGCTTGTGTAAGTCTGTGGATCGTTTTGGACGGGTTGTTACAATTCACTGGAATGTCTTCCCTTCGTTAGAATACACAGTGCTACCTCAGCGCATCGGTTTAAAGACAGTAGCAGTTCTCAACGTTTGGGAACTACTCCGTAAACGCTCAAAGAACCTTATTTAAGATTTTATCTTACGTTACCTGATACTTCAACTCCCTTTATCTTGCTGTATAGCCGCGACCTCTCCAGCTCTTGGTGCAACTAGCTTAAAAATCAAATCTCTCTTAAACTTGAGTACTTTAGTTTGTATGCATTCGAAAATGTCTGTAGCATGTAGGTGTATATGTGTACTATACGAAGAATTACGGCGTGTCAAATTTTATAGACGGGATTTGTGCTTATAAATGCATTATACCTGGCTATATCTACTGTTATTCTTGACGCGAGACTTCAGCGATGATCATAATGTGTATGCACTATAGATTTTCAAACTGTAACATTAGCTGATGCTAGTTAAAATATTGTGGACAAGCAATTATTGACAAGCCAGATACACTATTGATAGGCTTGTAAATCATTAAACAGCCGCAGAACAGCAGATATCCGGCGTTGTCATTTTTGTATTGATTGTTTCGAGAAAGGTTAGGCTCCTGTAGCGTGATCTCACGCCAGGTCCCTTTGTCACCGAAGATTTGAAATTAACCTTGTCCTCCGTTTCCTAGCAGTGTCCTGTTTAATTTGACGGGCAAACCTGTGTCACCGTTCATTTCTGACGGCAAATTATGGCACTTCATTATTCTCCGCCCAGACCGAAGGGGTCTCAGTCATTAGCCGTAGTTCGTCCCAATCAGATGTCGGTGGAACAGCATTTCACAGAAATGAAGTCTAAATGTAAAACGTGACATTTCGAGCAATTTTAAAGAATGATCTCGACTTGGAGTGATAGAGATCATATCATTTCATTGGTCCATTGTTTCAGCTGTGATCCGACTTACAACGCCTGTGATAACAGTGATAATGGCGAAGGGTTGATGGATTTGTATTCCACAATACATAGACTAAATGCTTTTGAATACGAAATAGGTTATCGAGATCATTTCAAACCTTTAGGCCTCATGCTTGATCATGGACAGGGTACATACTCAGTTCTAAACATCTTATAGCCCATTGCCCTCTAATGTTTCTTGTTGGTAAATAATGAAACAAGTCCAGAGATAATGTTTAAAAGTAATCATCTGGTGTGAATGGAGCTGCTCAAAGAATGTAGTGAGCCCTTCTCACAAACCGTAGCCTTTTAGTCAGTATAGGCTATCCGAACGAGGGAAGGCCAAATTCACCGATCGTGATCGAGGCAGGGATGTCGTTAGTGCAGCGGATGCTGAATGTGAAGGCTGTGTTTTCGAACGGGACGGTTAAGTTTTAATGTTTAGCAAAGCATTTTTGCTAATTACGAATAATTGCTGAACGAGTTGTAATGACTTCACGGCAGCAATTCTGAATAACTTTGATGTGTCAGAATATTTTCTCCTAAATTAATCTTGTTGACATCTTTTTATTGAATATTTACTGCTAGTCTGGGGTGGGGAAGATCAAGGATAATTAAACCTAGCGTAGCGTAGGCTACTAATTATATGAAATATCTATTCAAAAATGTTCTTTGTGTTTCAGTGTATACATTGTCTAAAGTATTGTTGTATTTTGTGTTCCGTGAGTGGAAAGCTCTTGCTCTTGAAATGCCTCATTTTCGGACGTGTTTGTCGTAAATGTTAATGGAAAATAAAGAAGCATGGCTATAATTTTCAATTATGTATATAATTAATGTTCCGTGATAAAACACAAGTATTAAAATTATTCATTTTTTCTTTTTTTCAGATAAATGTGGAGATAACATCGTAATTACAAGCGCTAGTTATCTGACTTCACCTGGATATCCAGCGTCATATTTACCATCTCAGAGATGCGTGTGGGTGATACAAGCACCGGAACCCAATCAGAAAATTTTAATCAACTTCAACCCTCATTTTGACCTGGAGGACAGAGAATGCAAGTAAGTGCCCTCATGAACGCATTTCTACGTGAAACTGCGCCATCTGCTGGTCATAAATACAAACCTTGGCGCAGCGCAATGAGACAATTATATCATTAGACAGCCGCGCTTTTGGATTCCTATAGATTGCATTTTTTTTTTTTTTGCCATTTTTACAGTATTATATGGCTTCATGCAAAAGTGTAAGTGATTTTTTAAAAATCTATTAAGCTGTATATCAATTATTGTCTAACTCGTAATGCAGGGTCAGATTCCTGCCATACTCGGGTTGTGTCTGCGGGTGAATTTATCTCTCTTGCTTTTTTTTATATTGTATCGCCGTGGTCGGCTGCTTCTGCTCCGCTTCGTCGGCCGTGAAAGCACAGCGTACCTTTGTTTATTCTGGAAGGTCCGAGCGCATGTGCCTCGTTCCAGTTAATTGTGCCACTGTACCTCTGCCCACAACTCGAGGGCCCACACAAAGCCCAGCGTGTTCACAAAATACCATAAATTACTCTCTTTATTACGGCCTCTTTACATTTTAATGCTCTGTAAATGTGTGTAAATCATGGCTCTGGTGACTGCTGCTGTCTAGCAGATGGGAGCCTGCGACTACTATCGGATCGCGTTTCGTCACCGAGGGACTAATAAAACTTTGAGGGAGCCGAGGACGCTGACAGATACTGCAGGGGGGGTCAGAAAGGAAACAATTCTTTTTGTTAATGGAATCAGGCAGGAATGTATTTCCTGTGTAAAAAGAAAAAGGAGGAGGGAAAAGGCACTGTTAACCGGAACACTCCCCAGCCCCTGGATTGTAAGTCTTTCAGTAGGTTTTTGAGTCCTCCTGTTTGCGTGTGTGTGTATGCGCGTCTTTAACGGACATAGCGGCCGGTCCCTCTGCCCGTCCTCCTCAGCTGTTCTTATTGCTCTTGGAAGAAAGTCAAAACGTGTGCCGTGCCAAACGAGGCACCTTGGGTGGCAAACCACAGCTTTACAGGATACTCTGACAAACTAACTTAGCGGACGTTGTGGTGTAAGTCGGCCTCACCAGCACCAAAAAGCTCTGCTTTGCTCTAACCAAAGACATTTTGTGTCAGCTTGAGATAATTTCTACCACTTAATTGTTAATGTCTCTCAATGTGTACTTAGACAGACTGTTGCTGTTTTGAATAGAATTTGTTTTGTTTTTTTTTTTTAGCTTTAGTTTTCAGTTCTGGTTCTTTCCTCTCGTAAATTTCTGAGGGGAAATTTTTTAACTTTATGTGGCTGAACAGAGAGACAACTGTTCTCGTTTTTGCCTCCCAGTGTTTGGTTGAAAGTTCAGTGTCCATTCTCTGGGATAAAGTTTGCCTCGTTAATTCCCCGATGGTGCGAGGGAGACCTTGTGCTTGCAGCGCGGTTTCTTTGTAATGTAGCTTCTGGATGTCCAGCCACAGCTTCACTGGTATGGAGGCCACATAATGGAGACGGATGGTCCGAATTCCTTCCTTATCAGATAGTTAGAATGTCAGTGGGGCTACAAGGCCTTCCTTAGTGCGCTGCTGTAATTCAATTGGCGGCAAATGGAACACACATGCCCCAAGTGCCGCGATACCCAGCCTGTAATGAACAACCTGAGAGAGGCTCACTCAGCGTCCACTTGTAAAACAAGCACGGGCCGCTGCCGCCCTCGCTCCGGCGGGCTCACAATGACACGGCCTGTCTGGGAAACATTTGGCTCGAATGGAACCAAGGGCCGGGATGCGAGCTCGGTTTATTTGTCTGCGATCCCTTAGGGACTTCCTGCGCGGGGTTTGTGTCACACGGAGTTGCTCAGAAACCTAACAAGGTTAGAAGGGAAGTCTGTTGGAGGCAAATATTTGAACTCAATCTCTCCCAGTGTCTCAGATGTAATGAGCAGCTTCCCTGTAACGCCAATGGACAGAAATATAAATAACCTCAATAAACCTTTTGTGCTGACACCCTTTTCTCAATCCCTTATGGTACTGTAACCAGCTGGAGGCAGACTGGCTTGCAGAAATGTTTTTTTTTTCTGTATGTATTATTAGTGTCAAACCTCCACCGAACATTTGAGCTTGTTAAAACAACACTCTTTGAGCGTTTATCTCTGACCTCATTCCTGTGTATAGTGTGTCCTTTTTGTTCTTGAATCCTATTTCAGAGCACAGATTCCATAGACTTTCACGGCATTATGGTTTATTGATTGAGGATTTTCTCGCCAAAAACCAAATGGTTATGTCTCCTGCAAAATGTCTCTGCAGAACTATTCCCTTGTTGGTCTTGGAAATGCTACCGTGAGTATTTTGTGTTAGGGAAGAGAGGTGGGGGGAGTCTCTGAAGATATTTGGGAGGGCTACAGGGTTTTTCCTTAAGGGACAAATGCAAGGCCTGAAATTAGGCAGATGTTTTATTTCAGTTTCAAATCAGTAGGAAGTGGAGGGAGAGATGTTGGGATGGTCCAGAGATGCTATAAGTTGGATCAGCTTTGGATTGGCTAGGCAGATTTAGCCTGTACGTTTTACTGTTTGAGTGCCATCAGTGTAATGTCAAATCTCCTCAGTGTAAGCAGGCCTTTAGAGATTGCTTGGCAGTAATTCACTGTGAAGTTGCACCTACCAGAGCAGACCTGGCATTGAGGTTAATGGAAACCAGAGGTAGGTGAACCCTGTGCTGCGGCAATCTTCCAGGGTCTCCATACACGTTATTTACAGCTCAGAGCAGCAAAGCATGATCCATCCTCTCTAGAGCAAGGCGAGCCATATATCAGGTCGCACAACATGTCTGGTGACAACCATGCTCTAAACTGAGATAATGTATGTGCACAGGTTGACCAGTCACAAGGAGCTGGAGTTTCTCCCACTCAATCAGCATGGCAGGAATTTCTCATTACATAGACAACAACTGGGGAACAAGCAATGCTCCACGCCGGCGTCCGTGCATGTGTTATCTCAGTTAAGTGCACTGTTATGACCGGAGCTACGTAAGGATGGCAGTGTAGCATAGTGGCAAGGAGCAAGACTTGTAACCAAAAGGTTGCTGGTTCCATTCCCAGCTGGGGCACTGCTCCTGTACCCTTGGGCAAGGTACTTAACCCAGAACTGCCTCAGTTAATATCCAACCTATGTCAGTTGCTCTGGATAAGAGCATCTGCTTAATGCCAATAATGTAATGTAATGGCTGAAGGAAGTTAGCCTGCCACAGCTTGTTTGTGAGACGAGGGGACAACTGGCACACCTTCTCTCCCCCCGAGGGGCCCCGGAGCCCGGGGAGCGGTGCTTACGCTCTCCCTGATCCGTGGAGACACTGCGCACACTTACCCCTCCCTCACGGCTGCCGCAATACAAGCAAACACGCCGGAGCGCACTGTGATCTCACGTCACGGAGGCAAACAAACACACAGGAGAAGCAGGCGTCTTCTTCACTAAAACACTAATCTAAATAAACATTCTCCAGTCTTCATGGCGCTTTGGAAGAGACCTGTACTTAATGATGTTTATCAGGCAACATATTATTAGCGAGTATTCAGAGTTGTCATCTGTACACCGTACAGACATCCCTGTGGCAGAACATCACTTCCGAAATCTCAGTTCCTGTCAGCCACGAGCAGTGTGATGATGCTGTATTAAAATTTACTGAAACTCAGTGTTTGTTTTTGTTGGACCACCGTAGTTGTAATAATTTGCCGATGGGTAGTGATTCACTGTGTTAGTGACTGGAGCATTAATGGTTCCGTAAAAAAGAAACTAAGAACTGGGATTTGGCACCATCCAAAGCAGTTTACAGTAACGAAAGCTTGAAAGCAGTTTCCCCAAATCATCCAGACAGGCACGGTTGGTCCTACGTGTTGCAGGTGTCAGCCGGGCACAGAGGAAGGAGGTCATTTCGGATCCACGCCGCGGCGACGTCAGCGTTCGTTCTGTACGGGAAGATTCTGCTTAGTAAGTGCCGAGGCATTTCCTCACAGAAGCGTCGCTGTCTCCCAGTCGGAGGGGGTGGACACCGTGAGCCACCGAAGAGGAACACTCATGACAGGAAGTTAGAGAACAGACAGAATGACAGGTCAGCCAGAGAGAATGAGTAATAAATGATGCATTGAAACATAACAGTAATCATACAATACAGCAGATATTAAAGCTGGCAAACTACACAAAACAGTATTGTTACACTTTTAGGCAGAAATACCCCAAACAGATGATTCTTTGTCAGGTCCTGTGTTTGGGGCGCGCATTCACATGTATTCGTTTTGCAGACGCTCTTGTGCAGAGTGGTTTCCACAGCAAGATAGTACAGGGGGCTGGCCCAGTTTTCAGCAGTAAAGCGTCCCTTCGCCGGTGAAATTGTCTCCTTTGGCTTTACTCAATCATATGATTCATCCATATAGAACTTGTTCCAGGGTGCCAGGCCACCAGCTCAACCTGCCCAGGCTATGAGAAGGAGCACAAACAATAGGCAGTGATAAAATTTAAGCTGTTAAATATGCACTGCTTTATGTTTTTCAAGCCATGTCAGCGGCCTGTTTCTGGACTCCAGGCTGTGTCACATTAATGGGAGGTGACTACTAAATGAATTTAGTCAGTGGGCCGCTGAGTGCAGATAAGTCTTTTGATGGTCAGGTCTGCCTCATGTGGGCCTGTTGCCCAGGTTATGGGCAAGTAGTTCAGCTGTTTTATTTCTTTTCTATCAAAAATGACTTTCAGGGAGGCATGACTGTGTATTTGATCATGAGATGACAACATCATTTTGATTGTATTGAAGTTACATTTTATACACTCAATATAGTTAAATAAAGCTAGTGAGGTATTGACACAGAACTGGCATTTGAATCAGTCATTTTAATGATCATGCCAGAAGTACTTTGTTTGGTCTTGTTTTGTCAGGTCGGCTCTTTGCAAGGCCTACCTGATTTTAGCATGCAGTTTCGTTGAGCCCCCTCCTCAGACAGAGGATAATAACAGCGAAATATGTGAGGCGTAATTACAGTCCACGGCCAGCTCAGCCTTTCGTGGGAGGAGGGGGAAAACAAGCAAAATCCTGTTTTAATTGATGTGGCCTGTTGGAGTCTTAATGCGCCATGTCTTGGAATGCCAGCAATGTTTAGTTTTGCAGAGTGCTTCAAATGGACTTCAGCTTTGATTGATGTGCAGGATCCCGTCGCTTGAGGCCTCTGTGACGGGTACCAGCAGCGGCCTGCTCTCAAACCCCTAATTTTTGCAGCCTCTCAATGGCTCCAATCAGGAACAAAAAAGCATATTTTGGTTACGACATGGATTGTCTGTGGTCTGTTTGTCGAGCACCAGGCCCAGGCGTTAGCTTTGTCCCCGCGGTTTGCTTGTTTGTGCAGTTTACCAGCGGCTTTCCCTCTCTGCCCCTCGCTTTGAAGTCCGCTGCAGCCAAAACAACCGGTCTCCCGGAGACAGTGATTAATGGCGCTGAGGCTGGGCCCCTCCCCGCGTAGCCGAGGGTCTTTAAGATCGGCCCGCCTTGTTGTCTTTCCGCTCCATCTTCGTGTAAATCAACGTGCGGTCTCGCCACGTTTCCTCACGGGGTCCTTATTCTCGGCGTGTAATTCTTCACGACGTCGGCGTGATGAACCAAGATGGCGCACTGACCGTAAATCGAACCCGGTCTGACATCTGCTCTTTCACCGTGGCACTGCATGGTGCCGGAGGTGCCCTTCCTCAGTGCCCCCCAACGCCGGCACAGAGAGCGCCTGCACCCCTCCCACCCGCCCCAAAACGGGGCTCCAAGGTGTCAGATTGTCGGAATGCAGGGACAGATAATTAGGGAAGGGACCGGGTCCAGTTCGCCAGCCAGGAGGGCTGTCTATCGACTGAAGAGCTCCGCCCTCATCCCGAGAGCTGGCAGGAGCGGCATCAGCGCCTCTTTAATGAGGGAGGAGTCGTTGCCAGCCCCCATCCTGGAGACGACACCGCTCGTTACGCGGGGACACGCCCCTTGGCACCTGCGCATTCAGCTGGCATTTCGTTTTTTCATACCCAGGAACAAAAAATAAAACAGTCAAAGAGGCACCAAAATACAATAAAAGAACATTCGGAGAACTCCAGCCGCGAGGATATCGCCCGAGAATGCTCCGGAAGGAAGTGTCACAGTCAGGCAATTAGTGGAATAATTAGACTGTACAACATGCGCGGTGTGATTGCTTTCCAGCTGGTATTTTCTCACAGGGAGAGATGGCCGTGTGACTGAGGGGAGTAGCAGGCTGCGTGTTTCTTTGTCCTCAGCGGCTGCCCGTCCAATGTTTCCGCCACAGAGAGCGGTCCACAGAGGCAGGGTCGACCGTGTAGCTGACCCGGTCAGAGAGAGAGGGGACTGGGGGACCCCCGCTGAGATGGGACAGACCTGCAGAGAACTGGAGGAGAGTTCAGTCAGACAGCTCCCAGCCTGGTTGTTATTTCCCCCCGTCCCCCTTCCCTTGCTCTCCGCCTCACACAGAGCCAGATAGAATCAGAGATGCTTGGATGCGAGAGGAACAGGCTTGCTTTCAGGGACCGTCTGACACAGCTCCCGAAGCTAAGATCCCCAGCGACAGTTAATTTGCGGTGGCCTCGGTTTCCACATTGTGTGTCCGTGTGAGAATCAGAGGGGCCAGCCTGTGTGTTTGGCCATGGGCACTGATGGATTTCTACACTAATGGGGCACAAATAACCGAACCATGTGGCTGAAAATGAACATAGCTGGGTGACCACATGGCAGGGAGAGGGTCACATGGCCATAGGCGGAAAGTCTGTCTTTTTTTTACCCAGTGAAATTTGCACATTGGTTTAGAAGCCCACAGACCCTGGACCCTAGTAGACCTTTGTGAAGGTTATGAGGCCTGTTAACCGATATCTCTGTCTTTCTCTCTCTTGATCCTTAACTCTCTCTGTTCGTTTTTGAGGAGCAGCCATTTATTCTGAGAGACGCTCTTCCTTAATCAGTGAGCAATGAACACACGGCTCATTAGACAAACAGGGAATTGTGCTCAGTGCTGGAATTAAAATTAACAGACTCTGTAGCTTCTTACAGACAGTTCTGTTTTTTTCATGTACATTTTCGTTTCTCCTCCTGTGCTTACTAGCAACATGTTAGTCTACACTAATCAGAACAAGAACAGTCAGGTTTGGTGGATCACGGGGACAAGATATTCATTTTTATCCCGTGAACATTCTGGTTTTTCCCAGTTTTTACACTGGATCATGATGAAATACATTGTGTAAAAGATATTGTTCTCCCTCCCTTGTCTGTCATGCCTGGTGCCAGTGCTGTCAGGCCAGAGAGTGGGTGCACATGGCGTCTGACTGAGGCTCGCCCTCATTAAAGGAGACATGGCCCGGCTCACAGCGAGAACCCGTCTGTGACGCTCAGCCCCCCGACAGACAGGGAGCAGAAGGCTGTTTTTAAACGAAGCCTCCCGGTGCACGCGTCTGCCCGTGCTTTCTGGCCGCAGGAACAGCGCTCTGTAATCTGAGCAGCGCTGAACCTAGACAAGCCTTCCCCTTCTGTGGTCACGCCTTGGTCCAGTGTCAAATAGGAGAACTGAGAATTGAGAATCTTCCTCTCTATCCTTCGGGTTTTGTTTTTCGTATTTCCTTTAGTCTCACTTTCGTTATACCACCTTGCAGCTGCAAACCTCATTTTTGGATGAAGGAACTTCAGCAGATGCTGAATTTGAATAATAATGCAGATATCAAAATTTGATTATGGTGACTGAGTTCACTTAGTCTTAAAAGTGCTGTCAATAACTTCATGTGTGTCCTTTTGTTAGTATTTAATTAATTATGATTTTTAATTTCAGATTTATCAGCAGTAATAAAATGATTGAAAACAAATGGCAGTTTTGGGACCAACCCCTTTCAAAACACGCTGTTTATTAGTCATATTTATTGCCTAAAACCGCTGAACAACATTGGGTACTTTCAGTAACCGTGCAATAAGTACATTTCTGTAATAACTTTTCTCCAAAGGTCAAATGAAATACTGATTTCAAAGGAAAACAAATGTCAGATTATGGACTAACCATTTAAATGAGCAGAGTTTATACAAGTCAAAGAGCTCTGAGCGGCGTGGTGAAAAGCTGGCACATTCAACTGCGTCTGCAGCTTAACCTTCAAATTGCTCTCAGATGTCTCAATAACTTCTCTCCAGCGGGAGTATTAAAATATCCGTTATCGTGTGGCCCCCGGTGTCCCGCCTCTGTATATTTGACTACAGATTACTGCAGATTGCTCTGAAATTGTTCTAAGTGCCCCCGTGTCTTTGTTATTGCTGGAGTGAAAAGTATGACTGTATGTGGGAGGCAGGACTGGTGAGTGGGCCTCCTCCGACCTCTGCCCACGGCTCAGACCAGATCGAGCCGCTTACCTGTGTGGTACATCACACAGCATGCTCTCTCACCTGCTCATCTCCTCCTGAATGTTCTCATGTCTCCCGTGAACCTGTGGCTCTCTGGTGAACTCCAAAGATGCGAAGAAGCCTTGTCCAGGGTCTCTGCGAGGGAACAGTGCTGGAGGGTGTCAACTGAACAAATTTTCTTTCTGGTTTATGTATGAGAGCACGAAACGTTATGCCTACAGCTCCGGTATCATGAGCCAGAAGTGGGCTTCAAGAGCCATAGTTGCTTGCAAACACTGGGAAGCTTTGCAGCCGTGACTGCTGAAGCATTATAACATGTTCAGGAGAGGAGAGACTCTGTGCTTAGGCCTGACTGTTTAAATTCATTTGATTGTTGGATCCCAGATCTCTCAGCAGGGTGATTAGAGACCTAAAGAGCAAAGCCACACAAATCTGTCACCGGTAACGATGACTGCCCTGCAAGAAAACGCACGCTGTGCTGCAGCGAAAAACCAGTCAGGCCTAAAAGTAGAGTGAAAACATGGACAGTTTCAGTTTCAAGTGTGTCACACCCACACCCCTCTGCAGCTGTGTCAAAGAGACTTTGATGTGTGACGCCCAAGAGAGAATTAGGGTCTATCCCTTCTTCAATCGAAATGGCTCCCTTACAAAAGTTTAAGTAAATTTGCATACATGATTGTGGTAGTAATTGATAGATTTGTTCTACATTCCCTATTTTTTGACACATATCAAAAATCTGTTCCCTGTGTTTTGGACTTCATACTGTCTCCTTTAAGATGTCCTTTTTCAGAAGGATTCAGCTTTGATCTGCACAGGAGCCCAGCTGGCAGCTGGGATTCAGGGCTCAGGTGGAGAGTTCACCTCCAGGTGTGGCGGTCGCTGAGCTGGCGATCGTGCGCGTGTGACCCATTGTCTGGGTTTTCGGCTCGATAACCCCGCCGCCAGGCCGATCAGGCCAGCCGGCTGAAATCGCAGCGCTAATGACTCCATTTGGGACTCGTTCTCGTTTCAATCACACCGCTTAATGAAGTCACACTAACAGCCTGCTCCTTCCCCCGTCCGTCAAAATAGCTGACGCGAGGTGATTACAAACCCGAAAAAGCTGCGGGGGTTTAAAGTTATTATTTTCCAGGGGGTGGAAGGCGGGGGGTTAATTAACATCACATGTTGAAGCAAAGTGCTGTTTGCCTCGTTGAGGTATGCCTGCCCCAGGCGCAGAAAATTGAGGTAAACTCGCCTCAGAACTTGTACAAATGTTAACAGTGTTAAACTTTGGCCGAAGTGACAGTTTGTTAATGGTTTCACTTAGCAGACGGTGAGGTACGGCCGACAGCTGACAGGCTTTTCCCCTCCGCTCTCACGGGCCTCTCTCTCCCCTGTCCCAGCGCGCTTGTTTGGGCTGCTCCTCGAGGGTGTTGGTTTAACCCGTAGATGTTTTGAAACGTTAGGAGAGACGTGTTCAGCAGTTCGTTTTAGGGTCTTTCTGGGAGGAGAAAAATTCAAATGGAATGGCTGCGAAATGTGTTTTGTGTCGCCCCACCAAAGCGAAGTCTGTTAATCATACATGGAAAAGCCTTACTATACCCTTTAAAAGAACTCTATACGGTAGTATAACCAAAAGTTTCAGGTCATCCTCTATGCCCTTTTGGAGTTATACAAGTTCTCTAACATACAGATTTTTGTATATCTTTTTATTTGTATACCTACAATAACTCTCAGTAACCTCTGAATCTGAAGTGTAGCGGAGATTACTGTCATACAATATGATCTGAATAAAAGGCTTTTTCCCCAGAAAATATTAATAAATGTCTTTGGACATGCAGCCTACAATGCAGTTAACACAACCTACAGAGAGGTTTGAATGCAGACCGGTGCTCTTAATGATACAACTGGGCTGCCTGCACAAGGTCCCCTCCCACCAGAAATATTTTTATTTCAAAGGTCAGGCAGAGATCATAACGGACTAGATTCTGCAGTCCTGTTTTAATTTCCCCTCTGAATCGACTGCACATTTTTTCCAACACAGTTGCGGAGGTGGACTTGGACTCAGCTGCTAGGAGCAATGGAAGGCCTACTTAAATCTGCTTCTGCTCCTAATAGGAGATGGGCCGTTATTGTCTGTATCAGCAAGGGCACAGTGTTGCATTGTGGGAGAAAACACTGTAAGCATAAGGAGGGCAATGACTACGTGTTGCTCGAAAGAGGCACGCTGTCATCAAAAATGACACAGAATGGCACCGTTGGATTTTTGAAGCAAGAAATACTTTCTGTGTCAATCTGTTTTTGTGCCTGTGTGTTTTTGAACCATAAGAGAGAGCGGCTTCAGGGGGAAAAGGGGTTTTGCGGACAGGGGTTGTGGGCTGGCTGGGAATCTGTTCCCACTGTGTTGTTCTTTTGAGGCTGCTGGAGAGAACATGGCTGCCCCCGCCACCCCCACCACTCCTCCGTCACGGGGTTCCCCCGGCCGTGAGAGAGAACCCGCAGTCAGCGTGAGCATGTTAATGACTGAACTTTATTGCAGACCCCTTTATTGCAGGATTAAGTGCAGTGGATTAGTGATGAATTTGCACAGTGACTGAATGCTGGGAACTTGGCGGACTGAGCAGCGCTAGGGGTGAGCACAGACAGGTTCTGCAATGCGGACAGCCCCCATGACTCGCTCCGAAAGGAAGGGTGCCTGGAAGGTTCAAAAGGCAGGCAGGGAACAGCATTAAACCTGTTCCCCAGGTGAGCAGTGAAAGTCCTGACCCCCGCCTCTCCGCTGCCCACATAACACCAGCCCTCGGCACTCTCTAGAACTCCATCTGAGGATGGGTGATACTTGTGAATAAAAATGCAGACTCACTCCAGGTGATGGCATTTTATAAGGGTGTGCTTAATTCCATGGGAAAAAAGCTATCCGTTCCTTTCTGGCACAATAAAAGGTGCATTGGAGGATGCCGTGGCTAAGCGCTATTGTTACGCTGCCCTGTTGTTTGTTTTTTCTAACTGGAGAGTGATTCAGCTCTGGGTCCGTTACCAGTGACGCTGTTGCAGGTTTTTCTGTTGCGAAAATATTTGCACGTTGAAGAGGAAGCGTGGCAGGGCTAGCTGGCACTGGAGCTTCTTTCCTGGAAAAACCCGGGAGTGGCAGGCTGTAGGCCAGCCTGTCCCCTGATGGGTTTCTCTAGGGAAAGTTTTCAGGGCTGCCAAAGGGACAGCGAGGTGAATTAGTAGGTTTTTTTTTGTTTAGTGGAAGACTGATTCTCTTCTTGTGGAGCTGTGAACCAGGCCAGCGTGGTGCTGAGTAAACTCCAGCTCACTCTCACCAGCTCGGTGAACACGCCACCAGCAGAAAACCAGTGACTCACCCCAGCCCTGTGTGTTTCATCTAGACATCTACTGCCTTTGACAAACATTTTCAATTGAGTCTTAAGATATGTGTATTCAGCAGTATAGTGCAGGTATAGGTTTTCATGTTCTGTTTGAAAGTTCATACGGTCAAGATATCCCAATGTTTTTCCATATCTGAGCAGCCCTGAGAAGGAATCCCACTATGAGAAAAGGGAGCAAAAGGAAACCCTGCCTCTCTCAACCGTAATGAATGAAGCACTGTTTCAAACTGGAGATCAAGAGATTTCAGCCCTCGTGTTTTTAAGCTTGGGAAAATAGCACTATTAACAGTTAAATTCCTGCGTAAATGTACCATGATAAAAAACGTACATGTAGCCAGGTTTGGAACAGAGGGGGAAACTTGCTGATGAAGTAGCCCTGTGAGAATGAGTCTTATTTTCGCAAGCCGATGGGCCTGTTGCCACAGCTGTGTCTGGAAGGAAGGGGGGCGGGGTCCCGAAAAAACAAAACACGCGACGGGATTGGTCCGAGCTCATCATCACGCTGATCTCATGGGTGTCCGCACAGTAACACAACGGCCACATGGTGCTGCCACACCGGAAAAGTTACCTAACAGAGCTGCTTACATCTACTGATAGCAGAGGCGTGATGGTCCCCCAATACATGCTATAAACGGCTTACTTCTTTAAACCTATTGTAGTTTACTGCCATGGAGATGAGTATTCTGATTGGCTGGGTGACTGACAGAACACATTAGCCCCGCCCACCTTTGAGTTCATAAATACTCACTCTGCCGTCGCTAGCTGCCTGTTGCAAGGCCCCGCTGCTTTTAGTCGAGGATGTCACAGAGATTAAGTACAGCAGACGATGGATCGATACTCTCCGCTGACAGCTCTGTCCCACCAGTGTCAGTCACACGGCCCAGAAGAGACTTGACTAGACTAGCGGGGGTGGACTCTCGGGGGGGGCGGGGTGACATCATTTCCCATAAAAGAAGCCGCCGCTGTGCGCGTGCTCGGCCCTGCATTATGCATTAGGCCACCTGCAGCCTCCGGGGACGCAGCAAGGTTGCGCTCACAAACTGATCCAGGATCAGTTTCCCTTCCCGCCAATGCTAACCGCAATTATTTTACGCAAAAAGGTAAAAGCCAACCTGAGATCAGTGTTATGGGGCAGAATCGCTCCAGACCCCTGTTGTCCCAAACGTGTTTATGACCCTCTAAAGCCAGCTGGAGTCCTCATTGTTGCAATGCTCGGGCTGCCTGTGGGAATGAGTTTCTGTCTTAGCGGTGGGGGCCACACAGAGACAGCTGAATTCCCACCAGAGAAGTTTAGCCTGACCAAGACTCTTCATTTCCTACACCCCCACCCCACACCCCCTCCCCATCTTTGTTCCTTGAAACATCTAGAGTGAAGGCAGACTTTCAAAATGCAGTTTACCTCATGGTGGATTGTAATTGTTTTGTCTGCAGCTGAGCTTGTGTATATTATATCTGAAGTTAGCTGCTATGCCCGAAAAAGTCTTACGTTTGTGTATCCTAATGTGGAATGGGCTGGGTGTCAGCTTTATTTTATTTACATGTAAAGGAATAGAGTGGGACGGAAATGGAGACATGGCCTGCCTTTAATTCCGTTGCATAGGTGGTCCGTGTTCCTCCCTTGGAAACGTACGTCAAGGGCAATTAAATGCCACTCAAACATTTGCCCGCATGGCTCGGCTCACGGGGCCTGGTCTGTCAGTCAGAGAGAAGCAGGAGCATGAAGGCCTTCTTCTCCCCAGGCACACTGTTCCACCTGCAGCCCGGCAACCACGGTTCTGCCTGCCATTCAACCACAACACAACATCCCCATGCGTTAGGATAACTCTCTATTACTGTTAGTCTAATATTACACATCTGAGACCTGATGCAACATTACATTTGCCCCCTTCCCCCATCCTGAAGGAGCTCTTAGCTTCTGAAAGCTGTCCGCACAAGTTGGAGTGTTCACGTGGCAGCTGCAGAGGAGGGATTGTTGTTTTATTTTATTATTTTATGCCGTTTCGTTTTGGAATGCCAGAGGGTTCCACGCGGTTTAGGAGCTCTCCTGCAAGGCAAATGCCTGATGTCATAATCAGCTGCCTCTCTCTACCTGCTGCAGAGAGAGACCGGTGAGGTCATTCTCATTAGTTATAAACCCAGGGGCTGTCCACGCGCCTCGGAAATGGAGAACCCCCCGCTGACCTCAGCTCCATTTCTAACACGTAAACAGACCGCCATAAAACCCACAGTTTTTCAGTGTGTACGGTCCCGGAACAGCTTGAAGAAACAGAGAGGTGGTGTGTGATGTTTGGGTAGCGCCAGTTCCCGGGTTGCCAGATTGTGACTAATGTGTTTCTCCCCATATGTTTGCGTGTCCAGGTACGACTATGTGGAGGTCTGGGACGGCAACGACGAGAGCGGGCAGCTGGTGGGGAAGTTCTGCGGGAAGATCGCCCCCTCCCCCATCGTGTCCTCCGGCAACCAGCTCTACATCAAGTTCGTGTCCGACTACGAGACGCACGGAGCCGGCTTCTCCATCCGCTACGAGGTGTTCAAAACAGGTGAGCGCGCCAAACTGCGGCCAAGGTCTCTGACCTGCTCTGGCTACTTGCCACTGATCCAGGGACGCCACAATGAGCATATGTCCTTTTCACTGAGGCAGATACATTTATAAAATGGCAGTTGCATGAAAACCACAGCAGCTGCTATTTTGACTTGAATCCTACACTACACTACATAAGATTACATTATTGTCATTTAGCAGATACTCTTATCCAGAGCAACTTACACATGTTAATCATTTATACAGCTGGATATTTACTGAGGCTGTTTCTGATTTAAAGACCTTTCAACAGCGGTGCCCCAGTGGGGAATCGAACCAGCAACCTTTCAGTTACGAGTCCTGCTCCTTACCACTATGCTACACTGCCACCCCACTCCACTCCACACACACCCCATTACGCTCATTTAAGAGACACTCTTATCCAGAGCAACTTCCAGCACTATAGAAGATAAGTGTATCCATTCAAGTTGAGTGAGCAACAGTGTTAGACCAGGCTAACACTCCCAGACCAGTTACAGCTCCGCAATTAGCATGTAGCGACAGCAATGCACCGCAGACGACCCCCTCCCAGCGGGCGATACGTGGCGCTGCAGACGCCCGGTCACGCATGTGTTTGCGGGCGGACACGTGTGACCGCCTGTGCGATGTTAACACCGCTGGCCTCCCGGGGACAGCAGCACCGATCTGCGATCGGGACCATCAAAGCCGAGTGACCCGCCAGCCAGAGCAAACCCGAGGGACGGGGGAACAGGAAGCAATCCGGTCCTCCGAACGGGCTGTGGGAGGCTGAAAAACATCCATATTAGGCCTCAAAGGAAGGGGATATAGTCCCCTGTCCCTAATTTGCAGCATCGTAGTTCATTTCCAGCTGTCACCAAGTCAGAGGGGACAAATGGTATGAGCTGATGATAAAAAAGGACTGGAGGAATGATCTGCTTTAGGAGTGATAACTTCCCATATGATTAAGTCACTCAGAAAGGCTCCTCCACCACTGAATGAGAACCCATTACCTGGGCTCTTAGAAATGGTCTTACTGCCGCTGGATTTCCTGAAGTCTACATTGGACCTTTGAGTAGTTGGTAGAGATATTGTGTCAGTATCTATAACAGTTACTTTTTCTATGATAGAGTTGTTAACCCTATGCAAAACCCCAACCTGGTGGACCAGTTGCATGGGGTAGAGACACAAAACTCCCTGAGGGACAAAATGTAATATTTCAATTACTTAATTCAAAAAAGAGCTTGAAAAAGGCATGATCTACATGTTTACAACCAAGAAAAGAACAACAAAAACAAAACAAACATAGAAACATAAACCAGATCTAGAGAGAGAAAGGGATTTTGGTTATTAGATTATCATGAAAGACATTGCATAAATTGAATACATTTGCACTTCGCAGAAGAGCCCTTTCTCATGTCATTAGGAAAATGAGGTGGAGGATTGTATTGTTTTACAGTCATGATCATGGCTACCAGATGTGCACCACTGGGGTGGGCTCCTATTCTAGATATCTGTCACACACACGCACACACACACACGCACGCACACATGCATGCGCAAAACAATGCACAAACACACGTGTATGTATACACACACTCGTGCATGCACAAACACACGCGTGCACATACGCACATACACACACACATACACACACATACATACACACACACACACACACACACACACACACACACACACACACACGTACACACTAATGCCCTCACAAGACAGGAGAAAGTTTGCCGAGTTTTGTTTGCCTCCATTTCTTTGTATACAGCAGAGTTCTTTTTCAATGTGTGCATCCTAAATTAGGCTGGTAAACGTACTAAATTGTAAGCCAAGAGATATGAAGAACAGGAGAACATGTGCCTGATCTGGGATGTGAAGGGTTAATGCCTTCTCTTCATGCCTCTGAAGGCTAAAGGCCAGACCCTTGGTGGTGCAGCCAAGCCCAGGGCACTGTTGTGGTGAAGCGCTGCTTTTGCATGGAAATCCTGACTAATGGCTAACAGCGTAATTAACACAAGAGTCTGCTCTGGTAAAAAAGCTCTGACCCTGCGTGGTCCCGTAGTGTACGCCTGCAGCATTCTAAATGACAAACAGAGCGTCCCTCCGAAAGGGTCTATATTTACCCTGTCATCCTGGCCCGCTCCGCTCTCATGCGTCTCGCAAACCAGAAACACGTGTTTCTGGTCCGCGACTCTGCAATTTCGGTGACCACATCAAGCCTGGGCCGGGTTCCATTGAAGTGGGCGGCGCTCTCCCCGCGAGGGGGGGTTAGAACAACGGGACTGGGCGCACTCGCAACGCTGGCCCAAAAGCGGGGCGTCATCGCCCCACTTACCCCCCCCGTCCATTAATGCCATTTATCATGTCACTCCCGCTTCACGGCAACACCTGTGTCAACACCAGGGAAGGCCGTGGGGTGGGGGGGATAGGGAGGGTTGACAGAAGAGCTCTAATCTGAGCCGCGTGGTCCCCCAATCCCCCCGCTTTCATGTGCTGTGCGCTCAGATGGCACGGGTCACATCTGGCCGGGAAATGCGTCACTCCCACTGAAACCCGACGCTCAAACTCTCCCGACAGGGCCGCGCTCCCTCATTCGTTCTCTGTGACATCTTCTTTCTCCCCGAAAAAGTCAACAAGGTTCTGGGTGTGAGAGAGTGTGTGTGTGTGTGTGTGTGTTTTTGTGTGTGTGTGTGCCAGCATCTATGACCTCCACTAAATGTTTAATTATTCATCAGAATCCAAGTAATAAAAGTACCTTTTCAGCAAAGATTAACCCTCATCTTAGTGTAGCATCACAGGTATATCCTGTGGACCCACAGAACCTGCATGGTCTGACACATGGGACCCAGAATAACACCTCAGGCCTTTGAAGTACCACAGTCTCAACAGACCTGAAAAGTAAAGTCCATTAATTCTCGAGACACAAGCTGTTTTTTTTTGCTTTTTTTGGGTGGTGGGGGAGTGAGGGGCCGTGTTAGTAAATGATTAACATGCAGCATAAAATAAAGAAACAGGACAGGGGTTTAAATGATTGGTCACTCGTATAGTGTCCAGAATTCAATGCAGTTTTCACACACAATAACTCTATTCCCCAATAACAGATTTTCTTTATTTATTTCAGGTGCATTTATCTAAAGAACAACAGTATTTTTAGTGCTTATCTACTTGTTCAATTGAAGATTTCAGCTCCTCTCAGGTGTGAATGGTTTGCATGTTACAGGTTAATATACAGTTTTCTCCAAAAATGAATTACCTTAGAGGAGCTTATTTCTAGGTCTGAATTACTTGGTAATTTCAAAACATACGACAAGAAAGCACGTATGAAATTAAAAGTTTAGGTGTCACAATTTGCATAAAGGGGCAAATACATTGTTCTTTTTGATAGAGCTATCCATGTTTACTAAGCACAACCTCTGTGTCCATAAAAAATTGTTTTGTTTAATTTTTTTACATTTGATGAGAAAGACAGATCCATGCATTTTGTTCCATTGTTGGTATCAGACAGCACTTGGGGAAAAGCCTGCCAGCTGGTTGCTAATCCTACAGTACATATTTAGGGACAGCAAAACAACAGAACAATCTATCCTGTAACACAATAGAAACTGTGTTACGTATCACTTCTCCTCAATGAAGTAATATCAGAGTCGACACCATCGGGAAGTTGGGTCAGATCACAGACTGCCTTTCTTGGGAGCCGTGGAGAGGCGGGGCGGGTTGAATAGTCTCAGGTAATTGCAGGGCTTTATTTCAAGGGCCCGAAATGCGGGTTGGTCAGCATGTCGGCTCTCGCCCCCGTCCTGTAAAACCGTCCCCGTCGCGTGTTCTCAGACAGTACGGCAGAAAGAATGACCGTTTAAACGGTGGGGGCGGACAATGCATTGCTTTCATTTCCTGGAGCTGAAAGAGGGGACAACCCAAGAGCCTGAGTCTGACTCCTGCTCCATAAATACCAGCAGGGCGAGACAAAACACTCAGCCGAGACACACAAAAAAACGGCACCGATCGACTGAAATAGACTCCGCGGAAAAAAGGGCGAGGGGAGATTTCTCGGCCGATAAAGTGGGGCAGTGTTATCGTTCCTTGATGTTGTGACACTCGTTGTTTGAAACACAAAGGCTCTGGGTGGCAGGTTTTTTCTGCCCTTTCATGTTACTGACAATGAGGATGCTTTGATACGACTCAGACCTCAAAGAAGCACCAAAGCAGCTTTGGCCAAATGTTCTGCCTACAGGTAACAAGAGTGGAGAGGCCCCTCAGAGCAGCCAACAACTAATCACAACAGAGAGAGAGCACTCTTATATAACAGGAGGGAGTGTTGCCATAAATTGCAAGGTCAATTTAATACATTTCTGTTGATGTACCAGGGTCTCGGAAGACTGTAAACCATTGCGCTGGCCAGGCCCACAATCCTTCTGTGCACTCATAAGCCTTAAAATGTAGGCACAGAGTGTGCTGTTGAGGGCCATTGTTGCAACCATGGAAACGCTTATTACACGGGCTTTGCAATACATGGCAACCTTCCTTGCTTTTTTTTTGAGATTTTAAAAGCCAATTTCTGTGCTGTTGTCAGCCATCGGGGGGAGATGAGTCAAATTCATCACGTCTGAAAAGTGGAACCGGAGGACCTCTTGATGCGTCCCAGGGCGAGTCAGCGGACCCTTAGTGTCCCCATCCTTTGCTAGCTCTAGGGCAGGCTGAAGCAGAACCGCAGGGTGGTGGGTGTCTCTGAGGCTTCCTTTTAAAGGCAGAAATGCAGAGCGGTCCTCACTCATTCAGACCCAGAATGCTGCAGGCCACTTAGCCCGCTGGTGTGAAAAGTTGAAAAGACTATGGGCCATATCCCAGTTGGAGTCTTTTTTTAAGAAGCCACGTCTTTTGGTATAATAAAAAAGGGACTGAATTACGGGGTAAACCTCCTGCCGCTTTAAAAAACCAAAGAAAGGGCGGAATCAAATGTCAACTCGCCTTTTTTTCCAGTTTGAAGTAAAACTTAAGTAGTGTTTCACAGTTTTGTAAAAGTCAGTCCCCTTTCAGTGGAGAGGCCTCCGACAGGCTGAATTTTTCTTAATGGTCATGAATCAGGGCCTGCCGAGAGAACTAGATTACAGAGAATTATGGGTGGCCACATTCACTTTTCTTGTTTGTAGCTTTTTTTTTTTTTTTTACAAAGAGACCTTATGTAAGTTTTCGTGTGCCTCCTTGGCATCAGTTGTCAGAGGGGCTCGTACATTTGAGATGGTTGCTGTAAGAACCGAGAAATACAGGGCCCTGATTGTAACCACCCTGCATTCAGACCACAATACAGGACTTTCAAGCCTCAAGCCTGATTTGTATTAACAATGACGGCCGTTTCAGTCAGCATTGTTTGCAATTAGAACTTTGAATGGAAATCATTTCGACATGCATAGAATTGAACTGCCTCTGTGTTGTAACCGAGGCATCAACAGATAGGTAATAGGATAAGAAAGTAAGAGGGTGGTTACTGATTCATTGATTTTTACCTGTGTAACGCACTCATGATGAGTGAAGCAGTCCTCTTGTGAGGTGGGGGTGTGTTGATCTTTGGCCTCTCGTTCTTTGAAATAAGAACCCCTGTTAAGTTTAGTCATTACACTTGTGTTTTATTGAGTGATGCAGAGACATGTTTAGGGCAGACAGATAGTTAGAGTTGTGGTTGCACACTCACGCCTGCGTTTCTGTCAGTATTACATTACATTATTGTCATTTAGCAGACGTTCTTATCCAGAGCAACTTACCTGGGTTACAGTTTATACATGTGATCCATTTATACAGCTGGATATTTAGTGAGGCAACCTTGCAGCAGCAGTGCCCCAGCGGGGAATCAAACCAGCAACCTTATGGTTACAAGCCCTGCTCCTGACCATTATGGTACACTGCCCTCGTTCAGCATGCACATTCAGAGTCACAGGGAGAGCAGGAAGTAGCAGCAAATTGCCTGACGGGCAATCCTGAGCTCCCAAAGGCCAAGCTAATGCACGCTGACCTTGTGTTTGTTTTCCAGGGACGGAGTGCTCCAGGAACTTCACCTCCAGCAGCGGCGTCATCCGGTCCCCGGGCTACCCCGAGAGGTACCCCAACAACCTGGACTGCACCTTCATGGTGTTTGCCCCCAGCATGTCGGAGATCGTCCTGGAGTTCGAGAGCTTCGAGATGGAGCCCGACGTCACGCCGCCCGCGGGGGCCTTCTGCCGCTTCGATTGGCTGGAGATCTGGGATGGCTTCCCCGGAGGTGCGTCGCCCCGAGACGGCCCCCGCCGTCCCTCCCCTTCCATTACAGCCAATCACATTACTCCCTTTTCTCATCCCAGCTCTCCTTTTTACACTCTCACACCCTGCCAGGAGTTTATCACCATCACATAACACAGGGGGCTAACAGGACGTCATACCAAATTATATTACATTACATTACATTGCTGTCGTTTAGCAGAAGCTCTTATCCAAAGTGACTTACATAGTTTACAGTTTTACATGTTATCCATTTATACAGCTGGATATTTACTGAGGCAGTTGTGGTTAAGTACCTTGCCCAAGGGTACAGCAGCAGTGGCCCAGCAGGGAATGGAACCAGCAACCTTTCGGTTTTTAGCCCTGTTCTTTACCACTGCACCACACTGCTGTTCAAATAAAATCTGATTGACTGGTTGGTCGATTTACCAAGCGCGTGTGTCCGAGCTCACATGGCGGTAATGGTTAGAAACGGGAGCCGCAAGCCAAATCCGGCCATGCGCACGCCTCTCTCGATCTCTCAGCACCTTCTCCATCACTTAGCGGTTGCGGTCAGGGTTTCAGGAGAATGAAGGGAAGTGGCTGCTGACAGGCAGCCTGCTACTCACGGGCGCGCGCGCGCGAGAGAGAGAGAGAGAGAGAGAGAGAGCACCCTTATCTGGGCTGCTCGCAGCTTCCTCCTCCCTGCCTCGGTTCAGCGGAGCGGCTGCAGACGCAGCTGCGTCCGAACAAAGGGTCGGGCGCGGAGCTGGGCGGGCCGCCGTCCCGGGCCTGGGCCGGGCTGCTGTCCTGGCGCGGGGCTCGTGTCAGCTGGTAGCGCTGTGTGTTTGTTTGTGCGGGGGAAGGCGAGCTGACATCAGCATGCTGACTGCGGCCTTTTCTACCTCCTCTCTCAGCAGACCAGACAAGCAGAGATCCTCTCTCTCTCCCATCAAGTGCATTTTTGACTTAGCTACAGCAGGAGCTGGCTAAGGTGGCACCATGATTTTACATTACATTACATTATTGGCATTTAGCGGACACTTTTATCCAGAGCGACTTACTTAGTTCACAATTTTTACATGTTATCCATTTATACAGCTGGATATTTATTGAGGCAGCTCTAGGTTAAGTACCTTGCCCAGGAGTACAGCAGCAGCGCCCTAGCAGGGAATCGAACGGGTAACCTTTTGGTTACGAGTTCTGCTCCTTACCACTATGCTACACTGCCGCCCAGTGATTTCTGAAGGCCTGACCTAATATTCCTCCTGAGTATATTCAAAAAGAGGGAGAGGCCACAGGGTTCTTTAGAAATAAATCTAAGCAGGGGTGGGATTGGATAGTAGACGATGATTGCTGATCCATTACTTGAATCAGTGTTCACATCTTAATCAACAACAAATGAGCAAAAATCCATTTTTATGCTCGTGCATCAGCATTGATGGAAAAACCCTGCATAAAATAATAGCTTGCTCATTGATGTTCCTAATTCCCCTGCCTGAGAGGGTGAATGAACGCAGATCTCTTTGCAGTAATTATTTACACAGAGCTGTTGTTGTCCGGCCGCGCTTTGGGGATGGGGGGGGGTGCAGGTTTTGATTGGAAAACGCATGCTCCGAGCTGTAAGGTCTCAGTAACTGAGATTCCCAAGGAGAGAGCCACTGGCTAATGAGCCAGGTGCAAATGAAAAAGGCTGTGGTTCGCCCAAGGCCCTCTGCCACTTTATTATCACCTCTATTTTTGGCACAAGGTGTAATGTCAAAGACACATGGAGACCTGGGAGCAAAGCTTCAGTATGTCTTCCTCAGTGTCTTTCACTGGGGCAAGGCCTTTCAACAACCATATATTTAGTTTGCTCAAAAGCAAGAAGCGAAGATGCATGGCCATTATTTGATTTTTCATCGTAGCATAGTTTGCACAGGTTATGCAAATGTAACAAGCATGCAGTGTACTATCCAACAATGTAGGACAACCTTTTGGACAGTGTTTGGACAACCAGTGGACGACCTATGTCAGAGATACCCATGCTGATTGCAAGGGTCGTCATTGTTAATGCAGATCAGGCCTGAGGCTTGAATGTCCTCTATTGTGGTCAGAGGTAAAGACGTAAAGCAGGACATGTCATCCCCTGTCAGAGATCAAAGGCTGTTTAACCCACAGATAAGCGCTGACCCCCCCGGGTGCTTTTGAGCCAGCTAATGTAAATTAGACACGCACATTAAGTGTTAACAATAGAAGGAATAATGATGCTGTTTATCTCTCTTTCTTAGTCCTATCTCAACCCTTTTTCCCATTACTGGTTGTCAGGCTTCTTTACTTTTAATGCTGTTCGGTAATGCATTGGCAGCGGCCATGACTTCATTAGTTAAACCGGCAGCTGCATTAAAAAAAGAGTTTATGGCGGAACACACAGAATGGAATACCCGCAGTGTCTTTCCCAACGAGAGGCCCGAGGCTCTAAGGAAAGGGATTAGGGAGCAGGGAGTCTGGAATGCGCGTCTTTCTCCCCCGCATACGTCACCACTGACGCAGTGGATTGGTCACCTATTGCACCCCTCTGTGGGTTTGCCTCGTCACCGTGGGAGGGGACGCCACTCCAATTACCGCAGTCTGGTGTGGAAGTCTATTATCCTGGATTCCATGGTCTATAAAAAAATGTGGATTTTTTCCCCCATGAGCCTGGTATGTCAGCCAGTAGCAGGAATGTCTAATACATAGGATTGATGTTATATTATAATTACTGCTTAGTGGGAGCCCTTATTCAGAGTCTCTTGTAGAGCTTTGCATTTCACCCATTTGTGTTGCTGGGTGTTTTCCAACCCTTGCAGAACAAGAACAGCAGTGTTAACAATAGAAGGAATCACCTGGGAATGTGTTAAAAACCCCCACCCCTACCAGCCAAAACAGCGGCCTGGTGCATGGCCTTGTGGGATATGTAGTTTACACACATGTAGCTGACAGTGGGGTTAATGAACTGCACGATCCTTCTCTCCTCAGTGGGCACGCACATCGGCCGCTACTGCGGGCAGAGCTCTCCGGGACGCGTCATCTCCTACACCGGCATCCTGTCCATGACCGTCAACACCGACAGCGCCATCACCAAGGAGGGCTTCTCCGCCAACTTCACCGTCATGGAGAGAATCGTGCCGGAAGGTAAGTGTTACAGGCTATTCCACTGCCAACCGCTAACACCACCTACATCCACGGCCACAACCAGCAGGAGGACAGACAGAGGGGAGAAATATGAATGTACATCAATGTGTAAGAACAGAACAACTACAGTAGTAACAGTAATAGAAACTGCGTTCCTTAGAAATAATGAACCAAGAATACATGTATTAAACAAGACCTATACCTGAAATGTCATCCTATAACTGAAATAATGTCTATTTCCTATTATGTCTAGCTGGCTAAACACTGCAATGGGGAGGGGGATGTGTACTTAGCCAAGCAATACGTATCCTGAGTATCAGTATATCAGCTTAGACATAAATTTACTTAAAGATAAACATACAGCACAGTAAAACATGCTTGTAAAGTCTTGTCTGTTGCTGGGTTTGAGAATAATGTAGACTTGACTTAACAGTGTAGGACAGCCAGTCACAACCAATGGCCCGTCCCCACCTTACAACAGCCAACCACAGGACACTTATTTTAGTATCAGTTGTGGTGGTACTTTATCTGAAAAAGGAGAGGAAATTTCATTTGCAGGCATGTGCCACAAAGAGTATGTCAAAGACTCCACAGTCCCAGTGCCTTCAGTCATCCGAGCTGAGTAAGTGCGGCGCTGTCAAATTCAGGGGCGGCACTGAGCCACGCCTATAAACTGCCAGGGGAAACGGAGCGCTCCCATGAGAAATTTAATCAAGACCCTCCACGGCTCACTCGCACTGAATAATCATAATGGCCATTTCCACCATGTCCACTCGGTTTAATGAAGGGCTCTGGGACTTATTAAAACCGTAAATCACACCGAGGAGGTTTTTCATTAGCGTAATGAATTACGGGACCAGTTTTCCGGGTATGCGAACTGGCATATTGCTGCGTGCCAGGCGGACACCGTTTGCCAAACTTGCCTTTTTTTTGTGTTTTCCACGTCCTGTGGACCTGCACTCTCACCCCAATTTGTGAAACGCTCTAAACAGTTCACGTGCGAGCGCGGCCGCGATAAGCTCGTAAGTCTGTCCGCGGATAGCGGCTGCCCTTTCTCCGGGTGTTAGCAGGGGCGTGGGTGTCGAATATAGCGCTAATTATCCCAGATGGCTGAAGGCACCCGCGTGGCTCCGGGCACGCTCTCTCTCTCAGACCCTCACGGGGCGCTGTGGTGACTTCACTCGTCGCCGGCCCTCAGGCTAGGAGCAGCAGATCGGGCTGACGGCCCACCGCTGAGAACAGTGACATAAGCTCCGCCGCTCAGGCTAGCGAAGGCCCCTTCAGCGCTTCACCTCTGGAGACTGGAAGCGCAGTTTGTCACATTTTAAATTACAGTGCTTATTTTTATTACCCGATTTCCTGTGCTGTGAATTGGGCTAGTTTTATTAATTCATTAATTAATTTATTTATTTCTCTATTTTATTATTTATTTATTTTGCTGTGTTTTTTGTCAGGATCTTTTTATGGGCTTTTCTGAGGTGACAGTCATTGATTTGACTGAAATCTGAGAATTGGGTTTCGTACATAATTCCAAGGCATACATTCAAAGATAAATTTCTTTATATTCACTTCTCATTCCTGAATCATGTTTATCCATTTTTATCAATTCAGTCTGAGATCAAAGTTATGAATAGTCTGTGCTCTGTGTACAGTGGCTTAGATCATCACACTTTAGCTGGTATTGTCTAACAGCCATGAACTAACGAACCATGATCCGAACGTGTGGATTTTTAGAGGAATGTACCCACAGGAATGGAGCCTGCAGCCCACAAATAAAAGCCTGAGTGTCAGGGTGTTCCTCCCTGTTCATTTCTCTGGCAAAGCTAATGTGGTTACTGTCAGCAGGGTGATTCAGACGCCCGTTTGTCTTCCACACTCCCTCAGACCCACGTCTCCGTCCTGTCCCACGCTGACCCGGGTCAGGGGGTCAACGCTGGGCTGCCCCACACCTCTCGCTGCCTCTTACCCAGTGGCCCGCGTCCACCCCCATCCCCCCAGTCTGGGCGACCAGCACACACAAACACAAACGGCGACCTGCCACCCGGAGGGTCAGGGCACGGAGTGATTTACCACTCTGGAGGCCCCGGCAGGAAGAGCGTCCATCCACTCTCGGCTGCTCAGCATGAGAAATACGCGCCGTGTGCCGAATAGATAACCTGCCCAGGGGGATCCCTGAATGGGCAACCAGCAAAAAATAAAGCTTTGTAGCTTTTGTCTTCTTGGCCTCTCTTGGTGATGGATGGTTTATGGCGAGACTTAATGTCTGAATACACTTAATACACTTCCGCTGTATCTCCATTAAAGGGTTCTTCTGACAAAAGTAGCCGCACTGAGCTCCAGTTTTATGCCTACAGCCAGGGAATGCAGGCCTTGCACGTCTCTGCCCCTCAGGGCCTGAAGTGTAGGGCTTTCTGCAGTGGGCTTACCAATGGCACTTTAGAGACTTTGCTGTGCTAGGCACTGTAGCACTGTGGAGATCTCACTGTGCTAGGTTTGCTAACAGCACTGTGGAGATCTCACTGTGCTAGGTTGGCTAACAGCACTGTAAAGACCCCTCTGTGCTAGGTTTGCTAACAGCACTGTAGAGACCCCTCTGTGCTAGGTTTGCTAACAGCACTGTAGAGACCCCTCTGTGCTAGGCTGGCTAACAGCACCATTCTTGCTTTGTTTGTTCCTCAGATTTCAACTGCCGTGAAGCTCTGGGGATGGAGTCTGGGACGATCACCTCGGAGCAGATCACAGCCTCCTCCCAGTACAACAGCAACTGGTCCGCTGAGAGGGCCCGCCTCAACTACCACCAGAACGGCTGGACCCCGTCGGAGGACTCCAGCAGGGAGTGGGTGCAGGTAGGAGCAGGGTCCCGCCAGCTACGAGTAAATTAAAGCTGACCATTGACCCTAAGCGTCTTGGAAACTGATTCCCTCCACACCCCCATGAATACATCATCTTACAGGAGCTCTCCCCCCTGTGTTCCTTCGGCATGAGCAGCTTGTTTGCCAGTGGATTCCATGTTATTGCGCTGGTGCGACTGTTCCGTTGCCTGGTTTCGATTGTTCTGGGATCCCTTAAAGCGGTCTGCGGTAATGGCTAAACGCTGGCTCCCCTGGGATGGCCGGGCTAAACGTTCTCATTCACAAAGGCCCCTTTGCGGCTCTGCCCTTCTGGCTTTGCACCTGTAATTGCGGCCTTCCTGTCTGGTGCGCCGTGGGCAGGGGGTGCCTTCCTCCACTCCCACAGAGCCTGTCTGAGTCTTAAGTCCCGTGGCTGAGCCGTGGCGATACGCAAATCGCTGGTCCAGACCAACGCGCTCGTCTGCTCATTTCAGAGGCAATAAAAAGGCAGCCGTCTCCAGTGCTACTGCGGCATGTGCAGTCTGTGTCTGTGATGGGACAGCTGAAGCCTGAGCACCTTTCTCTGTGAATCAGACAGTACGGCCTGCACTTGGCTCCAGGCCTCAGCAACGGGATCCAGACAGCTCAGTGTGTACTCACGGTGCTACACAGGCAAGCTTTCCTTGTTGCTACCAAAATATTGCCCAGGGGGCCAGCTTCGCTCCCAGACTAATGGAATGAGCTCTTGGGCCTAGCTGAGAGAATCCCATTGTGCCACGGAGGAGGAAACCTGTGGGGGAAGAGCGCGGACTCTGGGCCCTTTCCTGTGGGATTACCATGGAGGCCCGAGGAAGCCGGCCAAGGGGGAACGGTCCGGTCTTCACGTAACTCCCATTGTCTGTCGGGGGGAATTCCAGCGTCGTGAAAAACAAAGGGGCCCCAGGCTCACAGCCCGCTCTGCGTGGGGGCCCGTGGGGAGATTTATGCTCCTCGTTCCACTCCAGACGCTGAGCTCTACCTGCCCCCCCCAAGCTCTCAGACTAAACAACCTGCGCCAGAGCAGGCCCCCGCTATAGACCGGCTGCACATCTGCGGGTGACATCAGTGCCTCTCCTTCACATGCACTGAGACACACACGTGTGCCACCAATGGTAGGACGAACTGCACCCAAACGCAAAGGTAAACCAGTCAGTCAGATAGCTAAAACAGGGTGAGCAGCACATGCTGTAATGTCAGCATGCACCATATATGGAGAATATGGAGTACCCGCTCACCCCCTTTCTTTATTAAAGCAAATCATATCAGTGCCCTTACCATAAATTAATTCAGCCGCCATTTCTTTCATAGTATTTGTGCAAATGACTAAATATTTTCGTTCATTAATTTTATGGCAGCGTTTGATAGGCCCACAGATTAATCAGTTTGCTTTGATAAAAGCATTTGAGCAGAATTCCTGTTGTGTATTATTTACATGGTTATAATTGCAGGATAAAGTCACCTAAACTCAGCTATTTATGAAAAGCCATTATATCCACACTATTCTTCTACATTTGTGGTTATGTGGAAAGTAAGACTGTTCTTGTGATGTCACACAGATGAAAAGCATATGCGTCAGAGATTATGCAGCAGTGATGAGTACATTGCAAGTTTTCAGCTGATATTTGGTTTCATATTTAAACTCTGCCTAAGTTTTTCATCAATCAGTTGATGCAAACCAAATGCAAATGCCCTTTGATGGAGGGGATCTGGGGTGAATGGGTAGAGTCTGTATAACTTAAATTAAATTTAAACTAAATGGAGCTGCATGACATGAATGGCTCATATTCAAGTCTATGCATGGTATTACATGTTGTGCCACAAAATAATAAGAATTAAGACTGGATAACTGTGTGGTGAGACTGTGGAGAGAAGTCTTCACATTCAGTATTCAGATGGAAATCTAGCCCTGGAGAGATGGCATGTCTTAGTCCCCCAGAGAAATGAGAAATATGGGTTGTAATGTTTAAAGAGACGAGACAGCTTTCATTTGTAGTCTTATTTGTAGTGTGTGGGTTTTAATGGGCATAAACCTCACAGGTTGTTCTGCATCATGTTACTGTTGCCTGTTCTGCTTTTCTTCTTTGGCAAGGTCCACATTTTCCTTGTACTTACAGAACTAAAGTTGTTTTCGATTTTAGTGAAATTCCAAACCGATTCCCACCGCGCCGAGGCAGGCAGAACGGAACACAGATTTGGAGCCACTCAGGGTTTCAATTGAGTATCTATCAGAGTTTTTTTCTGTGCCATAAATCCAAACAACAAAAGGCTGTTACCACCCCACTGTGCGCTGCACTGCAGACTCCCCAGCCAATCAGGTGTCAAAGTACATTTGTTACCAAGGGAACAAAGTAGAATCCTGCCGCTAAGGTTCCATTCTAAATTTAAAGAAATGCGCCGCTCTGAGCCCCCCACTCCTGAGCTGTAACAAGTGTTATTAAGAGCGGACTTCTTTGGTTTTGTTCAGATTAAGTGTACCGGGCAGCACCGCTCGACAGTGTCTCACTAATGGCGCAGATGGCCCCACTGCGCGATTTTTCTTCTGTGTAGCCGCATTCGCGTAATGAGTTAATTAATTTCTGCACGCATTACTCCTGTGCAAGGGGCCGTCGTTCCTGAAAGCAGGCCCAATTTCCAGGCTTTCTCAATTGTATTCAGGCCATATCCAGGATACCATTTGTCATACATTTTAATGTTGGCTCATTCAATTACAGAAGGGCATGGACGACGTTCAGTGCGCTTTCACAGTAATTTAGCTCGGGCCGTGGGGTTCTGGATTGCGGGGCAGGTTGAGTAGCACCGTGATTCATTCTCTGTACCTGTGTATTAAAGTGGCAGGCTTCTGTGGTTATTAAGAAAGGCAGTGCTTCCTGGCAGCAACACATGCGGATAAAAATATGAAAATGCGCTGCTATAAACCCTCCCTCTGCAGATCCACTGCCATTTAAGGCAATGTTACTGTAAATCCGTGGCGATCTGTGGCTGATTGACAAGTGGTCTGTGCCAATAAGGAAAGCGGTTATAGGTTTGTTTTCCCCCGCTCCCGAGCAGTATTTATGGAGGCTTCCTGTTTCAGCGGGAACTTCTCGCCGGTGTGTGACGCCAGCAGGAAAAAGGGGCCACATATGCAGAACACATTCACCGTAGGCCCGCGGGGGGATGCTTCTGGAAGCACAACGAAGACGGGAAAAACCCAGGAGTCCCCGGGGACTCTGGGCGGAAGAGCGTGGGCCCTGAAAGATGGCGGCGGGTTGTAGAACGCGTTTGTCGTGTGACAAGGCCAAGGCGGCGCTGTGTGGCGAAGCGTTAAAGGCGTACCGAACTTGGGCTGGCGTGACAAGAACAGAACAAACTTGTTTGCTTGGAAAGCCGCCATCAAACAAAGACAAGCCATGAATGATGCTTTCTGCCTGAAAAGGTCACCTGTTAATGTAGCTGAAAGTATTTCCTGTGTGTGTCACGTAAGAGTAGGATACCAGCGACCAAGTCCTTTTGTCTGTGTTAATGTGAGCTGTTTTCTTAGCGATACTGCTTATCTACAAGTGCCACCAATATTTCCCTGAAAACATGAATAACTCAATTCATTTCATTTCAGACGTGAATTGTTCGCCCTCTCTGAAGGTCTACAGGGTTAACCTCGTGAGGAATCTTACTGTAGGGAAGCAGTGGCATGTTACTAATGCATTGTGTGGAAGGATGTTTACAGTACAGCGTAGCGTAGTACAATAGCAGCTGACGAGGGAACAGTATGTCAGAAAACAAGTAGATGTACATGCCGATAAAGGCCGAGCTGGTGTGACACAGTTGACTGCGGTCCAGCGATAAGGTTAACCGGGTCAAGAGGAACATGGCCATCGAGATTCATCCTGCTGGGAACAGAAACGGCGGGTTTGGGAACCGCCAGCGACTGAGCGCTCACCTACTTCCCATGCTAGCCCAATTCCTGAGCAGCCAGGGCTCTTTCCTGAGTCTGCATTGTGCTGCCATGCTATGCTATCTTAAGAAAACAGGGGGGTCCGGCGCCGTTACCCCACGCGCTGATTACAACCCGGCCTCATTCTTTATCTCAAAGCCAGAGAAGGGCACTTAGGCTGGTGTCAGGAACCCGCAGTTACCCGCAGCGGTATCCTGTTTGCGCAGGATGTGCAGACGCCTTTTCAGCTAGCTGCGGCCAGTTGTCCGCCTGCCATTGTGTTTTTTGTTGTTTTTTTTTTCTCTCTCTCTCTTTTTCTCAACTAAAGCTCCCGCAAAGCTATTTTCAGCCTCGTGTTTCCAGCGCCAAGCAACGTGTAATTACAATATGGAAGCGTAATTAGCGCTCTGCCTCTCATTGATGAAGTCTGAGAACGGGCTCGGCTGGCTACCGGACAGTGAACTCCACTTCAGCTAAAGAGGTGCATAATGAGAGCTGTTGAACCACAAAAACCACTTCCTGCTCAGAATTCAGCCCAAATTCCGATCACTTCTGAACGGCCGAATGGTTTCCCTAAACGCCCTGCTGTGTGCCAGGCAGTTTCGTACTTGTTTAGCGATTTAGCTCGATTGTACAATCAAGCCGGTGTTATTGTAGCAACCATGTATGATTGGCATTTCCCATGTAAGGCAAAACGGTGTAGGAATACGATTCAGCAGCCTCTTCTGTCCGAAATGTATGGGTCAATGCTATTTCTGGCGGTAGTAGGACACACTCATTCCTGGTGAAATTCGCCATCCACGCTGTTGATGGCTCCCAGCTTGGCCAAACTACTTCTTTTTCCCTCCAGCAATCACTTTAGCAGAGTAAAACATTTCAGTGTCCTCAACAAGAGCACGGCTACATTCTGCTATGCTTAAAGCCTAGTTTCAATCTGACACCGCCTTGCTTCGGCATTTGCCAAACGTAATCAGCGTTGCCTTCATCAGACCATAAAAATATGTACTGTAAAGCCATGTGGCAGCTGATTATTATGACACACTGTACATGTAAATCCTGTCTTGTGTTTTCACCATAAACACAGATACCTTTAGATGCTCACATGTTTTTCATTTCAAATTAAATATATAATCACCGTTTCAAATGATATAAATAGATTCATGCCACAGATTCCTTGCGTCTGACTATGACCGTAGTAACCCCGTCAGGGAGGCTATGATTAATGACCTACTAGACCTCTTGCAAGCCTCCCACGTCAGCTCATGCCATTCGAAGCGAAGATTGGATTTTTAGAACACATACTTTAATAACACAGTTTAATATACATAAAATTAGTTGTTATTAGAGCTGCAGGCGGGAGGGAAATTGACGGATGAATGTTTTGTTATTCCAAAATACCCGTCTCTGCAACGATGACGCCGAGCTAAGGATGTTCACATTTTTCTGTTTGCTTTATATGGTCAGCGTAAATCACTGCCAAGAACCGTGACAAAAGACTGAGTCTGGTCAACCACTACCAGATGGTACTTTCATTTAATTCACATACACATACACGCAAGTTCCTTTTCTGTGACGGCGTCTTTTATTTACGCGGGTGGGGGAAATCACAGGAATATTGTCTGCCCAGGTCCCTGGTGTTCCTCATTCTTCCTCCGTCCCACACAAACAGATGGGGAGCTGTTTTTTCCCCCCTCGAAATCGGAAAGTGGCGAAATGAACCCAAACTGGAAAGACTCCCTTTGTTCCCTTCGGCAAGGGTTTTATTGTCCACCCACCAGCTCAATTAGGAGAAAGACAAACACAGGGAGTCGGGATTCGTTTCCCCCCCAAAGCCATGAGGCCATTTGTCAACACTGGAGTCGGAATGGCAGCCTGGGTCATCGGCTCGGTTCAGGCTCCTCGTGGCGATTCGGCGTGCTGTCCGAAAGAGGGGGGTGCATCAAGCGTCTATTTTAACGACCACAAACGATGGCGAGCTCATTTAATAGAGCATGAGTTTAGCGCTGCCCGCTCCAGCCCAGTGATCTGATCGGGCATGGAGTCCAACAGGCGGACAGGGCCAGTCATAACCAATTTGCTCCCACTCCTCCACTCTCATTTTTCAGCATGGTCCGTCCCCACCAACTTTTCCCGGGGGTGGGAAGCTGGCAGCTCAGAAGCCTCCGCCACGGGTCCAAGTGGTGGAGGAAGTGCTCGGAAGTCCCTACGGGGGAGAAAGCGGCTCCCACAAAAAGAACAGCATATGGTCGCATTCACACATTTTAAATATAAACGGCAATACCACCGGGAGATAAGCAATCATAGTTTCTTAAAAAAAGCTAAAGCAATATTAAGTTGACAAATTAATTTGTTTCGTTCCTCCTATCGGCTGTTTGGCTCTTTTGTCAAGTCGAAGTTCACAGATAATATGTACCCCTTCACTTATATTTTGGAAAACTCAGAATACATACAAGCTACGTTGTCAACACATTTCCACAGTGATGGTAAGAGCCAGTTGGACAACCATGTGGAGCCGCAGCCAAGGTTCAAATCTCTGGCAAGACGCTGTCATTATCCTTTGTGAGAAAGCTACTTAACTCGAACGGCTAGGCGTCCAGCTGTGTAAAAATGTAAACTATGAACGCGGCTCCCGGACAAGGGTGTCTGCTAAGCAGATTAATATATAATAGCAATAATTCACATTTGCATGCATTCCCCCACATTCCATTTAGAAATGGGTGGTGGGAAATCTGTTGAACAATTTCCCCTGATGAAATGGTCTGTCGGCTTAGCTCACAGAGGTCTGGTCCCGCGGAGCTTTTCAGCGCAATCACTCGGGCTGGCAGCGCAAGCCATTTTCCATCTCCGTAGCTGTTTATTTTTCCTGGCTGTTAGGTGAAAGGGTTCCTGGGCCAAGGCATTTGCGTCCCAGATCCCTGACTTCTCCGGCCCGTGTGTTAACACCCCGTTCCTACCCCCCTCCGCGTCTGAAACAGGGTGCCACGTATAAATCACGTACATTCATTAGCCATGTTCTGTCATCAGCGGAGAACGCAGGGACTAATATGGAGTGTGTTTGGTACAGGAGGGTTTTTGTCAGGTTAGATCCGTGAACCCGTGAACGCCGCTTTCGGCCCCAGGGTGGGCAGGTTAGATTCACATTCTTATGCGAATGTCAACTGTGTTAAAAGCTGGCACTTTGCGAGGAGTCCGGCCTTGCTTGCTGACCAGATGACCCTCATTGTGGCGTAAGAAAGGAAATTCTGCTTGAACCAGCCACGCCGACAAGCCGCAAATACATTTCTCTGATGGCAGTGCGGTTTGACTAACCAAGCACTTGAGGGTAATTACTGTGAATTTGAGCACTGTTGTTCATGGAACCTTGAAACAATGACTTCCATCGCGATGCCAGTTGTGCAAGTCGCGGCTGTGCATTTGTATCCAGAGTTAGCTGTGCAGTATACCAGTGGGGCATCGGCCCAGTTTGGCAGAACAGTTTGCAGTTCTTTTCGCAATCTGTGTCCAGACATCCGTCTAGCTTCTCAGATTCCTCTTGAATCCCCTCATGCCTTTAAGGTATTTTTGCCATTAATAAAAGAGTTATGAATAAAAAAACACAATTTTTAATGATAAATTATTATTGGATTTAATCATTTTTTGTTGACTGAAAATGCTGGAGTTTTTTCCTTAAAAGCTTATTTCTGGACCAAGAGAAATATTTTCTGTAATCTTTTAATGAAATCTTTCTAGTTTATTTTCATCCACAATAAATAGCACACCTGTAACAGACACACCCATTCGTGTTGCTGGTTTTGGGCTCATGAGGTATGTAAAAGTGATTATGCCTGGATTCTGTTAATATTTGTCCCTAATGTTGGTTGTCAGATGAACTGAAGCATTACATTTTTCACCACAAAGACCATTTTTCCATGATTTTTGACTGCGAAACTCTAACTACACTAAATTGCATATTAGTAGTAGAAAGTAACACTTTGTATTTAATTGTTCGTCAAAGTTGAGGACCAGCATTGATTGAATCGAGGAGTGAATTTTTGTGCAGTACTTTCAAGTTGTGAGTGGCTTTGATCGCTGTGGCAGATTTTGACATGAACTGCGTGTTGGAAGGGAAAGCCAATGAGTTCATGTATTTATGTATCGCTGATGTACATGAGGATTCTTCAGATCAGGAATCTGGGGGCGCTGTGGGCTTTGGCCCTTTTCTCATGCTATTTGATGCAGTCTCTTTTCCTTCGGTCCTGTGTTGATACAGTAATCCCCAGCCACCGTCCGTTAGAACCATGCCTCAAACAGCATCAAAGACATCTTTCTCATTGGAGGCTATCAAAGGACAATTCCCAAATGCACTTATCTCCCTGCATTTAAATATGATTGAGTGTTTATATGCAGTTCCGTTATGCTTTATGAATGGCTCCAAACGGCCTTTAAACACGAATACTATGGACTCCACTTCATCCATTACGCCCTCTATCCCATGCCACACACTGTCCCAGAGCACTGTTTTTCCTCCAGTCTCATGAAGTTAAAGACCCTCAGTGGACATCCCCTTTAGGTTTTCTATTCAGCTCTTCACCAGATGAAACCCATTTAAAAGATCTGCTTGGAGGTAACGTAAGCCAGACATGGAAGGTGTAATGTTAACCTCATCAGTCTATCAATAGTTTATGACCATTTTAACCGCAGGACATTTTTTGCCTAACTGCTCCTGTTGATACGTGCTGTACCGTCACCCCAAGCGGACCCAGCAGTCGACGTGACCCAGATCTGGTACCCGACCCAAAGCACGCTCCAGAGCGAGATGCTGGAGTCTGAACATGCTTTCCAGGACAGCGTGCAACCACATAAATTTCAAAACGGCAAACCCAGAGTGCCAGAGAGTCCTATCATAGTCAATAGGTCAGTGCTGAATCTCGGCAGAGGCATGGCGGTCGGCACGTCGCTGTGAGTTGGAGATGTGTGGGGGGTGAGTGGAGTCAGACGGGGGGAAATGTCTGATCGGTCATGCAGTGACGCAGTGCGAAAGAGCTGCGCAGCTGCTGTTAACCGCATGCATGCGTGCATCACCCTGCCAGTGCGGACATCACTGACACCACCCTGCGTGGACATCTGCTAAAGGAAACAGTACCAGATGCAATACCAGTCAAAAGTTCCTTTTACTTTTTCCCACATTTTAGGATGATAGTAGCGACATCAAAACTATGAAATAGCACAAATGGAATTATGCAATGACCAAAAAAGTGTTACAAACAAATCAAAACTCAAACAAATCAAAATCTTATATTTTAGATTATTCAAAATTGCCAAAAATATTTTTGTAATTAATTTTTTTTGGAAAGAAATTCATACAAAGACGTCATATTCACTATTTATATTTGTCTAAGAAACAAATTTCAAGCATTGAAGAATAAGATCAAAATGTCTTTGAATGCATGTTTCTTGCTGTTTTAATCAGGTGTGTCCAAACTTCTGACTGGTACTGTAAAGCTTTAAAAACTGGGAAGCACAATCAAGCGAGTGCAGGACTTTTACTTTTCACATTGGGTGAAAGCACCCTGACAGTTTTGGAAAGACCTATGAGTGGAGCCTGTTCTTCCTGGAAGGCAACCCCTACTCCAGGGAGGTCATAGACGTGTCTGGTCCCATCCAAGGTCTTCTAATAATAGGATGAATTATTGCACTGAATCATCACAGGTGACCGTGCGCATGTGGTGGAATGCAAAGGCACCTCCGGCAGTCACTCGCCTGCAGTAATAATTCATTCAGTTACGTGATTGGTCATCTCTGGCACTCCGGAACCAGGCCCGTCCAATCATGTTCCACATCGCTGAAACCGGGAATGTCCGGAGACCGGATTCCAGTCTAGGCTCTGATTGGCTGAGCAACAAGATTCTCTGCTGCATTAAACCAGTCATTGGGGGTCAACGGAGTTCATCTGTTTCTACTCCTCATTCATCTAAAGGCTCCCCTTCTTATAATATCTGCATACATTTCATTAGTCTTGTCAGTCAGCTGCTGCTCTAAGGACGCCTTTTGTTTGATTTCTGTTTCCTGGCCATGAAAACATAATTACCTGTAATATGAATAGTCATTATTACTGCATGAAGCTTTAATATTTATTTTTTGTATATTTGTCAAAGGGTCATATCATGTAGTGTTCTCTTTTATCTAGTGAGCTAATGTGCCCACAGGAAATGAAATTGTATTAAGTATTATCTTTCCATAAGCATAAGATTATTAAACATTAGTATACAATGTTCCTAGTAGCAGTGAACTGGTGACTACAGCTGTGATTTGGCTTTAAAAATGTTTCTTTGTTTTTTTTCTGTGTGTGTGTGTGTGTGTGTGTGCGTGTGTGTGTGTGCGTGTGTGTATGTGTGTGTGTGTGTCATCAGGTGGACCTTGGTTTTCTCCGCGTCGTCACGGCCATTGGAACGCAGGGCGCCATCTCCAAGGAAACGAAAAAGCCGTACTACGTGAAGTCCTACAAGGTGGACGTGAGCTCCAACGGGGAAGACTGGGTCACGGTGAAGCAGGGCGTCAAGCAGAAGGTAAGGCTGATACTCCTCTTCCTCGACCGGCTAATGCCACAGCAATAACCCGCTGTTATTGGGACCCGGGTCCGATTCGTCAGGATTAACTTTTTAAGCGTGGTCAAGCCTGCCAAATCCACATTGCTTCCACAATCCTAAATGCTTCTTTTGATTGCTTTGGAAATTTACAACTTCTTAGTCCTCGTACTGAAAGACTGATGTCCTCCCCTGTATCGAGCCTATACAGAAACCACACTTCTTTGGAGGCTGTTTAAACCCAACTACTGGGCACTGGGAGCTGGGCCTTTCTGGGTCAAGTACTCATTAATGTTACTCACTCTTATTAAAATGATATTAAAACATAAACATTCATACACGCAGAAAGTAAGAATGTATGTGCAGCACTGATAAAACAAAACCTATTCTGTAATGGATTCACTAGAAGGATTAATGTCAACATGCATGCTTTCAACTTAATTTGTGATAAAGAAGAGAAGAGAAAAAATTTGGAGGCTGGTCTTTAAAAAGCCACCAGCTGAAATGGAATCGTTCCCGTGTTTTAGCGCCTCGTGGAGCTGCTCTCAGCTGATGTGAGACCTGCCAGGGTCTGAGGGTCACTAATCAGGTGGCAACAAAGAGGTCCTGACCCTTCAGCAGCAAACAAACCCCTCCACTGGTGTTTACTCCCACTCTTAGCTCAGGTGTTGAAACTGACACCTAATTCATCGAGTGTCCGCAGCCAAAGGCGTGCGTACGCTCTCAGAGAAGCGTGGCTTTTCAGCACGGCATCTGAGCTGCCCACAATGTGTTCACACACAGTTTGCCGTCTCCAGCCCTCCAAAGTACACGGCTTCTTTTTTTTAACACCATAGCTCCATGGCGATGTCACGAGTATGGTGACTTTTCACACCCTTGAGTGCTTTTGCTTTTAAAAAGGGCCCATTTACCAGGTGCTGATCCAGCAGTTTCAGCGGTGAAGAGCCCTTTTTTTTTTTTTAATGGTTACGCGCGGAGAGGGACACCTGCGTGACATTCGGAGAGCGGATGGCTTTTTGTCTCACTGCGGCGCGTGTGACGAGTATTTCTCCGGGAACAAAGAGGCGAGGTTCTGACCTTTCATAAACTAATGCCTCTCTCTCTGCCAGTGTTTCATCACAGATCACAGCAGCTCTGGCACAGTGGTAGACTGTGGTAAGGGACAAGCTACAGTGCCAGCACAGATGTTACAGAGGAAATAGCATGAAAAAGGGAAGGCAGAGAAGAACTTAACCTTTAAACTGATAATTGTCCTGAACAGGATTATTATTATTATTATTATTATTATTATTATTATTATTATTATTATTATTATTATTATTATTATTTTATCAAGAAGCTTGCCAGTGTAAGTAAGGATATCTCATCAGCAGGTTGTCCCTTTTTTTGCTTAAGTTTCTGTAATCTTGTAGCATTGCAAGTACCCTTGGGAACTTCATCTTAAGTCTAAAATATTCATTTGAATTTTCAATTGAATTTTCAATTCTTGTGAGGGTTTTTGTCTGTGTTTTTTACAGTGCACACATATTTCACCAATAATCTTGCCCATCAATGCATTAAGTATGATATCAATTTTCCACCAGAGCCACAGTTGATGAGTTCTTTTTGGCTCTCATTTTGGGAGAAAGTAAGGCCCAGTTCTTAGATGTGAGGCTTCTTGAAACAGGCCGTGGGGGTGATTCACGTGTGCCGTTTTGGTTTTAGGTCTTCCAGGGGAACACCAACCCCACGGACGTGGTGATGGAGGACCTGCCGAAGCCCACGCTGACCCGCTACATCCGGATCCGCCCCCTCACCTGGCAGAACGGCGTCTCCATGCGCTTCGAGCTGTACGGCTGCAAGATCTCAGGTCTGTCCCAGCATGCCCTGTGACAGCACGCCCATGTAGCCACTGTCATGCACAAATTGCATGAATTTCTGTGTTTCTGTGGTTATTCTCCTCTTTTAAGGTGTGTCAATTCATAATTCTTCATAATGTCTTCCATTATCTCTTGTGAATCCAAATCCTCATCTAGAAAATGAAATTTGTTCCGGCTTCTATTACATATTATGTAATGTCATCCCTTTGGCAACCTTCCACCTGTCATTAACGTGAATAATGATTGATTTAGGGGTTTTCTTATATACAGGAATATTTTTTCTCCCTTAACCTCTATTTTCTTGTGCGTGAGAGTGTTCTGCTGCAGTGAAAGGCGTGTTACATTATGAATGAGTGGCCCACCAAGTTGATCACGCGTTCACATGTTACCTGATGTAGCTCATTCAAAATGCATGGAGCTCACAGCAGGCCGGCCTCGGCTCCAGCCGACTGCTCCCATCCCTCCAGATGGCTCCCGTTCATCCCCCTTTTCCATTTGGAGGGCTTTGATTGCGCCCGTTCTGCTCGCTGCCGTGAGCGACGTCGTCCACGCGCGGTAACATAGCAACAGACAGGGCGGGTGTCTGGAGCTTGATGGGGACTGCCATGTTGGTGAGGTTCTGACTGACGCCTCAGGAACTGATTCAGGCACTTTCTGTCACACAAACTGATCCAGGGTGATTTTGCCTGGCCCTAATCCTAATCCCAACACTTATGTGGAAAAAGGCCAGGTGTCTTTGCCAGGTGTCTTTGTGACTTCATCAGCTCACAGTGTTCTCACCTCTAAAATAGAAACAGAACTGTGCACCTTCAGATATGTACCATTACATCATATAGAGTCACAGTTAAAGAAACCTAAGACACAGTAAAATGGGTGTTTGATATTTGGTTTTGCATATGACTCCATTTTAACTGCTTCCAAAACATTTTCTAGTGTTACAAACTTCATTACAGCTATCAGCAAATGCCAGACAATACATATAGAGAAGATTGCTGACAGGCCTGTTGCCAGAGAAGGAGAAGTGTGTGATGAAGGGGAAGTCTGGGATGAAGTCACAGCCCACCTTAATGTCACTATCTCCCTCATGCAGCTGATGAGCAGAATGTGAAAAATCTTTTCCTATTACAGTCAATGGCTGTGTGGGAGGTTTCTTTTTAGAGATTAGAAGAATACTCTAAGTCATGAGAGGCTTTATGAATCGCTTTCACCAAGTGAATCATAACACAAAAATTGTTTCACTTAAACTGAAGAGAAGCCCCCGATTGTTCTTAGAATTTTGTACTTTAGTGCTATTTTCAGTGCGTACCGCCTATAAATACTGTGCCTGATTTCAAATCTATGCTCACAGAGACAAAGGGAGAGCAGTATGCAGCTGTGCCTCAAGAGGGCACCAGTCAGCCCACTTCAGGTTAGACTTTATTAAGAGCCCCGCTGCCCAAAATTGCAGGCAGAGCCCCTTGTTTCTATCTCCAGCGGCTTCAAAGAACATGAGCTACAGCCAAGACCCTTAACGAGGCTCTCACTCGGCTGTGCCAGAGATCAAACTGAGAGCGTGCTTGGCAGGGTAAGAAAGTCGTCGCTTTCAAAGGGAGAGAGAGGTCTTCAGTGGCCGCGGATTTCCTCAGCTCTCGGGGAGAGAGTCAGGGAGAAGTGGCCTTTCCTCACAGGAGGACTGAACACTTTTGCTGAACATAAGGAATTGTTCCTTACTTTGCATTTTACATTCTGCAATTCATGGTGCTTCACAGTAAATACAACTGTGGGGCCTCAAAGAACACTGGCGTCTTAATCCCCTCCTTGAAAGCGTTTCATAAAGATGATCTCACCTAGGGCAGGTTTGCCTCTAGTAGTCAGCCAATTTGGAGCTCTGAATGAAAAACAAAGAAGCAGAGAGGCATTCTCTAAAACACATTCGTGTGAGTTCACATCTTTTCCAGTGCTGGTTTCGGGCAAAGCTTAACAGCAATGAAAAAGGATTAAAGAAGAACGTGGGCACAGATCTCTCAGTGCAGGAAAGGGCCTCCTTTCAGCTAGCTTTGGTCAGAAGCTAAAACTAACCAACACAAAAGAAAATCCCTCCACAAATCAGCAAAAGAAAAGAGTTTTGACTGGATGCTTAGAGGCCTTCACCTCAGGCTGTGGGGGTGTAAAGCGGTAGAGTGTGACCCTTCCCAAACCCACTGTGCAAAGCCGGAGCACACTGCGGAGCTTCATAATCTGCCAGAACAGCATTCAAACACACAAAGCTGAAGTCTGTGTCAAGGTTCATAAGTGAATGAGGCCTCCCCCGGTTGGAAGAAAGTCAACTTGTGTGTGTGTGTGTGTGTGTGTCTTTGTGTATGTGTGTCTGTGTGGATGTATGTGTGTGTATATGTGTCTCTGTATCTACATCTGTGTGTGTGTCTACATGTATGGATAAGCTGACACCATGCCCGTCTCTCTCTCTCTCTCTCTCTCTCTCTCTCTCTCTCTCTCTCTCCCCGCACACACAGACTACCCCTGCTCGAGCATGCTGGGAATGGTCTCGGGCCAGCTTTCCGACTCGCAGATCACGGTCTCCTCCCACGTGGACCGAAGCTGGCTGCCGGAGAATGCCCGGCTGGTGACGGGCCGCGCCGGCTGGGTGCTGGAGCCCAAGCCGGTCTACCGCAGCGAGTGGCTGCAGGTGGACCTGGCCGAGGAGAAGCAGGTCAGCGGCCTGATCATCCAGGGGGGCAAGCACCGCGACACCAACGTCTTCATGAAGAAGTTCCGGGTGGGCTACAGCGGCAACGGCCTCAACTGGACCCTGATCCAGGACGACACTGGCACCAGAGACAGGGTAAGTGAAAAGAAGGGGTATTAAAACTCCTAACATCACTCGTACACATTACACTATTGGCATTTTGGAGTGGCATTGTGGTGAAGGAAGCAGGACTCATAACCGAAAGGTTGCTGGTTTGAGTCCCTGCTGGGGCACTGCTGTTGTACCCTTGGGCAAGGTACTTAACCTCTAATTGCCATAGTTGCCTCTTACATGTTGCCCATTTATACAGCTGGGTATTGACTGAGGCTTTCTGGGTTAAGTACCGTGCCCAAGGGTACAACAGCAGTGCTCCATCGGGGAATCGAACCAGCAACCTTGTGATTATGAGTCCTGCTCATTACCACCATGCTACACTGCTGCCCCAGTATACCTCATTACCTGACTTATACCTCATTAGCTAATCTGCTTATCCAGGGCTAGTTACACTGCGTGTAGTTTTACACCATAGGTGACTTCAGTGTTCCTGGGGCGGTTTGAGCTGGAAGCAGCTAGGTCAGTCTGAACCAGCTGAGGTCAAGTGGTTCACTCGAAGGTACAGCAATAGTGTTCCCACCCTCAAATCCAGTGCCCTAAGCATGACGCCACCAGCTACCACGCCTCCACAGCAACTGTGTGTTAATGATCCCAGCTCCACAAGGTGACCTTCAGCGTTGGACTGGGACAGAGACAGCCGGTCGAACAGAACTGAAAATAGACCGCAGGGCAGGTGTTTGCATCTGTCTCTGGCGCAGTGTCGTGCAGAGCTGGAGAAAATGGAGAAACCAAAAAAAAAATGAGAGCTTGGCTTTCTTACTGTGTGGGCTTGGCTGGGCTCTCAGCTTTCCTGACAGCTCCCACTGTAAAGAGCCCATTAAAAAGAGATTACTCTTTTTTTTTTATTTTCATGGAGGGGGAATTTTTTAACTAATGCTGTCTGCTGAGCACATTTTTTTGTTAGAACTGAGATATCATCAATGGGTAAGAGCCATCAGTGCGTGAAGCCAACAGACATCCATTTCTTTATGGTGAAAATGCATTTGACAACGGCAATAAATATCTCTTCAAATACATTTGCTGGGTTCATATAGCGTTGCAGTTTGACTTTAGATTAATCATTGTGGCTGCACAGGTGTGTAACACCATTGGTCCTGGAGTTGACCTTAAAAAGCCAACTTTACTGACATGCAGGTATTACTTTAGAAAGCTGAAGTATGTCGAACCCTCGTCAAACTGGGTTTAGTAACAGCTTAGCCGCTTTAATTATGCTCACTTAGATGAGACTCTTTAATCCTGTGCCAGCCCCGCCCCACCATCTCACAGTTTCACCCGGCTCACACGGCTGACGTCCTTTATCTGCTGGATTTGACTGGAAGCTGATGGTGATGAAGAGAAGCGCATGACGCCTGTAATATTCAGACTTTCTCTTCCGTCTGAATATTCAGATGTGTCTAGATATGCCGCCACTCTCGGGGTCCTCAATTACGAGCCGCCTGACTGGAAAACAAACGCGCTCTGTACGGCGTGAGGCGTGATGTATGAGGAAATGAAATGTAGATATCCTTCCGTCCTTCCTCCCGTGCCATTCAGGATCCTTCAGGTTTTTTCCGCGAACGCTGGATTTATGTGCCCATATAGGCATTAATCCGCTCTTATCAGTCAAAGTGGCTGCGTTTGAAAAGCAGTTAATTTCCCAGAGAGCATTCTCTTTGATGGTGATGCCGATGTGGGAAAGTGTGAGAACCTGGGCTGTGTTCCCTGTCTGCTGCTTTTGCTGTCAGCTCCCAGGGGAGGACGGTACCACACGCGTACTCTGGAGGAACACCGTTACAGACTCACCCTTTCCAAAATGCCCATCTGGCGGGCTCTGACGTGCAGTGCTGCTTTCTGATTGGATAAATAGGTCACGCGTGTATGAGGTCACCGCCGTGGATCAGTTTGGATTCCACAGGCAGTGCCGTAGGGAGCTTTAGAATGGGCTCACGTTTCGACAGCAACTGCCTCCCGCTGAGGTGGTTCTGGGCCTTGTGTTTTTTATCACAGTAACAACAGTGGAAACAGGCTCGTAACAGTGAGCGAATGCATGTTTGTCTTCTGGTGTTCTGCACTGCTTTATGAAAGCACAAAACGAGCACATAAAAAAGTACCCACAAGGCAGTGATTTGGGCGCTACAGGAGTGGAAGTAATCGCGGCAGAGCTAGCCAACAGTGCTGATTTTGTAATGGGGGCTAAACATGTGTTTAGCCCGAAAGGCTAATGTTAGCAGGGAGGCTGGTCCCCAGGACAGCTGAACGGAACAAAGTAGGTAGAAAAACACCTGAACACCTGAAGGGAAACTGCATGACTTTGGCATAAACGACAGCACTCTCAGTTGCAGTTGTTATGAATGCACATATGTATCTACACCAGCAGATTGACACAGAATGACGCTAGCATAAACTACAGCACTCCCAAGTGCACTTACTATAAGTGCACATATGGCATAGGGGCAACAGCAGTATAGCAGAGTGGTTAAGGGGCAGGACACATAACCGAAAGGTTTCCGGTTCGATTGCTTCAGTAAATATCCAGCTGTATAAATGATTCATAAACATTGTAAAAAATTCCAATGGAAATCACTCTGGATAAGAGCGTCTGCTAAATGCCAATAATGTTATATATCTACACCAGCAGACAGGCCTGTAGCATGTGCTCCTAGCACCTAGTGTTCCTCCACAGGGCTCACTCTCTGTCCCCTCTCCCTCTCTCTCTCTCTCTCTCTCTCTCTCTCTCTCTCTCTCTCTCTCTCCCTCTCTCTCCGCAGGTTTTCATGGGGAACCAGAACTTTGACACCCCGGAGATGAGGGCGTTCGAGCCGGTGACGACGCGCTACCTGAGGGTGTACCCCGAGAAGGCCACCACCCCAGGGCTGGGCCTGCGCCTCGAGCTGCTGGGCTGCGACGTGCAAGGTGAGCCCCGCCCACCGGAGGCCTTCGCCCAATCAGTGACGGCCACGCTACTGCGGGGCCATTCTCAAACCAATGGGGGTTCAGAACCTCTCTCCAAATCAGAGGGGATAACATGTTCAAACCCAGTGCTGCCAGTGAAAGTGAACAGAAGAAGCTTCATTGAATCTGCCTTTTTGGCCCTGTGTCTTTTCATCTTCAGTGTTTAAATATAAACCTCGAAGTGTGGTTTCTCCTGATGAGGACGAGCTAAGGAACTCCAAAGGACAGGCTTGGCCCTTGAGTCATAATTTGGTCATCTGGTCTAAATCTTCATCACTGCAGTCGTCGGGCTCGGGTGAACACCAGTGTTCACCACGCAGTGTGTCATTTTTTAGTGGGTGCAGACAGACGTGTCTAAAGGGGTAAAATGCGTGACATTGCAGCCCTCACAGATGGAGGTGGTGAGGGTTGGGAGGGGTGTCAGGTTTCTCCATAGGACAGGAGATGGGGATTGGTTAATGTGGTCCAGGCTGGGAGGGGGGAGGGTTCACGCCCGGTCTCTCACCAACGACCCCAGATCAATTGACGCAGCATGAATGGGAACACGTATCTGTCAAACTTGGCCAAATGAATGATCTCCAAACACTTGTGTGAAAGCTCATGTTCACTCTTAGCATGAATATGCAGGCTCTACCATGACATCCGTGAGAACAGAAGGTTGGTTTATCACACATCCAGTGAGGAGTCTCCCTTCAAATTTTTCTCATACAGTACCTTTTGATTCCACCAGAGGCATGCTTAGTTTCAGGGTTTCAGGGCAGATCATCGCAGTCTTAAACAAACATCACCCTGTAATTCGATATGGCCCCCTCCCAGCAAGGAGCTGTCATACTAGCCACAGCCTGAAGGGGGCAGCAGTTCCTGATGAGAGGCCACTTCCACAGTGTGGAGCAGGGAGGGGTCGTGCAAGGAGAGGCACTGTTTATGCATCCTCAGAGTGCAGATGAAAGGACATCTGTTTATAGCTCCATAATGAGAACCAGTGGCACTAATCAGCCCCAATGCTTTGGGAGGGTCCCTGTGTTTGAGGCGGCACAGTCCTGCACAGTTCTACTTCTCCCTTGGCCTGGTCTTACTGAAAATTCTCTGTCCCCCCCCTTTCTCCTCCTCTTTCTCTCTCTCTCTCTCTCTCTCTCCCTCTCTCTCCCTCCCTCTCTCTCAGAGCCCACAGGCCCACTGACCACGCCTGCTGCCACCACACTAACCGAAACGTTACCCCCTGCCGTCATCATCATACCAGACGATTGTGAGGACTTGCCAGGGGGCTGTGACGCTGGAACTGGCGATGACTACAACGTGACAGGTACTGACACCGCCCTTATCCAGCTGTCCCCCTTCCCTCCCCATCACCCCCTTCCCCAGAAACCCCAAACAGCCTCCCGACAGACCCCATTCTCTTCTCCTGTGTGGCTTCCTCAACCCTCTCTGTTTCTGGGCATCCCAAATGAACATCTTACAAAAGGGACTTTTCCTTCAGACCGGTTGTCCCTTGCGGTTATTGGTTACTGTGGATAGCAGAGGGCTGTCTTTCCATGAGTTCGCCCCTCTAACTCCTGTTTCCCTGACTGTCCAACAGGTGGCATCACCGAGGCTGATACCACAGTCGAAGTGGACACTGCCCCAGGTGAGAACACTCCACCCACAACTCCCCACCTCACCGCTGTCCCCACGCTCTCCTCTCTCTAGACAGTGCTGTAGGCTTCAGCCAACAGTCCCAGCCTACTCATTAAGCCACTGATGTAGGAGTCAGTGTGAGAAGCCTGTTAATCATGAGTAAAAGTGATCTAACACCTGAATACCGTGTCAAAGGATTTTCTTTCATGAAATTCTTCTTGTGAAATCCTTAAATAGTTTGATAGCATATAATTTGATTTTATGGTCATGGTGCAGACGTGTCTTTTTTAATAGACCTCTGTGTTGTGCGTGCTCTGTAAGCCTTAGTTATTCTGATACCAGTTCAGTTGTAAAATGGGTCTGGCTCAGTTTTTCCCCCTACTGTCATTGCTCTCTCACACTCCCTGGAAAGCCCATTACAATAACTTTTTGTGACCTTAAAAATTTACTGCTGCACTAATAAAAAAATTGCTTCCTCTGTGTGCTCTTTAAAATGTAGTCACCTCTGAGCAGTTTAATGGGGCCGACTTCGGGAGTCCTAACAATGTGTTATTTAATTAACTACATCCAGTCGGTTTAAGGAGATTGGCTCATTAATGTGACTTAAATCCTTACTTTGCGGAGAATATTATAACCTTCTACTCCCCACTCCATCTAGACTTTTCTCTCTCTCTTTCTCTTATTATTTGTTGCTGCCCTGAGGTGTTTCTGCTTTTGGTTTTTTTAAATCCCAGAGAACACCATAGCTCTCTGCTGCCATCTGCTGAGTGAGACAGGTATAACACCCCCTATGTTTGCCTCCTCCATCTGCAGCCTTATTAGGTCAATGCTCCAGACCTGAGCTACAGTGTGCTACAGGGTTTGTTTTGAGCCAGTATTCTTATACATCAGAAACTCTTAAAGCATGAGCTACACTTATGTGAGTAGCGAGGAGAGGAATGTGAGAGGCAGGGAAGCAAAGCTAACTGGGACTTCTCTGATTGCAGATTACCTGTGGTTTGCGTGCGACTTCGGTTGGCCGAACGCCCCCTCTTTCTGCGGGTGGACCTCGGAAAAGGACGTCAACGCAGCCTGGCACATTCAGTCCAGCGGGACACCCACCGTCAACACAGGACCCAGCATGGACCACTCGGGTAAGAGCAAGGGGGCCAGGGAGCAGTGAGTATGGAGGCCAGACCTTTCCTATCTGTTCACCTGGGTCTCACTCATTGCGCACCATGTCGCCACCTGCAGGGGGACCGGGGAACTACATCTACATGCAGCTGGCCCCGGAAGCCCAGGAGAATGAGGTGGCGCGGTTGGTGAGCCCGACGGTGACGGCGCCGGACTCGGACCTGTGCGTCTCCTTCTGGTACCACATGTTCGGGTCGCACATCGGGATCCTGCGGGTCAAGCAGAGGAAGGAGACAGACGAGGGCATGGCCTACATCCTGCTGTGGACCGTCAGCGGACACCAGGGCAGCCGCTGGAGGGAGGGCCGGGTGCTAGTGCCCCAGTCCAGAACACCCTACCAGGTACACACAGGCAACGGGACAGAGTGCGTGTGTGTCTGTGTGTGTATGTGTGTGTGTGCGCGCCTGTGTATGTGTGTCTGTGTCTGTGTGTGTCTGTGTCTGTGTGTGTCTGTGTGTGTGTGCACGCCTGTGTGTGTGTGTGTGTGTGTGTGTCTGTGTGTGCCTGTGTCTGTGTACGCACCTGTGTGTGTGTGTGTGTGTGTCTGTGTGTGTGTCTGTGTGTGCCTGCATGTCTGCATGCATGCATGTGTGGAAGCACTTTAGTCACCAGAGGGAAGATATGGTGCATGCCCAGCTTTCTCCCCAGCTAGCATGTGGACAGGTGGCCTTTGATAAGCTCTGTGACTGAGCACAGCTGTGAGGAAGGGCAGAGTGACAGTCTGTGCGGCTCTCACAGGTGGTGATCGAGGGCGTGGTGGACAAACAGAGCTGGGGCGACATTGCCGTGGATGACATCAAGATCCTGGAGGTCCGGGACATGGAAGAATGCAAGGGTAAGGGCTCTGATGTCACACCTAAGAGATCCTACATATTTTCTCCACTTATTCATGTGGGCATGTGCAACTCCAAAGAGCAGCCATCAGTCCACTGTTGTTTATTCCGCTCATGATGGGCTGTTTTTCCCTCTTAGACCCAGATGTGCCGGCAGAGAAAGAACAGCCTGAAGCGGAAGAGGAAATCAAAGAAATCAAAGAAATCTGTATGTCTCAACATCTCTTATATGTGTGATTGGCTGGTTTGACTATGTCACTCAGTATACAGTGTGCTTCATATTTATTCATATCTCTGATTAAAGTAAGAAAACAAATGATAGAAAAATGCAGAAAAGTTGACAGAAAAATGCATGTATGGATCATTTTTTCTGCTTTGATAAATGTTTTAAAGTATATACTTAATCATCCTCATAGCATTGGACAGAGCAAAGTCATATTGATCAGTTTATCTTTAATTTGTGACTGGGCAATGCCAATATTTGATTTTGAAAACTACATGAGATTACAGAAACCCACATGAAAAAACTTAAACCTGAACTTATTTAGTATGAACCAAAGGAAACGACAGAGAAGGTATCTTAAAGCTAAAGTAATCACTCAAGAACAAATGGTTAAATATTTGAAAGATGAAGAACTGTTGAGGCTGTTATGATGCTGTCATGCCTAAAATGCCCTTGTCTGTGATTCCCGTTCCAGTCAATGATGCCACTGACTACCCTGAAGTGGTGGAGAACAGTGAAATGGGCAGCACCGGGAACATGCTGAAGACCCTGGACCCCATCCTCATCACCATCATCGCCATGAGCGCCCTGGGGGTCTTCCTGGGGGCCATCTGCGGGGTCGTCCTCTACTGTGCCTGCTCCCACAACGGCATGTCGGACAGGAACTTATCCGCGCTGGAGAACTATAACTTCGAGCTGGTGGACGGGGTCAAGCTAAAGAAGGACAAGCTGAACTCACAGAAGTCGTACTCAGAAGCGTGAGGGGCGGGGGGGGTTGGGGGGTGGAAAGAGACCGGCAGGAGCCCCCCACGGGGGAGGGCGACGATCGTGAAAGCGGCGGGAGGTTGTGACTGAGCCATGCTTTTCTCAGGAGCTGCAGTAACAGAAACCTGCCAATAGGGGACACTGTGTATAAAATTGAAAAAACAAAACAAGACGTGTACAGTAAGATGATTATTTTAATTTTTGTCATTCATTTTTTTCTTTTCATTTCAATAATCAGATGCTGGTGTTGAGACCAATTAAGACAATGTTTAAAGTATTTATCATATTTCTGGAAGGAAAGCTTTTATTTTTAAGAGAAGTTTTTGAAGCCATTATTTTGCGGAAAAGAAGTGTAAAACCCTCCCCAGAATGAACCATACCGGCAAATATGTAGTATCACGCCCTCTGCTGGACGCACAGAGTACATGCGCCACGCGTGCAGGCATGTGTCCAGAGGTGGGGGCTTACCCACCCCCCGCGCTTCACCTGTGTATGGTTCTCACAGTGCCTTTACTGCATCTTCGTTGGCTTTTTGTTTGGGTTGGTCGTGGCGTTTTTACACCCCTCGTGTTCTGAACGCAGGAGCAAACGGGCGTCGGCCCGGCCCGGCCTGGCTTTGCGGAAGGGCCCATGTGTTGTATATACGTTTTAATGTATTTGAAAGCCCTTTTAATTGAGCTGCAGTGTCCTTTTTTTCGTGAGAGGATCGTGCGCGCGAGACCGTCTGGCCTGCGGCGCGTTGGCGGAGCGGCGTTGTGAGGCCGGAGGTGTCACGGCGACCGCTCCCACGGTGCTTATCGGAGCCAGGGTTCAAGGATGTGTCTCCAGACAGACTTAGTACGGGCCTTCAAAATGGCAGCCGTTCAGAAATACCCAGAAGTGGATCTCCTGTGGTTGGTGGCCTCAGATGCAGCGTGTCGGTGTGAAACCAGTTTCGTTGTGTTCATCAGTCACTCAGCCAATCACGCAGTGGTAATGTATGCAGGTCTCATGCACCAACACCAAGAGCTGTCATCAATAACTTTGCTGTTCAGCTGAACTAAGTCCGTGCAGGAATCATTTGACATGCTTCTATGCGTGTTTGTCTGTACGTGCATCCAGGCTGATCTTATATATCGTTTGAGCTGAAGAATGTCAATCAGGCCGTTGTAGGCATCTTGGCCTTGCATAGTCCTGGTGCGCCCGTCAGGATTCCTTCGAAATCAGTGGAGAAGGTGGTGCTGAATGTCTGTCTCCAAAAGCCAACATAACAGATACTACCACTGCTCCAGTACCATCCGGGAGTCCAAAGACTGACCACTTGCCTCTGTCTCTCTACCCTTTCCAAGGTTTGTGCCATTTTTGAGGTCTGTGTGGCGTGAAGGCATTCTAATCAAATAAGGGTGACTTCACGTGCGCACAGCGCCTGACTCTTTCTGCTTTCTGTGAAAATCTTTTTGCGCACATCACATGGTCAAAGGTAAAAAGGAAGGACAGATTTTCACGTGTGGCAGATTGGAGATTGTTCTGCTCCTCTCAGTGATGTCATAATCGCTTACGCTGTCTGGACTGAAAAATGTAAATCAGGCTCTGATGTCATAATCAATGCAGCAGAGAAGACGCCCAATAGCAGGACACCACTGACTGCATGGCCTTTGTCTTGTCTTGCGCTGTCAATCAAACACAAGTGTCCTCTCATTTCTGAGATTATTCACGGAGCACAGCCCCTGAGCCTACTGGATAACAAGTCCATCCTGAGTGCAAGAGGCAAAGCTCGGCGTGAAGGAGTGGATGCTGGGATTAGAGGAAAGTTCATGCATATTTTCTGCTGGCTTCATTGCCATCCTGTTCCTTCTGTATCAAGCAATGTGGTTCAGTCCAGCCATGAGGAAGCCTGTGGAAACTGGGGATTTGTGGCTTGAAGTGAGAAACACAAAAAGATAAAATCTGTGTGAGTGATGCTGAGGAGAGTCACATGAAGGGAACCCCACAAAGCAGGGCTTTGATTTGGTTCAGACCCACGTCTGCTTAATTTACACACATACAATATTTAATATCATGAGTGCATTATTGGCTTTCTTGTGGTTATTTCTAACAGTATCCCACTGGTGGTTCATAATGGTATTGGTAATTAATATATATTAATATAATATAAAATGATGGTAATTATGAACATGCATTGAACAGGAAGGCCCTAACTGTTTTCAGTCTGTCAAATTGGAGAAAAGGACATTGTAGCATGAAATTAAAACAATGTTGCACTGATGAATATATTTAAAAAGTTTGTGTTTATAATGTTAATTTGTAAAAATAAAAGACAAGAAAAGTGTCACAGATCTTTCTTTTTATATGGTTTCAGATTACTTGATATAGTTCTGAAATGTACAATGTTTTCATTATTGAAAAGGTATACAAATTTCCTATCGTAATGTTTCCATTTAGCTAACTGGTATATTATCACGTCATTTTGTATTGTCATAAATCTTTTGTGCGGATTTGTTTTTACAAAAAAAAAAAAGTTTTATTTTCAATAAAGCTTCTGTAATTTGCTGTTGTAGGAAACGTTTGGAAAAAAAACAGCAAGGCCTTAAGAATTGAAAAATGTTTGTACTCTGACACGCTGGTCAGCCTCATTACCTTGTATCTGTTCTTGTCTCTGAGTCTGATCCATGACTACTACATTCCAAAGAATCTGATTAAATAAATGTTTTATAAAGAAGTGGCCGCCTTAAAATGTCCTTTTTACGTGTAATACTTACTTTAGAGGACAAAGGTAGACTCTAAGCAGAATAATGCTGAGAGCTGGAAGGAAATAGCCACTGCACTGCCAGAAGGCTGCGGTTACTTTCAGTGTGTTTTAGGTGCAGGGTGGCAGAACTCACTGCATATACTACATGTGTTTGCAGAGTTTCATAAATTAGTCGAGATAGTTTGACAAATAGCTTTTTTTTCTAAAAACCTGGAAAGATGGAAGATACCTGGAATGTGCCAAATACCAAGTACGTAAACTGAACATAACGCAGCAATTTCAGTTCCAGTCTGACATACACTACGCTTAAAGTATGTTACATTCACATTGGTATGCCAATAAAACCACGTGCTTTCACGTGATTTATGAAAAGAAAATTATAGTTAAAAACATTTCGGAGTTGTCCTGCTCTTCACACGAATAAGCACGCAAAGAACTCGATGAAACCCTAATTTGCATCGAATGTTTGGCAATTCCTCGTTAATTTGGGAAGTCTGAGACTTCTCAGCATTTATTGAGGCTCAAATGTCACTTACCTTCGTCTGCTCACGATTTTGTCCACTAGAGGGAACCCCTAGTTATCAGTGTATGCACAATCGGGAAAAAAAAAAAAACTTTTTAGGAAGGTGTTTGGGGTCTGTGATTTTTTACTGACACTACTTAGATGCCACATTATTTGATGCATTGTTAAGTTTTTACGAAAACGAATAGTCTCTCCTCCAAATTTGTGAAATTACCGTTTTCCACTGTGCTGTGAACACCCGTGTACGGGTGACTGATGATCCGATTCAGTGAGGAATTATAGTTAAAACCTCCTGCTGAACACACGATGTCGCTGTTGAACAAAACAGTGACGTCCTGTATGTCAAAAGCTTGAGCCAAGGCTTGTGGTGTGTGATTTAGGATTTAGGGTATCTTGTGTATGCTTTCGCTGTGTGTATGTTTCAAATGCGCATCTGGTGTTGACAACTTTTAAAACATGCAATAAGTGATCCGTGATGATTTGAAATAATTATACACAGTCATTGGCTGCCAAGAAATACTGATTTTAATTGTGTCTCTAACCATTAATCGTGATGTGATAAAAGGTAGATAAATCAAAACGCCTAAGATTTAAGTGTCTGGGTAAAATTCCATTTGGCACCACGTAATCATCAGTGGTGATTACGAAAAATATCCGAAATACCCAAGCGGGGATCAGACCTTATTTTAAGCGTGTTTTGAGTAACTATACACGGAACTCGATGTACTCTTGATGTATATGTAGTCTGTCTCGCTCTCTGTCACTCGCCGACATTTTCTCCCAGGTCATGTATGTACACCCATGCTCTCTTTATCTTTTTGTTTCCTTCTGTCAATATCTCTCTCTCTCTCTCTGTCTCACACACACACACACACACACACACGTGTATATAAATGAGAATTTTTTTTTCTGTAAGCTCAATGTTTTTAACAGATTTAGCACTAACGTACATTGAATGTAAAACCAAAAACGCAGTTAACTGTATCATGTCATGGAATGGTCCAGCTGTTGACAGTGCACTTTGACTGTTAACCTATACTACTGTTCACTTAATCCATGCCTGAAGTGAGGTCTTTATCACCTTATCTTGAGCTCTACTCTTCCTTGTACAGTCATGTTATGACTCAGCCCTGACGGCCAACAGACAAACCCACAGCTTCCGGCAGGGGCCTGGGTTTATACCCTGAGAGTCTCTCAGTCTCTTCCCTTGGTTGTTTTTTATCTTCCTAATTTGTCCTCTCTTCTTTTCAGCTATTCAAAGTGTCCATAGGGTGATTGCCACACAAGCTCCCTCACACTGCCTATTCTATTCTCCACTGTTCTGCGGTGTGGAGCAGAAAACATCTGAAATGTTACAGTTTCAGCACGACATCCCAGCATACTCTGGGGCTTGTGGTAACATCATTGGCCCTATCAGACTGGCTTACCATGGTCTTGATAAATGGTCAGGAGAGTGCACATTCGGGCAAAATCATGGCAAAGTGCAATTAGCAAATGGGGAGATGCCACCTTCCAAGGATGGCAAAAATCGCACATGCATAAGCAGTTGGCGGTGTCTGCAGCACCACTTAATTTTCTGCTGACAGATGAAATATATCAGAACTTTTCCTTGTGAAGTATCTTAAAATCAGTATAGGAACTGCAATAACCATAGTTCAAGATTATTTGAAATAAGTATTCTCAACTGTGTTTGACAGCTTTGTCAGAAGCAGATCCGGCTGTCTACATCCACATGATAATACCTTCAGATATGAAAATCAGCCAGACATATGATTCCACAGGAAATTGCAAAATATCAATGACTGATGGTTTTATAGATAAAAAGAATAATGTATATATTATAAGCCAAAGTGAGGTTATGACTCAGAATGCGAAATCATATTCATAAAAGGAATTATTCATCACAGTAGATAACACCGCTTATGTTCAAGCCTATATGTAGTAATTAATTTTCTCACATGGCTGCAGGTCAAGTCCCTTGATAAACAGATCAAAATGTCAGTGAAGGAAAAGCTGAAGTGTCTATAGGCTCGTGTTAAGAATGCTGCCTTCACTCTGCTCTGAGAGTGTTGAGACTGACTGAGAAGACTGACTGAGCTCCAACAAACTTTCAGTTTGGGGATGGGTTGCTCTGCACTGCCATTTTCTCAGAAACTGGAGCCTTGTAATGCGTGTGGGTGTCAGCACAGCCGGCGGCCAAATTTAGAGTCCAGTATGAGGCACTGTGAAGCGTGGTTTGATGGGTGAGGCTTCCTGAGAAGTCTCCTGACGTGGGACAGCTATGTGCATGTCCCAGCACGGACATCGTCAGAGTGAGGGTAGGCTCGAGTCAGGCAGCAGTGTTGGCAAACTGTTGTGGGCACTGTATGTGCAGGGTGTAACCGCTGTTAAACCACACTCTGACCACCCTCGCCATTTCCCCCTTGTTGACTCCCTTCCACATAATAAGTAGAGCAGTGCCTGTATGCATTAGCATTGCTGCTATGGTAAAGTAGGAACTTCCTCTATTCCCTTTCTGTGTGGCCTTAGCATATACTCAAGTGTTTGTTCAGTATGGGGATAGGTGTGAAGGTACTGAAAATATCCTGCAGGGTGTTATTGAGAAGTTAAGCCTGCTCTTTGAAATGATGGGTGTGAATTTTTCAAATAGACAAATACGTATGGAAATGTCCCAGATTGGGTGGGCAGATTACAAAGGTAAATAAATCATATGTCTCTGTATTTTTTGACCTGTCCTCCAGTAAAAATGTGAGCGGAATTTCCCCCTGCAGGCAGACAGATTGTATAAGTGTAAGCCACTCCCATGTGATGTTGTTGCCAGATTTTACTGCTGTGAATGGCCAGGTGATCTTAGACACGTTGTATAATGCATGGAAATATTTGCATAACAGGAAATCAAGAGCTAATTTCATCTGATAAATGAAAAGCTGACAGAAACATTAGAGTGCCATCAGTATGGATGCATTTGGACAGTGCATATCAAAGCAGCTTGTCTTTTTAGTTTGGTTACCTGTGCAGAATGTGAATACATGGTGAAAAAACAGCTTGTGTTTCCTCATTGTGCGGCTTTTAAGTCCATTTCTCATCCTTACAAAAAAGTGAATGTGTCTTATTTCTCTTGAGAAGAATAAGAAATAAGACCAAAAAGTTTAAAACCAAAATAATGAGGACTAGTGTGGGGGACTGGGAGCACTATGACCTATGACCTATGACCTGTGTGCAAGGCTTCAGTGAAACACTGAAAAGCCTGAAAGGAGAAGTGTTCATCTTCCTTGCACCCTCTGGTTCTGCAACAGATGTGTGTGCTGAAATTTATCCTTGAATACTAAAACCAACAAGAGTCTGTACTAAAGAAAAGAATGCTGTTTTGGTGTTATCTTTTTTATTTACTGTAAGTATCACATGATGGATTTAGTCTTCATCTGTTTGCATAAAATTTAGCTTTGCTTATCTCAAAAACTTATATTTTAAATTGTAAAATCTAAACACAGAGGGTGAGGATTAGGCTGTTCTCTGTCTTTTCTGTTTACATGGTGAAATGAAAGCAATGGGGTTGCCAGGTTTTGCTCATGCAGTACCACAGAAATGTTGGTCAAAGCACTGTTGCTTCTTTCCAAATGAGAAATATCCAGGTTCTGCACAGATTCTGTATGTCCACAGGGTGGTGCAAGAATTCAGAAACACTTAGTCAACAACATTTAAAGTAAGTGGTAACTAACAGACACCTGGTGCCTGGTGCCTGAAATGGTGCAAGGAAAAGTGTGCATAATTTTTGCTACTGTGGAAATTGATTTTAATGACTAAATGTCCAAAGTATATATGCAAATGCAAATGCTACAAGGATGCTTGTACTGGAAAGCTTTTAAGGGAATCTTGATCACCAAGCTCTCTCAGAAATCATGTTTAGGCAAAGGCCATTCAATAGGCTTGACACAGTTCATTGAATGCCACAGACACAAAACCTTTTAACTTCCTGACTATTAGCTTTTGGCTTAAACATTAGAGTATGAATAGTTTTCACCGTACTCCAGTTTTGCATACCCATTTAGCTAAAAATGTGCCATGGTATTAACCTCTTAAATACCAGTAGTGTTCTCTCATACTGACAATGTTTTTTTTTCTCCTTTTTAACTGTTGTGTTTTATGGTGGTGAAGTGTTGCTTTCATGGGCATGAAAGAATGCAGCAAGAGCCTCTATTCCTTCTTGACATAAGCTCTTATATGCCTGTTCCTGGTGTGTAATTTCTCCAGTCTGACTCTAGTCATGCAGCACAGCTCTATTTGTCTGAGCAACACTGTGTTATCATTATACAGGACAGGAAGTTTTCCAGACACGCACAGATAGTGGAGGCCTGTGGAAAAATGCCAGCACTAAGCAGTAATAGACTAGCTGTATATAAAAAGACCAATAGCATACATGTTATACACAGTAGTTGTTTTGCAATACTCGTTTGTGCTTAAGCAACTCACAACAGGATGCGTGATATCTTGAATAACCTCTTGACCTGTGGCTTTATGCTTCATCATTTGTTGTCTGAATCACTTAAACTTTTGAAACTGCCGGAATATTTTTTGCTTGTGTTTACCTCTAGAACATGTTTTCACCCATGCGTTCTATGGTAATTCAATTTCCGAAACAACCATTTCAGAAAGAGAAATGCATCATATCCCATTTTATAAATACTGTATACACAAAATACTGTATAGATAACAAATTATGACTGACTGATCAGAGCATTCACTTGACACTGAGCAACTCACAAATTATAAGACATTCAGTGCATATAACAAGGACCACAATCACCAACATCAAATCAGTAATATGCATGTGGCGCTTTCAAAGAACTGTAAACACATTTACAATGCTATAATAAAGTAGCATTACTGCAATGAAGTAGCATAAAGAATCCCTGTCTATGTCTATGACCAAAGGCTATTTTACCAGCGCAGAATGGAGTAGAATACAGGGGGAGAGGAGAGAGGTCCTCATTCAGGAGGGGGAAAGGTAAAGCCTGAAAAGGTAAACTTTCGGTCTGGGGTGGGAGATTCCTCGTGACTCCTTGTGTGCTGTCCTAGTAATAGGGACCTCACTCCACCCCTAGATGGACCAGGGTCAATACGAGACAAAAATCTCCGCAAAGGAGGGGCGGACAGACAGCCTGAAGGGGTGGAGCAGAGAGGTCTGGCAGGGGTGTGTGACGGGATGATTGTCTGCAGGCAGAGAGGAGGGGATAGGTCCTTCTCCACTGATGTCATCACGGCAAGGCAGGCGCCTGACAAATCAGAGCATGCCGGAGAGCAGTGAGATGAGGAAACAGTGCATGTCTATATATTACAGGGAAAATTTATAGGCCTTTTCTTCAAATAATTGAACGCATGATCCATCATATTAACTGAGATGTTTATCTTGAAATATATGAGTCACAAGGTCAAACACTAGTTCAACAGAAGATTAATTCAATGCCTGAGCCTGTCAGCTTGCAGTTTCATTTCAGCTGAAGTAGGTTACTTTCTATAAAGCTGATGCCAAAAGGATCACATCATTGGAGGTTTAAATATACCTGTATCAGTTTCACCCAATCAGGGACACACTTCTCTGTTACCAGGGGGAGAGGGCATTGCTACAGGATTTTCTACCGTTTTTGTCAACTGCTATACAATATTTCTCAAAATCACAAACTTTTCTCAGTCTAGCAAGCACGAAGAGCCTGGAATCAAACAATGTAACTATATAGTAATTGCAATTTTAATTAGCTAGTTAGAAACAGGCAAACCCAATGAGGTACTAATTTGGCTTGGCAGAAGACACAAAGAACAAAAAAGTCCTTTTTGTAGCTGGTTAAAACATTTAAACATTTAAACAAAACAAACTGAAATGACCATTCAGCACTTTTAACCTTCTCTTGGGGAAGAGAATTGTCTAAGCTTATGGTCTCCAAGTTAAATGTGAACTTTTAAAACGTATCACTTGCTGGCAGTGGTTAATACATCTGATCCTATCTGAGATGTTTGGATTGCATTTCTGACTGTTATGAACTGAGAAGACATTTTGGCATTGTTATTTAACTAGTGTTAGCTAAACTCATGACATCCCTTTGCAGCACCGTCCCACCAACTTTGATTGGCATTTCACAATGTTTCTAGTTTCCAGTGATATTATGTTTCCAGTGATCCTAAAAGTCTTACGATTGAAACAAACGGTACATAGCAAGTGCGTTTTTCAAAGAGTGACATTTAGAGAGTGACATTAAGCAAGGTGACGCTAACGAAGTTAATCTGCACGTCTCCAATTAGCAATCCGTACGCCCACTCCCCACAGGAAAATGAAGAGGTCCGACGCATGCGTGTTTAAACATCCAAGTATCAAGCATAAAGCATTTCCTGTGGGGGCGGAGTCAAGATAAGGGGGTCTGCGGCTCCAGCCCTGTACTGTTTGCCCCTCCCGTCCTCCGTGGATCAAGAGAAAGAGGGGATATCGCGTTCTGAGGACACATTGAACATTTGTTCGCATGTGGAGTGTCTTCATCCGTAGTTTAAAGTTCATTTGTGTCCGGTGAATCATTGATCCGAGATGCTCTTTACTTGGGAACGGAAATAAGTTACATATGAAACAGACAGAGTCGATTTTTTTCGCTCGAAGAAAGTGAATAAGGAGGTCGCTAGATACCGGTCCTTCCATCTGAAAGAGCACCACTTCGATTGGAGTTTTAAATTGTAAAAAAAAATCCATTGACACTTGATAACGTTACCACCTATGTTGCTTTGAAAGTTAAAACAACGGTCTGGATTTGCTGATCGCATTATAAGGTAAGTACAATTCAATAATGATGTTCTTGCCCTAGTATTTTTGTCAGTTCGATCATTTATATTGTTGATCTGATTACTTGGTTACTAACTGCTTTGCTTTATTTAAAGTTAGTTGTTGGGTTTAATGCTGGACCTTTTGTTGCGAACAGGCTAGCGTTTGTTAAGTTGATCTTCCTGTCCCCAGACTGGAATGCATATTGTGTATTGTTGGGTGCGGGTGGCTGTGTGCATGGTTCGAACGTTTAAGTGATTTTTTACCCTTTTATGTTCATTTGGAGTATGAAATAGTCTATCTTTAATTCTCAAATGTCCGTATATTATAGTTGTCCGAGAATGTAGTGATATCTAGACACACTTCATTTTCCTCCGGTTGACCAGGCCTAGAATCTCAAGCGGCTCCGGGGTTGGAGGAGCAAAACTAGCGGCAGTCTTTTAGTTTGACTTTGTTGCCGGTTTTATTATTCAAACTCAGTGCACTACGCTTCTGGTTTCATTATAACGAATCTAACGTTACAGACTACGGATTCTAACTACATATATTATGACTCTTATCATTCGACTGGGATTTGTAGTTCTTTTGGTACATAGAGGATTCTCACGCCATTGTTTTATCGGATAAATAAGTTAAGGTTTGTTTTCGTAGACAGTGATTTTTCACTCATACCATCAATCTTAAGGTCTTAAACGTTGTCGAAATATGCTTTGATGAGCTTGAACAATAGGCTGGGTCGGCTGTATTATGTGCTATAGTAACGTTTAGACAGAGCTATATTTAGGGAGTGTCTCGAGCAAGAAGTAGCCTCAACTGGACGCTGAACTCCGGGAGAGGGTTGCCAGCAAAAATCACAATCAAAGCCAGAGTGTTGTCAGAAACGACTCTCGCAAGGACAAATACTTTAAAAAAGATAAATAAATACACAAAAGGTAGTTCTTCCAACTTTTAAAACATTCTATTATGCAAAACCGCGACCTCAACCAAATATTTGGATTTAGGCTACGCTAAAAATATATTTTCACCGTAGATGAATGAAATGTGGGTGGAATTTATATTTTTAGAATCCATGGGTGTGCATAGAGGTAAGCTGCCTAGTATGACTTTTGAAACTCCAAATCTGGGGCATTTAACATGGCGAGACACTGGTCGTGTTGGATGCCATGTTGACAAGTATAATGTCGTGGAAGTGAGAAGGACAAAAAGAATGTTCCACGACCACTAATGGTTTAGCTACAATGTGAGCTGTCGTAATTATAACTGTATTTTACTCTGTTGGGGAAACCTACTTACTTATAATGATTAATCAGGTAAGAAAAGAGGCTACATCGTCATGCCATGCCATATTTGGCTGTATTCATATGGCGTAGGACATTGGTACAGTGTTATAGGTGTTCCAATCATGCACCAAAGCGGTGGTTGCATTTTCAGGGAGAAAGTACCTATCATGTAGAGCAGACTTCTACCAATCGTGTCTTTGCAATAAACCACTTTAAAGTTAAGAAAACGGTCTCATCTGAACTTTTTACAGTATTCCCAGTTACTTTGAAAACACATCCCAAACTCTCTAATGAAGGCCTACAGTCAAAGGTCTCTGAGCTGTATACCGTTTGCCCATAATTTATTTGCAGTTCAGCAAGTGCCCTAAAGTTTTGTTTGTTTGCTTCATGATGTTCCTAAAAAGGCAATGTTCTAGGACATGCTCATTATTATATTTAGCAAAATATAAAGTACCTTGGCAATTGTACAGTTGAAGGTTTATATCCTATTACTGTGGATTTTTCCATTTGAATGGACTTTCAGGGAAGCCTACTCCAGTGTTTTGTAATGAATATCCAACAACATATTGAGAGCTTGGTTCAGCAGAGTACCAATTAGGCCTCTAGGTGAGTTACTTGGCTGAATTCATGGCAAGATATGCTTTTGTCCATATTTTTTTCTCTCTGAGAGTTTTATGAATTTTCAGCATTCCAGTGGACTGACTTAAGTTGAATTGATGTGGGCGGACAGTTGTTATGTTGTGTTGTAGTTAAGAGTTGAGGTAGAGAAGGAGAAGTGAAAGTCTAAAACCAAGCCTGCGGTTAAAGGCCTCTGAACAACTGCTCTTCCTAAGATGTGGAATTATGGTGTGTAAACTGTGGGTTACCAGTCTGCAGGAGCTATGTTAAGGTTTGCTTGACTACCTCAGCGTGAGGTTAACCTAGCTTCGGTTTTTGTATATGAGAGCGTTTGTGGTCAGCGTTTCCATTACCTGGAGGCAAAGTTGTGCTGCCAGTAATGCAGGGTGTGTCTCTCCTCCTCAATCTCTTCCTGTAAGAAGAATATAGCCAGAGGGTACGTGATTCACCCACATATCCCAGTGACAGCTACAGCCGTCTTTGAATGTCCGGCCAGTGGCATCAATTGCCTTTGTGTTTGATGAACATGGCAATTTGTGCTCTAGGCCCTGTTTTGGTAGAGGGAGCTGAACAGACTTGCCTGAACACTGCTCGCAGGCAGGTAGAGATTTGGAAGATGCTTTAAAAGGCGGTGTTGGGTAACATTGAGTGAACGTGGTGTTGATTTCTCCTGATGCCGTTCTTCTCACCCTGGTTCTGTCTCACTGAGAACTGCTTAACTGCACTCTGGACAGGGGGGAGTAAAGTACTGAAGAGTGAATTTGACCAGCCAAAGTCTTGCTCAGTGTTCTTCTGTCCATCTCATCTGAGTCATTTCCCGGGGCCTTCCTTCAGATGATGCGTTTACAGTAGAGCAGAGCAAGTAGCCATTGCAGTGAGGTCATCGTAGGGAGTAATTATTGGACAGCAGTGCAGTGGTGGGGGTGGGGGAGGGAAGGTACTCAGTGATTCACAGCATTGTTAACATTACCCCCATGGCTCACTGTCTGAGTCAAAGCTTGTTTTCCCCAGTCTGGAGCTTTTATCTTGCACCTGGGCCCGGAAGTTTCCATATTAAGAAATCTTCAGCTTTGTCTGTTTTCATTTCTCCCATCTGATGTTTAGGCTGTTTTCCAGCATGCAGTGTTGTGATGGATGGATATTCCGGCCATTTTATAAATGGACTGTTTTGATCGCGTAGGAGAAATCTGACGTACAATAAGTACTGACTGGGCAAAGCCCAAGGCCTGATTGAATTTAAGGACGCTTTCATTCCTCTTTCGGAATTACGTACCCCGTAGAAGAAAAGGGAAACCGCTCTGGCGATCCCACCCCCACCCCGGAATGAGAATCTGTGGCTTAGTTTAATTAAGGAAATGGAAGTGCACTTCTGCTGCAGGGAGTCCTAATTGAGCAGAGCAGGGGGACTGTGAGTCACAGCGGCTGAATTGATGTGACCTCAGAGGTCGGATAGCAAGTGGTGGGTGGTGGGTATAGACTCATCTGATTTATGGGCGGCTGTTTAACCCCCTCCCACCCACCCACCTCAATGGATGCCAGCTCAACCAACGCAGAAATATTTAAATGGTGCCACTTAGCTTGCTTTGCTCTCACTCTCCAGGAGGTCTTTCTTTCAGTCGGTCTACAGTACTAGCATTGTGTATCTTGTTTTAGACCTTCAGTATCGTCCTTGGAGACATGTGTACCCCACAGAAAGGGCATGCCCCGTTTCTTTAGAAGTTTTCATGAAAGGCCCTCATTTTGATTTTTTCACCTGCTCATGGACACACGCATGGAGGCACGCACACACAGGCACATTTCTGAGGCTGTTATGGAGATTGACTGGGATCAAAAGTTCTTGCAGAAGTACTCAAATATAAGGACACATATGGTAAAGGGTGGGGTTAGTGTTGTAATTATCTGCTTACTCATCGCCTGGCGACTTCTCAGAAGCAGCCTGGACACTCCCCATATGTTGTTGCTCCCAGAACCCCTCAGAAGCACAGAGGACTCAAACATCTTGTCTGCACTTCCAGCTTTCGGGCTGTGTGTCTCACTACTGCCACCCCTTCAAAGGGCAGCCCTCTGAAAATAAGGCTCTTGATTCTTATCTCAGCTGGCCTGAGAGCCTCAAGGTGAATTCTGAGGAGAAATTTTGGGGGTGGTCATGTGACATGCCTCTCCTTCTGTGATTGGCTGAGAGCGCTGTCACATGCACCGTCGCAATTGGAAATGACCCCAGTTCGCACTCAGAAATGCACAGTGCCCCCCATTTCACACTAGGGCTAGTGTGAAATGGGAGGCATTGGAATTCTAGCCTTCTCTCAGAGGTGGATCAGCAAAGCAAATTCTCTTGTAAACACAATATGTGCTGGAACAAACACAGTCCATCCTCCTCACAGCAAATGAGCAGGCTTTAGTGGTGGGTATTAGAAACCCGCAGATAATATATTATTTTATCCTATCTATGATATAAAAATAAAATCTGTTATAATCTATATTAATAGATTAAAAACCCTTAGATGAGGGTATAATAAAAATATAATGATGTATGTAAGGAAGCCATCAAAAAGAGGCTGTGGAACACACTTTCATGATTCCACTTCCCCAAATACTTCTGTTTTGTGTTGGAACAAACTGGCACTCGCTAGTGTCTTTGCAAGTATAAATTGGGTTGTTTTTTTTATGATTCTTCAGCGATATTTATAAATTATACAGTTGAATTTTTATTTGCTCATTAATGAACTAGCTCATAGTTCCTGGTATGTAGCATTGGCTCTGGGCTCTGTGGGGTTATGACATGATTCGGCATTACCACACTGGACCGCATACACGGAGGGAGCACACAAAGCGCGTTCCGGCTGCCGTTCCACCATTTCGGGCCTCTGTCCACCTTTTCTAACCCAACTTCAGCAGTTGAACAGACTGCTCACTTGAGCTATGTTGTTCCGAGCCACGCATTTGCATGGGTAAGACCTGTAGGCTGTAGATAAGCACAGAAACTATGTCACCTAAATAGATAGCGCTTCACGGATGCGAAACCAAACAAATTTCTCGCCTTTTTTCACACCAATGTGGTGTGTTGTAGGAGCATAGCATAGGCTTGAGGTTTAATGTTCCGTGTGAGAGACCTCAGAGTGCATGTGGATTTCAGAACGACTCACGACTGCCTGTGTCGAGCCTCCCCCCCTCTGTTTTTCAGAACAATGGCAGAGTTTAGAACTCTCTAACAAAGTAGCTGTTTGCCTTGCGGTTAGAGAGTTAAGTTTACCCTCGTGCTCACCCGCTGTGAACCCCCCTGCGTTCGAACCGCAACGGGGAATTTTCGGTTCTCCTGAGGAAGGAACGGAGCTGCGAAGATGGAGACCAGCTGCTCGGCCTGCGGCCTTTCATCTCTGTCACAGTTTGCCTGCTGTGCACGTTTGCTAATTGGGTAGACAGAGCGCAAACAACACCAACCAGCAAGAAGGTGTGGCTCCTCCCAAGCACACCGAAAGCTGCCTTTGGCCTTCTTGTAGCCTCATTCCTGCATGCCGGCGTTTAGATTAGCAGATAGGAGCGCACCCTAGCTCAGCAATGCTCTACAGATTTGCGAGGCACAGATGAGCACTTGTGAGCATCTCCACGCTGAACTCGTGCGCTGACGGGAGAAGGTTTTAACCTGATTAAACCGAGGAATTTCCTTGGCCTCGCTGTAAGAAGTAAAGGGTGAAATGGCATTCCTCAACAACCCTTAGGAGCCTGTACTGTATGCTGTTGTCCTCAGATACAGGGGCAGCCATGTTTTCATTTGCCCATGATTCCGTTTACCTTTGAGTCTGCTTTCGCACAATTCCCTTCATGCAGTCTGAGTCAGACAAGGTCTACCGTTAATGTACCTGTGAAGTGCAGCAAAGCCTTGTTGTTTAGCTGGTAAATGGCTTATCTGTAGTCTTATTGTTTATTTTGCCGGCAAAGTTAGAAGATAACCAGCCTTAAAATATGGCAAATTTTTTGTTACATTCTGTTGAATTTGTAGAAATTCTCAGTCCATTTTGCGGCATATGCAGGATGTTTTTTTGAAATTATCTTTTTAAAAAAACTGAACTTCACTGTGTTTGAATGTCAAATGTAGACTGTGGGCCAAATCGCTCTATTTGAACAGACTCCGTGTTGTTAAACATGTCTGTTTTCACAGAGGACTCTGCCTTCCCCATCCCATCCTGTCCTTTACCCCTGATTGCTTAACAGCAGACTTTCCCAGACCGGATAACCACTCAAAACGGTGATGTGTGTCCATATTCTAAAGAGAACATACACCAGCAACAATGTTTGGAGCCGTTTGTCACTATTCCCCAGCAAGCGTTCCCTTTCCTGGCAGGAAACTGAGCCATGGGCTGTTGAATGGTGTACGCCTCTTTTCTTTTCTGCTTTGTTGAAAAACTGTTGGCTTGAAGTGTAAACGGGGGCAGATTAATGATTTACAATGCCTGTGCAGGTCACACACCTTTACTCTGTACACTCCTTTAGCAAATGAAAGGTTACCCCCACACACACATGCATGCACGTGTGAACAAGCGCACACACACACCCCATACATGCACATACACGCATTTCAATAACCAGTTGTCAATCTGAATCTAAACTAGCTTTGTCTTCTCCTAAAGAAACTAGCATGTGTGATTTATATATATATGTGATACGTGATTATATATATATATATATATATATATATATATATATATATATATTTACATACATACATGATTTAGAAGCTCATCAGCCACTAGTAGCACTGAACACACTATAGTTCTACAAATGGGGGAAAAACTTAGATAAACATTTTGAAGTTAAGTGTGTTTGCCTAGGAAGCAGCTGGGGTAACAATAGGAAATGTCCGTCTTTGGGAGGAAGCTCCAGCTGGTCAACATGCAGGAGATGGAATCTCCATACAGCGGCTTCTCTCTACTGTCCTGAAGCTTTGTGTGACAGAAAACCAACACTTGTATATTTTTTGAAATTTTGTGTACGTAACAGGACTAATCAGCCAGTACCTCGCATAAATTCACATTCAACTGTTATCCCTCTTGGGGAAGCTTTCTTGGCCTTTTCCAAACATTGCATTCAAAACATTCTTCTAGAATGTTATATTTGAACAATGTGAGCCAGCTGCATCTGAAAGCCTAGTCAAATAGTTTGGAGTCTAGGTTTTCCCAGGGTGGCCATAGCTGGTTCAATAAAGCAGCTTTTTAAGTCATCAGGGTAGATGTAATTTATTAGAAAGTAGTAGAAAATAATGGAAGTGGTGGTATAGCTGTATGCTTGAGGTTTTCCTCATGTCTGTGGTAGAAGTATGGCTCTTCCGTCCAGCTGGATCAGCTCTCTAATTCTCATCCAAAAATGTGTGATGATATTGTGTTTGAGGAGAAAGCCTTGACACGCAGACTCTTTAATGTCAACTGTGACAGCTTACTCCCTGTCAGAGGAGGGCATGTGTGAAACTTCACACGCGTTCGTCAAACATCGCTGATAACTACCGCTGTTTCTGCTACAGCTGCTGCGGGAACACTACGGCCTTTAACATGTATGTTCTGTTGTGCTGGAAGTCACTCTGGATAAGACCGTCTTCTAAACGAGTGCAATGTAATGTAACTGCAGGGTGTTGAGGTTCAGATTTCCAGCAAAGGGAGAGAGGAAATGATCTTTCAGACGCTTTGCCAAGGCGCGGGGGGGACATCTATCCCGGGATACTTCTCGTGCCAGGAAGCCGGCCATTAAAGCAAGATAATGCTATCGAGCTCAGCATCTCTAGGCGGCATGTGGAATAAGAGATGCCGACATAAAGAAAACTCAGGGCAAAGAAATGCATCTGGCTGCATCAGCCTGGGGCTATACACTCCTCTGTCCAAAGACAAGCCAAATACTCCAATGCAGAAGCCTGCAGGCATTTCAAGATCAGATTCACCTGTTGCACTGTACCTATTGTATTGCATGCCGCAATGAGTTTTGATTTCTCTTGCCATTTGTTGTGTGTGGGGGCAGGGTATGTCTGTGTGTTGAAAATCAGCAGCTGGGAACGGATGTGGCTACAGGAAGTGGGGCTCCCAGTCAGATGTTGGCCTTTTAGGCAGAATTGAGTATAAGCTTGTTGTTGCTGTGCCTGAATTCCCACAGCTGTACTGTACAAAATGAAACATTTGCTATGATCATAAATGCAGGGGGAAGTGATTTACACTTGTCTTGACTGCAGTGGAGGAATTCAGTGGCTTTGTCTTTTGTTAACCGTTGTAGCGAGCTTGTTTTTAGTGGGCCAGATACCACTCCTTCTCCTTTGAGACACTACTTTTTTTAGACGTTTGTGTATTTTAAAACGCTGACTGTCATGCAGTTGACTTAATTTAGTTTTAAAGCCCAGGTTCCGGTGAAAATCTAAAATCTTTATGAGATGTACTCGGTATTTATCAGATAAGCGATTAAAACGGCTGCCTCTCAGATGAGGCCTTTGCAGAGTTTTGCTCAGTCAGTGTGCCCTTTGTCTCCCTGGGTGTGTGGCCCACTTAAAGGCTCCTATAAATAATTCAGAATGTCAGAACTCAAATTGCGTCTGGTTTGTCCTAAATTCACTGCTCAGCTGAGGATTCACTGCTCAACTGCTCAGCGCAGGATTGAGGGCCGGGCCATGAGACGCACCTGCAGCTAATGAAGAGGGTGAAAACATAAAAAAAAAACTTCTTTCAGAGTCATACTCGTCCTTGTACATTTCCTTTCAAACTTCACGTGTTGTCTTTTGTCTAATGCGTTTGCCCGCTTGGAAGTAACCAAGCTCGTGAAAAAGAAATCTGGTTGGGCAGGAGAAAACAATGTGCTTAAAAGGAGCTATGAAAGTGTTGTGTGCAGCTCTCCAGCAAACACGCACAAACGGTCTTGGGCAGCGTTTCAAAAGTTTTCTGGAAAGGCAGCGGTGGGGTCTGGTTCTCTCCTGGCTGTCCTGACCATACAAAGCCATTGCAATGCCGTGTTGATTCGCACTGTAAATATTATTCGCCGGGGCCACTTCTTCTGCCGTGTTTCCGAGTCCGGTGCAGTCAGAAATATCTCCTTTAATCCCTCTCTGAAAGCGAGTCCCTCCCTGCACTCGCTCCCTGTTTTGTTCCGGCCTCCTCCCTGGGTGTTCCACTGTTGACCGCAGGTTATTTGCAGGGTGAGGGAAGGCCTTGGCGCGGTGGCGCGTCTTGCTGTGTTAGCAGGCCGCTACAGAGGCAGAGTACCTCCACCTGGTAGTTCCGCCGCAGAAGGCAGGCGTGTTTTTCCATGGGGACCGCGTTTCCATGTCCCATAGCGGGAGCGGGAGGGGGGGGGGGTGGGGGAGTTTCTTTTCAGGCCTCAGCCAGACAGGATCGCGGTTTCCTGTGAGATTAGGATGCGTTTCCGTAGAGACAAGCCGAATTGGACAGTAGGATAGGCCCTCTGTGGTGCTGTAGACACAACAGATTGTCATCGCCCTGCCTCAGAACACAATCGAATTTTTCCTTACGCAAAGGCAGCAGTAAACCTTAGTTTACAGGTTATAGCATACTCCTGAAATCTCATCCAAATCCATTCAAATTGCTAAGGCTTTTAGCGGTTTCATTTTGGTTAATGTTGGTTAATGTTAGTACAGTCATAAATGAGACATTCATTTCGAAGAATTTTTTTTTGGAAGGTATCAGAAATACTCAAGGTCAGATCCTACAATATAAAGATTTTCTCCATTATAGACACTACTCTTCATTTCTGTAAATAGGGACATGTATCATGCCTTTGCTATGTAAATGAAACTGAGGTTATATGTGAGGTTAAGTACGTGGTGTATTAATATGGCTGAGTCATAAACTCCAGGAATGACCTCAAGTGTCTCCATTAAGATGATGTCATGAATTATTACAGAATAGCTCATACCACTGCTGCTGAGTGCTTCCAAATGGGTTTGGTTCTGAACAGGATTTACCACCAGAAACATGACATTTGCCAAGTGGTTAAATGCAGATTTTCTTTTTTCAAGGCATAAACCTTGCTTGTGCAAGAAGTTCAACAAGGTCTGTACAGTGCCTTAAGATGGATGTGGAAGTTATGCAAGCACTGTGCAGAGTTATCAGCTGTTATCAGTGTGGTGGACATGGAGCAGGTCTCCACCCCTTGTCGGTTAAGTTCTCTGTTTAAATTGTGATAGCCCTCCCCCAACGGCCATGTGGGCTATGGGCAGTTGACCAAATGCAATTTGGTGCCCTGCGCAGCAGTCTCCTGTCTATGCAGTGGAACCGAAAGGAATGTTGCTAGAGGGGTTCTGAAGGAAAAGGCTGGACCTTGTCTGCCTTCGCGTTGCATTGATTCGTAGTAAATGGAGTACCGATTTTGAATTATAGTTTATGATCGCTTGCAGCCACTTTCACTCAGGTGCGAGTGAGCCAGAACAATGATGCTTTGAAACAGAGACCTGAATGTGACATCACAGGTTTAAGAAGATGAAACCGCAGTGCGCAGGTTTTTTTTGCCGGGCTCTAACGCCTTTCGCAGAAGTGCATGTGTGTTTCAGAGCTGTGCCTTTTTCAGATGTCACACAGGATGCCGGTTGCAGTAGTTCACATCCTGCACCCAGCACGGTTTTCACAGTGTGGGAAGGTTGCCTGAAAGATCGCACCCCGTTTCTGCCGGGCTCTGAGGGAGAGCTCGTTAGTGCCCGGCCAGAGGGCGGTCGCCGCGGCGACGGGGCCCCGTGAGCGGGGCGAGGGCCGCCCGCGAGGACGGAGGCATCTTTACGGCCCTCCCTTTTGTCCGCCACGGGAGACACTGCTTGGTATTCTCCTCCCGGCTCGCGCCGGGCTCTCCCCCCCTCTCGTGAAAGGCGTATGATGTCATGGGCGCGGCTGGATTTCCACGGTGGGGGCTGGGGAGGGGGGTGGCGGGGGGGGGAAGCGTGTAACAGTTCTGGGCAGGGATCTGCTTTCCCAGCAGCGGAGGGGGGGAGGGTGATGGGGGGAGGGGAGGGGAGGGGAGGCAGAGGGGTTGTCATCCATCAGCAATGCTCCGAGCTGCCCTGCCTCCCTCTCTCCGCTGCAGAGGCCGCAGAGCTCTGAGCTGAAGGCTCTCTGTGGATCCTGAGCACTGCCTGGCAGCCCTCCCCTGAGATCAGCCTCAGGTTGAGCTGTGGTCAGACAGCTGCGGCAGCAGTACAGGGGTGGCAGTAGCCAGATTCCAAAGCGTGTCAGCACCTCTCCGCTGCTCTGTAAGAGCTAGAATGACCCCCGCTAGCCGGCACCGGGGGCCTGTGATTGAGCGCTCCCAGCCAGGCCGGTTCATTTCCTGTGGAAAGTTCAGCCCCACTTCCCGCCGCCCGATAAGGCCCCGCGGCGCTCTGCCTCGGAGCGTCATCATGGAAACGCCGTCCCCGCACAGAGCGGGGTCCCCTTCCCCGGGGCTGAGGGACGGCGGTTTGGAAGCGCCGGCGAGAGGCCCGCGGGAAACAGGCCGCGCGGGGAGGGAAGAGAGGGTGGGGGGCAGCAGGGAGCTGCGTGACCGAATATGGAAACAGACGCGTGCTGCGCGGAGGAGAGAGAGCGCGGCTCTCGGCCAAGTCTGCCGGGACCCGGGCGGTCAGGAATGTTGGGCCAGACGCCGCCCACTCCGCACTGCCTGCCTGCTGTCCCCTGCCTCCCCTCCAGCAGGCTCACAGCTCAGAGCGGCTGTCAAAGGATCATCGCTGATCTCACACTGATCTCATCTGCCACTCTCTCCGCAGCCATCGGCCCGCCACTCTCCCTGGCGCAATGGCTGATGGGAAACCTTTACATTCCTTGCCCTACATGTCCTGTCGTACTGGACAAATATCATTTTAAGCAACCACTTGCTAGCTTCTCTTGTCAATGTCAGTTTCTCATGGCAGCGAGTGGGTGAGCTCAGTGTATTTTTGTTCCTCTTGGTTTCTGTACTCGTCATCTAAGGTTGGCTGCTCAAAGGCCCTCCTTTTTATTTCTGCCTCTGTTGTACCCATTTGACCCTAGCCCTCCAGTAGCACGGTAGCCTTGGTATTTTCAGCACGCCTCATTGGCTGTTTGAAGGCATGAAGGCATGACCGCGCTCGCCGGCTTCTATTTCTGCCTCGCTGTGACAGGAAGTGACCTGCATCCTCGCCGCGTCGGCCAGAACGTTCTCGCACCTTCTGCAGACGAGCGTTTCGACTCCGTGCTGGAGCGGCGTTTCCTTTTCGCCAGCGCGGGTTTCTGAGCAGCCCTGTTTAAGACAGGCTCTGGAGGGGGGGGCGACGCATTTGCCCCTTAGCAATACCAGCGGCTCAGTCAGGAAGAGGTTGACAGGCAATGGTGGCTGTGGTGGTTACACTGCATGGTCAGATAAACACTATCGTACATGCTTTGTTGAGCACTTGGGCTGTCTGTAATGCAGTGTGCTACCTAGAAGTACATTGTAGCTGAATCTACAAACTCTAACAAGCTTTTTTAATGAGCTCTGAGTTTAACCAGGGTGCTGGAGGGTGAACTGGTATGAATGGTACAGTGTTTCCTGTGGGTAAGATACAGGTGAATGGAAGGGGGGGAGGGAAGGTGCAGAGAGAGGAGTGTCTCACCCCTTTCACAGTGATTTTACACTTTTTCATAAAGCAGCTTCATAAATGCAACTTCATAAATGCGTTCTGAATTTAGCATTTCTAATTTTTTGTCTTGTCTTTTTCAGATGGCCCTAAAGCTTCTTTTGATATCAACGTTGTTAGTAATCATCCATTACAGCAGCTCCCAGCAAGGTAAGATCTGACTGTGAAGTTAGACATGACTCTTCTTTGAGCTCGTCTTTGCCTACCTCTGCCCCCTCTGGTGAGAAATAATGTTTAATACACAGCTGTTTGGTTGTTGAATTAGTGACAGACCCTCTGTAAGGTAGCAGCAGGAACGCTTATTTGTCTTCTGCATCTGTTTATCTGATTTGTAATAGTTGACATTCTCTAACTTTTTCATTGCTGCAGTGCTGATGGTGATTGGTCCTTTCATTTGACTGCTTGGTGCTTGGTGTAGTTATGTGGGGGAGGTGACCCAAGAGGAGGTCTTCAGCTGTTTCCATCAGCTCATGTGATTGTTACCACAGCTGTCTGTCTGACCCCCCCCTTAAGGGTGTGGTAGAGCATACAGAGCTTGAAATGTTCCATCTTGGGCCTAGCCCGCAAAAGGGCAGCATGGAAGGACAGTCCACATGTTAAGCACTAAGCAATGTGTAGATGGAGTGTGTTGTTCGGTGGTGTTGTCGGTCATTGAAGTTTCTTTTCCTGCATCCTCAGATGGAAATGAGTGCATCAAGGCAAACGCGAAGTCCTGCGGGGAATGCATTCAGGTCGGAGAGAAATGCGGATGGTGCATGAACCCTGTAAGTACATGCCAAACAGCGTACAGGCCTGCTCGTTCTTTTCAGATGGAATTGCAGCTTCTGCCATCCTTTTTTTCCTGCAAGCTTCAAGAAAACAGTAAGTTCTGCCTTCTATGAATCATCCATGCCTGCGTGCATGAATATCTGACTGATGACATAGTCGGCTCTTTCCAAACCCCTTCCAGTAAATATCCTGTTATACATGTCTTTCTGCTAGGGAGGTTAGCAGAGAACCTCCATGGGTGAGAATCTCTGATGACAGTCATTAGTTTGTCATGGATCTGATTGGACATGTCAGATAAGTCAGCCTCTTAGAGTTATTAGTGAGTCGTGTAAGGACCTGTCAGGTCAGGACAGGGGACACCTGTGTGTACGTGACAGCTGACTTCTGCTGCCCTGTGTCCTACACCCTTCCTCTAGTGACGAGAGTGAGACCACATGAACCCCATAATGGCCAGGGACTCCATGACCTGTCAGTCATTGACTTTTTTTTTTTTTAAAAACCAAACAAAACGCTGTAATTTTTATGGCAAGATCTTATGATTGGGTCTCATCAGTGAGTCCCATAATGGGTTCTGGGGTTCCCAAAGCCTCACTTTCACAACTGCACCTTTCTCCAGGAAGCAGCTGTTTTTTCTGCAGCATCTAAACAAGGATCCTCATTGGGTGTCACAGGGTCACAAAGTGTTAAACACAGCTTTTTATGTGCAACACTGAAGCAACAATGCAAAGATAATATGCGCCCTGGGAGCTGATTATTTGTCAGCATTTTCCAGTTGTTTTTCGGTCTTGCGGTTGAGTCATGCATCTGAGGCAGGAAATGGGTTCGCTGTCTTTATTGGTTTTGAACGCTGAGATGGTTTACCTTCCATGATTGCCCCAGGACTGAGAGGCAGTGCATCCTGTTAACCTCCTTCCTTTGTAATGAGACCGCTCCCCCTGTGATTGCTTCAGGGAAAGGGCCTTGATAAGAAGTTACGAAACCATGTCATTTAGTCATGACGTCTCCCGAGGCAGCATTGATAACCGGACAAACTGCAGCATGTCTGCTGTCATGTCAATGCACACCCTTAATTGGATGGCACATTAATCTGATTGCTCTTTTGATCTGTGGCTAATATGATGGCATGAGAGGAAAATTGGGAACTGTTGATACTTGCAAACGATCCAGAATGAATTTATTCGCTTTCCAAAGTTCCAGCTGGCAACTGCCAGCAAAAAGGTGGAAATGTCACCGCCCATGGCGGTTTGAAACCCCCCCCCAAACGCTGTCCCTAACGGTGACCCTCTTGCCCGGTTCCAGGACTTCCTGAAGCAGGGCGAGCCCACGTCGGCGCGTTGTGACGAGGTCGAGTCCCTGCAGAAGAAGGGTTGCCTGCTGGCCGACATCGCCAACCCCCGCGGGAACGTGACTGTCGACAAGGACACACCCGTCACTGACCGCAAGGACAAGACGGAGAAGCTGAAGCCCGAGGACATCACCCAGATCCAGCCTCAGAAGCTCACGCTCAACTTGAGATCAGGTAACCCCTCTCTGTTCCGCCTCATCCCGTTTTACGTGGCATCAGGTGGGCGCGTCAAACGCTGGTGAAACCCCTGAGGAATCGCTCTGAGGATCAGGATTTGGCTTGGTCCTCATCTGGTTGAGTTTAACATTGGGTATTCCCAGATCTATTACTCGCGGTTTGTGAAACCACATCGTTTTGTTTTGAGTGTTATGGCCCTTAATAGGCAGTGTTAGGCACTTCCAGCACAGTAGAACAGAAGTGTATCCATTCAAGTTGAATGAGCAACAGTGTCAGACCAGGCTAACACCACTCTCAGGCCAGTGAGTGTGAGCATAACACATCTGGTGCAATACTCTGACATGGATACACTAACATGGATGGATCATGCAATCATGATGTCTGTACTGATTTTCCAGTACTAAGCAATGTGTCATTTTGATTGAACTGCGTAGTACAGTTGACAGTTGTCATCTTGGCTTGATCACTGCACTGTGTACAATATCAGCAGGGAATTGTGTTAGTTAAGTAACTGCACTTGTAACCACAGCGTAATATTTATGTCTGTCCCTCCAGGTGAAGCCCAGTCCTTCAATCTGAAGTTCAAGAGAGCTGAAGACTACCCCATCGACCTGTACTACCTTATGGACCTCTCCTATTCCATGAAGGACGATTTGGAGAATGTGAAGAACCTGGGCACCGACTTGATGCGCGAGATGCAGCAGATCACCTCTGACTTCCGAATCGGTAAGAGTCCTGTTGCGTGCAACGTTCACTACAATGTGAACCACCCCCACTATTCCAACAGGCTTAAAGGTTACTGAAAGGGGGACATTAAGTGTCAGTACTTCACCTTTATTCATATTATTTCATTCGTATTAGACCTTATCGTAGTAATTGGTGGTGCACCTTTACTATCAATAATTACTGTATTAGAACTTGAAAGTTTATTGGAAAGGTCAAAAAATACTTGAAAACATATCTCTAGAAAGCTGGCTGGAAGTCCTTATCTCACAATAAGGCTGATTTGTATGCACTTGGGACACCCAGGCAAACAGCTTCCACGGGTATGATTTTCCAAATGCACCATGTACCACCATGACGCGATTGCGATGGTTTTGATTGGCTGGAGAGGTGTCACTGAGCTCGGCGTTGGTTCTTTCAGGCTTTGGCTCCTTCGTGGAGAAGACGGTGATGCCGTACATCAGCACCACGCCGGCCAAGCTGCTGAACCCCTGCACCGGCGACCAGAACTGCACCAGCCCCTTCAGCTACAAGAACGTGCTTAAACTTACCGCCGACGGCGCGCAGTTCAACAGGCTGGTCAGCCAGCAGCAGATCTCCGGCAACCTGGACTCGCCCGAGGGCGGCTTCGACGCCATCATGCAGGTGGCCGTCTGCGGGGTGAGTCACATGACCGTATTCGCTCAACCACTCTGACCTCAGGTATAATCATTTGGGACTCCTTTTGTCTTGGTGCAGAAGCAGCAAATAAGTTTAAACTGCAGTTTAACTTCACTGCCGAGGTCTCTGTAGGGCCTGTAGGCATGGTCTTTTACTTTGACTTCACTGCAGATATTTATTTCAGGAGTATCAGCTCTATTTAACAGCATTGTTTTCAGATCTAGAACCTGCCACAGTGTGATTGGACTGAAGGAATCAGCATGGATTTATTTGAATTGTCCAGCTGTGTAGGGGGCGGTAACACATCTGTCTCCTCCCCTTTCTCCCCTGCTAGGAGCACATTGGCTGGAGGAATGTGACCCGCCTCCTGGTGTTCTCTACCGACGCTGGCTTCCACTTTGCTGGAGATGGGAAACTGGGTGGCATCGTGTTGCCTAACGACGGGAAGTGCCACTTGGAGAACAACATGTACACCATGAGCCACTACTACGTACGTACTAAGCCCTATCAAGCTGTAACTGTGGGTGTAGATTAGAGGAGCTCTCAACACAGCTTTAACTGGACAGAGCACAGGGAAACTGCGCTTAGGAAAAGGATTGTATATGGAGGAGGTTGCGGGGTTGAGTCCGTGAGTGGGGACATTGCTTCTGTACCTTTGACGGTGGTACTTCACCTGAATTACACCAGTGCATAATCCATCTGTTCATCTATATATTAAATGTGTGTTACTCACCCTGAGCAAGGCTGTCTACCGTTCAAGGGAATGATATACTAATGTAATCTGGCGTGTCATGATGGAACTTTGTCTAAGAGAATGAGTTTTGTTCAATGTTTTTTGCAGGATTATCCTTCAATAGCCCACCTGGTCCAGAAACTGAGCGACAACAACATTCAGACCATCTTTGCCGTCACGCAAGACTTCCAGTCTGTTTACAGGGTAGGAGCCGGGGTTCCTCTGAATGCGACCTGTCCTCCACTGTTGCTCCCAGTAGCATATGGGTAGCCATGTGGTGTAGTGGAGAGAGAAGTGAACTTTGAACAGGAAGGAAATGCACAGCTTCATAAATGAGTCATGTGTAGATGAAATATGCCCTGGAACACTGTGTAATATTATGTCCATAATCAGGTGTATGTGTCATCTGGCAGAGTGTTGTTGCCGCACCTGGGATTTCCACCAGTCATCGAAATCCATTTTAACAGCAAGATATGGATTCCCATTTTGAGCAGCAATAAATTGTTTTTGACAACAGAGAGCAATTTGTTTTACAAATGAGTGGACTTGTCATCTTTTGTCCGCAGGAGCTGAAGAATCTCATTCCAAAATCTGCAGTGGGCACCCTGTCCTCCAACTCCAGCAATGTGATCAAACTGATTATCGATGCTTACAACGTGAGTATCCACCCTGCAACAGCAATAACAGTGGCAAAGAGGTTAGAGTGACGCTTTAAGGCCTCCAACCAGCAATGTACCTGGATTCATTCACACTGTGACTCCTCTCCATAAATGTTCAAAACAGTGATGGGATGTTACGCTAATGAGGTCAGATTAGCATTTGCCAGAACAAAACGGCTGACAGTTCTGCGCTTTGTGTGGCAGTCTCTGTCGTCTGAGGTGATCCTGGAGAACAGCAAGCTGCCAGAAGGGCTGGTCATGGAGTACCAGGCCCACTGCAAGAACGGCGTGATTGGAGAGGGGGAGAACGGAAGGAAGTGCTCCAACATCTCCATCGGAGACGAGGTAGGCGAGAAACCAGATGCCCTTTCACTCTGGTCATTTCTCCCAGGGAGGGCTTGGGATACAAGCTGCCCCCCCTGAATCCTCTGTAAACTTGGATACTTGAATCTTGTGTAAACTACACTGATGTTTATGTCTGGACAAAATGTCTGTTTCAAATGCCTAGTGAACTGTGTGTGATCTGCTTGGTTGTGGATTCCCCAGAATTAATTTCAGATATAACAGATTACTCTTAGGTCTTGCAGAAGGATTTTTCAAACAGCCACTGTGAAACTCCTGTCTTGGGTGCGCGCGCGTGCGTGTGTGTGTGTGTGTTAAAATACGTGATCTGTGTCCTGAAGGTGTCCTTCAGAATCAGCGTCAAGGCGACCAAGTGCCCCGAGCACGGCAAGTCGGAGGTCATCAAGATCAAGCCGCTGGGCTTCACCGAGGAGGTGGAGCTGGTGCTCAACTTCATCTGCAAGTGCGAGTGTCAAGCGAAGGGCATTCCCAACAGCATGCTCTGCAACAACGGCAACGGGACCTTCGAGTGCGGCGCCTGCAGGTACGTCCCCCGCGCCTCAGTCATCTCCCACTGACCACAAAGTGAAATGTCAGTCGAGGGCCAGAACGGAGCCAGAACACGTGATCTGATTGCTCGTTAAGCACTTAGATCCTGTTTTTTGAGTACTGATTGCTTTGCACTGAAAGGGGAACGTGAGAGAGATCACAGATGAATTGATACTGGTAAAATTAGCTCTCTGAGGGCCATCTGCTTAGTATGTTGCTTGAACATGCAACTATAACCGCTTCTCCTCGGGTACATGTTCAAATGCATGTGTCTGGACTTTTATTAGACAACATCAGGTGAATTTCTGTTTCCAATTATGACTTCTTGTTAAACTGTAATAGGTTATCTTAATGAAGTTGCATTTTAAAGGCCTTTAAGGCAAACGCAACTCTGTTAAGTGACTTCAGAGCCACTCTTGGTAAAGCATTAGAGCCAGTATTGATAAAGCATTAGAGCCAGTGTTGGTAAAGCATTAGAGTTAGTGTCGGTAAAGCTGTATCTGTCTCGCAGCTGTAACGAAGGGCGCATCGGCAGAGAGTGCGAGTGCAGCACGGAGGAGGTCAACAGCGACGACCTGGACGCCAACTGTCGCCGGGACAACGGCACGGACATCTGCAGCAACAACGGGGACTGCATCTGCGGGACATGTGAGTGCAAGAAGAGGGAGAACCCGGAGGAGCGCTACAGCGGCAAGTTCTGCGAGTGCGACAACTTCAACTGCGACCGCTCCGGCAACAAGCTCTGCGGAGGTGAGAGCGGCCTCTCTGCGGTCAGCACGGGGTGCGACCGCTACGTCGCGTTCTGCATATCACTCGTGTGAGAGCGGTCGTTGTGGTCAAAGTGGTGTTCACCACCACGTCGCATTCAGCGTATCTCCCACGTCCAATGCATTCATTCTGTTACATTTTAGCACTGCCTAGGGTTGCTGCAGAGCTCTTTGAGAGAGTGCTCCATTTGATATGGCAAGCATTTTTAAACTTTAAACATCTTTTTAAACTTTAAACACATAGTAAGCGTGATTTAATTCACTTGCTTTGTATGTCCACCTGAAAATTTCTCTGGTCATTTATATCACATTACATTACATGCATTTAGCAGACACTTATCCAGAGTGACTTCCAGTACAGTGGAACATCCAAGCTGTATCCGAGCTCTTACTGCCTTTTTCACTGAAGATGTTCTAACTGTATACAAGTTAAATGATAAGCGTGTGACGCTGCCTGTAGAATGGAAATCCTGGTTTTAGAAAATGGTCATGTGATGGTAATTAAATTACTTTGCTTCCCTGACCCCCCCCTTCCCCCTGCCCGTTGCCGTGGCGCCCCGCTCCTCAGGTCACGGCCGGTGCGAGTGCAGGGTGTGCATCTGCGACGCCAACTACACGGGCAGCGCCTGCGACTGCTCGCTGGACACCACCACCTGCCTGGCCAAGAACAAGCAGATCTGCAACGGGCGGGGCAACTGCGAGTGCGGCACCTGCAAGTGCACTGACCCCAAGTTCCAGGGCCCCACCTGCGAGCTGTGCCCCACCTGCCCCAGCGTCTGCACGGAGCACAAGTGAGTGGGGGATACAGCACCCTTAAGGGGGGGGTTCAGTCTGTGCATTGCAGCTGTATCAAGCATGAGTGAATCTGGGCACCATGGAGGGTAAAGTAGCCTTAAACCAGGGGGTCAGATCTGTGGTATAGAGTTGTATCTGGGCACCCTGAGGGTCATGGTAGCCATAAACCAGATCCATGCTATAAAGCTATCCCCAGCATGAGTGAGTCTGGGCACCATGTTGGGTCAAACTATGCTTAAACCAGGGGGCCAGATCTGTCCAGTAGAGCTGCATCAAGGGTGAGTGAGTGGGGGTGTCAACGTGGGTTCAGCTGCTCTTTAAACCGGGGGGTTACAGCTGCATCAAGCATGACCAAGTGGGCACCATGAGGGATAAACCAGGCTCAAACCAGGAGGCTAAGTATGTGCTTTAAAGCTACATCAAGCATGAATGAATAGGGCAGGGGTTTGGTTCCACTTACCTTAACCCAGGGGGACAAATCTGTCCACTAGATCTGTACTGAGCGTGAGTTAGTCTAGGTGCCATGAGGTTCAAACACGGGTTAAACCAGGGGGCCAAATTTGCGCTGGAGCTGTGTCAAATACAAGTGCGTCTGAGATAAACCAGGGAGACCCTCCCTACAGACCGCTGTCTTTGTACATGGGTTTATATTTACAGAAAAGGCAGGTCCACATTAACTCCCTCTACCCCCCTCAGCCCAGTCAGCTTAGCATGTTGGAAAGCAAGAGCGTTACGTTACGATGGAGCTGTTAGCGCTTCTGTCCCACCTGGACACCCTCTCTCTCCCCCCCCGCAGGGACTGCGTGGAGTGCCTGGCCTTCGGCACGGGCCTGAAGAAGGACACCTGCGAGGAGGAGTGCAGCGACTTCAAGATCATCAAGGTGTCGGACCAGAGCAAGCTGCCGCAGCCCGTGCAGTCCTTCCCCGTCATGCACTGCAAGGAGCGCGACGCCAACAACGACTGCTGGTTCTACTACACCTACGCCGTCAACAACGACACCGAGAAGGAGGTCCACGTGGTGGAGAAGCTCGGTGGGTGGGCCCTTCCGGGAGGGAAAAGTCCGTGGGGCTTGCGTGTTTTAGCAAGCCTGAATAGGAATAGCGCTAACAAGTAGCCTTGTGGAATTATGCAGTTTAAATTATTGTCTACAGAGAGCAGGCTAAAGCTGGACGTTGGCCCAGAGGGCACAGGGTAGGTGCAGAAAGTTGAAATATTGAGAGTGGGTGTTATCAAAAAAGAATGGGCAACCTGCTGGCAAAAATGGAAAAACAAATGCCTGTTTTTATTACATACGATATTATCTCATTCATCATCTGATCAGCCAGCTCAAATATGTTCTCATAAAGTTCTGGAATTTTAAATTGTTTAAAGTGTTCTCCCAAACGGCACCATTACACCGTTGCAGTTACTCACTGCAGATGAAACTCCCTGCAACTCACTCCCACGCCCGAGGTTTAAACTGTTTCCGTATGCACTGGCGGGCAGCGAGCAGTTCTGCTTTTTTCCCGAGCAGACGCCCACTTTAGTCATTCCGCCGCAGCTCAGTGTGTGGGTTTTGGTCGCGTGTCCCCTGATGCCTTGCTCTGTGCGTCTGCCCGGCTGACAGAGTGCTCCACGGGCCCTGACATCATCCCCATCGTGGCGGGCGTGGTGGCGGGGATCGTCCTCATCGGCCTGGCGCTCCTGCTCATCTGGAAGCTGCTGATGATCATCCACGACAGGAGGGAGTTCGCCAAGTTCGAGAAGGAGAAGATGAACGCCAAGTGGGACACGGTAAGCCAGGCCGCGGAGTCGAAATGCGCCGTCGCCGAGAACCCTGTCCCTCTGGATATAGGGTTACAGCGAAAGCATACTGATATCTTCTTGTGTGCTGCGTCTGTAGCGGTTTTGATCCTGTGAGGTCATGAAATGCGCAAGGAAAGCTGAGCTGTATATCGATGTTTGCGAGAAAAACGTGACGTGTTCCCAGATCAGTGAGGTTTTGTAATTTGACCTGTATGAGCTGGGCCACTCGGCCTTTAAAGCTGTCCTCACGTCAGTGCGTGCGAGATTCAGCCGGCCCTCTCCGCCCAGGATCCCCATATGGATCTATTAAAACTCAGCCTCACCCCTGCAATCCAGCCCTGACAGCAGGTTACCAATGACAACAGTGACAAATAAAGGCAGTGTTTAGGTCATGGAGCTTCAGGAGGACCCTGGTTGCACATCCTCATTTTCTGGGAGTGCCCTGCCCTTCGCCTGGAGTGTCAGTGTGCTGCTGCCTCCTGCTGGCCAGACAGCGGTAGTGCATGTCCATAATAGGAAGTGCAGCTGGGAGATGGCATGTCCGGAGCAGCAGCAGTGAAGGGCTGGGTGATTAAGCTTCCCGATGACTCACAGCCCCCTCTGCGTGGAGGGACGTGGAGACTGGGCGGGGCATGCGGATGTCGGGGACCCTCCTATTTGCACACTGAGGAATGAGAGCAGCAATCACTATGACTTTGTTCACAGAAAGATCCGGTTGTTTTTCTTTAAGGTGTCAGAGAATCTAAATAATGACTTAAAGAACACGCAAAAGAACAGCAATAGGAAACTGGCCTCTGCTACTCTTTTCCCACTTTTTGGGGTTTGATCCATGAAACTACAGCTCCTGCTCAACTTTCTCTATGTTAAACTGGTTCAGGTAGTGGTTCAACCATATGCTATGCCTTTATGGTATTCCTAATAGCTAAATACTTCACCAGTTAGTAGCGAAGTGATCTTTTGTTGAACCCTGTTGAATGTGAAAGGTAAAATCACTCCAAACCACCCCATCCTGTCCTCTTTTTTTAATCTGTTGACTTTTTCCTGCTGTCCATCATCTTTCTTTCCACTGCTCTCTAAGCTCTCTGTCCTGTTCTCTACCTATAGCAAGAGAACCCCATTTACAAGAGTCCCGTTAATAAGTTCCAGAACCCAAACTATGGACGTAAAGCTGTGCCCCTTTAAGTTTGTATTGCCTTCCTTTCCTCCTTTTTTCCTGCATGGGTTTGTTTTTGGTTTGTGGTGTTTGCCCCATTTCTGCCATAACTCTCACACCAACACAGTTCCAGAATTCATTCCTTCCACTGTCTATATCACTCTTTGACTTTACTTTTTAAAGTAGACCTTGACAGGGAATAGCCTTTGCAGTATTGCATGGTATCTCTTTGGTTAAGTCTGCTTGATAAATTTTAAGGAAATATGTAGGGAAATGCTTAGACAGAATGATGTCCACACCATGGCACTGCTGTACTGAGTTTACCAGTGTGAGTAATGGCTCTTTCTGCGTAGTAACCTCTAGAGAGAGGATAAGCTGTCAGGTTGTGGGTATCATCAGCCCCACTTAGGATTAAGGAGGGGTTTCTGAACCCCCTACACTTACCACACAGTGTCGCAGCCGAGGGGGAATTTTACACCCTGCATGTTGTGGTCATGTTCTTCACACACTACAGAGGGTGGTGTGGCTTTCATCATATTAAACACTAACAAGAGCAAATGTGATTAAGAATGAATGTTATGAGAAAATGGAATCAATGCAACATGACTGTATACTATTTTTGTGTTAACTTGCCTAAGTTGTCCAACTTCTCAAATGCCCATTGGTACCTTGTAGAAATATGAGGGGAAAAATGCCAGTCTTATTGGTTGTACTGTTGAAAAAGTATAGGTTGTCTAAACAAGCCATCTGTAAAAAAAACGGGCACTGGCTCTGGATCAGAGTGCCTTATACTCGTGCACGCTTGTGTTGGTGAATCGGCCCTTCAGACTGAACTGACTTAACCCAGCTGTGCATGTGAAGTCTGCTCTGTGCTCCCTGAGGGAAGGGGAAAAGAGGTGTCCTGTTTTAACGCTGTGACTGACTGAAGCCTGAACGCCGAGGCCGTCCACTAACTCTCATTTTGTTTCTTTTCCAGGGTGAAAACCCCATCTACAAAAGCGCTGTCACGACTGTGGTCAATCCCAAATATGAGGGCAAATGATGGAGCATCTTGCCTCTCATTCCAACACTGTATGCAAAATAGTTTGGGGGAAGGCGAGGGAGAGGGAGGGGGGAGGAAGATTGGGGTGGAGGGTGGGTAGAGGAAGGGGGTTTTTTTTCTTTTCATTTTGTTTTTATAGTCACAGTACAATAGCAATGCATTTGGCCACTTTCAGTTTTTACTAACAATAGTTTTTTTTTTTTTCTTTTCCTATGCATCATTTGGTAATTGTACTATATGTATAAACTTGGGTTTTACTTTTGGAGAAAAAAAATTGCCACAGGACTGGCAACAGGTCATTGGAGTTCATTTTGCGCCTTTGGCAAAGTCAACCGAGGTAGCCTGGACAGAACGGCTCTCCGCCTGGTCTTTAAAGTTAGTGTTAGTGTTAAAACATGACCTGGGTGTAGAACTTTTAACGAGGTGGTGCTTAGAGATAATAGCTAGCTCCTTGTACAGCATTACATTGTTTTGTGTACAGTATGTTGTATAATGGATTTCTGCAGTAAGTCACAGGAGACAGGAAGTGAAGAAATGGTTTGTTTTGTGTTCTTTTTTATTTTTTTGCGTGAAGTAAAACAATCGATGGAAATTGGAAGGGATGAAGATTTCTCTAGCCTCATTAGTCAGTACAATGGACGTGAACCAAGAGGAGAATCCTGTATTTTTTTGGTGCAAGGGGCTGCATTTTAAGAACTCAGGTCACCCAATACTCATTTTAAACATTGCCAAAAAATAACTGCTTTATTCGAGAGACAAAAGGCTAACTGTAAGTGTGTAGTGTCAGCCACAGTAAGCAAAACCTTGAAAGACTCCGTTCTCAAGTGTGTTTGTCTTTCATGTCCATGGTCTCTCTTTGTCTGGATAATTGTCTCCTCTCGTCTTTTGTGAAAGCTGAAAGCAAGTCGTAGTGATTTCTTTTGAAAGATCACTGTTAAGGGAGTATTTTAGACTTCAGTGCCTCGTGCTCCACACGCCACACACACTTTTTTTTTGAAGTGCCTTTTTATTTCTGCATTCTTTTCACTTTTTTGCAAAAAAACTGTTTCTGAAATTATTTATTAAAAAAATTCTAAAAATGACTGTGACGTTGCTGTCTTTTTGTGTGTGTCTGTGATGCCAGTTAAGTCAGGTCCTAATGCTTTAAAACAAAGAGGTCTTGGTGTGACCCAGACCCAGACCAAATCAGTGTGTGCCAGTAGTCTATGAGCATGGCTCACACCCAGATAGTGGTTTGGTGTGAGTGGCCCCGCCCTCCCAGGAAAGGGAGTGGCCCATCTCTGGGGGTGGGGTACGTTAGTGTGTGCGAGTGTGGTTTCCAAGTCTGGCCCTCCCTCTACCTCCTGGGCTCTTACAGTTACACACAAAGTCACTGCTTCCTCTCAGCATCCTGCCTCTTGCTGCATGTGTAGCCTGTTTGGCCTTACCCCCAGTCACTACAATACTAAAGACACAATGGAGTCTGCTTTCACTTACTTGATTTCTACAGTGTGTCTGTCTGATGGAGATACTTAGGGAAATGCTTAGGTAGAATGATGTTCACAGCATGGCCCTGCTGTGCTGAATTTACCTGAGTGGGTAATGGGTCTGTATAGTAACCTTTAGTTTCTACTGTGTGTGTGTTTATGAATGGGAAAGAGAGAGAGGGAGCTTACTCGTACTTCACATCAAAAAATCAGTGCTCTAAAAACTCGTAGCTAGTTGACTTTGGAGCGTTCCTGACCAAAAGCACAAGGGGCTAGTTATCAGCTTTGGTGGTATAGTGGCAAACATAACTACCTTTCGAGCAGATTACCTGGGTTTGATTCCCGGCCAATCTATACGCTTTATGCGTTTTGTTGCTTTGGGGCAGCAGTGTAGCGTAGTCGTTAAGGAGCAGGACTCGTAACCGTATGGTTGCCTGTTCGATTCCCCACGGGGGCGCTGCTGCTGCCCCCTTGGGCAAGGTACTTAACTCACAATTGCCTCAGTAAATATCCAGCTGTATAAATGGATAACCTTGAACTGTTATTGCTGTAAGTTGCTTTGGATAAAAGCGTCTGCTAAATGCCATTAATGTAATGTAATTCCACAAGGATCCCTAGCCACACCTAGGATGGGGAACATAGCCAATCAGACAAATCATTCTATGAGCATTACCAAGTCACACTGTGTGGAGATGGCAGCCATGTTTGTCCTGCTTGGTTCGATTGGCAGTGGGCTCGTTTCATGGTTTGGACTTTTATTAGGGGATTGTCAGGGAAAATCCACATCATTCTCAGTTTTCCATTATTAGTTGATTGTTAATCACAACTTGGTTATACCTCTGTTACATAGTAGGCTCACTACATATGTCAGCAATGCTACAACTATTTTCAGTGGAAATAAGATCCAGCAATAGTCAATATAGTTCTCAAAAGTTAAATGTGTCCATTTTGCTGTTCAGGAAAGACTCCAAGTTCAAGTCTACCTTTTTTAAATATGTAAAGAAACATTTGTGCTTTGGCACTGTGTGTCTTTACAGTGGCTCTGTTTGTTGTGAAAGGAAGCTAGGCTGTTTCCTCTTGGTAATGTGTGTGTGTGTGTCTGTGTGAGAAACAGACAGTAGAGCTTCCCCATCACTCTGGGCTGAGGTGGTGTGAGATCATCTCTTTGCGGTTTTCCTCCATCCTGACACATGCTGTTCCGTTGCCATCTTGACAACACAACATGACACAACAAACTGCAGTGTGTGAGCTGGACCCTCTCAGTTTAGAGAGCTCTCCTCCTCCCCCTTTGTTCCAATGAAAACATTAACACTTTAAATGCTTGACTCCTGCTGGCTGTTAAAGGCTGTGGAGTATTCACACTTTTCATAGACAAAGCATCCATGGAAGTTATGGTTTAATGCAACTTTACATTACACCCATTGGTGCCTGTTTTAATCTTGATGTATTACAGTGGACTAGATTTCCAAATGGAAATTTTAGGTCTAAAATTGAATAGGTTATTTAATCTCACCATTACACTAGTAGAAGTGTCATTTGATTGAAACTGTTATAGCATTCTGACTTTCAGAAATGTTATGACTTGAAATTATCACCTCTATCACCAAGGTCAAACACCATTTAAGGCTACACTGTGCTTACAGGAGTGCTACTTTCAGTTCAGCAGCTGGCTTCTGTAATGCAATGGAAAAGATGAGATCAGAGCAATACCCTTGCAGTCCACTAGGTGGCGAAGAGCATGGGCATGTCAGAATTGTCACGTGACTTACAGTACAGCACTGTTTATACTGTATTGTGTAATGCAGAGCGACTTTGGAGGTTCTCTGTCCATCTCTGTTACCCAAATGGCGTCAGATATGGCATTGTGTGGGTTCACTGTACTTGTTTCATTTGCCTATTCATGTGACATTATTTAGGCTAACCTGTCCATAACATATACCCTGTGAATAATATATTAAACATTTAAATATTTTAGATTAATCAAACACAAGGTATTTGTATGTATACATATATAAATGTATGTGTGTGTGGTAACTGACCACAGAGAGCCAATAAAGACACCTGTGAAAATGTCATGATTGATGAATAGCTACCCATTCTGAATATTCAGCAAACCAGTGCGTGTGGTGTGTCTCGAGCACCTGTGGGCTCCGGTGACACCCCTCTCTCCTGAGACAGGCTCATTCCCTCCACGGGGGTGTGGGGGTGTGGGGGTGGTGGTGGGGCGGGGGGTGGGTGGGTGTCACCCCCTCCTCTCCTTGTTAACAGCCACCTTATTGACAGTGACATGCTGTTCTCTTGGCAGCATTTCCAGCAAGCTTGCATCATGTTTTTTTAATTTATTTTTTTTCCTTTTCTAAATCCAACAAAAGGTGATGGCACTGAACTGCAGCACACAGATGCTCTGCCTTGCGATCCTGCAGCAGCGCCCCCCCCCACACCCCACGCTGCGCTCTGATTGGGAGGGGGGAGGAAAGGGAGGGGAGGGGAGGAGAGAACAACACAGCCAAACCCAGGGCCTCCCTCCAACTGTGACAGCGGAGAGAGGGAGAGAGGGAGAGGATGGCAGGGCTGGCCAGCCCTCAGTGAGAGGCTGAGAATGTCTGCTGTGTGTGTGTGTGTGTGTGTGTGTGTATGTGTGGAGGGGGAGGGATGCCACACACACACACACACACAGTGACAGCCCCCTCGCTGAAATCAGACAATAGAGGGCAGTTCCATGCGCAGCCCTGGGAGGGGTAGCAAGGGCTATCGCTGCTAAGCCAGAGCTACTAGTGCGCACAGCACATTCCTTACCCCAGAGAGAGGGAGAGAGAGAGACAGAGGGCTGCTCTTTCCTCTCTGACAGCCATTTGCACAGCTGTCCTAGCTGCAGCAGTGCAGCTCGTCCTTACATCCTGCTGCATGCGATCAGGGGCGTGTTTTACCGAGCTTACCTTCGCGGCCGGGATTCGCTGTCTCCCCCAGAATGTAACGTGTAACAAATCACCCACACAGCTGATGCATGTTACACGTGCAGACATGTGTCTCTTGAAGGGAGTGCACTGTGCTGAATGCTCAGTTGCTGGGCGGGGGTAGGTGGTAGGTGTGATAGAATTGTCACAGATGCAGGAAACACGCCTGGCAGTTCGCCCTCCTGTGATGGCACACCAGTGCTGCACGTGTGTGTGTGTGTGTGTGTGTGGGGGGGGGGATGGGGGAAGATGGTGCATTTCCAGCAGGTACTGCGTGAACGTACCTGCAGCCTCTGTGATGTGTGATGTGGGCTGCAGTTAGCAGCGCTGCGGTTTAGCGTCTGACTCCCTGGGCTGGCGGCTGCGGCCAGGTCAGCTGATCACTGTGGAAGGGTCTGGGAATGAAAGCAGTCGCGTGTGCGCGCGCGCATATATATGTGTGGGTGTGTGCATGCGTGTGTGCGTGCGTGTGTGGGTGTGTGCGTGTAGCATTTCATGCAGATTTACCCCGAGAGACACAGGACATGCAGTAAACACTCTGGCCCTCTGGGGGAACGCTGCGAGAGACAGCTGCTCCTCTTTCTCAACGTGCAGACCACAGCTGTGGCCCCTGCCACCGATATTAAACACAATGATGGCGAACGATTTAAGTTCAAATGGGAATCAAGCCTTTGCCAAAAAACCCAAACACAGTGCGTTTCAATGCTTTCCCTGGACTGCTTATCCGGGGGAAGTAGGCATGAGAGGAATTGGGGTCGCATGGGGCGCAGACAGGAATTCTGGGAAGGGAAAGTAACGAGGAGCTTGCCTGCATTACACCCCCAGCCACCCCATTTCTGGGGTCCCCCCAGGTCAGGGTGTAACGAGTGGGGCCTCATTAAAACCAAGGCCGCAGCCGAGAAGGAACGCAGATTTGCTGCTAGCACAAGCTGCGATGGAGGGGCAACCCGGAGGACGATTCGCTTCAGCGGTCTGGCTCCCAGGCAAAGCAGCTGCCGGCCTCTCTCACCTCCCCGACTCTAAGTGCGTCTGACCTGCTCCTGCCTCCACCACGTCTCCCGAGAGCTCTGTGCTGGGGTCCACAAGCACACGGATCAAGTCTAACAGTCTCTTTTTTCGTTTGTTTGTTTCAGCAATGTCGAATAAAGGGAGGGAGGGGTTTGGCCACATTCGTTGGCTTCGCACGCTAAGGAGGCTGTCAGTTGCCACCACGAAAACCCCCAGATGAGCAGCTGTGGAGCGAAACAAGTCTCTGTGTGCCCACAGGCTTCCGAGCAGGTGGAGCTGCACTGGTGGAGGGGGGAGAAAAAATAGGTATCTGCGTGGCATCACTGCTGCCAAAGACAAGAAGACCGTTGATTTCACTCGTTCCTGTGTGCTCTCGCAAGACCAAATAAAGGAGAGAAATTGTCAAAATACCTGAATTCCAAGTGTAAGATGATAAGGCAAGAGACATTTAATGTTTCCTCCAAGACTCCCGAGAACAATTTCTCACTACTGTAAGGTACCAGAGAACATATGTGCGTGCTCCCATGTTGTGTCATTAAGCAGATCTATGCCAGCATTTGCATTGTGTTATTTAAATGCGATTCGAAAGCATGCACATTCCATAACAAGATACGGTTACAGGCATAGCACCTAATTCCATAGGATTTGGTCCATGTATAGCATAATCCCCTTTTCCAAGCTCCTAATATGGACTAACGTATTGTAGGATCAAGCCTTTTTCCCATGAAGGCTGCATTACCCCCCCCCCAATTCCCCGTAGGCCTCAACTCTCCTTTAGTCCCGTACTAACAATGTGGACAATACACAGCGGAGAAAGAGGTCACTGCCGTACATCAAAGCTTCTGGAAAGAGCCAAATACATACAGAGCATTCAAAAGGATCAATAGATTCCGGCCGCTGGAGGAAAACAACGTCCAGTTATTTCCTTTCAAACTGGATCTCCGAGGTGCCCGGTCCCCCCAGGCTTATTCTGCCTGTTGGTAAATTATTTACAAGGTTTTGATCAATAAATGCTGAGATATGAAGGAAGGCTGTTTCCTGCCCAGACTTCCTCTGGGGTCTTCATGCAGGTATACTCCCCTAGCCTAACCGCACACCCCTGCCCTAGCCAGCGGACACACAAGTAAAACATGGAATCTGTTTGTCATATAGTAGAGCTGTAGCTGAATCTATACCACAGTTTCGGTAAAGTGTGCCCAACTCAAAGTATGCATGACTTAGATGTCCTGACTGAAAATACATTGATTATCCACATTGATCTTTGATGTAAATTGCATAGTTTTCACTAATTATTATTATGGTAAATGTATATATTACATAATAATTGTATTTTCCAGTTACATTACATGACTGCCATTTAGCAGAGGTTCTTATCCAGAGCAACTTATGTAGGTTACAATTCTTACCTGTAGTCCACTGTCTACAGCTGGATATTTACTGAGGTAATTGTGGCTTAAGTACCTTGCCCAAGGGTACAACAGCAGTGCCCCAGCAGGGAATCAAACTGGCAACCTTTCTGTCAAGAGTCCTGCTCCTTACCACTATGCTACACTGCTTCCCCCTCTCTCTTTAGCACACTTCCATATTTACTTATCCTAGTCTGTTATGTCCATTCAACAAAGTACATAGGACAACACGGGGACTTTTAGAAACCCACCACCAAATCATTTCAGCTGCTTGGAGTGTATAGTAACCCCTGTAATATTTTAATAAAACAAACAATGTTTTGTTCTGAATTATGTTTTTCACAGTTTAAGTACAATGACTTGTCCTGCACTACACTGGGATGAGGTCGAGAAAGTTTTGGGCTTTTTTGTGTTGATGGATATTTCTAAGAGGGGAACCTTCATGAGCATGCGACAGCAGTATGGCATAGCGGTAAGGAGCAAGGCTCGTAACCGAAAAGGTCACTGGTTCGATTCCCTGCTGTGGTGCTGCTACTGTACGCTTGGGCAAGGTATTTAACCCACAATTGCCTCAATAAGTATCCAGCTGTATAAATGGATAACATGTACAAACTGTAACCTATGTAAGTCACTCTGGATAAGAGTATCTGCTAAATGCCAATAATGCAGTGTAATGTGACATTGTCTAACTCACAGAGGAGAAGAAGTCTGGTCACCTCCCTTCAGCTGAGCCTTCCCTCCGTGGCCCTAATACCCGGCGTGCCTGTATCATCACAAACTAGAGACACTGAGAGATAATCTCACATAGAGTTTCATTTCCTCTGCACCCTGCAGCGCAGGTGTGTGTCTCACCCTGGTCGCAATCTACCCGCCACGTCGTCCAGCACGGCTTGTTTTGTGCCTGGTCTCCTGGTGACCGGTAGCGTTACGAGTTTTCTTATCTGTGCTTGTACAACCGCTGATCTGATGGCTGTCAGTACGCTACGTCCAGCCCCGTTCAAATATTTTTAGCTGAAATAATTTCCTGCTCTATATCTAATTGTCAGTGCTGTTTTACAGAGAGGACAGGACACTATATCCTTTCAGGAATCTGTTTTTTTTTTTCATTATCTAGAGTGTGATAATAAGCTGTACCTAAAATATCAGGAGGAATTTTCATACACTACTCTGTGAAGAGGTTTTTTTTGTACACAGTACAATGTTCATCATCGGTTTTTCAACAGGCTTTTGAAAGCTGTTTTGAGCTGCATTTGAACAGCATCACAGAAGATTTGCCTTTGGTCTTGCTAAATCTGGACTAGTCACATTCACAAATGGAAGGTGGCATAGCTGGGAAGCTTTAAAATCTTTGAGAACAAATAATTATATTTCTTCATGTTGTGTTGATTTGCCAGCTCTCAAACACAAGTAGGCCAGGCACTGACAATTGTGTCACCTCTGCAGCTGTCTGTCAAATGTACCATGGTTCACCACCATTTCCTGTTGTTTTATAACCTCGATTAACTATCGTCTTTGCAGTGGTGACGGTTTCAGTGGTTTTTATTCATTTTCAATACAATAACCAGACAGGGTGCAGGGGTGGCAGTACATTTCTCTGCCAGGCCTTCACCTTTACGCGTTGGCTCCGTTTTTTAAAGTAGGCCTATTGAATCGGTATTAGCTGGTTTTATATGATGTATGGACAAGTGAAATTCAAGGCAGCTCCGCAGAGATTGTGTTGTTTTTAACGTTGAACACTTTTGATATAGCCTGAGTTTTAATGAAATGCCATTGTCTGGTTGATAGGTTTGCTGTAAACACGTTTCATGTTTTCCAGTACAATTTTCATTGATGCAAACGAAAATCATTTTGAAGTAAAATGAAATACAGCCTCGCAGTATTAACACTATCGTTTGACCCTCAATGACTGGACGCTGGTGTAACCCAAACACTGAGATCATAGACAGTTTGGCCTTTACGTCTACCGAGTTGGGAGTTGTAAAAAAAATTCTCGATCGTTTCCTCCGCGATAACGCCTCTGTGCTCACGGTTTTTGATCACACAGCGTTTGCTGACGGAGACGCGGTTACAATAGGCGTCGGGCGTTCGCACAACACTGAACTTTCTCTGCTCAATGAGCTCATCAAACCCCGGGGCTCTCCACAGGTGATTGGTGCCACTCGCCGTCCAATCGCGAAGCGTCTGTTTGCCATTGCAAAGTTGTTAACCCCATACCGGAGTCCGCTTCTGGCTTGGTCAGCTTTTAATCTTCTTGAAATAACGCTCTTATATTTTTCTCCTACTGAGCTCCAACAGCGGCTCACCGGCTGTGAAGAAGCACCCGATCGCGAGTGAGAGGTTATCGGTTTACCCCCACGATTACGTTAAAAGGGAAAGCGAGGAGAATGTTTCACAGTAATTTTGCTGCATGGCGTTTGTTGTTTGCTAAACACCAACTAGCTAGCGATACCGCCTGTCTTTTGGGTGATCATGTTGAACAGAATTGCCATCATCCACCCTGGCGGCTTTGCTGGTAAGTTCTTTTTTTCCTATCGCGAATGCGAAATAGTTATTTAGCGAAATGGCGAGATATTGGCAATAAAAGTATCATTTAAATGAATCGGAATAAGTGGATATTCTCTGCTCTGGGGAACGTAGCTAGGTCGTAAGCTAGCTGGCTAATTCCGCCCATGGTGTCGCGTCAATCCTTGATTTCTGGCAAATTTTTTGAACAAAGTAATTTAATCTTTGCTTTGATATTTTTACAGCATTTAAACCCAACGTGTCTGCATTATTCGGCATTCAAACCACCGTTATGCCCATTTATGTATCAACAAAAAGGAAAACTTCAATCCATCTTGTTGGACTTTTTTCCATCTGAAAACGATAGCTAGCTAGCAATTTGCCAGCAACGCAAAATGCGTAGCTACGTTGCACTGTTTCAAATAAGTATTCTTTGTCAAGCAATATGTCATGATCTAGAGATGTTAGTTTCGCATGGGGCTAAATGATTTGTTTATACTTGTATGAAATCAAACTAATGTGCAGCAAGCTAGGAATCTAGTCTACGTGTAGTTTTCCTGTATGAATTACAAGTATGGGGGATTGCCCTTGCTTGTGTGGAAAGCGGGAGGTTGACATATTTAGCTTGGTTTATATTAAGTTATGGCTTTAACTGGATGGTGGATGTGTGTCATGCATACAATGCGGCGACTCTTCATTTTAAATGTTCATGTGTCATTCAAGATCTCGGTGGATTGTTTTATTTTTCATCGCGACAGGTTGGAACGTAATTTGTTTCGCTCTTGAATTTTTAGATCCCTTGGCCGCGCGGTGGGAGATCGGTTTTTTGTTTGCATTGATCTGTGATGGTGGCGCTGTAGTTCTCAAGTCGAGGTTTAATACATTTTAAATAAAATAAAAGACCAAACAATGTGATCGTACGTACAAATACATTCTTATTCCGTGTGGCCAGAAGGAGACGATCTCTGACTGTAGCTAAGACTTCTTTGTGTGAATTTTCTCTCAAATCGTTTTTACAGGGATGCCCCCGAGGTATCTTTGACGCCTATGATCTAATTGTAGTTGATACAATATTTGGAACAGGCGGGGCTTGCTACTGTGTTTGTTGAACAGTTTCCCCTTTCTTGTAAATCGTATGTCGGGGTGAAACGTACACTAGGTGTTACAACAGAGGATTATAATGTAACAGCTAGCAACTGTTTACTCCACGTCAGCACCGATAATAAATTGAAGTACTGGATTTTGAAGATGCGTTTTTTACGTATGTACAACGTCGTACTGTAAATTTTTTATTATTGCACATAGAAATCCCCTCCTGCCCCCAACAAAAAAAGCATTCAAATGCGGATTGTGTGTGCATATGTACGTAATATAACATATTAGCATGTAAAATATTCCCCCTCATTTTAAATGCGTTTTTGTCGTTCACTCCAACCCCCCGCTCCTCGGCATTGGCTGCAACTCTCCCGCATGCCTTAAAAATCTGACCTAATTTCATTAGATGAGGACTGAGGACAATGTAAACCCGTATGTTGTTCTTTGTCTGAGGATTATGTTGTTTCTAGAAAAAGCATTGATTGACATTTTTTTCTCTCATCTCAGGAGGCTGAGGAGGACATAGTTCTCAAATGGTGGGAGGGGCAAGGTAGATGTAAGAACTCCTTAACAATTAACCATCTGCATTATTTATGTATATAAGTATATTATTTCTGAATGGTGATTTCTGTAGATCTCCACCAGCTGGAAATTATTGCGGGGTCAAAGCGGAGCAGACACACATTTTACATTGAGGAACCAGAACCTCATGTCTGTTACTAGCCTGTGGAAACTATTGTTCTCACTTAGGAATGCCTCCGCCCCCCCCCCCCTTTACGGCTGGATTATGTTTGGAGCGTTTCCATATATCTGAAGTCAAAGGAGCGCATTTTGTGGCCCTCTGAAAATGACCATGAAATCACTTCTGTCAGGACAGGAAACTAGCAGCCGCTGCTGCAGCGCTGGAAAAGAGCAGTGGGGCTTGCCCAATGGCAGCGGCTTGTCCTTTATTACAGGACAAAGTGGAGAGGCGGGGGGTCGGGAGAGCATTGTCTGTCTTTAATATGGCTCTAGTGTGTCTGCTCGTCTGTTGCACTTCATGTCCCTGTGGCACGAATGAAAGGTGTGCTCTGCCTTTTGCTGCATGGCTCTCAAAAGAGTGGAAAGAGGAAGAGGGTTCTGGGGTGAAAATCTGGCAACCTGGCCCCCTTGCTCTTTTCTGCAAGGGGAAGCAGCGCAGCTTGGAAGTGTAGGGGATTTTTCAGCATCATGGCTTTGCATCTGTTTAAACAGAGCAGCGTCAACTCCGGGATGAAGTGTTACGAGTATTAAAAGTCCACAAGTCCGTTGTCCATTAAGCGGATGAAAGGTAAGCTCAAAAATATACTGGAAGAGGTGAATCTGTGTTGGATCTGAAAATATATAGTATTGTCTAGCAATTTAATGTAAAACCCAAGTCGGCTTCTTGCATGTATACCAGACAAAGAAATGGGTTATATAAACCTAAGGTGTAGGTGTGATTTTAAAAGCTTTAGTGGCACAAAGAAATCTCACCTCTTGCATCTGTTTCTGTAACCAGAAAGGTTCAAGATTTTATAAATATATTTTTTAGTTATTAATAACTAAACCTGACTGTTTTGTATTTTTGGTCATTGCAAGAGTTAATGTTATCACATTTGTAGTTTTGCTTATGTTATTTGACTTGTTCAGGCTGTAAACATCTCTGCAGAGTCTTAGAGAGTGAAGTCATTCAGCTTTTGGGGAATAATGCCCTTTATACACCAATTATTGTGTGGGTGATAATTGTTTCTGACTGATATTTAATCAAAATAAATGCATTTATTTCAGCCCTTTTATCCTTTTTTCAAGTATCCCACATCACTTTGCAACAATGGGCACAGGTAATCAATTACCCTGTAACCTGTGTAAGCCTTATTGCATGACTAACTGAAAATTCTAATTGAATATAGGGTATTGACATATAAGTTGGGTCTCACACACATTGGATCTTTTTTGTTGACCTGTGGGTACAAACATATCCCTTTTATTTTCCCTTGAAAAGGTTATTTCAGATGCAGCACAACACATAAATCACTTGCTCTGGGTATAATCTTTGCTCATTTAGCAAGCCAACGAGACATTTCACAACTGTAAAAAAAAAGCTCTATAGCATTGCACATTAATTTATGTGCCTAGCTATCAGCATTTTGCAATTTAGGAGTGATTTACTACATATCTACTCAGTTATTGTTGCATGTCTCATTAAGAATGTCGTGCATGAATCTAAAGTCACTTTGCTAGGTGCTAGTTGATAAGCCCAACAAAATTAGAGACCATTTTGCAATGTTATCATTTGTTTTATATCTAACAATTGGCTAGTTGTCACTAAGTTATTTACTTGTAGTGTAATGCTTTAATGAAGTATAATTTGGTGGCTACATTGACAGATACTACATGGCAACTGAGCACACCCTTTGTGGGTCAGGTAGTGCATCTCCATTTCGAAGAGATGCTTCTAGCTTCTCCTCCTCCTTCTGATAACATCTGACTTGCTGACTGACGGGCACATTCTTCCCCTCTCCAGCATAGTTGCTTGCAAGTCAAAGTTGAGTGTTCCTCATCCAGGTCGACTTATGAAGCAAGAGGCTATGGAACATCATGGATCAAGAATAAATGTATGGCAGTTACAGTGCAGATGTAACAAGAGTTATGATTTCCATAGCTAGCATGATTCTTGGCTTTTTGTGCGAGCAGTATTTAACAGATAAACAAAAATCATGTAATTAATTCTGATGATTGTTATTTCACTGTATGGCCGTGTATGGCAGTGGTATGACCCTCTTGGGTGTCTGCAAGTGTAGCGTAGATGTGCCAAATGATTTGCTAACTGTTGTCTGAAATGAACCAATCGATGGGGAGATCCAAATGTGATATTCTGGACAGGGGTGTCTGGTTGCCACACGACTCCACTTGTAGTGATTGATGTCACCCTGATGTAGCCCATTTTGCTGGCTCAATCTGAGGGCGGCTGCCTCACCAGATGAGAATGTGAAATGCTATGCCTTATTCGTCAGGCACGAGCCCCACTGAATATTTCTGGGGTAAGCTGGGGCGGCTTGTGGCATCTTGGGCCGAGACCAGTGAACAGGCATATGTTTCTCCAGGCTGTCCAAGAGGAACAGGACAGAATCCCACAAGACTGCGACTGCAACCTGGCACAAGGCATGCGTACCAGATGTGCAGCTCGGATTGCCTCTAGTGGTGGCAACACACAACTAGCCTGTGACATTCAAGGTCAACCCTCCGTTCAGCCAAGAACCTGGTCCATGACGAATGTTACTAAGTGTAATGAAGTTACCTGTGTCATGTGCACTCAATGTGTTGCCATTGTGTCCAGTTCAAAAGAGATTTTTTTTTTAGTTTTAAGGATTTGTGAATTTGATGCAAGCAGTTACTTTTTTTACGGTTTCCAGTGTGTAAGAGACATTCTGGTACTGAAATGAGTTTTGAAATAAGGGGTAACATTTGCATTTCTGGTGGGAATTACCGGTTCATTTCAGTTTTTAAAAACTATAGACATGCAGGAGGGAGGGTCGTTTGGGCTGGAAATTATGTGATGTCTGAATGCCAATCTGTTCAGGGCTCAAGAAAATTAAAGAAAATTAAGTTTTATTGCTAAACTGGACACATTCACTGTAATATCACCCACATCTACCATTGTTCAGAGGAAACAAAGCCAGGAACACTCATTCAATCAAAAGAATATTCTGAAATTGTAATAAAATTGTTTTATGATGTCTTGTGTTTTCACATGATAAGAAAGGCTCATGGGTGCTGCTTTTTGGCAGCACAAGTCTGTATTTTGTGTTACAAAAGAAAATGTCTATGTAAGAAAAACAAATTTGAGAACTGTGAGAGTCCAGCAACAATCTCGAAAATATTGGTAAATAGAATCTAGTACTTAGATATGTAGTTAAATCGTGGTAATGGACGTTTTCTTGTTAGAAAAATGTTTCTCCAGCATGGTTATGTGGCTATCACCACACTAGGCCAGTGATGCCAGTCTAATGCACTTACTAACTGCATCTGTTAGCTGCTTGTACCTTCGTTAGCTGCTGCGTTTAAAGAAATGGAAAAGGCGAATTAATGAGGATCGGCGATAGAGTAACGAACAGCCCTTCACATGGGGTGTCTTGTAAGCACAAGTCCCCCGCTGCCGTGTACCTCATTAAATCACACCGCAATCATTTATTATCCACAATCCAGGCCCTGCAGCCCCTCGGCAGCTGCTCGCAGTTAACCTGAAAGATCCGAGTGTTTGTTAGCGGGATCAGAGGTCCGCAAACACTCAACAGATCGAAAGGCTCCCCTATGTTTGTCTGGAAAGGCACCGAGTGCAGTTCTCTCTCCCAGCAGCCCCGTACATGATTAAACATTCAAATGATTGCAGGCAGGGGTCCCTGATTCTTCTGATCTTGAAGGGAAGTGGTCCAGGAGGGCTCTCTTCAGCCCTGACAATTAGGCACTTGATTTAATTTCTTACTGCTGTAACTGAACAAAATGAGGCCCCTGTACTGAGGTTGTTGGCTGGTTAAAGAGAGCTGACAGACCTGGCCTACTGAGTACCCGTCCACAGTTGGTCTGTTGGTCTCCTGTTTCTGTGTTGAGATATCCTTGGTATTTTTTAATTTACTCCCTAACTTCAAAGTTTGGTGGAAGGAGGGGCAGTTTTATTTTGATAAATAGCCTGTTCGTAACTCGTTCTTATTCACCAACTTTAAAAGCAATCAGCTGTTTTCTGTTTGGACAGAAGTCATGCGCTCTGGTTGCTCCCCGTTGCTGAGCGCTTGACCGCCAGCAGTTTCTGACCTGAAGAAGATCCAGATGGTTAGAAAGGTTTTCTTTGTCCTGCAATAAAAAAGCGAAACGTGGGAGCTAAAATAGCGTGTGGGCCCTTGTGGTTGCCGGCAGCAGACCCTCGTAAAATTGTGAAAGGAGATCGTTTTTGCCTCTTGGCGGACAGGTGGGGATGGAGAACGTTGCCAGTCCACAGCTGCTTCTAATTCTCCCCTGTCTCCCTTCTGTTTGCTGTAGATCAGGAGGAGGTCCATGTTGCCTGCAAGTGCTAATCTTGGTCCAGATTTCCCCTAACCACAATTGTAACCTTAACCATTACAAGATAAATGGCAAAACTGGTCCTAGATCAGCAATTATGGGCAGCTGCTTCCTGGAGCAGCAAATGTGGTCGGCCGCTTCTGCATCACAGTCTTATTTCTTCGTGGACTTGGGATAAACAATGAGCTGTTTTTTAACTGAAGATCTGTTTGTTCCACGACTGGTTGGATGTCTCTGGTGTACAAGCGCAAATCATAGCTTCGTTGTCGGAGAGCCGCCGTTCTTAATTACAATCACAACAGTTGGGCTGGATTTCATAAAAGGTGTTAATAACATAAAGCACTGTCATCAACGCCAAAAGAATCAGAAATGTGACGAGCTAACCAGGCGAAGCAGCAGTGGATTCAATTAAAGACAACTAATTAAAAATGCTAATTTCCCTGTTAATGCGGTTTCTTGAGGTTTTAGCTAATTAAATGAACGTCATCTTGAGGGGGAAAAAAAGCACTCCAGCGCTGGCATTTATTACCTCGGTGATTTTACCCCCAGAAGCGCCGGCAAATAAAAAGAATGAGGCAATCCCTCCCTCAGTCATCGTTTTTTGTCTGGGTGGGTTAGTTTTTTCACCATTTGTCATGGCTTTACTGGCATTTGCTGATGTATGTCCATCTGCTGCCAGTCTGTTCCCTGTGTTCTCTCATTGCCTTGGATCTACCAGCATGCTACAGCTGAGTACGAAGTAATGCTCTGCCGTGATTTTGCCACGTTTCCTGTGTCATGTTTTGGCACCGGACCTAGAACATTCCCTCTCGGGCCCGGGCGGCAGTAGTCCCAGGTCTGTTTGGAAGCACATACTTTACAAAGTTAAAAGCCAAGGGTTGCTCTGTGATATTAAAGAGTAACGTGCCAGGAAAATGGTTGGATGGAGCAAGCATTTGTAACTGCCAGCCTTAGCAAGGTCTGTGACTAATATATCCAATACTCATGTTCCTTTTGAAATAATTGACCTTTTCAGATTGATTTCAAGTTCCAGCACATGTTAATTGATTGTTTCAGTGTGTGAATACTGATCATTTTTCAAAGACTGTAATGGGTTTTCGGAAAGTGTAAGTACGCGTCTTTTAGGCTGGACAGCAGCCAACACTTTGACATTTATGACAGGCATATTATCTGCTCATTTCTGAAGACCCCCTGGCAGTGAACATGTAAGTCATAAACTAAACATGACTTCATTTGGCATGGTATCATGTTCAAGATGCTGTTCTACAGATGGGCAGTGACAGACAGCACATGGTAGTTCCACTCATTATGGAGGTTATTACGGTTTACTGCAGTAACCCTGTTGAGTTTTGTTGTATTTTCTGTATTTTTACATTAGTAAGTATTGTTAGCCTAGATGTAAGGCCTTACGAGTAGGTGGACTTGTACTTCTGTGCAGGTTTTTTAAGTATTAATAATCATGGAATATAAGGGTGGAAGGGAGCAGGGAGAATGTCTCTAAGCATATATACACATGCACCTGTCTTCGGTCACAGTATAGGTCACTGGTAGCCAATGGACATTGTGTTTTATGTGTTTCATATTCAGTATTCAATCTTTTAATCTTGACCATTGTCAGGCTGTCCCCTTTCCTGCAATGCCACGAGCTGTTAAATTCTCTTCATATTTTGCCCCTCGGTTTGAGTTCATTGGTCACATTGTTCCCCCAACCAGCCCTTAATTGGTTATTCTGAGAAATGTTTTCTGTGTTTGAACTTTACTCCCTGAGTGCATTGCATTTGCACTGGCCAGCTGCTTTTGGTGTCCCACTGAAGGGCACGGCAGAGGCCTGTAAGGGCCGGCGCTCACCCCCACCTCATAACCCTGCTGAGATATTATTTTGGGCTCTCTCCCCACATGCAGAAGTATGCACTGAGTGCAGTGCTTGACACTGAACTTCAGTAGTATAGCGCAGTGGTAAAGAGGGAGGACTCATAACCAAGAGGTTGCTGGTTCCATTCCCCACTGGGGCACTGCCGTTGTCCTCTTGGGCGAGGAACTTAACCCAGACCTCAGTAAATATCCAGCTGTATAAATGGATAGCATGTAAATTCTGTACCCTATGTAAGTCGCTCTGGATAAGAGTGTCTCCTAAATGCCAATAATGTAATGTAAATTTGTTTCTCACACAGGCACTACTGTGTAAAAAAACTGCCAGGATACCAGTTGACATAGCAGGAAAAAGGTGCTTTCTGCCAATGTAGAAGAGGCAGCTTCTGGAGTTTACAATTGCCTTCTTTAGACTGACCAAAGAGATACAGCTTGGAAACTGACAATCCCACAGTTTACACTGTGGAAGATTCTAAAACAGCCTGTATAATAAAGAATGACGGAGGCAAATGTGAACCGGCATCTTATGAGATGAAGTTTCTCTCTACCTGACTATTCCACAGCATTGTAGCTTTAGCAGTGATTATCAAGGAGACACTTGTAAATAATTAACACGAGTCTTAGGATATTTAGTTGAGACACTGACAGTGCCCTGCCATTCTCGATTACACAGTGCCAGAAATTTGAATTTTTGCATCTTATTATTTTTATGTAATAAAGGATTGTTTTGAAAAATTGTACATTAAAACATATTTATATCCATATTTGAAAAATTCTGTGAAGGGTATTTTTAAATTAAATAAGAAAACGTTTGTTTAAACTTTTTTTCTATTCATGTGCCCCGCTGTTTCACTTTTATGAATCAGCTCCTTATAAGACTCAGTTCCTCTTGGACAGTTTATCGCAAGCAAAGCCAGTTGTATTAATCTGAGGTACTTTTGTGTCGTGAAGAGAATTTTGGAATGACCCATCATCAGCATAATCATAACATTTACAAAGAACTATTTTGGACACTTGAAGAACTGAGTGCAGTACTTTTCTGAACAAGGCCAGGTGTAAAGCACTGCTTAGTGTTGCATAGTGGAATATCAGCTCACTGGGGACAGGGTGTTCTGAAGGGCACAATATTTAATGCATTTTATTTATGGAAACATATCCATATATAGTAACAGCAGGTTCTGAAGTGTTACATTTGAAATTGGGTGCCTCACCTTTTGTTCTGAGCTGAAATGCCCATTTTGGGAATTGTGCATAGTTTGCTTGATAACCAGTCCGTTCATGTACTGATATTCATACTGTTAATGTTGAATTGTTTGACACAGTTTTAGATATTTTTGCTACTGAAAGTTCAACTCTGCTCCAGAGAAGCCAAGCTTGGATAAATGAGGCTTTTCTGTAATTGTCTACAGGTGAAATAAATAGCACTGGCAATCTCTTCTAAAGTTCAGGGATAGGACTCTGTATTTGAATTTTTTGCCAGAGAGTTATTACAGATTTTATTTTAGGTTTGCTCCAATTAGCATTTCAAATACATACTGCTTGTATCTTTAAAATTTTAGCTTCAAGTGGCAGCTCAAACCATAATCTGGAAAAAAAAATCCTTACACGTGAAACCATGTATAGCAGAAACCAATTACAGGGGGAGGGTAGTTTCCAAATTACCTTTATGAATCCAGAGGAAGTAGGGGAGCTGTTTAATAAATGTTGCAGGCAGTCTGACAGGACACGACAACAGACATTATACTTGTGGTGTCAGATTTCTGCTATCTAACCATATTTAGGTACAGTCCACCTGTCTCTGCCTCTAACCGTGAAACTCATCAAGGGCTGACCCGACATTCCTTCAACAGAACTGATCTCTGAAGCAGTCTCTGAATGGAAACATGCACAATGACATGGCACCAGGAAGCAGATTACATATTGCGCTCAGCCCAGACCTGCACAGCTACACCCACAGTTTTTGGGAACCACAGGCTATCATTTAGAAAATAATGTGGTCTGGCTCTGTGTGAATGTAGCTAGACCTCACGGCGAGTGTGCAGAGGTGCTGCCTACCAAAATGGTTGACTCTTTAAGCTTCTGAGCAACAGTTTGGAAACTCATGTGTTTGCACAGTCACTTGTCCCAGCTGCTGGCTGCTGCCTGCTTTGCATAAGACAAACTGTCACAGGCACACAGCTTGGCTGTTAAAGGGCATATAGCAGGGTTTTTCAGTACTGGCACGGGATACTGTACACAAAGGTTTTGGTTTCAGTTGGGCTCAATCAGTCAGGGTAAGTTAAACTAACTTGACTGCTAGTATGGATTTGACTTTATGAGTAATTTGTGGAGAAGTGAAGCTGAAGATGTGTTTGTTACTAAATGTACATGTAAAGATATTTCACAAGTTTAAATGTGATTTTAAAATGAATCATACAGATTACATTAAAATCACAAACAGATAATGATTAGGTGTGCAGTTGATTATATATAGTTGTAAGTAGTGGTGTGCAGGATGAGTATACAGGAGACATAGTGCGGGGGGTGCCCTGAAGCACTGTAAATGCAGATAGAGTCTCATTTATGAGGTGCTCTGATGCAGTATGTCAGTTTTGCTGCTTGTGTTGAAATAGAAATTAACTTATCATAACTGTAGGTAGCTGGGGGGGACAGGGTTTTGTGGTATGCCGCTGACTGTTAGGTGTGACGTGAAGGTCTAGGATTGAGAATTTACATAGTATATAGGGTTCACCTTTGAAAACGAAAAAGGCTACATTTGTTTTCAAGTCCCAGGCATTTATGAGTCCATTGTGCATTGTGAGTGGTTTGCTAAATAATAATTCATTGACAGTTCATTACCCTTCTCTCTCTCTTAAGGTTTCATTGGATGACCTTCTTCTTCGGTTAACACAAATGGAATTTCTACACATGTATTGGGAATATAGTGCAAACATGGCAGGATCTATTTTCTCTGGGCAAAGAGGTAAGATGCTTGTTCCTGTATATTCTGTGTTCATGGGCATCTGCTGTGCTTCTGGAGGAATCAGTGCTGACCTCACAGTGTGCAAGAGTTAGAACTGTTTTGTTCTGGAATATGGGAAAGTATGTGAATTTAGCATTTCCTTAGAGTGGAGTGAATAAAGTGACAGAATATGTTCATTAGAAGGTCATAAGTTTCCTGGCCACTAATTACTGTAGAGCTTGCAGGTGGAAAAAAGAACTTTCCTCTTATCACTAAATAACAGTGGCAGGCCACTGAATTGGGTTTCCATTTGTCAGTGATGAATTAGGTGTTCATCTGTGGAAAGTTAGTTTTTGGTGTTCATTTCGCATTGGATCAAAAGTTAGTTTTAATGAATAAGTTGACAGAAGTTTGGTGTGAATACTGGACTCATTTTAATACAGAGAATTATGTATTGTTTCTTGTTACAATCAAGGGGAGTTTGAAAATACCAATTGTGAAAGGCTTTATAAGTGTGTCATCAGTTAGTCCAGAAATCATTCAAATGTAGGAATTGAACTGTCAAACTTTAAAGCTCCATGCTAGAAAACTTCTCCAAAGAGGTGATGGACTGTTTTTTTTTTTTTTTATTCAGGTTTCTGGTTCAGATTAATTCTTATCTGGATTCTCGTGGGCACATTGTGTTGGATTTCTGTCTGGACTTTAGACTTTGGCATGCTCTTTTGTGTAACTTAAGCTAGTAATGTCGTGTAATCGGGGAATTTCAGACGGACTTCACTTGAACTCCTCAGTCACAAAAAATGGCACTTTTGCATGTCATTGCCTATATGTCTATCGTAAGATGTAGGCTGTTATGGCACTGGTTGTATAGATTTCTGGTTGAACTGTACATACAATGGGACATGGTCCACCCAAACGGCTGAACAAACTACCAGACAACAGTAATAATATACTTTATTTAGAGACCCATAGCGCCTTTTACGCGTCTGTCCGCCCAGAGTGCTCAATACGCATAACAAGCGATGAAACAAGATAGAACAAATACAATTACAAAAACAACTATTATGAAATGTATTACAATAACATATGTTAACATTACAATGTAATAAAGACAAATAAAAGTAAATTAGAACAAAAACGTGTACTTTGGTAACAGTTAGACCTTGCAGGTAATTCTGACAGTTATTTGGAAACTGATGTTGAGGATCCTTAAATTTATTAGTTGATTATTTTTCCTGGACAGCACAGCACACCCGTGTGGCAAATTGTATCCTCTTGATCTGTTATAATAACAGGCGACTGACCCCACTGTACTGTTCGAGTTTCACTAGAACCGTGGCCCGTCTGTCTTGTTGCTCTCTGGGCGTTAGTCAAATTGATTTGCTGCTGACTGAGAAGTCTCTTGCAATTACAAATTATACCAGAAGAGGGCAACGTTTTCAAAGTTTGGGCGATTGAAAATGTCAGCGCACAGGTTGCATCTGAAATCTGCCGGCAGAAGCGGCACCTTCATTACTTTCCGATCTCGTAATTTTCTAACGACGACAAAGTTGAAAGTGCACTATGAACATCTCTCGGTTTTAGCGGAATACTTAAAATTTTCAACAACTGACATGACTGGTTATGCTAGTATTATAGCTAGTTTTGTAGTCACTATCCATTTGGAGAGTTTGTACCTGCTACGTGGGGATTGTACTTGTATGGAATAGGCTAATCCTACAAACTTTCGATGGCTAACCATGCCATTTTACTCCGTTTGCAGCTGCCCTGTATAAATTAGCCTTTAAAAGTTGGTAATTTGAAGAACGTTTGTTTTAATGCGATAGAATTCTGGCAAAATGAAAATAGCATATTTGGATCCTTACAGATTAATTCATCACTGACAACGTGAGACGTGTAGTTTCACAACGGCAGGGAGTTGTGGTACTCCCACTGTGAAAGCTTGCTGTTTATGATATGGAAGCTAGGGGGACGAGCCTCGTTTTGTTCGCGGGAGGCGCGCACTGTTTTTCAGCCGTTTCAGCCGAAGAGAGGGAGGGTTTCCTCTGAACGCGTACGAGGCGCGCCCCTCCCCCCACCGCCGCGAACGCGCACGCGCGCGGGACCGTGTGGGAATGGCTGTTGCGTGATCGGGGGGTTGGGCCGCTTGGAGCGAACGGAGAGTTAGAGAGTTTTTAATGTCCGCCATGTTGGCCATGGCGTATTGAACCAGGGAGAGTGAGCGGAGTGACTGAAAAAAAGAGACCGAAAGAGAGCGACCAAGATCCGGGCCTTCCCGGCTCCGTTCGCATCGCCATTTATATATATTTTTACCAATCGAACAATAGACTCCTGGAGAACGCCACAGACCCATCCATGAGAACTCAAACTGGGACAGTTGTGAATTTTAGGGGATCGGATAGATTTATGCTGCATCTCGAAATATAAAAAATGAGTAAATTGTCGTTTCGGGCACGGGCGCTGGACGCTTCCAAGCCACTACCCGTCTTCCGCTGCGAGGACTTACCCGACCTGCACGAATATGCCTCTATTAACCGGGCAGTGCCGCAGATGCCGACTGGAATGGAGAAAGAGGAGGAATCGGTACGTTATACAGTTCCAAAACCTGCATTTATTGATCTCGCCACATTTTCACAATACGAGGGGCGCCCCTCTTGTCTGCGCAAGTTTGCACAAAATGGCCGCCATTTCTTCTTGTTACAGAGACTGCCAGTTTGCCGCGTAGTCGCCGCGCTGCGTCGAATTAAATGCATCTTTCTCAAACGTTACAGTGCATCGGTGCGAATTGGTGTACTTCGGGCCGGTTGTAGCCGTTTGTTTTGCCTGGAAATGGTTTTTAAAGTACAAAGGAGTCACGTGACCATGCTTGAATCCGCCATTTTGTTGACTTTCTCTTTGCTTTGGGATGGGCCTTGTGTTGGTGCAGCTGCACGTAAATGACGACGGGGGGCGCTAGTGTGCCGAAAGGGCCGCGCTACCCTCAGCGCTCTGGGGCATTATGGAGCAAAAAAATGACAGCTAAGCTGCAGTGGCTTTCCAAGCGCACGCACGTGTCAGGCTAGCTAAACAATTGCTAAATCTTAGCAACCACAATGTAACCTCGATAATTTTATCCTTAGAAAAAAATAATGAAGCACACCGTTATCCCACAATATGCCAGGGCCCTCAAAAGTGGAATACAGCACCTAGCTAACTGGCTAACATTTACGTTATGGTAGTTAGCTGGCAAGCTAACGTTATACCCCATGCCAGTGAGTGTTTAGCTGGCTGGGTACGGAATGTTTCGCTCGGTAACTCGCATCCTCAGACACATCTGTTTATGTGCGTTTACACATTTTAGTAGCTGTCTGTCTTGTTTTGTTTGCCTTAATTTCAGACGCGTGAGAAAACTAGCCTAGTTACATCTCGAAAGTGTGAAATGAGAGTGCTCTGTAATATGGGGTAGGTAGCTAACGTTAGCGATGTGTGTTTATAAGCTGTCATAAGAGAGGCGCAACACGATTGACACATATCTGACTCAAGTTGAAACAAGACTGATAGGAAAGCTGACTCGGGGCAGTTTTATTTGTCGTAGAGGTGTTTCCAGAAATGTTTTTGTGTTTTTCCACATTGCTGGGTAAACGAAGTAACTTACACTAAATGGTTTCGGTGGTGTTTATACATTAACTATTAAGTTAAGACCGCAGGTTGGAATGGAGTGGCATACGATGAGCAGGAGTTTCTTTGAGCCAACTCAGAATCTGCGGTTAAATAACCTTGCATCGGGGTGCCGTGGATGTTTTCAGACATAGATGAACCCGAAATCATTTCTCTTTCGTACCGAAACTCCCTGTTTCCGCGTTGGTTGTTTGGCGGTGTGAAGTGGCGATTTGTATACCGTTGTGATCACTTTCCTTTCCATTGCCGAAATAATACCATTTACATTTCCAAAAACGTCGTCCTCATTGAACAGCCTAAACCCCAGACACGCATGCTTTTCAAAAGTTAAGCGGTGGGCCTCTCACAAAAACCACGGTGGCGAACCAGTAAAATTGCACTGCACTTTTAGTACAGAACTGACATTGTAGGAATTGCACTGTTTTTGAATATTCAATGAGATGAACCATCCATTAGTCTTTTACATGAGTCTTGCCATAACATAATTTAATCACTAGCTACATGGGGTCGTATTTATGTACGATTTCACTACAGAATTGAAGATGATTGGCCTGTTCTTGGTATGATGCGTGATCTTTGCTTGGTGCAAACGCTTCTACAGGGATGCACATTATACCACAAAGTTGCAACATCCATGCCCAACCTGGGGATCAAACCTGGAATCTTTTCCTCACAAACCCAGTTACACAGCTGAGTAGAATTGGTGTTGCACTGCCCCTCAGAAAATGATTGAGTTTCTCAATAACCTTATGTATTCATACTCCAGGCTGTATTGTTGAATTGCACTTAGCTCCTGTCAGAGTGCATGCTGTCAGTGCGTAGTTGTATAGACAGCAGCATTCAGAGTGTATTGGATGCTTTTCGCTGCTGTCTGTGTGTGCTGTCAGGCCTTAGTTGTGTAGGCAGCAGCACCGAGCAGTAGAACACCTGCCAGCTGGGCTCTGAAACGGTCCATTTCCTGCACAGCCACTTCTCCCCATTAGGAGTCTGTGGGACAGGGTGAATAGACCACCTGTTGCCTCACTCGTCCCTCAGACGCCCACTGTATCTGAATCCTCAGCCCTCGGAGAGATTGTGTGTTCAGTGATACTTTAGATGACTTAAATCGGGGAATGGTTCACTGGTGCAGCTGGTGGGACTCGTTCTGCATGTAACGCTGCTTTAACAGGGCCAGATCGGTCTTATCTAACGGGGGGTGGCGTGTTTTTGAATGTTAGCATGTTTGTGACATGAAACGCATTCCTGTCTTTGTATGTCATGCAGTGATGCGGTTGAGTTTCTCTGACAGCTTCACAGCATCATTCAGATGCTCACGTCAGGCAGCGTAGTCCTGTCTTTTAAAGTGGAGAGTGGAATTCAGTTTCTTCAACTGACAAGGGTGTATTCTGTGTCTTGAATGAGGTGGAACCTTACATGATGTTTTCTGAAGTACAGATGGGTGGGTCTACTGAAGAGAGCATGGAGATAGCATGTTTCTCCTTGTGGCAGTTTGAGTGCCTTTGCTGCACTGCATAAGACCCATGTTCTACCATAAGAGCAGGTCACACTTCCCTCACTGCATCCCCGGTCTAAGCTGTTCTCTGGGCTCTGTGAAATTAGTTAATAATTTGAAAGTGGTTCATTAAGAATTGACAAGAAATGGTAGATTAACCACACAAGCAGTTAAATTGTAAGGGCCGTGGAAGTGGCAGAGCGTAATGAACAGGATGATGGATATATGGTTGAAGTGATTCAAGGTTGCACAAGCTTGTAGGTGAGGGGAAATGGGCAGTTCAATTTTAAGGTCACAGGTTGAGTATAACAGCAAAGTTTCTGATGTGTCTGAGTTTGATTTGGTTTTATTTTTAGCACATGACATAGTTTATGTGGCTGGAGTTGTAGATATTGTCAGGGTTACTGGGTTATATTGATGTATGAAGAGCAAATTATGGTATCGCAGCTTGCATTTAAATGGATTGAGTTCTACTAGAAGGAGGGATACATTATAGGTGAATTGGTTTGAATAAGGTCTGATGTTTTGGAATCATAGACACAAGGCATTAAAATTAGTTCAAGCATGCACTTTCTCAGTTTTCGGAGTGAATATATGCGTGATGGTGCAAATGGTGAATAATTCCGTGGTACACTAGATTCTTGAAACACGTGTTTCAAGGGCAGGGGTGAGGGTGTTTTCGATTTGGTTAATCTGTAGAATGTGAAATTAGTTATTGAATTCCATTTTGAGTTGTTGTTTGCATCCCCACAACTTGACATTTGTCTGGAGCTTGTTTCACAGACCTCCATTGTGGAAGTTGCGAAATGCAGTGACGTGCGTATGAATGAATGTCCTGTGAGGGTGTGCCACATATGTCCATGATGGCCTGTTACAAGCACGCTCGCCTCTTGATTTAATCTGCTGTCACTATTGCATAAGTGATGCTCTTGCGCAGTGGAGCACTTTATGGTTATTCACTCGGCAAAGACCATTGCCCTCCGCTGCCGATACGCAAAGCTTTCGTAGGTGACGCAGGTCATCCGCTGAAAGAGCTGTGCCTAACTTAAGTCTGGACTGACAACATGCAGGAAAGCACAGCAGGGGAAGGAGATTTTCAGTGGCGTCTTCTCCCGGTTATTTGTCCCTGGAAGCAGAAGCAGCATGTAGGTGTTTTAATGATGTGGATTCCAGAGATGCTACTCCACAATGTGTGACCCTCGTGCAACGTGCTTCCTGCACATGGGCGTGCTGCTCCCCGGTTGCCGCGCGATCGTCTGCGGACGACCTGTCCTCGGTCACCTGGGCGACGGTTCCCGCGGCGACACGCGGCCGGGCGCCGAGGGTTCAGTGTGTCAGGAGGCTGAGTCAGGGATGCTCCGGCAGGCCCCTGGCACACAGTGCGGGGCCTGGGGGGGGTGGCTGTCAGCAGGGCATCTGCACTACCCTCAAGTGCACTGTGTTACATAATATCTGGGAACAACAGTGGAGATGGAGGCGCTGGCCTGGATACAGCAACGCTGCAGGGGTGGGTGTGTGTGCTGGCGTGACTGCGTGACCCACTGCCCCGGTGTGTGTGTGTGTGTGTGTGTGCGTGTGTGTGCGCGTGTGTATGAGGGAGGGAGTGGAAGAGTTGATTTCCTTTTTGTTATGAAAAAAGTCACCCATGTATGCACCTCTTTCGTGATTTACAGAAATGGAAGCCACAGACTTTGTGAAAAATAGGTTTGTCCATGCTTGAATTTATACAGTTTCATTTTTATTGCACCTACATAAGTTGTTTTGACCAAGTGTAGATGCATACCGGTGTTGAAATTATGCGTAGCTGATGAAGTGGAGGTCCTTTGTTTAAAACATGTACACATGTACAAATTCCATACCTGTCTGTTTGTACTGAATGCAGTCTGAATGGATAATTAAACTGCACTCATGAAAGGAACATGATATGACTGGTGCGTGGGTGCAGAAAGACTGAGCGATCCCAGTCTCTACTGGCTGGGGCTGGTCCAGAGCTCCAGGTGTGAAAGGACCGGCTTCCTGTACCAGCGCTGACGAGCCAGCCCGCTTTGTGGACAGAAAGGCATGATGGGTTCCGTGTCACGCACTGACAGCTGAGTCAGCAAAAGAACACATCCCCTGGGCTGCAGTGTGGAGCTGCGTGTGTCATGGTTGGAGCAGGCAGACCTGTTACTCATTAAAATGTTCGCAAAAGTTCTTTTTTTCCATTCTTAATGATCCGTTCAGTCTGTAAAATGTTTCCCTGATTGTAAGAATGTGGTGAGGGCGGTCAGTGCTGAGAGCCGTGTGCATGGGACAAAACCCCACAGAGTTGCACCTGCATCTTCATAGAAAGTCACAGATGTACAGCTTGCGTTTCCTCCGGTGGTGGCCACACGCTGTGGATGACAAGTGTGAGTGAACATGCTGTCGTGTCTATCAGCAAAACGCAGGTGCACCTACTGCAGAGGAGGAGATGCTCTCCCCCCGATGTCCTGGTGAATTTGTCAAAGGTGTACGTGGTGCTGCTTTTGATGCCCAGTGTGGTGGGTGAACTTTTGAACTCGTGTCAGCTGGATTCAGCTCATCTTGCTGATTTAAGAAACTCAAGCACGGATTTAATGATGGTTAATCCTTGAAATGTGGAATCTCTAATTCACTTCCTCTTGCTCTTGTGTGATGTAGATTTCAGCTGCATTAATATACAGCATATTAATTCTGACTTGCTCACCACGAGGGCAGTGCAGGCAGTTATGTTGTATGGCCAGCGCTGTTTTCTCTGATATTTTAATGAACCAAGGTGTGCTTCTCAGTCAGTAAATAAATCTACGCTATCAGTTAAAACTCCAGCATTTTTAAAGCATGCACATGGCTACCATTTGTCTTGATGGATGCTGTTGTGGTTGAAGGTTGTTTCCCTCAGGTTGCATCGAATCTCCTTAAACACTCTACTTGGCTGTATGGTGTGGATCTACTGCTTCCCCTTTTTGCAGGATCCGGGGTGCTTTTCACCCAGCAATTGCCAGCCCCACACCAGTCTCTTATCTTTGTAGTTTTTAATGCGCTCCCTTGCACGGTTTGCGCACGAGACGGGCCTGCCTTCCTATCAGAGGATGGAGAAATCGGCAGCTTCCGCTCTGCTGCTCAGATGAGTGATGAGGAGCGGGAATATCTTCTGCTTTACGATGCGTCATCCACCTGCTCCCTCAATCATCCCGAACGGCTGATATTAGCCGAGAGTTCAGCCCAGGACACACTGCTGATGCACTGTGTTTTCTGAATGAGACGCCCAAGTGATTGTTGGTAGGGTTCCCACACGTGGGTCGGCCTGTCCTATTTAAAACTGGCATTCTTGTTGATGTGAGAGTAGGGTTCTCCAGGTAATCAGGTACTTGAAATGTGGACTCCTTCCCTCCTCTGTGTTTCAGTTGGTTTTTATTAACTTTGTCTCAAGTTCTGTACGAACGCTCAGGGCAGACCTTCAAGTGAGAAGAGCTCTGTCATGTAGTGGTCTGAGAGGTGGATCCCTGCAGTGAGGGCCAGCAGTTTGCCTGCATTAAGAGGACATTTTGTTGCCCTTGCGAGGTTTCCAGGGTTCGTCACAGAGTTTCCTGCTCGGCACCCTCTCGGTGCAGCCATCTGATGTGTTTAATGGCGTTTGTAGTGCACAGGGCAGTGGGCGGCAGCTGTAATGAGGAAGAGTGGCTTCCAGGCCCAGACGCGACATTGATTGATTCAGTCACTTGGCAGAATCTCCAGAGGCGTAATATTTCCTCAGATCTTTGCCTTGCAAGCTGACTCTATTCATTAAGTCAGTATTCAGTGTTAGCAGAGTGTGTGGAACTTGCACTTTGTGGATGTCTTGCATTTTTATCTTGGGGAGTGATCAGCAGTGTGTGTCTGGCAATTAATGGCAGCTTTCTGCCAGGCGGCCTGCTTGACTAGCCTGTGTTGTCCGAAAGCAAATCTCCAGGTTGAGTCTCCAGGAACAGTCTATTTCATATCCAAGTAGGTGACATCCCCCTGAAAGGTGAACCTCTGGGCTAAATCTTGATATTACCAGTAAGGTTTGTCATAGATGAATGCAAAGTAAGATTGAGAACATTTTTGTCCTTTACAGTACAAACGTTCCACATGAGCTGTAAACAGTCATTTAAGAGAAGCATTGTGTGGATGGTGATTACATTAGACCCGTGTCACATGGAATCAGGTAGCCAGGTGTTGATTATGGGCTGTACTGTGGGTACTACACTGTTATACTGTAAGGTACTAAATCCTCACAATGTGTCTCTTATCAGCAGTAAATGTTGTGAAATGGACAATTGCACTAAACTGTAGTACAGTTTCACTGCAGCACTGAGTGGGATTTTAGTCAGCTTTGTCAGTAGATGCAGGAGGGTTTCTTGATATGACGTGGATTCTGTCGCTTTACTGCATCAGACCTGTGGAGTATGTAAATGTTGGTGTTTGTGAAACAAGAATGTTTCGTGTCAGAGTAACAGAAATTGTCCATCCTGAGCGTGTTTATCAGGACAGTCGAACACTTCTATTTTATAAGAGATGTGTACATTGTAGCCGTCGTCAACGATTGACATTACAGGAGCTAATCATTCATTAAGTCCCAAAGCACTTCTCTTTCCTTCTTCCCAAGGCTGTTAATTTGCTCACTGCACCTAGTTGTACAGGCCTACATTCAATAGAAGTCAAAACCTGCAGCTAACCTGCCCAGCTAGGTGAATGTGCAGTCTGTGCTGAAATGTCTGATGCCTGCTCTTTCTTCTGCTCTTATCTATGCGAGACTGATGGTGGCTGCCATGGAGGAGAGCCAGCCGTCGCTCACAGGAGCTTGCAGGGATTTTTGCATGTCGTCATTTGCGGTTTTTGATCCACCTGCAGGTGTATAATGTGCTAATACGCACAGTGGCTTTCTGAATGCAGGTGCAAGGTCGCTCATTTGAACATAGCTTCTAGCTGTGATGATGAAGGTTGTGTTGTAATTTTCTGGCTTTATTTATTTTAGAGTTGAACAGTTGGTGTATAATAAATAAATGGAAATTTTGTAAAAATGTACATTTAATTAAAAGTACAATTAATTAAATTAAAACAACAATGGTGTAAGATGAAATGTATAGTAATTGAAAATAAGATAGTGAGATGTCTGCCAGACAATTATAAAATCTTGGCTGATGGAAAAAAAATTTTTTTCCCTGCCTGTTGTGTATATTCTTTTCTGTCCATCTCTTCAATGTACAGCAACAGACATTGGCTTTGAAGTTTGCACCCAGGCAGTAACGTGCTGTATGATGATGGGTTTATATGGAGAGAGAGGCTTACAGCTGTACAAGTTGTGCACATTTGCTGCTGTCACAGGATGTGGTAGTGGGACAGACAGTGCAGTGGGGTCTTGGCAAGAACATGTGAAAATGACTAGGATTGTTTTGGTGACCTGCAGTTTTCCCAGTACAAGGGTCTGTGATACAGGTACGGTCATGTGCCAGCCGCTGACTGCAGGGCTGGTAACATTGTGTGGGTGTGCAGAACTGCCAAGCCTGAATATATCATTGCTTGCAAGAGACAAAGAAGCAGAATGTCAGTTGGTTTTTAATTAGTGCTGTGGCTTCCAGTGTCTTGTGTCCTGCAAGATGCAAGTTGGCTGGTTGTCTGAAAGTGCAGAATTTTTAATTGATGTGACTGCTTGTTCAGTTCAGATTTTGCCTTGCATTTTGTAGTACGCTGGAAAGGCCTGGAAAATATTGTCTGGAGTTTCTTGTTAAATATCTAAGCCAGGTAGCATATTAGGCTACTACTTCTGACCAAGTCACAATAGTGAATGGCACAGTTGGTAATTTTGTGCATAAGAGGAGACTGGTACTGGGCTCCTGCAGCTGATGGCTGTTTCCTAATTTTCCCTTGATGTAGACTTGCACTTTGTTGCAAAGGTAATGATTTTTGGATTTCTGCTTCTGCGAAGCTGTTTGGGCCTCCCCTCTAGGCATGTCATTCATCAGCAATCTGGATACACACACAGAAGCATTGTACACTGGTAGGGAGACGTTCATAAATTCACACGCACTCGACACTGTGCATGCGAACATCAATCTTTGTGGTTGAATGATGGAATTGTAAGGCAGAAGGCCAATAGTTTCACTTCATGGGTGACATTTGAGGTCGGGCCAGTTTGATGTTTGAGCTGAGATTTTTTTCCGTGAGCTGAGTTAAATGGCATAGCTCCGTGTGCCAAGTTGAAAACAACATAGCCTATGCATACATTTCAGCAGAGTTTGACCAGAATGTTTTTAGGGTTGATCCCGGTAGACAGAACAGGGTGTGCTGATGTATCAACTGATAACTGCATTCTGATAAAATCCTGCCTTACCAGACCTCTCCTGGTTCCTTACTACGAATTCAAAAATAAAAACGATCCACACGGAAGCTAAATGTCCTGCACCACAACATGAAAGAGTATCAGATGACTTACACCATATGTTGCAGTGTTCAGATACTTTTGAAAAAAATACACTGCTGCTTGTTGCCATGTTTCTGAAAAATTCTTTCAACAAACACTTATTGTTAGTGTGGCTCATGTCTGAACAAAAGTCAGTTGTACATACCCAACATTCAATTTAACATTCAACATTTAATTTCACTGCATCATATGTGATTGTTGACTTCACATTTTCACTCACAGCCTTGATCAGTTTTTTGTCTCTACTGGTGGCTTTCTTTTCGCATGCTTTTAAACCTGCCCATCAGCCTACACACACAGATTTTGGTTGTCCTTTGTAGGGAGCTGCAGCTAACTGTTATCAAGTGCTTGCTGTCACAGCACACAGTGAACAGATGGGCACACACTTGTTACATAGTATTGCTAAAATGTTCATACAAGGCATTATGTCAAACTTGTAAAGATAAGTTTATTTGGATGGTAAGTAAGATGTATCCCACACAGTGAAAGCTAGTTCTGTTTGTGTATCAGCAAGCATGTAATCAGTCCTGCAAGTTATGCGTCCAGGTACAGGAAGTATCCCCTATTTGTCTTACTTGAGTGAACTGACGCATTAGCTTGATAAATGCTCTGAAACATTGTGGTGGTATATAAGCAAGTTTAAATGGCTATCTTTCTGTTTTTAGCTCCCTGCAGGTAATTCCAGAAGTCTTTTGTGTGGTCTAAGTGTTCCATAGCTGAGTCACTAGCCTGCATCATTAGAGAGAATCCGTGCAGGGGGAGCACCATGCAAGAGTGAGCTAGAGGAGAAACGTTTTGTGCCTGTTTGTGGGTGACGGCAATAACGTTGGAAATGGCCATTAATGATGTAGATGTAGATGTCAAGCAAATTATCTAGTCAACATTTCCGTAATGACAGTAAGCAGACAAGGGTGGACTGTGCTCCATAAACTGTTACTCACAGTGGCGTGTTGCGTTCCGCTGTTCATTCACAGATGATCCAAGCGTAAAAGAGAGGCTGAAACTGAGCGTGACAGATGTTAATCCTGTCCATCGGCAAGAATGAATTTGCTAAAAACCTGTAAATCATTTTATGATATTTCAGTCCAGTCCACATAAATGGCCTGAAATTGAGGTTTCAGGCACTGAAGCTGAATGCACTGTAGATAGACTTACACAAGGAATGGCCACATTCTCTTCAGATAGTTAGGTGAAAACATTTAGGAAACACTGGGCAGGTTTTCTTTGGAATAGTGGTTGTGTAGTTTGTGTGAACCAAAGTGTTTAGTGTAATTTTTGTCATTTGATATCAGTAATTTTGAAAGACCTTTCTCTGTTTCGCTGTTGAGTTTGGAAATATGTACTTTGTACATGTGAGTAACTTAGTGTTACTCAGTACTCAGTGTTTTTTTTGTGTGGAGATTTCAGTCTACTGGCCTAGCTGACCAGTGCCAGAAGTCTCTAATTTTGATTTGTGTTAGAGTAAAATTAAATTTTGCTGGTTGAATTGGTTTCTGCCCGATTCCTGATTTTTTTTTTTTTTTATCATAATACTGGTAGGTTCAGTGTCAAAATCAAGTAGCTACTAGTTTCAACATAGATTCACTGCTGCTTTGTCTGTGCTTGCTCAGAATGGTACAGTGGTTCTTCAAAAAAACATTTAGCAGAGTACTCATAAAATAATGTGAATTGCTACATGCTTAATATGTCAGTTATGCACTGGCACTGATGAACTTTAAATAGTCAGATTGCTTCTTATGGCACTCAGGTTGAGCGTCATAAATGGTTGTGTCCCAGAGCAGTTTAGCCACCAAACTGAAAAAATACCTAACCAGTACAGTGCACTTCTCTCTTGTGGTGATGTCTGTGTTACATAATATCCAGAGCAAGCAGCTGTTCACACAGTTCCTTCAGTTGTCCTGGCACGAGTCTCTGGAGCTGCCTGTTCCTCAATCGAGCATATCCTTCAAAATCAAACAATGTTGGAGTAAGAATTCAGCGTCTTTCATTTGGAATAAATTTACATGAGGGATTATTACAATGTTGTTTGTAAAGTCCCTGTTTTGAGTGGAAATGGAACCTTCTCTGTAATAGGTGTTGAAGTTTGGCATTGTGGTTGCTGTAAAATGCGGGGAGGTTTGCAGTGTTTCTCCAATTATTAAATAGGCCATTGTAATCAATCAGTGTCTGATTCAGTGTGTTAGCTGTGTCCTGACAGGACCGTGTTAGAAATTAGTGTCAAATAAGACTTTGATGTGCTATCCTGGATGTGTTTGTATGTGGCTACTTTTGTATTTTGTGTGCATAAAGAATAAAAAACCAATCCATAAACCTCTGTAGACCTGTAGATCTGGTCTTGTGTTGTTGGTCGGAAAGCTCTGTGATGGTAATGTTTTGGCCAGTGCCCCTCTGCCTTATGGGGCGTGAAGGAAGTAGTAGCCTCCCTGACGTCCTGAGCTTTCAGACCGTGCGATTTCCATCCAGCGGCTTGAACTGAAGTGTAAGTGGAATTGTCTGCATATCCGAATTTAGCATTAGCCTGACGGTAAGAGCTTAAGCCCCGTGTCGCGGGTATTCCTGTACGGATTGTGCTGGCTGCCAGCCTTTGCCATTGGTGCGTAAGGACCGGAACCTCATCTGCCGGGTTCAGAAAGAGGCTACTGCACTCTGCAAGACCTGCCTCTCGCAACAGGCACTTTGAACTGCCCGGGCCTGATAATGCAATCTAACCTGAACATCTGAACTGTTTCTAATCAGTGCAGTGGAGTAGGCCATTTTGTGTGGTGACCAGCAGTGTCTACTACTACTGCTTCAGTGAATCTCTGTGTCCCCGGCAGCAGTTCACCCACACAGTGTCATTTAAAGTGCTGAATTTTCAAAACGGAAAGCTGATGGTGCCATATTTGCGTGGATTCTGAAACGGACATAATTGAATTAGATCCGTGTCATTTCTCATTTAAGCCAACGACCACTTCAGTAGGTTAGCCCTTTGGATTGCATTTATATAAACAAAGATCATTTACTGCTTTTCATTTTGCAACGTTTTGTCCGTTCCCTTTGGATTTTGAGACATTTTACTGTACAGAAAAATCCTATCGTGCACAGCAGTTTGCTTATCTCCAGTGTGGCGGCAGCTGTGAATAATTAGCATTTTGCATTTTCATGCCGTGACGCACGCAGTGGGCTATCGGGGTTACCCAGAGTTCATAGCAGCGTGTGTCGGCGGAGCATGCTAGGGAGGTCCGTCCCCTGTGCACCTAATCACTTCCTTACGCGCGCAACAGACCGTACCTCCAGTTCATGCATGGGTCGCATGTTCCCCCCTTTGGGCCATGTCTCGGGGGGTGCCACATTGGCGTGCGAATGTTTTGCGTCACCCCCCTCTGACAGCGATGGGTCCGTCAGCTGTCGTAGTGAATGCAGGCCGCCTTCACGGCGTCACGCAATGTGGCCTTGAAGCCGGCTTTGAGGACTGGCTTCAGCGCCATGTTTGTTGATGGGTTAAACGGAGGAAAAAAGCATGCACAACAAACGTCAACATCTGGGGTGCTAAATATGACTGCTACGATTTGTGTGTTCCTCTGTTTTTAGTACAGATTTATACCGCAGTTTACATGGTCAACAATGGAACTGGATGAAATTGTCTCATCATCCTATCCATTCTAAGGACGTATCTTACCTTAATCCAAAACCCAGACATAAAGCATATGAATTACAGAGTGGGGGACTCTTTTAGTATGGTTTGCAAAAGCACTGCTTCCAAAAAATGTCCTGTGATTTACACATTTGCAAAATAGACATAATTCAGCCCCCTTTGGACACAGCTTCACGTCTCAGCCTGTTTCCGAAATGGAACAAAAAGACAAAAGCATGAAGATAACTTCAATTCCATGGTTGGACCATGGAATCTGACTAACATGATGGGGCGTAGGTTGGGGAGAACAAAAAGAGTGACTTATGTCACATGCTCTCATCTTCCAGAGTGTCGTCAGTGTTACTTTTCATGCTGACACAAAGAAGTCTGTCAAATGGTCAGTTTTCATTTCTGCAGAACACCTGGCCAGTGGGTATGTTAGGAGATGGCTGAACCTTGAGACTCACAGGCGACGGGTGGCAAAGAATTCAAAAAGAACAGGTCGTTCAGAATCCCCTCTGTACATTTACAGCGATGAAGAGGTCATGATCCTGAAGCAAATGTGAAAATCGGGCAGTCAAATGTGAAGACAGACCAAAGGAAGGACATCCTATATGTTTGGATCTGTTTAGCAGCCATGGATGGAGCAAAATAGCCTTCAAATTTAGCAATGCACCCACCGCTGAGTAAATCAGCATGGAATTATTAGCTGCTGTTGATGAGCAGTACTGCTGACACTGTTGATACCATTGGAGACGGGGCACGTGTGCGAATAGATGGAGGCAGTTGTAGCAGCCGGGGGAGTACCTCGCTGATGCGAGCCTACGCAGCCACGTGTGTTTGATTTGTGCTACAGCTGAAGCAGGGGCCAGATTTTTGGATTGTGTAAGGAGGAGGGCAGTGAACCTGTCAGCACTTAAATGGGGGGGGGGGGCTGGTATAATACACCACGGGCCCAGACTGCTGCCTCATTCCGCCTGTTCTCATGGGTCTGTGTGTGCTGGTTCGCATTGCAGACACAGGCCCATTGTGTGTGTGTGTGTGTGTGCGTGTGTGCGTGTGTGCGTGTGTGTGTGTGTGCGTGTGTGCGTGCGTGTGTGCGTGTGTGTGTGTGTGTGTGTGTGTGTGTGTGTGTGTGAGAGAGTGCGCGTGCGTGCCATAGTGATTCATCCCTGCTTGTTTCCACTCAGCCTGCCCGTGCTGTCTCTCAGGGAGGGTAATCGTTTCACCATGTACCTTGGCTGGATCCACTTTGGGATTATTTGAAAGGGAGGCATGGTTCCAGCTTTCAGTCCAAGGTTACTTAGTGTCACAGGATTGCACTTGATGACTTGGAAGTGTGACAAAAAACACAGGACTGTTCCTCTTCCATCCCTTGGAATAGCTGTAGCCCGCCCCTGCGTGCCAGTGTGGTCTACTTTGAATCAGGGATAGCAGCGTGGTACACGGGTTTGATGCATTTCCTGTTTTGGATCATGGTGTTCATTCTGTCCTTTACCCAGTTTGCATTTTTTCCCCCACTCTTTCAGTTTCACAAGTCACTTTCCAGCATGTGTCTTGTATTAGCTGGTTCAGACATTTCTGGTTAGAGGAGAGGTATTCAGTTAGTAAAACATTCTGTCTGCTGATCAGAAGTCACAAGTATGTGTTGCTTTTTATAATGCTGGTCTCTAAAGTGCCTGGTGTGGTGCATTGCAGTGTCATTTGCCCATATTTCAGAATTTCCTCTATTGAATTTTTAATGAATGCTTTGGGTCCTGCACTTCAGGTTGGACACCAGACTATTCATCATTCAATGTACACATTTCATAGCAAGTCAAAGCAGGGTGGTCTTTTCCAACACTAAATGTGGCTGAAACGCATCAGTCACACACATGTGGTGCTTTTTCCGTCGGTTTTATTCTTCCATGGGGGTGCAAATGCATAAATTACTTTCATGGTGTTCCTGTTGTTTCCATCTTGTGTGAGCACTGCTGTAGCATCGCTGGCCTTTCCGGCCTGTGCATGTGGTGGGATTCGGCTGGGCGGTTGGAGTACAGTCCGCCAGCTAACCCATTTCTGTTGTGCCGAAAGCAGAGCCGCCCCTGCAGGGGCGCACTCAGCGGGGGCGGGGTCGTGCCGCGCTGACCAGCCGCCAGCGGCACAGTGCCCGCGTCTGAGACCCGAGGCCTCGGAGCCGCGGCGCTGAACAGCTCCACAGCCTCACACAGCTCTCTGTGGCAGGAGCAGGTGCTTAATTACCCTGGGGAGGAGAAATCCCTCACTGTCATGAGTGGGATTTTTTTTGGCTTGTGTTTAGAGCTGAGGATTAAAATGCCTAATTATGTGATTTTGCGTCGCGGTGTGCTTGCCCTCAGTGGTTTCTTTCTTGGGCTGTTCCACAGGCTCCATTCGGAAGCTCAGACCGCCTCGTACCACAGCATTGTGTCCCATATGTTACAGTAATAACTTGTGGTTTGGGTGCACTTTGGATGCGTGTTCAGCTTTGCTGCTTGCACCTTTTCTGCTCAGTTGGATAAGTAGGCTAAATGTGGTAAATGTATATGGATGGAAGCTTAAGAGTCCAAGCCCTTTGGCCCTGGTTGGATCCCAGCTGTGTCATCAGGTAACTGGGAGCCCAGATTGGGCTTGTTCCACCAGGGTGGGGGGTATAACGGCACGGTCCCCTTGTGTCACTGCCTACATACATCCTGTCACTTGTTGGGTGACTATGAGCTGCTCAGCTAAAGTCTAGATACGACTGTCTTTGTGCTCCATTCAGTGTCCGCTTTCCTGGTGCACTGTGGGACTTGTAGTTTGGAAAGATAGCTGTAGATGACACACTACTGTGCCACTGCTGGCGTAATGTAGACGATTAGTACTTCCAGGTATTGCATTCAAAACAATGGCTGCAGGCATGCAAATGGGGGAAAAGTCTTCCATTGGCAAAGCTGTTAATGTTAATAAAGGCACTGCACGTCATTGAGCTTCAGGGGACAATTCACGGCTGAAGGCTTCATAAATAATGAAACTTTTGGTTTTTAAAAGTCCAATTCTTTAAGGAATTGGCATTTAAATTGAGGCATTTGCTTAATCCTTGCAGGGCTAGCCGTTTAAATGTATTTATTTTTGCAGATAGGGGAATTAAAAGTTTGACCGGCATCTTATCCAATAGAGTCTGAGATTTGTTTCTCGCGGGTACCTGTTTTCTCACGTGTGGGAAATGGCAGAGCAGGCGTGATGGGCAGTGTGGGGGGTTTCTGCGGTCTGCCTCGAGTAAACGAGTCCCTGTGTCTGCGGCCTCCATGCAGTGGACAGCCTTTGGGGCCGCAGTGTGGCAGGGTGGTTAAGAAGCAGGACTCGTAACGGAAAGGTTGCTGGTTCAATTCCCCGCAGGGCACTGTCGCTGTACCCTTGGGCAAGGTACTTAACCCACAACTGCCTCAGGAAACATCCAGCTGCATAAATGGATAACATTTTAAAAACCTGTAACTGATGTTAGTCGCTCTGTATAAGAGCGCCTGCTAAATGACAATAATGTATATGTAAAAAAGGAAAGTGAGATGAGTAGAGGACCTGAGCTGCCATGATAGGTTGTTTAAATCTATCTAAAGCTGTAATGGGATGAAGTGTTGTGATGGTGAGGGTAGGAGATGCCTTTATGTGCTCTCCTGCGGTTCGCCCATCACTGATTCCCCATGCCAGCACACTGTCCATTTGCACTCTCGTCCCCTCTATCATCTCAGCAAATGTAACAACAGCAGTTTAAATGAACATGAATTTCATTTTCTTTGTTACATACCAAATTTTTTTTTTCTCCCCCCCTTCCCACAGACACATAGACAACAATGGGATTCGTTTAGCGTTTTCACGGCACTCAGAATGTGGGAATTGTGCAATCAATCAAGAAAATTGGAGTTTAGGAATGTAAAGACGGCAGCCTCACGGCACTTTGTTAGTCATGGTGGTAAATGTTAGGGCTCTGCACTGTTGTGATTTTGTTTGAAGCAGAACTCCGCTTTTCTTTGTCTCACAAGAATCCAACTTTCATTTCAGCTGGCAGGATAGTTTTAACACCACATACCTCTGCAAAGCATTCAAGGCTGACGAGAGGTCAGAAGGGTTTAAAACCAGGTTGCACAGCCTTGTGTGTGAACAGAACTGACAGTGGTGAAGTCAGTCCGTCTTTCTCGCTAGCTGGCTTTATGTCATCTAGTATCGGGGCTTAGTAATGTCAGCATGCTGGCATTGCTAACAAATAAGCTAGCTAGACTGTAATTTTAGCCCGCTGCGAAGTCATTAGTGGCTGTGATTTCCTGCCAAGAGCAGCTGCAGGCGAGCATCTCTGTAGACAGATGTTTTGAAAGTAACGTGTCTCAAAAAGCACTTCCCTTCGATGTTCCGTCTTCAGAGTAGTCCAGTTTCGCAGGAATTGCAACAATCAAACAAGCCCTTGAAGGTCATACGTTTGTCCTCAAAACACCACTGAAAAATAATGGGGGAGAGTGTCTTTGATTTGAGTGAGAACCTTGGGATAGGTTTGAAATGATTGTGTTGTCTTGTTTGTGGTAGTAATCTTGTCTGTAGGATTACAAGGGGTTGAGTGAGGTTTTTCATGAGGATGGACAATATCACAAAAATTCACAGGTCACTTTAAGCACTGTTTGTTGCGCCATCATTTAAGTAACAGTAACGAGGCGTCCCTTAATTTAAAAAATGAGTTCTCTCCTACTCCGCTACGGCTAATGTAAAAGAAGAAAATTGCAAATATATTCCTGTTATGGAAATAAATTGCAGTGACTCATTTTTGGTCATTCAGAAGTGGGTAGCTCATTGACGGTAATAACGTAATTAAGAGTATATTGGTGTTGATTCTTTTCCATTACATTTGCAGATAATTTTCCCCAGAGAGGCTTGCATAGCTTGCAAAATTTACATGTTTTCCATGTGTACAGCAGGATCTCTACTGAAGCAGTTTAGGTTGAGTATCTTGCCGGAGGTACCATAGCAGGGATTTATCTGGGAATCGAACTGACAGCCATTGAGTTACAAGGCCTGCTCCTTACTGCTGCTCCACCCTGCTGCCAGTTTTCTGTGCTCTGATGTTACTGACAGTCAAGGTGATATATTTCCTAGTTAAAACATTTTCATAAAATTGCTGTGCAAGCCCAAAAGTCACATAACCGAGTCAAGCACAGAGCAACTTTGTACTGGCGTGCCCGTTTATTGCTATTTGTTGTAAGGCAGTTATTTCACAAGCAAGTGGTTTTAAATTTGAATTCCTTGCTGTTTAAGGTGTTGCTGCTGCTCTGACTCCATGTTCGAGTTCACGAGTTCAACTTTGGATTGTGTAGAGAAGACAAGCCTTTGCCCAGCAGTGTCCTGGGCTGTGAAAATTCCTCTTCAGTCACTGTTAAAGCAATTAGATTTAACAGAGCAGAAACCTGGGGCTCTTCAATGGGGGCTACAGCATTACAGAAAGCTGGCTGCCTTTATTTTCCTTTTCGCTTTGAGGTAGTTTTATTACCAGAGGCCCTCTGATTTGACCTGAAACCCTCGCTTCGATTAAAGCATTGCTCAAAACCAAACTGTTTATAGCACCTGTGTCTGTCTCTGTTTGTCTGTCTATGTATCTCTGTCTGTGTCTGTGTGTATCTCTGTCTGTGTGTTGTGTTTCCTAACGCCTTTTTCCCTGTCTCCTGTCCTTCAGGAACACCATCTCCAGCGGGCCATCTCTGCACAGCAGGTTTATGGAGAGAAGCGGGATAACATGGTCATTCCGGTTCCGGAGGCGGAGAGCAACATCGCCTACTACGAGTCTCTGTACCCCGGGGAGTTCAAGATGCCAAAGCAGCTTACTCACATACAGCGTGAGTACTGCCTGGAGGATGCCTTTCTCCACCTGTGTTTTCCTCTGAGCTGGAGACAGGGCTCTAATGCATGCTACACCATGGCTTTAAAACCTGTAGCCAATCTCCTGCAAAGACATTTACAGCAAGGATGGATGGGCTGAGTTATAGCCAGCATTACAATCAGTATTAAGCGTCTGTAGGTATCCAGCTTCTCCTTGCATTGCTTTAATGCACATCGATTGCAAACAGTTATTCCTTTATGGACCTTTAGCCGTGGCGATGATAAGTTGTATTTGAAATGTACATGGTTATTTTTTAGCATAGATTTTTTTTTTGTAACCCAAGATTGCTCAACAAATCTGAAATGGTTCTCTGCAATCTGTAGGAATTTGCATTTGAATGGCACCGCACTGTAGAGTGCTGTGTGCTGCATCCTTAGATTGCATATGTGGCTAGAGGGGAAAATGGGAAAATGGTTGTTTTCGCGCACCTGATTCCCTAATGATATGCTTTAGTGGCAGTGAAGTCGAGCTAAGCAATTACATGCTTAGTCACTGCGATGGGTCTCCGGCGAAATTGGCTTCGGAGATGCAGGGGAAATCCAAAAGAATACAGCTTCGGACCGGCGTGGCCGGGCAGCCCCGCGGGCCCATCGAGCCAGATTAGCTCATTATGTTAGCGATCATTGAGGGATCGGAGTTTCCGAGGGGCAGTCCGTGGCGAAATTGCTGCGTTTGCAGTAGCTATTTTCTCCATTGCGCTGAGTGCGTTTCCAGTTGCGTAATACCCCGCATATTGCAGGATGCACAAGTTGCTGACCTGGTGTGTGCGGCCCGACACACTAATGGATCCGCAGTTATCTGGAACCGCTGGCTTGATGTGGAGCATAAAACCCACACTGTCTGAATACTGTAACGGTTGATTTTTTTTTTAATGGTTTCTGTTCCCTTTTAATCAGTGAAAGCCGTTTTACAGCTTTGTGCAGTCACGTGTGTGCATAGGCTACATTTATCACATTCACCGTTGTTAGCAATACGTGAACTAAAGTTTTCAAAATGGTCTCGGTTCACTGAATATTATTGTTTGTTTGATGGATGGATGCCTTTCATCTGGAGCTATTTTAAAAGACCATTATGGTAACGTGTTAAAACCGTTACAGGTGAAACTGCCTGTAAGAATATCAGTGCAGCCAGTAACACAGTGTTTGAGCATCAGCATGAAGCAGTTATTGTTGTGTACTCATAGTATTAGATTATTTTGCAGAGCAATATACATAACTCAAAGTGCACCTCCAGCCTAATGAAAAGCTGTTAGAGCTGAAGTGCATGATGCCAAACGGTGACCTTAAAGAGCCGAATGACCTTGCACAATAACCACGTGCCCGTGATGCCTGATATTTAAGAGCTGGCATAGAATGTATTGGGTATTATAATATATTATTATATTGCATTTGGGGTTTGGGGTGGTCAGGTGCTGGGGTCTGGTTGTAGGGTTCTTCCAGGGTGCGTGATCCTAAGATGAGAATGAGTGGTAGCCTAATGCGTGCAGGTTGGGAAACTGAGAGGGAAGTTGTGCGGTCTGCTGGCAGTGGATGACGCGGCTCTGCTAAAAGGACACTGTGTTCTCTCTGCAGAGTAGCCTGCGCATGGTGCAAAAAAAAGGTAAATTAATGCAAATGGAATTTTCTGACTGTGCTGATTGGGGTCCAAATTGCAAGTGAAACCTTTTGTATCTTTCCAAGGAGGAACGGCGGAAGCAGTGTGTCAGCACGGGCGTTTGCTGCTCCGTGCACATCCGTGGGCCTGCGGTGTGAATTTTTCTGAATCCACCCACTGAGGCGGTTGCTCAGCGAATGTGAAGGTTCAGTGTTAATTAGCAGCGCAAGGCTATTCCCGGTAGGACTGCAGCGTCCGCAGGCTTTAATTCCGTATTCTGTATCCGAGTCGTGATGAAAGGTACAGAGCCGCCGCCCAGCAGGAGTGTATGAATGGGTCTCGGGCTGCGCCCTGCCCCGTCCGGCAGGGAGTCCGTGAGCTGAACGGGGGTGGTCGCGTGTGTACGTCTCCCCCCTGACTGACTGCTGGACAGAGTCGTCTCCCACTAGGGGAGCAGAGAGAGAACAGAGTGCTGGTCTTGTAATCCAACAGTGTAGTGTTGTGGTAAGGAACAGGGCTCGTAACCAAATGGTCGTTGGTTCGATTCCCCACCAGGGCACTGCTGCTGTACCCTTGGGTAAGATATTTAACTCGCAGTTGCCTCAGTAAGTATCCAGCTGAATGAATGAATAACATGTAAAAATTGTAACCTGTGTAAGTCGCTCTGGATACAAGTGTCTGCTAAATGACAGTGTAATGTAATCCCCTCTGTCTGCTCTAGAGTTGGAGGTCCCATCCCTATGGGATGGGATGCTCTTTGTAAAAGACGCGCCTCCTAGACTCCACAGCCAATGGGAAATGATTCTTTAATCCGTGCATTTGGTTTTAAATAAGCTGCTAATGAAGCTGGCCATCCTCAAAGAGAATATTCTTGGGTGCACATCAAATATAGGCACAGTGAAGAGGGTGTAGATGCTGTCTGGAGAGGCCTTGACTGATTTGATGTGCTAAGTCAGGGGGGGTCACAGTTGGGCCACTGTGCCTTGAAACTGTTGACTTTGCGGACAGACATCATTGAAAACAGAGCAACGTGCAGCAGGAAACTTGGTTACAAAGGAAAGATTTAGCATTGCATTTCCTTTGGAGGGTTAAAGTTGCAGGGTTACTAGCCGTTCTAGTGATCACAACCTACTATGCTATTCAGAGAGCCCTTGAATAACCATGTATAATAAATGTGCAAATGCACGACCCTTTCGATCCAATTCCTATGGGCTTTGTTTGTTTTTTTTTTTTTTGTCGGGACCAGTGTCATTCACCATTTGTGAAATCTCATTTATGTGATTGCTTCATTTTGGCTGGTAAAATCTGTCAGGCTGGTGAATTTTTTCATCTATCTTGGCCATTGGACCAAAAGGAATAATTTTAGAATCTGCATACATGGCTGTAAGTTCTGCTATTGAACATGGACCTAGTGCATAAGCTACTGTTCATTGCTCTGCTTGGCTGTCTTTGGATATTACATAACCACCTAGCTCATCCCACATTTTGGGGAAAAAAAGAAAAGCTTGGTCAAAGTAAGGATTTTGCCGACTGAGTTGAACTTCTACTTCTACCCGTTTTCAGCCTTGTAGTGGCTTATCACTGATCAGTTGGAGTAACACCGATAACCACCTTTCCCCAAAACAATTTTTACTTCCTATTTCCTCATTTTGTTTGAGTCCAGTTTGCTTACTCCCTGCTGCTCTCTGATTGGCTCAGCAGTTAAGGGTGTGCACAAGATTCTAGATGTGACAGTTTGATGCTTTTTCGCACTGTTCTCTCAGTGAAAGATAATGTCAGAACTTCTCATGCCATCAGTGATGCTATCAAATGTTTACACCCTGGTGTAGGAAACAGTGAACGCCTGACTTGGAATTCCAAGATTGTAAGACTTATGATTCATTACACACTTCATTAATAAGCTGGATTGCATCCTCTGTAGAGCAGAAATTAACAAATTACATTTGTCTCTAGCTCTCTGGTGATTTGTACTATTCAGTCAACAATGAATTTTCTGCAAAACATGGAAAATTGATATCATTTTTAATTAATCTCTTTTGTAAGTGAACTGTTAAAATGATGGATTGTAAAGCCATAGAACAAGCAAAGTGGCATACCTTTATTGTGAAAGTGTAGTTCCTGCTCAGATGCAGTTTTACTTGAGTAAATGCAGAGTAGGGAATGCAATCTGCAGCACTGCGAGGGTTAGTCAGAATGTCCTCTAACTTCTCAGTTATATACATTAACACTTAACTTATTCCCATACATTAATTTTTTTTTTCCCTGACGTGTGTGTGTGTCACAGCTTTCAGTCTGGACACGGAGCAGCCGGACTATGACCTGGACTCGGAGGACGAGGTGTTTCTGAATAAGCTGAATAAGAAGATGGAGATCAGCCCCCTGCAGTTCGAGGAGATGATCGACCGTCTAGAGAAGGGCAGCGGGCAGCAGGTAACGGCAGGCCCCCCCCCACCGCCCCGGGAGAGGGCCGCGGGAACCGCTAACCGAACGCGACGGCAACCCGCCAAACGTGCCCGACTACGACAGCCTTAATTAGTTCCCCCAAGGGTCACTTAATCAGAGCGGCGCAGATGCCCGCCGCACTCAAGCGGGGCGGTAATTCAATCCCAACACCAGGCCCTTAATGCTTCCTGCCTGTCTGCGCGCAGCCGCTCGACAGCTCTGATTAGATAAAGAGGAGTAATGCCGCGGCCGTAGGCGTCGTTAATATCACACAGTTGACTCCTCTGTCTGTGCCGGTCCTATCCGATGGCGGGGAGAGGTCCTCGGGCATGAGCGCTGTGCTCTGGTGCACTTCACTGCGGTGGAGTGTAACTCACTTCCCCGTCGCGGTGGGCAGCTCGCTCACGGCAAAGAGAATTAAACGCACGCCGGAGATGAGAGGAGTGTTCACCCCGTCGGGTCAATAATGATTACTTGAAGCGGTGTTCAAGCGCTTGACAATCGGCAGAATACGAATAAAAATCTAGTTATTCTTTCATCAGTTTCCGCAAAGGAGAGACAGAAAACAGTGCATGCTGGGAGAGAAAATTCCCCGTTGTTTTTGCCTGCATGAAAATGAGTGACAGCAGGTCTCTTTGCAGTGAGTCCTTGTTTATAGAGCTGGTGTTTCATTGTACATGCAGGGTTCCATTTGCATATTCAGTCTAGCAGGTTGTAGAATATTTGGTATCTAATTGTATACACAGCCAGTGTATTCTACCTGTTCGCAGTGCAGAGGGGGAACCCCTGGCTGTTTTTTTGGTGGGGGGGCGGGTCTGTATCTGAGAGGGCGCCCCGGTGACCCCGTCCTCTCGGCCCCCCCGCAGATGGTGACCCTGCAGGAGGCCAAGCTGCTGCTGAAGGAGGATGACGAGCTGATCCAGGAGGTGTTTGAGTACTGGACCCGCAAGCGCAAGAGCTGCAAAGGCGCCTCGCTCATCCCCACCGTCAAGCAGGAGAGGCGGGACGGCTCCAGCACCAGCGACCCCTATGTCGCCTTCCGCCGCAGGACCGAGAAGATGCAGACGCGCAAGGTACCCGTGCTGCCGCAGCGAGGGCACCGCGCCTCAGCTCCCGCCGTGTTTCATTCAACATGATGGAGTAAAAAAACAGTGTGGTCCAGATCAACCCTGGCCTTACTCTGTGGAGACTGTGTGTGTGTGTGTGTGTGTGTGTGTGTGTGTGTGTGTGTGTGTGTGTGTGAGAGAGAGAGAGAGAGAGAGACTGTGTGTGTGACTGTGTGTGTGCGAGAGAGACTCTGTGTGTGACTGTGTGAGAGAGAGAGAGAGAGAGAGAGAGAGAGAGAGAGACTGTGTGTGAGAGACTGTGGGTTTGCGTGTGTGAGAGACTGTGGGTGTGTGAGAGACTGTGGGTATGGTAACTGTGATGAAGGGCATTAGGGACAATGTGTAACTTTGTTTTCTGGGTGACTGAGGGTATTGGGTTGTGGCGTGTAACTTTGCCATGTGTAACTTCGCCACGCCTTTGTCTGCAGAACCGTAAGAACGACGAGGCCTCGTACGAGAAGATGCTGAAGCTGCGCAGGGACCTGAGCCGGGCCGTCACCATCCTGGAGATGATCAAGCGGAGGGAGAAGAGCAAGAGGGAGCTACTGCACCTCACGCTGGAGATCATGGAGAAGAGGTGAGCCTCGAAACGAAATGAATCATCAGACGAAATGAGTCATCTCGCCAAACGAAAATGAATCTCTACTTCATATGTGAGGAGAGGAATCTGATACTCCCAGTAGGGTAAGATGTGGAGCATTGGAAATGCTGCTTGATTGAAATATGTTCATTAAACTGCTAGGCCAAAAGATGAACTGATGTTGTTAGAACACTCCATTTAGGTTAACACCTGGTTGTGGACTGGTGTGATACGAGCGTAGACAGTCCTCTGGGTTAAAAATAGGATGTGCTTCTGAACATCTTGGGTTTATCTCCAGGAAGTAAGTGGGCTGGCATGGTGGTTTTGAAATGTCTCGGGTATGAAACCATAGCAACATCTTCATTGTACCTGAGCGTGGTTCTCCCTGCGTAAACTTGAAGATGCGTTAGTTATTGTGGTACATATCTGATTTAGTCTTACAGTGGTAGGCAATCCTATTATTTTTTTTTTTGTTTGTTTGTTGTTTTTTTTTTAAACTTAGGAACACAGGCTAATTTGAAGTCCTTTGAACAGCTTTTCTCTTTGGTTTAAATACGGTGTCATGTATAAGTACCTACGAATTCATCTTGTGTGTCCACTTAATTCGGTTTTATTGTGTTTTCATTTGCAGTGTGTTGAGGTGTATTCTGTGAGACTGTTCAGAACCTGTTGTGATGCCGTCATGTTAAGATTTTTTCAGGCTTCTTAGTAAAGTCTCTGGGTGTAAATGCCCTTAATGAAATTATTTACTAAGTAGGCAAAATTATACAATGCAGTGAGTGTGTAATAAACACTTGATTTAAATGCGTTCCATATGTACAGTTAAAGTAATTCTGACAGTGTAGTTGTCATTTTTTCCCCCTCAATTGCGCAGTATCTGTCCCTAGACCCTAGCTAGATTTGCTTGTAGTACGCTATACATGGTCCAGAAAGAATCTGCTTGGGTGTACTGTTGCATTGCAGGCTGATGTTAGCATGGCCTTTTGCCCGCTGTTTCAGGTACAGCATGGCAGACTTCGGTGGAGAGATCATGGCGGAGGTGCTGGCCCAGAGAGCGCTGGTGAAGCCGCTGTACACAGTTCCCATCATCCCGCTGCCCAGCAGCCACTACAGGCACCAGGAACACATGGAGCTGAAGGACTACAAACCCAAGGTAGGCCCCTGCTGGCGGCTGCCTGACAGGAGAGGTGATGAGTTCTTTGGCACAGGGAGGAAACAGGCTTGTAACTGATAGGTTGCTGGTTGAGTTCCCGGCAGGGACATAGCGTTTGTACCATTGGGTAAGGTTCCTCACCCAGAATTGCCTCAGTAGATATCCAGCTGTATGAATGGTTAGTGTAAGAATTGTAACCTGTGTTGCTCTGGATAAGAGTGTCTGCTAAGCAACTTTGACAGCCTGAGAAATGAGTAGGCAAGTGTCCACTGCTGAGATCTGGAGAGGCTGGTGACTATCTCACGCCATCATTTTAGTCGGTTACATTTTATTTAAAAACTGCTCTGCCCTCATGTGCTTCCTTTGAGATGTTTTGTGGTCAGATGTGAAAGTAAAAATGTGAGGATGTGGAGCAGTAATGGTCTCCCGCTGTCTGCTAAATGAAGAAACGAAGCCAGACGAGCACCTGCAAGCGTGTTCTCTCTGCCTGACCTTGCGTGCATGTGTTGCGTCTCCCCCCACTGCAGCCGGAGAAGACGGAGGTGGTCCGGACGAAGAGGAAGTACGAGAAGAAGCCCAAAGCGGCGCCGCTGTCCGCCTCGGTGCCACTGCAGTCGGGGCCCTCCGTCTTCAACGCTAAGGACTTAAACCAGTACGACTTCCCCAGCTCGGACGACGAGCCCTTCTCCCAGGTGGGTGCCGCGACCCTCGGTGTGGAGCGGGTCCCGCAGCCCTGGCCGGTGTGTGACCCTCCCCCCTGTCCCCCCCTGCAGATGCTGTCCGGGTCCTCGGAAGCGGAGGAAGAGGGCGACCCCGATGGTCCTTTCGCTTTCCGACGGAAGGCGGGCTGTCAATATTATGCTGTAAGTGCTGTCCCCCGATCCCGGTTCATCCTTGCTGTCAGATTTCATTTTCGCCTCCCCGTGTCATGTGTCTGATGGGGCGGCAGTGTAGCATAGTGGTTAAGGAGCAGGACTCGTAACCGAGAGGTTGCCAGCTCGATTCCTCACAGGGGCGCTGCTGCTGTACCCCTGGGCAAGATCCTTAACCCACAATTGCCTCAGTAAATATCCAGCTGTATAAATGGATAACATTGTGAAAACCTGTAATTGATAAGAGCTTCTGCTAAATGCCATTAATGTAATGTCATGCCCTCACACTCTCTCTCTCCCCCTGCTCCGTCAGTCTCGGTTGGACCAAAGTGGTGGTTGGCCATGGTGCAGTCCTTCGGAGGGCGGCCTGGGAGACGTGCGCTACCGATACTGCCTCACCACCCTGACCGTTCCCCGCCGCTGCGTGGGGTTGGCACGGCGACGCGTCGGGCGAGGGGGCAGGTGAGTGGCGGCCCAACCAGGAAGCATCTGATTCCATCCAAGCTGCTGAGAGTACATCCCGTCACCCTCAGCGGAGTGAGTGAACCGGGCAGGACGGCCTTGTAAGCATCACGCCTTACTCAGCAGAGGCCAGAGTCTGTTTCCTGGCCTCTTCAGGGGACAGCAGTCCAAAGGGCACTGTGTGCCGTTCCGCCACATGCTTTTGGAAGTGAATCAGGAACAGTCACCGGGTTCACAGGCAATATAAGCCATAAGCGCCACACAGCGGTTAAACACAGCTGCTCCTCACAAGGCTTTACAGAGAACGTTATAGGATTAGACGTGCTCTCTCGTAATGTGGAAAGCAAATCCGTTCACAGATTGATTTCAGCGTCCGTGAGTGTGTGTGTGTGTATGCGTGTGGATAACGCTCCCCCGTCTCCTCCCGCAGGGTGTTGCTGGACAGAGCGTACTCCGACTCCGACAGCGCGTTTCACGGGCTGGATCCGGAAGCGCCTGCCCCCTCCCCGCGCTCGCCAGCGGACAAGTTCGCCAGTACCTCAGAAACAAATACCTCGGACAGAAACGCCTCTCCGGACCTCAGCCAGATACTATTGAACATTAAGTCGTGTCGATGGAGACATTTCAGGCCGCGGACGCTACCACTACACGACCCCGAGAGCGCCGACACCTACTCCAGGAGACTGCACAGGGGCCTGGGCCGGGCCTTCTCCGCCCAGCCCGGGACGCAAACCAGCGGTACCTCTTCCCAAAACCGGAGCGGCGCCGGCTCCGCACCCGTCGTCGGTGAGTTGGACCCCCTACATGGTATGGTGCAGGGCGTTTGTGCTTACCCTTTAAATTTCAGCATCCCCCAAGTTTGTTGTTCTGGCAGAAGCTAAAGGACTCTTAAATGCAAACAGAATTAGAATGGTAGAAGGTGTTTGAAGAGTGTAATTGGAAAACGTTTCCAAGCATGAAATTTGGCATTACTGTGTTTCATTGATTTGAGCCCCCCTGCACCCCTCCCTTTGCCTTGCTTTTGTGGTGTAGATTGACCTCCTGAGAATTGGATTTTTTTTATTTTTGTTTTATTTTTATTTTCCTTTTGGTGGGTGTCACAAAGCCCTGAAAGGCCTGGGCAGATTTTATTGGAACGATGGCGGCATTTGAATGGCGGTATTGACCTGTTTTTGCATTCATGCGGCGTTGTATTTTTTCTGGCTGGGAGAGTCAATTAAAATGTTTTTTTTTTTTTTTTTAAACAAATTCATAAGATGCATGAGATTTGTCAGGGTGAGTGGCTCTGGAGATGCCCTCCTGAATGTGAAATAAACAGATGCCTTGTGCCTGGAGTCCTTTGAGAGGCGAGTGAGTAACTGAACTGGACGGCGTTATGCAGTCTCTGTGGGTGTCACGCCTGAGAGAGCTTTTTATATTTTAACCCTTCACAAAACCTGCTACTGCAATACTATGTATGTTCAGGTAGAGCTGTTGTAATACTCTTAAGATGCCTTTAAGCAAAATGTCAGGAAATTGATTTATCTGGAGTCAATTTGACCTTGCTAGTGCAAGTGCATTTTTCTCACTGCATTTGTGAAATACCTCCCTATATCTCAGCTTTCAGATGTCAAACTGCATGATTGTTTTGTATAGGACTGGCATAATTTTTGCAGCTTGCCAGTTAGGGTGTGAGGTTTTCTGCGCCTGTGTTAGGATGCTGGATTCATTAGGTTACAGCTGTTAAGACACTTTTCAGATTCTTTTAAACAAAATGCCAGGAAAATGATTTGTCTGAAATCAAGTTAGGGTAAGAGGTTTTGGTGTGCATGCGCGCAGGTTAGGACACAGCATTGACGGCTGTAGTTGTAATGACAGCATGCTAGTGCTCACAGCAGTGGCTGCGGTCGCTCTCATTTGATCCCGGGTCTGTGCTCTGCGGGGGGGGCGAGGCTCAGGTCCTCTCGGTGTCGCGAGGCAATTTTGGGACTGAGATTGGAGGGCGGTCCGAGCCGCGACCCACGCGGGTTCGAGAGGGGAAATTGGCCGGTCGTGTCGACGCAGGCCGTAGCCCGAGCGCAGCTCCCCTCGGTCTCGTGGTGATGAGATTGCAGGATCGATACGCCAGCGGCTCTCCTCCTCCTGAGCCGCAATGGATCTCGCGTGTTTTCTATTTTTTATCCCCTCTGTCCAGCGGAGCCGCGATGGATCTCGCGCGTTTTCTATTTTTTATCCCCTCTCTCCAGCTCCTCTCCAGGCAGTGCATTTACACTAAATCCATACACAGCGCTGGAGCCCAGCGGCAGCGCTCTCAGAGCCGGCTCTACCCGCTGCGCTGAAAACGGCATCCCGAGAACGCTTTTCCCTGCGCCCGGCCTCTCCTGTCACGTCCAGCCTCCTGGGGTTTCAGCAGACCGCTCGGCTTAATCTCGCTGAAACAGCCCCTTATCGTTGAGTCGCTAGGAGGCTTTGAACGCGTGGAGTCGAGGCAGAACGAGAAACGCTTCTAATATCAGTTATTTAATCGTTTGTGAGGGCCACAAACAGGTGCTGTAATAAGCTGTGTCCACATAGCATTTTGTAACATGGTAGCTGAGGAGATCAGTAGACCCTTGTTTAAAACACTCAGTCCTACACAGAAATAACCAGTAAGAAAAACTCACAGGTTATTTCTGTGTAGGACTGCGAGTTTTAAACAAGGGTCTGAGTTGTGTTAAAAATATTTTGAAACTAACTTTAAAAAAAAAAAAAAAAAGCTGGACTGAATGTTAACTGAAATATCAGATTTCTACTTTTAAAAATTCAGTACATAGCATGCTCTGCACAAGTTGATCCTTACAGGGCTAATGAAAGCTACATAATTAATGGTGCTGAAAAATGTATGGTACGTCTTGCTCAGTGCTCCCTAATGTACATTTTTCTGAGGAAAACAACCCAGCAGATGCTTCAAGTAGAGTGTTTGTCAGGATATGCTTTCACCAGAGTTACTGCCTGTACAAGTCGTCCTTGGGTTTGTTCTGGCATTGTTCGAGCCAGTCCCCATAAGCGTGAGAGAGAAGGTGTAATTCTTACAAATCGATGAGAAATGAGTGTTCGGGTTACGCACCGGGTCTCTGTGGACTCGGCGCAAAAGGTAGCGGTTTGATTGAAATGGCCACAGATCAGATGGCTGGCGGTGTAGCGCGCATCACTCCTGGTTTCGTCACAGCTGCTCAAGGCTGAAGCGGGCTGTGTGCAGCTCTGGCACGCCCGTGCTGCAGGCTGCAGGGTAGCGTCCCGGCCCCGTCTGACGCCTTTCCGTCTGCCCCCTCCACAGCGTTCACCGCCGAGCAGTACCAGCAGCACCAGGAGCACCTGGCCCTGATGCAGAAGCAGCAGCTGGAGCAGATCCAGCTGCAGCAGGCCAACAACGCGTCTGCGGCCGGCAGCACCCAGGTCAGTGATCCTGTCTCCGCACACTGAACCCCTGCTCCGCTGTAACGAGGTGTCGCCTTTGTGTAGTATAGTGATAAGAAGCAGGGCTTGTGACTGAATGGTTTCGGGTTCAGTTCACCGCTGGGGCCCTGCTGCTGAACCCTTAGGCAAGGTACTTTACCCAGAATTGCCTCTGTAAATATCCAGCTGTATAAATGGATAACATGTAAAAAACTGTAACCTGTATAAGTCGCTCTGGATAAGAGCATCTGCTAAATGCCGATAATGTAATGTGTAGAGAGGCATGTCTTTGTGCTACCAGCTGCTCTGTTAGTGAGTTTAGCATAGTGTATTACACACTGATGGCTGGTCAGTGAGGATGGACAGGCAGGCTGGGATAAGGTCTTTGACTACTTTAAGCTGACCCCTCTCGTGTCTCGGTTGTCCCTCCCCAGGGTTTGGTATCAAAGACGTTAGATTCTGTCAGCGCCCAGTTCGCCGCCTCTGCCTTGGTAACGACCGACCAGCTGATGGCGTTCAAAGCCAAGGAGGAGGTGGTTCTGGGAATCGGAGTCAATGGCATCCTTCAGGCCTCAGGTGAGACGACGCGGCTTCTGGAACTTTGACTGTTACCTAAGTGACAGCATTGGAGTTGTGGTCATTTTGAAAAGCTTCGTTACCACAGCGACCTAAGCTTTGTATCTGGGGTTTTTTGCAGGAGTATACAAGGGCTTACACCTCACTAGCACTGCACCCACTGCACTTGTTCCCACGAGCCAGCCCGCGGCGACCACCGTGGGCTCCACCTTCCTCCAGCCCTCCAACAACGCCGCCGCCGCCGCGCCCGCCCCCGCCCCGCCGGCACCCCCCGCGCAGACCCCCGGCCCCCGCGGCACGCCCGCGCGCCACGGGGGCGCCGCCAACTCCACTACTCAGGTCCTGATCGGGAGCAACATTCGTCTGAGTGTGCCCTCGGCGGGAGGCCCCGTGAACTCCATCGCCACGCTCAGCGCACGGCACATACCCAGGACTTTAAACGCGGTCCCCCCGTCTGCCTTAAAGCTGGCCGCCACTACAAACTGTCAGATTCCCAAGGTCGCCGCCTCGTCCTCCATGGACCTGGTGCCGAGGTGAGTGAGTGAGCCAGGCCAAGTCGGAGGCAGGGAGTTCTAAAGGACTGATGAAAACACGGATGCCTGCAACAGCTCAGCATATTCAAGGGTGTGAGAGAGGTGGTAGCAGTGTAGCATAGCGGTACGGCGCAGGACTTGTAACCAGAAAGGTTGCTGGTTCGATTCCCTGCTGGGGCGCTGCTGCTGTAGTTAACTCAGAATTGTCTCAGTAAATATTTAATGGTATTAAATGGTTAATATGTAAAAATTGTAACGTGTAAGTAACTCTGGATAAGAGCGTCTGCTAAATAATCTAATGTAATGTCATGTAATGTTTCCATGAGCTAGTGTACATGGTTTTGTACTGTCCTAGAGTGCTGGTCCCAGGGCTATATCCTGCTTAGTAAACCCCAGGGTAAACTGCACATGAAGGCAGGATTGAGCAGTAATTCAGCACCGGGGTTAGAATGCAAGGCAGTTGGCTAATATTGAGAGAGGGGGCGTGTTGTTGAAAGATTAGGTCCAGTCGTGTAACGCCTGTCCGTTTTGTGTCTCCCCCGCAGGGAAAACCACGATCAAGACAAGCCAGCGCTGAACAGTATAGCGGACAATACAGTGGCCATGGAAGTCACGTAGTGTCCGGGGCGGGGGGGAAGGGACGTCTGCGCGGAAGCTCCGCCCGGGTGCTATGCATCGTAGCATTGTGAATGCAGGGGACAGCGGAATGCGGCACGTTGTGTTTCCATGGCAACTGTTGGGACTTAATTGCAATGCTCATCTCTCATGCTTTTTTTTCCATTTCTTTGTTACTGTTAATAAGAGGTATCAACATGTGTAAATTATGAATATGGCAATTATATGTACAGTACTGCATATTTGTAATACCCTTGTATATACGTTACTTGAATACAGAAACTGTTCATTTGTGATGTTTTGCACTTGGGAAAAAAAAATGAAAAAAAAAAACTGCAACTGGTGAGAGTGTGAGAGATGTGAGAGTTGTATAGCAAAGAAATGTCATCACATCGTGCATGGTGCGGAACCTGCTGTTTTATGTATTTATTGTGCTGTGTTTACAGTTTTTTTGTACACTGTACCTTCATTGGTTCCTGTGCTGTAGTAAATGTTAGGTAGCTATGGATTCCTCGGTATTTTGTATATTGTGAACATAACTAGGTTCCCTCTCGGGTCCCAGAGTGTTCGGTGTATCATGTGGAAATAATGGTGACATAAATACAGAATTCAGGGGGGGGAGGGTGGTGAATTTGGGCATCAGTTTGTTAGTGGGTAAAGATTTACTGGGATCCTCCATTGGTATTGTCCCAAGACAAGTAACAAAATAGGGATGAAGTCTCTTCCCAGAAGCCAAAGCTGCTTCTGAATTAAGCACTATTTCTGTTGTTTTAATTGCTGCTTTTTATATAATTTCGGTCTCTGGTTCTCATAAAACAGAGTCCCTAATCTTTTTTGCTTTTTTTTTTATCCCCTTCCCTTTCTTTTGTAAGACATGTTAAAAAATATTTTTGTACCTCTTCACCTTGTGATGATTGTATGCTCCTTGTATTGAAAGACTTCATTCTTTTGTTACTTGCTAAAAAAGGATATAAGGGAGAAGATGCAGTAATTGCTGTATATGTATCATCAGTCCAATTTCTGGAAAAAAAAAAAAAAAACAGCCAGACTTTTTTTTCCTTTTGAAATTCTCCAGAAGGCTGCAAGGCCAGAACCACAAGTATCGGGTGCCTTCCTTTGGAAATACTTTGAGCTCTCTTCTGTGAAGAGTGTGGTACAGAACAAGACTACTAGTAGTTTTCTTTGTCAGTACCAGAATCTGAATGCCCAGTCCATTGGCATGATTTATCCTTGAGGTTCTCTAGTCCCACCTGGAAGATGGAAAAGTGGCAGAACTCTCACAAAAAATAAACCCCAGGGCATTATATGTTGACCAGCAGATGTGTCTTGTACTTTGTTTAATGAATGTATTGTACTGTCTTTTTGATAAGATCGCCAGATGCCACAGGTTTTTCTCAGTGGGGGGAAACTGACCATAATTCTAAGAGGATTTCCTGTCATAGTTCTGAGTTCTGAGCTGATAGGTTGATTTAATGTAATCATGAGAGACTGACCCAACAGTACCCCAAGCATTGTTGCAACCAGTCTCCCTGCTTAGTCTAACATACTATGTACAAGCTTAACAAGACTCCAAAAATGTTTTGCAAATGGTTGGTTTTTGGGGAAATAATCTTGGGGACAGACCCGAGTCTCAAGCCATGCTTCTAGACTTAAGCCTGTTCTAAGATGATGCACTTTTTCAGTAAAAGGGTCATTAAGCCAATAGCAGCACCTGGGAATTCTTCCAAAACTGTAGCAGAGTGTTGGCCAGTTAGTTTATCATACAGGTTGTCTGTGCATACAGCTTGCTACCTGCCAATGTGCAGGCCTTTTACGTTAAGCACAACTGAGTTATGATTTCACTGCAACACATTTTTGTGGCACTATAGTTAGTGTGTGCTGTTTGCCACAAAAAAATCCCCTCTCTTAGTGCATCTCTGGTTGTCCAACGCTGTCTGAAGTCCCCTATTGTGGTTGATGGTGTTTTTTTTTTTTTTTACACTGTGCAAAAATAGGTTCTCGTCATCCACACAGAGCAAATGTTTACCAGAGTCTGTCCCCTGATCCTGGGCTTAACTGGTTTTCACCAGTTACAAAAGCTATATGCTGGAAACAGCAATACAGTATTGAGCAAGTGGGTAACATCAAGAGATCATAGGCTCTTACATTAGCTGCATCTAAGCAGGTGCTGATTTCTCTCCTCAGACTTACTGTCACTATGTGAAAGCAATACGGCAATACACATGGGTATATAGTACAAACATTCAAATTGACCAGGATTGCTGATAATTTTTAAAAATGAAATTGAGAATCTCATTGAGAATAATTAAATTTCCATTTCTTTTCAGCTGAACAGTGTCTGAAATGTGTGAAAATAAACCTAAAAGAATTTCCAGCTAATTTCATCATATAGGTCTATTTAAGGCAAAACTGGGTATACCCCCGTGTATAAAGAATGTGCAACATATATTCCTTAGCGATACAGAAGAGTTGAAAAGAATGTATGTTTGGAAGGTTTATGTTCAAATGCAGAAATCATTAACACTATAGAACTGGCCTACTGCACTTACGCTATGCACAAAATGGTCCTTATTAATCATTTCCCCAGATGTAACAGGAGTCTGCTCATTTTTGAGACTGGTCAAATGCACTCCGTTCAGGCGAAAATTGCTGTTTTTAAGCATTTGAAAGGTCTGCCTTGATGATTGCATGATTGCTTGGTAATATTGAGACCAGCTCTAGTTAATTTGTCATCCATCCACGTTAAGTGGCTCTTCCGGAAACTGGCTTTGCAAAGATGGGTCTTCATCAGAACGCTAAAATGACACAGGGCAAGTAGACCTCTCTCCGATATTACCTGTTTTGAGCTTATGTATTTAAACAGTGGTTAGGAACTAACCCACATAGGGTTTTTTTTTTTTTTTTTGCAGTTTTCCTTAAGGACTTGCAGGATCGCACATTTATCATTGCGACGTTTTGTATTGTGTCTGCTTGTTCTACAAACGAAGTCATTTAAGCGCACGCAAAGTGCTGCAGTTAATCTTGCTCGTTCATTTCATGGACGTGGAGCCATTGTCCGTAAATCTCGCCTTCAATTTGCTGTCAGGACAGATTTGTAAAGCTGGCAGTCTGCTCTCATTCCGCTGGAGAAGACTTTGTTCCCCCTGTACAGATCAAAGTAATGATTGCTCACCAGCCCAACATCCCCGCTGCACAGTGAGTCATTCGAAGAGGGTTTTTTTGATTCTAGAAGCAGAGGCGTTCTGGCATTAATTCGCAGTAAACACGAATACCTCGGCTCGATCGAAGATTGAATTAGACTCAGGTAATTAGTGGCTCAGGTGAAATCAATTGTCTGCGTTTGCCCACCGCCTGCAGGCCAACCCAGGGGCTCCTCTTGTATATAGCCCCAGTCACAGTCTGGCAGCAGAGTACCTGCCACCGTGTAGAAGTAGTATGATATAAAAATAAAAACCCCAAGGCGGTCCATCCTGTTACCCTGGCTTCTGTCATTTCGAAAACATGTCTCCCAGCAGATCAATTTGAAGAACTGTGTCCTCCTCTGACTATTTCAGGTAAGAAAATCTCCCCTCCAAGCACACAGACAGAAATGTTTCCGTCTCTAAGAAAATTGAGCTTTGTCCTGGTCGTAGACAAGCATATTCATTGAGAATGATGTTTTTTCTTTTATGGACGGAAGCCATTGGAACGTTCAGGTTCTTATTTTGTCCTGCAGAGCTGAAAAGAGAATATGCCCTTGTGTCCAAGTACGGGTGGGGTGGGGGGTGAGGGGAGGGGGGAGGGGTGTGTGGGAGATTGGGGAGGGGGTGTGGGCGTGGCGCATGCTGCTGGAAAATGCACTTTGAACGAGGAGACGTGGAGGGAGGATCAAGGAGAGGTATCATCTGCTCAGGCAGAATTAATGAGGACGCGCAGGGACTCGACTAGCGTGCGCGCACACGCTCTGAAGGAAGAACAGCTCAATCTCGTTTGAAATTTTCATCAAGCCTGACACGTTTTGATGTTTTGGGTTTGTTTTTTTCCTCCCTGTGATTTTGCCGTGTTTGGTCCCATGGCAACCTTTGTTTTGCTTTTTATAGATGTGAAATGAACAGAATGTTCTTTCCTGAGCTACTGCTGTAGCTACCTGGATCTCTCAGTGATGAGTGTTTCCTGTTGCCTGTAGATTCAGATGTGAGGAGACTCTGTATTGTCATCAGCCATGCCCATATCGGATGCACACAGGAGGCTGGAGCATAAAATGACCTCTGTAAGCACATGAACTTAATCAGCAGAACATTCAGAATGGTTGTGTGGAGTAATGGCTAGGGAGCTGGGCCTGTAACCCAAAGGGTGCAGGATTGATTCAGGGGTGGGTATATAACTCGTTGAGTAATATTCAATACATATCCAAAATATTTAGCCATATACAGACTCCATGTTTACGCCCTGCTGTCTGAACACTCCACATCAGCCACGCAGTGAAGTCTGCATGTTAGCTGAGGAAAGGCTTCTACAGTGCTACACCTCTGATGCTCTGTGCTTTGGTACCAAGGGATGCTGGGACTTGCCCTCCCCTTATAAAGGCTGTCACATGGATGAGTTGAAAGGACAGGAATAATCGTGACCGACCTGTGACGCCTGTATGCGTGATTGTGGCCCGAGTGGAGAATTCTTGTCTGTTAGCAGTTGCTTCAGTGGGATGATCTTGGAAAAATGCGCGTAAAGCAGGCATGAAATCCATAGCCTTGTGGTAACATAGAAACAAGGACGGAAGGGCCTTTCTGCTTGCCGGCTGCCTGTTCAGAAAGCTTCTTGTATCGGCAGCATTAAAAAGATCTTGTTCAAAGCTGAAGTAGCAGAAAGAAAAGGGAAAAAAATAGACGTTCTTTTCCATTTGCATCATCAATATCAGAGAGGAAGGTCGAAACACACAGATGTTTCCGCGTTCTGGTCGGGTCATTATCCGTTGCCAGTCAGAGCAGAACCACAGGAAATGGGCCTTAGTGAAGGTTGATTGAAATCCACTAAGAGCCCACTGCAGAGGAATATGGCAATGCATGTGCTTCAGATATAAATGAAGAGCTGCACCCTTTTAGCACTCAGTGCCACAGAGCTCTCATTGCGGCTCCTGGATTTTCAAGGACGGGCTCCAGGCGTACAGGAACCGACAGCGCTTCCCTGTGGAAGGAAACGGGGTACCATGGAAGGAGCGCAGCCGAACATGCAGACCAGCCTCCACACCTTAAATTACAATTACATTACGTTATTGGCTTTTAGCAGACTCTTATCCAGAGCGGCTTACATTACGATTTTTACATGTTAACCATTCATACAGCTGGATATTTACTGAGGAAATTCTGGGTTAAGTACTTTGCCCAAGGATACAGCAGCAGTGCTCCAGTGGGGAATCAAACTGGCAACCTTTCGGTTACGAGTCCTGCTCCTTACCTCCATGCTACACTGCTACCACCTCTCTCACACCCTTTAATAGGCTTCACTGTTGCAAGCATCCATGTTTTTTTCAGTCCTTTAGAACTCCCTCTCTGCGACTTGGCCTCAAAAAAATTCAATAAACTTATCCTTCATCTCTGCTGTGCATTTTCAGACAGAAGACAAGATTTCCTCTTCCATACATTGCTATTTTCAGTGGCTGAGTTTTAACTTGCAGTGAGTCTCAAGTGCCTTCTGTCCATTCAGTCAGCTGAAGGATTGGTCCCTCAGTGAGGCTGAGGTGTTGCCAATTCTTAGGTGAGCAGGGACAATGTCAAGAGATTACATCAGATGACAGGCATCTAAGGAAAAGCTAATAAAACATAAGACTCTTTTCTGCCACCTATATCTTTCTTTATGCAAATTATATATGAATTAAAAATATAATTGCATCATCGCAGTTACGCATTGTTAGTTCGATATTAACTGACAAGTTGGATGAATTAGGCAGGCCACACACCATATTGCGTATGTCTGTCCCTCTCCCCTTAGATCTTTGATGCTATCTATGTGAAGTCATTCTTGGTGTTCAAGGTTTCTGTGAACACACCATTGAAAATTACTAATGTAAAGACATTCAAATGTCTTCTATTTGAAGTGTGACGGCCACATTAAACAAGCAAATGTCTGGGAATCCTGCTGCTTCTTCAGTCATGCAGTGATCAATGAAGCAGTGATTACTATTTCATGAGCTCTCATGATGCAACTTGATGCTGTAACTTCACTTGCCTGAGGGAGTAGCTGAAAGTTCTCTGTGTGTGTTCAAGCATTTGCAGTCACTGATCATCTACAAGACCTCTGAAAGAGCTGGGATTTGCAATGCTTTAAGTTGCTGGCCACCGTTTTGTGGCGGAAGTCTGTTTACTGGTAAGTGCAGTGCTTCTTCACCATTGCAGCTATGAAGTAGTAGCTGTTCCATCTCACTTGATTAACCCTGCCCTCCTCCTCAGGCAAAGATCACCTTCTCTTCAGCTGCTCTATGCCTCTTTCATTCAGCACTGCAGATGAGACGCACGTCGGGTAGACACTGGTTTCTTAAAGGTACAGTACACATGCAGTGACGTCACCTCTGAGCTCCAAACTGGTCTGAGTGGAGCCTTATTTTCTCTAAAATTCATAATTTATCATGTCTCAGCTGTAGTTATGGGTTAAAAGTACATTACCTCAGTAGTTTACATATTTTTTGGAAAATGTGAGAATGCAAATGTGTAATGAATCAAGCAAGTCTGGGGAGTGTGTGTGTGTGTGTATGTGTGTGTGTTGGGGTGTGGGGGGAAGGGGCAGTATGGCAGGCCACCTGTATCATCTTCTGGACTTGTAGTTGTCCCCAGACTTGCAGTTGTCCCCACAGTCATTTGCTGTGACTGTCTCCCCAGCTGTGGATTTTGGTACGTTACATTGTTGGCTTTTAGCAGATGCCTTATCCAGAGTGACTTACATAGGTTACAGTTTTTTATGTTACCCGTTTATACAACTAGATATTTACTCAGGCGATTCTTGCCCAAGGGTACAACAGCAGTGGCCCCAGCAGGGGATCAAACCAGCAACCTTTCAGTTACGAGTCTCCTTACCATTATGCTACACTGCTGTCCAAATCAAAATCCAAGGTTCTTCTGAAGACTCAGCTCTGTGCTGGAATAAGAGAACCATATCTTACGAGGTTATGTGGGCTTTGCACAAAGTTAGTCAGTAGAGGAATATCTCCAATAAAATGCATGGGAACCCAACCTAGCTCTTGAAGCAGTGAGCAAACAGATGGAAGTATGGTAGATTAAAGTATGAACATGCCTCACTGAGCACACTCTTGCTTCTCTTCTTACTGGTGTAGCTTTTCTTGACGCACAAGCACCGCACATCTCTAGGAAACACTTTTCTCTAAATAGTGCATTTGGGCTTCCATTGATAATGGCTTAATGGAAAAGCAGATCAAGAAACTAGGTTTGTAATCACAGACCCTGTCATGTCATTTCAAAGCAAATCAGCGCTGTTATGTCTTCCTTTGAAGTGTGTTTTTTTTACCACTTTCTGTTTGCAAATGTGTCCATACAAGCAGCACAGAGCGCTGCGTTCACTCACAGAGAGACATATTCAGCTTGCTTTAATTGCTTTTCTCCTGAGACAGAGGAAAAAGTAATCTCCGCCGGGGTCAGGAGTTTCACCCCCACCTCCATGAGCAGGTCACATGCCCTGGGGTCCCACAGGTGGATCGATGTTGGAAACGTCTTGTGAGCCACACACCAACAACTGGCTGCAATAATAATGACCACAGGAAAAAGCGACTGCAATCATCACATTGTGCTTCTGTGCCAGAATCACATAGTGCTTGTGATTTTGGGGTTGGTCTGCAAGTCAACTGATCGTTTCATTACATTACATTATTGTCATTCAGCAGACACTCTTATCCAGGGCAACTCGCATAGGTTACAATTTTATCCATTCGTACAGCTGGATATTTACTGACGCAATTCTGGGTTAAGTACCCTGCAGTACAGTGCAACAGCAGTGTCTCAGTGAAGACTGAAATCACCAAACAGTAAGACATTACACTGTTGGCATTTAGCAGTTGCTGTAAGTTGCTCTTATCCAAAGCAACTTGCATAGGTTACACAGGTTGCTCTTATCCAAAGCAACTTACATAGGTTACAATTTTTTACGTTACCCTTTTGTACAGCTGGATGTTAACTTGTGGGTTAAGTACCTTGCCCAAGGGTACAGCAGCAGTGCCCCAGCAGGGAATTGACCCCAGCAGAAGGCAACCTTTCGGTTCGACTCCTGCTCCTTACCACCATGCTACCACTATGCTACACTTCCGTGAATCTCCCACTAAGCGAGGCGATTGTAATGGAGAGAGAGGCATGCAATGCCGCTGGCTCTGACGGGATGCGACCATTCAGTGCTGACTCCAGCGTAGGAAGAAACAGATGGTCTGACTCGGGAGGTTAGTCGGGGCCACTTTTTTGGGGAGGGTGCGAATATGACCTTTAGAAGAGAGAGATGGGGTAATCTGACAGATTGACACAAAGGAAGAGAGATTTTAATGGACTGAATGCCCCGGGGGTATTTCTGAAACAAATTAATTATCCTCCCAGAAATAAAGCTGTTGCGATGCACATTTAATGCAGTTCAGATGAGAGTGGAGTCAGGCATTGATTGTCTTGTTGAAATTAAACAGGAGTACAAAAACTTCTGAGAGTCTTGAGTTTGGGGTTCTGTATTTAGGCAAAAATGATGCCCTCTCGGCTCACCATTATCACTTGCATATCAATGAGCAGTCAAAGCTAAGCTACTCAGACTGAGTCAAGGTAAACATCAAGTAAAAAAGGTAAGCACAGTTACAGGGAAATCCAATGATTTGACAGCTGCAAACTTTCTCTATCCTCCCAGTCCTCTTACAGATACTCAAGGGATATTCAATGGACATTTTCAGGGGTATAAAGGTGTTTCAGGATACTTTTTTGATTATTAAAATTACCATCATGGATGGATCCATAGGTAGGTGAGATTGAGTGTGGATGGATCCTCTCCAGGCCACAGTGGATGTGGGATGAGATCCCCTGTGTGGGGGACGCTGGGCAGAGCTCACGAATAATGTCTCAAGGTGGAAACTGTAGGCCGAACAGAAGGAGGCGGGGCCAAGGAGAGACGCTGACACAACAGGAGAACAGGAGGATCAAACGGTAACGTGATCTTCTGTGCTTTAAACGGAAACCAGTCAGGCGAGTTCAGGTGTTCTAATGCCCTGAATATCCTGAAATGTCCTGAACTGTAGCTGTAAACACCTTCTTCCATGAGAACTGTGCAGACCTTTAGGAGCAGGGCTTGAGATGGAGCAGCAATATTCATGTCTGTAAATGCTTCTACCACTGCTTCCACCACTGCCTCTGTGACTCTCTCTGTGACTCTCTGTGACACTCTGGCTGCCTCTGTGACTCTCTCTGTGACCATCTCTGTAACTGCTGCTAGTTTGTGTCCACTTTAAGCTCATATAGTCAGTGACTTATCCCTTCTCCTTCTATTTAATGTGTCCTGTCAGAAAAGAGTGAGATCTCAGTCATCATTGAATGATCATGAATAAATACATGCATAAATGGACGCATACACACACACACGCTATAATATACCAGCTTGTTCTCGATGTTCAATTCATCAATAGCCACAGAGAGGGAGAGATTGAGAGAGAGAGCGAGAGAGCAAAGGACAGCGAAAACATGAATACCGCTGGAACTGAGTGTGCCGTGAGTTGTCATTTCACCGCATAACCTTGAAACATGTCTTCAGAAAACCCTTTTCACCGTATGCATGAATAGGGAAAGTGCGCTGACCTTTCCACATTCTCTCAGGAAACCGACAAATAAAAAGACCCCACTTTCACAAAAGAATCAGATGGCTTAGGATTCCGTTGCCGCGGCAACAGGGGGCTCACACAATTGCACACGCCAACAACAAAGACAATTGAAAAGTAGATTGCGGTTTTTGCCAAAAATTGTCAGGGGAAGAAATAAGGCTTTTTCATTATTTTCGTTGTCAGATGCTATTAACCCGATACCAATTCAAACTCTCCGTCGCAAATAGAAACATTCCCTTCTGGGGCGCTGACACATAGCTTGAGAAGACTGTAAAGCATAAAGGAGAAGTGAAGTATGTTTCTGAAAAAGGTGCCGATATTGTAGAGACAGGAAGAGGCATCGGTAGACAGAGGAGATCAAAGGACGTCGCGTTAATTAAACCGCGGATATCAAAGCTTGGGGGGGTGGGGTAGGGGGGGGGGGGGTGGGGGGTGGGGGACGGCTGATACTCACCCTCTCAGCAAACACTCTTTAATGTGACCCATCAAATCAGAAATGATGTCTGCTTGGAGTGGCTTGTCTACTGAATCGTGCTGGGTTTGGACTGCAGTGTAAGAGTGTGTGAATCCATTCACCACTAAAAGTACGTGTAATCATTTTCATTCCTTACAGTGATGATTCTCTACCTTGTTCTAAACCCTAACCTCATCGTTTGTAGTTGTACAGTACATCACGCTATTGTCATTTAGCAGACGTTCTTAACCAGAGTGACTTACATAGGTTACAATATCCACGTTATCCATTTGTACAACTGCATATTTACTGAGGCAATTGTGGGTTAAGTACCTTGGCCAAGGGTACAGCCACAGTGTCCCAGCCAAGAACTGAACCAGCAACCTCTCGGTTATGAGCCTTCCTCCTTACCACTATGCTATACTGCCACCCCACCTAAAATTGTATGCATAAAATGGATGTAGTCTGTGTCAGTCTATGTTCCGCTCAGAGAGGTATCAACATCAATATTATGTTCAGTAATTGAAGTTCCAGATGAAGGTTTGGGAAGAGAATTTTTAGACAATCCCACACAATAAAGAAACCTGTCCCATCCTCAAGCATTAAAAACCCACTCCCCACTCATATCAGCTGTCCTCTACCCCACCTCCTCCTCCTTTCTATTCCCATGTATGATGTTCAACCGGGGGGGGGTCAACAACCTCCGCCCATGGCAAGGTGTGACCCCCTTCCTTGAACTCCAGGCCAAGAGTCTGTATCCCTATACCCTCACCATCAGCAACACCACTTATTGTGTTAAAATTCATACCCACTGAAATGTAGTTTATTGACCTGAGAGTGCACAGCTCTGGTAATCTGCTCTGGTCATGGTGTGAACACCTATTTGTTGTGGCCGAAGTTTCAGCACCACAGTTGTGTCCCCATTAACTGATACAGCAATTCTGTGCTTGTGGCGTGTTCACAGTGGCCCAGGCAGGACCTGTTATTTTGTGACAGTGTGAAAGCACTATGACAGTAAGGTGATGTATGTGGCTCTTCAGTGGGCTGCTGTGATTGCCTGGCTCATTATCTACCCTTTAGGAGCCCTAGAGGTGGCTGTTTACCCCCCAACCCCCCGCTTGAGGGTCACTGCCGTAGCTGCCTGCTTTCATTTACAACTCGAGCGGCCCTCGCGAAAGGAGCGACATGAAACGGCACCCGGCTCTCAGATCCCGACCTCATTAGAGGCCGATGAGTCAGAAGGCAGGAAGCGGATCAAAGCGTGCGCTTGTGTGATCTCTCTCGTTTCGAGAAGAGGAGGGGACGGGGGGGGCAAACGCCCTCTTCCCCTTGCCTGATGGAAATCGATGCTCCTCTCTCATCTGGCTCCGGTAGCTGCTGCTTGGTAATGCAGGAACGCTGGAGCTACACGGACTATAGATGCTATGTACACACACAATACACAGTAATGGGTGGCGGTGTAGCATAGTGGAAAGGTGCAGGACTCGGAACCGAAAGGTTGCCAGTTCGATTTTCCGCTGGGGCAGTGCTGCTGTACCCTTGGGCAAGGTACTTACCCCACAATTGCCTCAGTAAAATATCCAGCTGTATAAATGGATAACATTGTAAAAAAACTAACTGTAATTCTCTCTGGTTAAGAGTGTCTGCTAATTGCCAGTAATAATAATTAAGCTGCCATGCTGGTAAGAACGATTGGGTAGGAACGATTACCCTCCCTTTGGCTGAAGGGACTTGTTCAGCATATTGGGAGATGTTGTATGGGAGTCTCATGCAGACGTCTAACCTTTCTGAGTGTTAAAACTGTGTACTAAATGCTACATAATATGCACACTTTAGACAGTACATAACATCATGCTTACAGCAGCATGTCACAGGTGCATGTCACCTGATCTTGTGTGAGTGCGTGTGTGGGAAGTGTACTCATACAGATTTCACACCTTGCCTTGTCCCCACCAGACACTGCTGTAATACTGCCTGCCAGTGCTGAATCAGCAAACCGTGATGGTCCGTGTCAGAAAACGGTGCTTCCAACGATGACACACATAATACACAACGGTATATATACAGAAAAAATACAATTGCGTATAATACATAGTAGGTGGCTGCAGGTTAACACAAGGAATATGTGAATTCTGTGTGCAAATTAATCCTACATTACAAGATTGCCTGTAATGTCAGTCAAATCCATGTTTCTCATCTGGATCTGAGGGTTGGAATACATGATAAATATGTTCCTGCTAAGATACAGAGATACACAGATACGGTCTGTGCACCTCTTTGTATAACAGACCTCATTCCAGTGAGTCAATCCATTTGAGACCATGTGAGTCCTCCTGGCTATATGTGCCTATGAGTCAGTGGCTACCTTTAATACCAATTTGAAAACAGGCTTTATTCTAAAGCAAACAAACCAAATAATAGCATGAGAACATGGTGTTTCTTCTGCCTTTAAAATGGGACACAAAGCCCTGCTGACACATATTTAGTATTCATGCTGTGAGATTGTAGCGACATGATAAAAACAAGTCCCAGAACAGCTATTACTTTTGAAAAAGAAACATACTCAAATTGGCTGTAAACTATAAAATTTCATTATTGCCTAGTGCTAAACCGAAGCATTAAATTGGCGCAATATCTTTCCTTTGTTTTGAAAAAATCAAAACAAAGAAAAATTCTGACAAACCACAGTCAGACTAACCACAGTCTTGCAACTGAAAAGGCAGGTCTGGTAACTTAGGGGGGCAAAGGCTGTTCAGTTAATTTTGATCTCGAAGAGAAGGAAGAGATGGGGTCCTTCCTGTTAAAACAAGCATGACAAATGTCTCCCACAGTTTGGAAAATCAATCAAAAAATGTACTCTGCTCCTTAATATCCCAAAGGCTCTATGCTATTTGGAGAAGATGAAAAACTGTTCACCTGGCAACTAACTGTGCATCCTCCTGCCACAACCTGAGGGACTGTGGGTAAACAAACTAATAAATAGTCAGAAATAGTATGTCCTTGTTTTTCACATTGTTGTTTGTCAGTTCAGCGAAGTGCTTTGGCGACAGAGTCTGTGCATTATTGGCGTGACAGTAAACAGTCTGAATTTGAATTTCAGAAAGCGAGACAGAGAGAGAAACAGAGACACAGAGAGAGTGACCGAGAAATGGATAGATAGAGAGAAACAGAGTGAAAGAAGCACAGCAGCAGAGAGAGAGGGATGGATGGACTGGTCCCCATCCTTGGGGGGTGGGGGACAGACAACAGAGCCCCTGTTTCCCTGGGCTGTCCCACGCTAGTCCCACACCTGCCCCAGAGCCCCCACATCGCATGCAGACTGGGTATGCTCAGCCCGCCCACCGAGTCCAGCTGGGACCCTGAGGTACTGAGGGACGGGGGGAGGAAGGAGGGGGGTGCAGGAACACTCCGCTTCTGAAACTTAAAGCGCCGCAACAAAGATGCCTTCTTCCACCGAGATGAAAGCGGGCAGTCTGCGAAGTGCGCTCTCCGGGGGCACTTACCTCCCCTCTCTCTGACAGCTGAGAGAGGGACAGGAAACGGACTCACTGCCGCCGCTGTTTCAGGCCCTACAGGTGCAGCCCGGGCTCCAGGCTCTGGCTTATGGCTTGCTGTTGTGCGTTAAAAAAGATCCTCTCTTGATATCAGGCGCTCAAGGTGAATTAAGAACCTCCGGACTTCATCGCTGTAAATCTCATAATGAGGCATCATAATGAGCTCGCTATTTATCTCATGCCGGTAAACATTTGGTGAATTTTAGTCTTTGGAGGGAACAGAGACTTTAGAGTTGTCTGTCTTCCACAAATGAAAACCTTTTTCAGGTCCAGAATAATCTTTCACACAGCTTCTGTCCTCCAAAATACAAAAAGATGTATTCTTTTTGTCTGCCAGCAGAAGGACATCTCTCTAACAGACCTGGTTCTGGCTGAAAACATTGTCATGTAGCCTTGACTCACACCCTCTCACTGTGGATTTGAATAAGCCCAAAGTGAATGTTTGAAAGGTGTTTATAGAGGGCTGAATAATGATGTGGGGTTAGGCCGCAGGGAATCTTTATGGTCTTGGGGAGTCAGGCGGGCAGCAGGCGTGAATTTGGAACTGAAGAATGCCGGATTCTACGTCCCAGAAGCCCTGAAGAGGGTGTGCAGTGTGGCTCCGTGTGTATATTCACCTCACGGCTCCGCTTGCCGCCGCCGCCGCCATCTGGGGGACTAAACTGTCCCCACTGTCCTCGTTCATCTGAATGTCACCAGCTGGTGAAGCGCTAAGCGTTTATAAATCTTCCTTGTGAGGACAAGTGGCTGGTACATTCAGGTAAGCATTTCCCCTGGGGTTGATTCACAAATATTAACTGATGTTTTTTAAATTTCCAATGTCATGCTCTAATTAGATCTACATGTATGGTATATCAGTTTAGTCACAGGGTAAACTAATGATAATTCCCCAGAGAACAGCCCTTTAAGCATAAGTATCTGTCATCAGATTTGAAATCAGTAAACAGCCAGAGTCTGATAAACTGGACAGAGTGTTTTGCTGTCGAGTAATGTTTGCATGTTGTATGTTTAATGTAAAGAGTTCCTGGTAAAAACTGCACCATGAGTTAAAAAAAAAAACACCTTTAAAAAAAACAGGTTTTTGTAGGGCACTTTCAGTTTAATAAATATAAACACCAGGCATTCAATTAAAAGTAGCACCCCAAAGAATTTATTTTAAATAAATCGTGTTACTTTTTCAACAGCCTGTTGTTCAGTGATAAGAGAAACAATGAGTGAAAAAGAATGAACCCCTGAACCAGGGATTAATGAAGAACAGAAATACTCAGTCAGACTTTGGTCGAGTGAAAGCAATTTTCAGGATAGTTATCAGTCATGTGCACGTTTCGGTTGGTGTATTTCCTTTAAGATGATGGCTGCCTGCGCATTCAGGCGGTACGTTCGAGGACGTTCGGGGAAGTGTGTGATGTTTGAATGCAGGAGGGAGGATTCTTGGGACTGCAGACAGATGTGGGCTGGCTGGTTGGCCTCGGTGCCGCAGCGACAGACGGGCAGCAGATGGTGCGTTCTGTGAGCGAACGCAGAGAGACGTGCACGGCCCGCACATCTGGCTCGGTGCTGCTGCAGATGCCGGCGTGCGTGAGGGATGCAGCTGCAAGTCTCCCAGCGCAGTGCAATGTCACGCAGAACCCTCCATACACGGCGCACGTCCCCTACCACACAACCTTCCCCTCAGTGTCAGGGCACCAGCCTTGGTGTGAGAACACTTACCTCAAGGCCTGCGCTCTTATCTCAAAAGTAGAGCTCCTGCTTCAGAATCAGAGCCCTTGCCTCTGTCTCACAACCTTCAAGTCAGTCTCTGTTACAGACCCGGTGCTATGGGGGTGCTTAGGGGTGCATTGCACCCCCAGCTGTCTCCTTATGTCCCGATGTCTACATAGTATTTATTATGTTTTTTTTTAAGATATGACTTGTTGTGCCCCCCCTGTGGATTGCAATCACACCTCTCTGTATTTTCTCCTGGTGTCGGGCCTGCTCTGTTATTAAGTGTTATTTGACGTTTCACTTACTGTCTGTTGCAGGGCATGCTGGGAGAGGAGTTTCAGACCTTACATTAGATGGATTGCAGGATAAAGTGGGGCAATGCAGCATGAAAATGACCATGTGCAGCTTGTGTGATCCATCATCATCAGCAGTGTGTTTTCTCACGGTGAAAGGAATGTGGTGGTGTCGTAATGATGTCACTGCCTTTTCGAATGGTTATTAGTACTTGAAAACGTTTTCGTGGAGTGTGATTTCCACAGGCGTAATGCAGCCGCTGCTCGGAAGCAGTGTCTCTGTTCCAGACCCTTTTTTAACTTTCTCACCCAGCTGTTAGTAGTTAGCAATTATGCAGTTAGCTTGTCACCACTACAAGGACAACCACTGAACCCACATAGGAGTGCAGGGTGAGTTGTGTACAATTCTCTGATATACACGTGTGTAGTGACTATTCTCCACACTACAATTCCCACAGTGCACCAGGTTGGCAATGCCACCAGAGTTACAGGCGTATCCTCCCAATGCTATCTGAGTAATTTGTAGGTGCCCACCCAAATCCCAGGGTGTCAAGAGTGGAGTCACAAGGGGACCCTGCCCAACTTATCCACCTCTATCCCCCCAGTGGAACCAAGCCAACTTGTTCCACCAGTATGGGTTCCTGGTCATTGTCAGCAAATGAACCCAGGCTGCAGTGCTCAGCCAGCACTTGAAATAAACACTTTTACTCTCTGGGCCACACAGGAGCCTGTTTCAGCCCTTGTGTCACAGTTAGTTGTGGAGCTGACAGAACAGGCAAGCTGTGTTTCGCTGGGCATTTGCTTACAGAAGCGAACAGAATATAGCCGCCATGGTGATAGGATAGCCTGCAATGATGCACAACTGCAGTACAACAGCACCGGTGTCCTAACAAGGCCAAACCGACCCTGCTGAAAGGCACTATATCACTAATACCCCAAAAGGGCTCAATACCCCCATGTTAAGCTAGCTGGCTTCAAGGAGTTCACCCCAACCCACCTACATGCCAGCCGACACCCTATTTTACAGGACACATACAGTACAGGTTAAAAGTCTGGCCACACCTACTAATAGAGGGGTTTTTCTTTATTTTGTATGCATTTTAGAATAACAGTAAAGACATCAAAACTATGAAATAGCACAACTGGAATTATGCAGTGACCAAAGAAGAGTTAAACAAATCTTATATTTTAGATTCTTCAAAGTAGCCAAAAAGTATTTTTTAAAATTAAAATGTTTGTTTTGGAAAGAAATTCATGCATTGGCATCAACTTCACTATTTATATTTGTCTAAGAAACTAATTTCAAGCATTTCAGCGTAAGTCTTTAGGTCAAAATGTTTTTAAGATAATGAGACACATACATTCACTCAAGTGTGTCCAAATTTTCAAATTTACAGAAAACTTGTCTGTGTGGTGGTGTGCTGTAGCAGTGAAGGCATGTTGCCAGAGGGTTTAAATAATGTTTCAATAACATTTTAAGAATGTTTCACTGGTGTGGCTTTGCCTTTTTGTCCTTGAGCAAGGTTCTTGCTGCATATCATCAGTAAATATTCAGCTGTAGAAAGAGGTAATATGTCACTCGTAAGTGAAGTTGGCCTGGATATGGGCTTCTGTGAAGCACATAGGCAATAAGACTGCTTCTTTGAGTTTTTCCCCAGCTGATTTTTGAGAAATGCCCTCAGGTTTTTGTTTTCTGAAAACTGACCTCAGCGACCGTTATCGTTTTTAACATTCATCACACGACATTCAAAAGCTGAGGGACTGTGTGTGTGTGTGTGTGTGTGTGTGTGTGTGTGTGTGTGTGTGTGTGTGTGTGTGTGTGTGTGTGTGTGTGTGTATGCGCGCATGCATAATGCTTCATAGGAGGCTGAGTTTTACTTATTGTGAGTGTATGTGCATGCAAGCATGTGTGAGCACATTTGTGTGTGTGTGTGTGTGTGTGTGTGTGTGTGTGTGTGTGTGTGCGTCTGTGCATGTGAATGCAAGCATGTGCACATTTGCATACATGCAATGCTTCACAGGAAGCTGAATTTGACTTTTTCCATGCTGTTCTCTGAAAGTAGCTTCTCTCTCTCTCTCTCTGATGGTGATTCACACAGGCAGCTGGCTTGGTTCACGTTTACCTAATCCTTCCCAATTTGTCACCCCACCAAATCCCATTAATCTCCCTCCCCTCCCATTGTGGAGTGGGTCTCACAGGCTCTCCTTCCCCTGTGTGCTGCTTATCCCACATTGTTCTCCTCCTGCCCCTACCTGCCGCTGTAAAGCCACTTGCACTGGATCTGGAACATCTGTGTACAGATAACTGCCTCTTGAACTTAGCAGACGCTAATCCCCAAATATTGTTCTGTCTCAGATGTGTTCATGTGTGGATTAAGAGCCCAATTCAATTAAAAAATAATGTTTTTCAGTGTGAAGAAAAAAGGGAGTCGCAGCAAATGATTTGAGAAGAAATACTGTAACGATGCCTTTTACTTTGAGGAGGAACTTGCCAGTGCTTGCTCAGTCTCTTTGGCGCCTCCTAGAGCAAGGTGTGAAAGAATAACTTTTAGCGCAGGGACTGTTTGCCCTAGTGAAGGTAGTGTGAAATAGGAGCCCAGAATGCATTGATAAAATGACAGACAGAGAATATTTATCATCATTTCCCTATTGAATGGTAGTGATAGACATGTTCATGTCTGTGATGACCCGACCAGATTTTGAATGAATTGTTAAAATGATATAAAGGTAACAAGTGTTTTATAGAATTAAATGATGTCAAATTTCTACATCTTATGCATACTATCTGACATGTTTTGATCACTTGTTACTTTTATATCATTTACACACACATGCATCAAAATTTGATGCATGTGTGTGTAAATGTGCATGTGTGTGTTTTAGTTTCATATAAAAAGCCGAACACATTATATACTGTCACCTATAATAAATCCACATACAACAACTCTGTGGCTATATTTTTATCTCAGATCAAGGCCCTTTCCTATGGAGATTCAAAGACTAATGCAGATGCTCCACAGTCTTTGTTAATCCATTGACAATAGCTGAGATATTACCCTTTTGTCTGTGAGATATTACCCTTTTGTCTTCTTATGTGCTGTTTGAATGGCTTAAGTGAAAGCACAGAAACAGCTGCCCTCTTACAAAAAGACGTGGGGTAAGAATTGCTGGCCTCAATGACAATTGGCCCTAACGACACTATCAATAATTATATAAACTCTGCAATCAAGGTGTGTTCATCTTGGAACCATTAATATGAATGGAGGAAAGGGAACGAGATGCCAGCTTGCATGTTAACATTCACAAATGACATGATCAAAACATGTCAGATACTATGCATAAGATGTAGAAATTTAACATCATTTAATTCTATAAAACACTTGTTTCCTTTATATCATTTACACACACATGCATCAAAATTTGATGCATGTGTGTGTAAATGTGCGTGTGCGTGTTTTAATTTCATATAAAAAGCCGAACACATTATATACTGTCACCTATAATAAATCCACATACAACAACTCTGTGGCTATATTTTTATCTCATTTATCTGTGTTCAACATAATTGCATGTGACCAGTATGGTTTAAAATGGTAATTATACTGTTAGGTATTCACGATTATTTATTGGGAACACAAAAAATACAATAAAATAATGCATTGTTTAATACAAGCACCTGATTCAGTGTATAAAATGTGTATAGCCAAGGCTAATTTCGAACAGCAAGGCCCTTTCCTATGGAGATTCAAGGACTAATGCAGATGCTCCACAGTCCTTGTTAATCCATTGACAATAGCTGAGATATTACCCTTTTGTCTGTGAGATATTACCCTTTTGTCTTCTTATGTGCTGTTTGAATGGCTTAAGTGAAAGCACAGAAACAGCTGCCCTCTTACAAAAAGACATGGGGTAAGAATTGCTGGCCTCAATGACAATTGGCCCTAACGACACTATCAATAATTATATAAACTCTGCAATCAAGGTGTGTTCATCTTGGAACCATTAATATGAATGGAGGAAAGGGAACGAGATGCCAGCTTGCATGTTAACATTCACAAAAAGCAGTGCCGTAAGAGCGATGATTGGTTTGCCTTTGGAGTACCGCTGCCAGACTCATTTAGTTATTCAAAGAGGTATTGTTTCAAAGTGGAGCGAAATATGAAATCTCCTCTAATTGGATACAGGGGGACCTGCTTCCTGCCTGCCTTTGGCATGAGCGTGCTCCAGCACCCGGGAGAGAGTGAGAGCCCTGGCGAACGCAATAAACTCAGGACAGCACCGCCGCTACAGGTAATGGGGTCAGGGGTGGGGAATGGTGCAGTCTCCTCTGTGGCTAACAGATTTGAAGAGGGTGAGCCCCACAAGGCCTGGGTTCTGCAGGCTCATTGGAGCAGGCTTGCCGCATAAACAGCAGATATTGAGCAAGGCTGCGGCAGGTTCGGCGCTCAGCTAGAAATTCTGAGAGCGAATCAAACATTTACACAAACACTCCGCCGTTCCTCTGATTTTCACTCTAAAATGGCAGAGTAATCATTTCACACGGGTTGCTTAGAGAGAACCACAGTGTTGCCCAGATCTGGCTTTTATTTCAAATGCATGCCAGACAGCGACTCATGCAGTAGTCTTGACACAGGCTGGCCAGAGTAGTATAGCTATGTAGTGCATTGTATGGAATGGTCATATCAGGTTGTGTATTGTATTGGGTTGGGGTGTGTTGGAATGCTCCTGCAGATAATATGAAATGAATGAACTCAGCACATGGTTATGAGCAGGTTTAGCTGAGCGAGAGAAATATAATCCCTCAACAATGGCTGCACAGACCAATCTCTCCGTAATCTTGGTCTGCCTAATTCTAATGGAGCTAAGCTTGTTTATGAGCAGCGATAATCTTGGTTCACACACACACACACACACACACACACACACACACATACCTGCCCATACATAAACACACACACACACACTGGGTGTTTCATCACCAGTTTGACGATATGGTACAAGTCCTACTGACCTAAAAGTATCTTACACCGTGATGCTCTTGCCCACCCACAAGTGGAGTTCACTTTTTCTTCACAACATCAAAGTGCATGATGGTAAATTGAATAAACATAGAATAAAAATATGGAATAGTTATAGAATAAAAAGGGGGAGAGGACAGTGGAGGAGAGGAGAGGGAGGGGTAAGATTATTTTGCCCATGCCCTTCGAAAGCCCACTTTACCAGTTGTCATAATCTCAACCACAGTGGGATGATGATTACAATCAGTTATGAAGCTGGACAAATTAATCAGCCACTGAGGTTTGAATTGTAGTTGAATTTAAGACAAAAAATTTACCCAGTACAGATAGGAATGAAATATGCCCTGTTTTAATGGGAGTTAGACAGGCAGCCTGGTTACTCAGAACAAGTGAAATTCTACCAACCTATAACAAACACGCTAAAGCTAAACACGGTGAATCTACTACCCAAAACGATGATTTATTTAAGACTGTATGAAAATGCATTCCCCCCCCCCCCAACCACCACCACCTCTGCTAAAAGTAATTAGTTTATGTAAATGAGAAGCCGAGAGAGGTGAAGAACAGAGCTTTGCAGGGAGTGCAGAAGGAGTCTAAGGGTGTGGAAGTGCTGCATAGCCTTGAGAAATGCGTGCTGGCTCGCTCAGCCTGAGAGCTCCTCTGTGTAAAAAAGCAGCGCGAGACAGACAGCTAAGCCCACGGATGCAAAGAGTGTTCTGAGCCCTGATGCGGAATGCGGGCGTAGCTCCATCCTGGGCCCTAAAGTAACCTCTTGTCACTGAGCAGTGGTTATCAGCGTGATGACTCTCAAGGGGTGCAGGAACCCCTCCCGATGGACGGATGGATGGTTTTGGTTGTTTTGGTGTTGTGACCTCTTTGTGAGGAGGGCTCAAACCTGTGTTCCGTAATTCCTGTATCCCTGGTCCCTCGTGTCCATGACGCCACCTTGGTCAGCTTTGTGTGTCAGAGGAAAAGGCTGGTGATATTGGATGGTAAGTGAGGTTGTTTGGCTAAGGTGTTTGCGCTTAGGTAATTTCTTCTGGTTCCCCTGTGTGAGCGCTTATCACCTGTCTCACAGAAATGCTGGGTTATAGAAGCAGAGGGCTCAGTGAGGCTGAAATGGGGGTGGAGACTGCAGGGTAGTAAAGGTGTGTTCTGTGTCCTGCTGAAGTTATTTGTCACTGTGCTGTTCAAGAGACACGCAGCAGACAACAGCTTGGCAACTTCTTTGCCATTTACTTCTGGAATGAAAGGCAACTCATGAAAGCACTTCCCATCTTTTAAGCAATGCAAGTCTATTACACTGATCTGTGGTCACAACAGTAGTAGCAGTAGTAGTCATAATATTGGTAGTATTATTATGCATCTATCTGGCAGGCCATCTTATTTAAAGAAAATAACAAGGCCATTACGGCGACACATATATAGTACATATGTCAGTACTCCAGCCCCCTAGCTGTTGTTTTTGTGTTTTTCCCGTCCGTCCTTGTCCATGTGTTTTTGTTTTCCTCTCGTTCTAGCCCTGCCCCGATCCCCGCCCGGTCCCCGCCTGTCTGATTGCCTGATCACCTCCACCTGCCAGCCTGCTCACCTGCTCCCCATCATCTCGTTAGCTCTGCCCTATATAACACCCTGCATGTCCCTGTCTCATTGCTAGTTCGTTGCAGTGTTTCGTGCCTGTTTCGTCCCCGCCGGTTTCCCTGCCTGCAAGTTTTCCCGTTTGTTCAAACCTGCCTGTGCCCTGACCTGGTTTTCTGCCTGCCGTCCTGCCCCAATTGCTATCGCCCCCCGGATTTACCCACGGACTGCCTGCCTGGTCTCGACCCTGCCTGCTTGTCGTTTTTGTGATTCTGTCTCTCCCTTCAATAAACCCGCTTGGAACCTGAAGCTTACGTGGTCCGCATTTGAGTCCCAGTCCAAGCCTTTACAACATACCAGAAGACGTTAAGGAACCAGGTCTAAGGAGCAGAATAGCAAGTAACACATAAGAGATAAATTGCCAAGCTGGAAAACAGCACAAAAAAATATTGTACTTAAGCTACTTAAACATGATCATAAAAGTAAACATTACCTTCAACCATAGATATACTGTCTGAGCTTGTAATGTGAATATTTACACATTTGGAGGACTATGCCAACCCAGAAAAGAAAAATAATCACACTCAGAGTTCATTTGATTTGTTTGTAGCTAATTTTCTTGATATGAAAACATTTTCACAACTTTAAGTTGAATAATGACATTGCCTGGGCCTGTCACAGAGTGTTGGCTTGTTTTAAGACAATTTGGAGCGCAGTTTAGTTCCAGGTCTGCCATCTAGTGGTGGTAACAGATAACAGATCCTGAAGGTTTCCTTCTGCTGTTTATTTCGCATGGTAGATAATTATTTGCAAACACTTCATGTGTCTTTATAAATTCTCTGCCAGTATTCATTCATAATTCCATATGCAAATGTCTAGCCAAGAAGGGTATATTAATAAAATGTAAACGTCAGGTGATTACTAAACTTTTAGAAATTCTGTAGATTTCAGGAATGCGTTTTTCATACATCATCCTTCTTTTAGATGAAATGGTAAATATATTTTCTGTACAGTTTGAGATTTGATATATAAGAGTGATTTGTAAACTATCATACACCAACCTGGACATTTAGAAGTAGCATGATTACATGATAGATTTCTTTGTATTTTCATTACCACTTAATAATTTGAGTTTGTTCAAATGGTTCCTTTTATTTAATCACAGTTTGTGGCTTCTGCTATTTCAAGCAAGTTCTCTCCTCATACCAAAAAAGAAAAAATTAAAATGTTCAATCAAACATTTCTTCCCTTGCAACAACATTGACTGTATCTCTGTGCTAATTGAACCATGGGTCGAAAAGCACTGTTTATGCCACCTGAAAAACATAGATGTAGAGAAATGTAGATGTAGAAACATTATACAATGTTTCTGTGACTCTTCAAAGACAGTTGGTGTCTAACATCTTAAGCCTGGAATCCTAGTCTACAGATTCTGCCCCTCAGTAAAGTAAATGCGCATACAACAGTAGATGTTCCATTCCATTACACCTGGTACCAGTGATTTGCTGCCAGGAGTTGTGCCCTCACTAGCAAGTCAACAAGATCTCAGCTGTTGCCAAAGGATAATGATGATGATGATGATGATGATGATGATGATGATGATTTTCAACATTTAGGCAGTGTTGAGAGAGAAAGACCCACTGATGCCATTTAGGCACAGTGATCACCATATCCACCTGCTGAGGAAGAGCTGTCCTTTCTCTCCTTTATGGTTAATTTGTCACTGAAAAGATGCTGAAGGCCAAACAGTTATGTCTCAGGAGCTATGTCATTATGCACACAATCAATCACTCTAATTGCATTTAAAATACAGGGAGGTTGCTATAGAAACTTTAGAGAAAGATGAAAGCTATTTTACAGACATATAAGTGCAACAATGTGAATCTGTGTATGCGCATACCTGTATACATGCATGTGTGTATGCACCTGTGTAGGACAATAAATTTAATTAGCTGTGCCAAGGCAATGTGCTTTTGTCTAGATTTTAAAGACACAAACCACATAAGTCTGAAGAATTAATGAGTATCACAATATTTCTTCTGAGAATTTGATGTCACTGGCATATATATATATATATATATGTATATATATATATATATATATATATATATATATATATATATATATATATACACAATATATGCCAGGGAAATTGATTCTTTTCCTCAGTAAAGCCTAGCTTGTAAAATTAATTCCACTTATTAACCTGAATTAACCACTAATATTGTATATTGTACAATAATTGTCATATGTACCTGTGTGGCGTGTTTGTGTATAGACCCATGGACCTGTGTGTGTGTGTGTGTGTGTGTGTGTGTGTGTGTGTGTGTGTGTGTGGGTATCTAGCATATTCTATTCTAAATGTCTGCTGCAGATGCTGGGTCCATGACAGTCTCAGGTAAACAGGAGACTCTCCCCTGAAGTTATCCGAGTTATCCGAGCATTAGGTTTAAACGGTTCCTGTCCACCGAGTGCATTATCCATCCGGTGCAGGTGAAATTAACTGTGGCGTTTGCTCTATAAAGTAAGCCTGAGATTAGACCCTGTCTGTTTGCAGGCACTGCAGGAGACAGCAGAGAGGGAAAACAACCAGGGGCTCTGACAGACTGCTAACGGAGTTGAACAACTGTCTTTATTAGAACTTGTAAAGTTCTTCAGGTCGGACAAATGCAAAAACAAAAAGACAGCAAGGTCTGTCTGTTTTCAGCGTATTAGTCACGAAGCAATCTTATTTTTCCTAAAGTAAATATCTTATGCCTATTTTCTTTTCATTGTTCTCCTTTTTTACAGTGGTGGTGGTGCGTAGAAATGTATGGATTGGTGGTGATCTTATGCTTATATATGTGGTGAATTTACTGTGTAAATGTGCTGATTTATTTTTATGGTATATTATGCTGACAGCATGTGGATTTGTGTTCAAAAGTATTGTGTTTTATAAGACCAAAGGGCCAGGGTTACTTTGTTCAGGACAGGTTATACAGTCAATATAGCTATGCGTCATCATATTCGTATTATATAAAAATAGCTGTATATTTTAGTGTTCGGAGGCCTTTTGACAGATGATCTAAATTCCTGCACACCACCACGGGCCACTTCCACTTGCAGTTATATTACATGGCCACCTTGTGGCACTGTTAGTTAGTGCATTTTAAAAAAACCCATTTCATTTTCAGTTGAGGTGAATTTGCTTCAGGTGGAAGATGCACCAGTTCTGGTCTTGGACCAGATTCCCCAACAGCAATTCTAATCTTAATCATTGTAAGCTAAACGGTAAAATTGGTCCTAAGTCTTAACTTCAGACTGTAGCAATGGCCTTCAAAGTCTTGGTATTGAATCTGAGCCTTGGTCTTGAATCTGGATCATTCCACTGTGCTTTAGTGAAACACCAACAGCACAAAAGGCTCCATAACATGCACAACATAACTTTTTGAATGCTATGAAAATTACTACTGTAATTCTGTATCATGCACTTTGGATAACTGGAGAAGGTTGAAGTTTAGCTCTTTGAACCCTGCTACCTCATTTTACATTGACTGCAGCAGAATCGGTGAAGTGGAAATTCTTACCTAATTGCACAAATATTGTGAACAGCTCTGGGCCTTCACTGTTGTCTTTGATTTCAGGCTGTAATTACAGGACTCAGGCATTCTCTGATACACATTTCAAGCGCACGTTTTAAATAAGACTTATCACCCTCACAGCATGCTCTTAGTAATTATAGTATGACTGCCGCAAATGGATGGATCTTTGGCTACAAATACAAAACAAGCAGTGCCGATTGCCAAGAGCAGAACAAGTTTTTTTATTCCAACAGCCCGACTGTATTTGTTTTGTTTCTTTTGTCTCAGCTTTGTTGGGAGAGAAGATCAGAATAGTCAGGAATTCAAAACCACGATCAAACAGGTAGAGTCATGAATGAACCACTGATTTTATTGTAAAGTGATTCCTTTCATTGTTGTTTTATATTAAATTACCTACACGAAGGACATAGACTTTGCGTGGTGATAACTATGTCTATTTCCCAGCCACAGATACACCATACTTTATTGGGATATACTTTCACTGATAAGGAATCATGTGAGACATACTATGCAAGTCATTGTCATATTGCTGACAGAAACAGAGTAATCACACCAGATATTTGCATTATTTATTTAGTTTTTCATTTTATATATGTACATATATATATATTTTTTTTTTGACAGGGTTATTTTTTCTTAATCCTCTCTGCAACATGCAGAGAGGATGCAGAGAGGATTATCTGCTACTAGGTACTATGTGGTTACTTGTTTACCACACCACCTCAGTAAAGAACAGGGATTGTAACCACAGGGTGCTGCTTCCTTTCCTAGGTTGGGCACTGCTGTTGTACCCTTGAGAAAGTTGTAAACCTGAGTATCTTTAATATCCAGCTGCATAAATGGATAATATGGTTGCTCTGGGTAAGAGGGTCTGCTAGGCAAATAATGGAAGAATTTGTGATTTGCTTTTAGTCTACGGTTTTTTCTTTTCGTCTGCTCTGTCTCTCATTAAAGAAATGGTGAGAACATATTACCTAATACTTGCCACATTCTCCCATTCATTCTTATACAATATTGTTCTTCACTTCCTGAGGAAATGTCTAAAAATGACCTCTCCTTGATTTTAAGATAACACTGTTTATTCTTATCTACACTGTAATACACTGTAATACATGGTATGCACATTTGCTTTTGAACTATGTATTCACTGAATGCCAGCCATTTGGACGACAATAAAGAATGAACGAATATCTGAACGAACAGATGCCTGGGACAACTGTAATTCAAGGAGAGTGATCTAATGCTCGTTTTCCCCTGGTGATGGTAATAACGGTGACGTTGCGCCGCGGAGACTGACCTCAGCCGTTAAAAATAGCCCGACGCTCTCTCCTCCCATTACAGCATCTTCCTGCTATACAGACCCGCCCTGACGCCCACGGCCCAAACCTGCCCAGCTGGACCAGGATCTGGCAGGCTGGGCTCAGGCATGTGAGAAAGATGCGCAGTGTCTGTGGCAGAGGTTTTAGTCTTTACTGCAACTGTTACAACGTTTACATTTGCATTCGTTCATTTGGCAGACACTTTTATCCAAAGCAGTTTACATTGAGGCAGAGTACATCAAAAGCAAAAAGCCATATAAGGAGTCAACAGTTTTAAAAGTGCAATAGTTGGCCAGACAAGGTGCAAGTTAGTTGGTAGAGAGAGTTTTAGCATGAAGTTCTATGAAAAGTCGATCAAAAGAATGATAAAAACTGATTGTTTGGAAAAATGGTTTGGAGGCTTACAATTCTGAAAAATACTCTTGCAAAGATTATTTAGGCAGGACTATACCTGACAGCTCTGGTACCAATTAACAAGAGTGTAATCGCTATTTTCGTCTTTGTTTCTATGTAATGAGCCACACACTCCAGAGGATGTTCCTGTAATTGCAGCTTAACATGGCAGTGTTATCACATTCTTACTATGTTATAACCCCTGGTGTTACTTCTTTATCCCAAGCTGAGCTTTATCTTGAACAGAGCTGGCCCTTGAGACTCCCTTCCACAGTCCATAATTGTGTGCGAGGAAGGTTGAATCAGTGATGAGAAGGCCATCAGTCACTCCAGGTAGGACCTGCCCATAAGAACTGATCTAAGATCAGTTTTTCTGTTTACCTTATAATGGTTAAGGTTAGAAGTATGGTTGGGAAATGTGGTCCTACATCAGCGCTTACAGGAAACTTACTGCCAGTCATAGAAGTCCTTTGATGCACTGCTGTATAACCATATCCCACTTGACAACTTGAAGCTAAGCAGTGCTCTGCCAGAGTTCAGTACTGTGCTGTTCAATTATCAGAGCACTTCTGTTATCAGAGCACTTCTGAAAAAACCCTCTGCTATGCAGTGCATTTGCACTCAAGGGACACATGTATATTCCTGCTCTAGATACACTACCCCTCATTGTTACTACTGTATACCCAAACCAAAACAATCTGCTAGTCAAGCTTCCGTATGGGCATTCTTGTACAGCTGGGAGAATGTGATATGCAGGAAAGTGCACTTCTAAACATTAAACCCGCATAGAAACCCATACAAGCCACTTCCTAGCTAAAATATTTTTATATATTAATAGTTACAGGATATTGATACTGAAGACGGCACAGTGGTTAAAGAGACAACCATTAAACTAGAAGGTGACAGGTTTCATTCCCAGCTGGGTGCACTGCTGTTGTGTACTTGTGGTTCCTAACTGTAATTCCACCTGGACAATGTTTTTGTCTGTCAGAATACAACCATTGTATGTTAATGATAGTAATAATAATGGATTAGATCTATATAGTGCCTTTCAGCCTGCCAAGGTTCTTTAAGTGCTTTACAGTGAAAGGGGAGACCCATCTCAATCACTACCAATATGTAGCACGCACCTGGGTGATGTATGGCAGCCATTTTGTGCCAGAACGGTCTTTACACATCAGCTGAGGTAGAGTGTGAGTATTATTTCGACAGTTAAACTGGATAAAGTGTCCTGGGCATTGCCATGTGTAGGCGTGTCAGTTAAATAATACGTAATATGCTATTGTATCAATATTTGGGGAACATGCTTTTCCTAGTATAAAGACAGGCAGAATCTGAAAAACCAAATCAAAAATAAATTCCTGTTCCTAATTTGTATGGCATTATCATCTGTACATCTGGATAAGTGTTGGTGTGACAGATGCTTCAGAGGCCTTGTTAATCACATGGAAGCTGAGGGAAATGGAGGAACTACTCCTGATTCCGAGAGTCCCATGAAGACCGCAGAGCAACAGTGACTCCTCACGAAGACAGATTTAACTATACAGTGCCATTATTGATTATGTGGTGGGCTTACAGCACAAGAGGTTTTGGTTCTCCTGAATCTGCTGACAAGTGAAAAATAGCCAGAGCGATCTGCAGTGTCTTTAAGAAAATCCATTAAAGCTCCATTAGGAGCCCAGCAGTACAGTGAGATCCTGGCCTTTCTCCTCAGTGCGAGGCTGTATACTCCCTCTCACTGCAGACTGCGCTCTGTGAGTCCTTGTCTTCTGAAAACAGGGGAGCGCATTGTATGTCTGGCTTTCACGGTCTTGGATGTGTCCCCACTGTAGCTAGCCCGGGGGCTCCCCCGTTCTGTAATGATCCAACTCTGAATGACCTGTTACATCTACCCATCAACCCAAACAAGCGCTTATGTAAAGAACAGAGCAGCCCGCCACAGGACACGGGGGGTCTGGCCGTGTGCTGCCTGTTTACCCATGTGATAGGAAGCGATTGAAAAGATGACACGCCCCAAACTCTGGGTCCCAAAATCTGTATTGGAAGAGCCAAAAAAAAAACCTTCCCCTACCCACAGAATCATTCCCTCAAGTTCCCAATTCCCCCACACTTGTGGTTTGTTCTGGAATCCCTCCATGTTGACATCTGTTGGGTGAGCATATGTCTGAAATATATTTATACTATGAAGAAAATGCATCATAATTAGCCGCTCACCAAACATGGTCTGAGAAGGAGCAATATGATATGAGGAGGAATTTGAGACCTGGATTTCGCAATGTGTTTTTAATTCGCCTCCTCATGTCTCTTTGTCTGGTTTCTTATCCATAATGTACTCAGGTTGTAGAAAAGGTAATCGAATCCCCCACTTCCCTTGCAATGTCAGCAGTTTCCCCATATTTCTGCACCTAGAGGGATGTTTAACACTGCCTTTGCCTCTGAACATGGCTCCCCAAGGTTTGTGTTGTAACATTGCCCAAGGAAAAGAAAAGCCATCTCCACTACAGAATATCAGATATCAATTTTCTGCAGAGGTAACCAGTTAGACTTCCCCTTCAACTAATCAGCCATGATAATAACCTCATTAAAAACTCTAGGTCCTCCAAATGTTTTTATTATGGCTAATATATTAAAATATATTTACAACATTTAAGGGTGTAAATGTAATATATAAATTATAAAACTGACACAGCCTTATTTTTGCTATTGTGCTCACAACATAAAAAACAATGACTGTGGGCTACATTTGCATCACAAGTAATATAACCACTACAGAAGGGGTGAAACAGCAGGCTGTCTTTATTTCGTAATGAAATATTGTCACATTATTTTCGTGGATATAAATTAATAAGTAAATATGTGTGTTGCCTTATATTGACATTATTCAAAGGAGGCCAGACCGTTTACTAGCGACAAAAGCCCTGTCGAGTACAGACTACTTTGGTAGTCTCTAGTTTAGCTACTTAGCTATTCGTTTAGTTAGGAACTCTAGGCTTTTGGCCATATAGTTTTCCTCCACATTTTAAGGACAAGACAGCTGATGTTCGGTTATGGCTAACAATTATGCAAGAATGACATCATAGTCGTTTCAGCCGGAGCAGCTGTTTAATCTTCGGACAGCCCTCGGGCTATTGAAAAGACAGGTGGGTGGAGCTCTGCGCTCTCTGCAACAGTGTGCAACAACGATTGTGTCATTACAGTAAAAATAATCATAATATTTCCTTTAACTGACCACACGCAGTGAGCTCTTATTAACATGAACTTATCCAAGTCAGACACCTAGTATTACCTAAATAAACGGGGAAATATATTTCTGGGAAATATAACTTCGGAATAGAAACTAGAAAGTAATTATCGCCATGTTTATCGTGCATTTATGGAAAAGATGAAAAATATTTAATAAACATATGATTTTGTAGATTCCATCGTGCGCGGAGTTCCGTCTGGGTGGGCTTGGCTGGTTTAGATCGGGTCTTCGATCGTAGGCTGCGTTGATACTATCGGTATTATCTGCAGAGGTGACGTCACCGGGCATTTGAGAGCTACAGACAGAGCGAGAGAGGGAGAGAGAGAGAGAGCAACAGAATCGCCGGTATCATGGCTGCCATATTGGAGAGGAAGTGATTCCCGTCCACCTTAGGAGAATATAGGGAGATTTATTAATCAAGAAGCCGACGGGGAATCGCTTACACGACACCCAGCGAGGGGTTGAGGGGCGCGGTGTCCTTTTTTCTTTCACCGGGACGGTTCTAGCTTCCAGGATCTAGTTTGTTATTGTGAGTTTCCCATCCCGAAAGCCAGGAAGATGGCGGACCCGGCGGAGTGCACGATTAAAGTGATGTGCCGTTTCAGGCCGTTGAACAGTGCTGAAGTGATGAGAGGGGATAAATACATCCCGAAATTTCAAGGTGACGACAACGTTGTGATCGGGGTAAGTTAGCGATCTAGTTAATTTTGCGGCCTCTCTTCCTCCTGATGCCTCCCAACGGCTTGCCAGGGTAAACTCTGTGGAGCTAGCCTAGGCAAGGACACTGCTGCTGTCCAGCCGTTAACGTTAATGTTCCGTTATCGACCAACTAGCCGGCTAGCAAATGAATTGACATCTGTAGCTACTGTTTAAGTTAGCTAGGTACCCATGTCCCTTGTATACAAATACAATCAACAAGCTAGCTTGGTATTTAGCTTAGCAGTGTATCACCTGTCAGACAAATGTTTCTCGTCTAAATTATGTGGACGGGTTTAACCTGGAGCTAGCTAGTTAATACGTTGCTGCTCAGCTTAATTTTATCTACTGACAGCTAGCGTTGCTGCTAGCGGCTGTGAACTTCTGAAGTGCTGCACACAAGCCATTAACGTCAGCTAGCTAGAGTTACCCTCGCGTTATTTGCAATCACACTAGCTGGGATATCTATTTTTAAAACATATTAAATATTAACACAGAGATTAGCTCACCGCAACGTGAAGCTTATGATTCATTTGTTCCACAAATCACTGATAGCCGGAAAGCTAACCGGTTAGCTAGCGAGCTAACCAGATAACCTGTGTTATGTTGTTAGCTAGCTAGCTACGTCAGACAGCCAGACTCGACCCGTGCCGTTTGCCCTCAATGACACGACGTGAAAGTATTAGCTTGTTAGCCAGACAGTGCAAGTGAATACAACAGTTAACGTTAGCGCGCATTGTTTGTGCAAAAAATCGATTCAGACACCAGTTGTGTCCACCCCGCAGGGCTTTGATCGCTGAGCTGGCTACTGTCTGGCTGGCAAGCACGCTGGTCGGGTTCGTGTCACGGCCTAGTAACTCCTCTATTCAAAACAAAGGGTCGCAGTTAAAGTCTGAGTAGCTGGCTAACAACATAGCTAGCTAGCTAACACAGCTCTGTACTTTAATGAATGTAGAACATAATAGGCGAACAGCTAACGCTGGTAGCCCTTTATGCGAATTTGGAGTGCCTAGTGTAATGCGTTGCGCTAATATGTGTGATGCTTGCCGAAATCATTTCAGATGTATATACGGGCTGTCCAGTGAGTCTAGCTAGTATGTATTATCTGTTGCCTTATTAAGTTTCTCTTTCTGAATGAATAGCTAGCCAGCTAACTGTTAACTCTGTTTCTGTAACCGCGCAGAACACCCATCGAGTTTGGTGTCGATTTTCCCCCCATATTGGATAATGTACCATATTGAAATATAAACGTCGAAAATGACGATGACACAGTTAGCTATCTAGCTGACCATTCAAGCTGTCGCCATTGTGATTTTGACAGGTGTCATAGCTGAAGGCTTACAGCGAACAGGGCGCTGGTTAAGTCTGTTTACGTAGTCGTGTTCTTCATAGCTTGCAGAAGCTAGTCAAATATTACAGAGCGGCTAATGTAGCCTTAGGGAAACTTGTTATACGGAATCACACATTGTATAGCGCTAACCATTATTGAGCTCATTTGTAGCTGTCGAAAAGAAAGCATTGAGGAGTTACACGAGTGTTGCTGACTTACTGATTGTTGAAATATTTACACAGAGACATGGTTTGAGTTAACAGCAGTTAAGAGCCAGCAGTTTGATAATTGAAATTGTTAAAGGTTATTGTTATTAAATAATTATGTAGCCCGTTATTAATCGGATAGTTAACAGCAGTATGAACGCACTTACCTGTTCTCCTCTATTGTTCATTTTATGTGGTTGAAACCACTCTTTCCAAATGCTCAAATGCCCATTTAGAATAGTGAATTGTCCCTGTTGATGTCATAGGGTTGGCATTTGTCCAGACTTGGTTTTCACAAATCACAAGAAAAACATCAATTCCTGGACTTGAGAATGATGTTCACTGGAAGTGGACACTTTTGTTTTGTAACCTTGGCACTATAATATAATATAATATATATGCAATTTTTATAGTAGCAGAAATGCATTTCTCCCTCAATTATGAATAATATAGTGGGTAATAAATACATTTTATGCAGTTGTGTTCCCTTTGTTGCATGTTATGCATGGGCATTTTTATATGAATATGCGATCTTGGGTAACAGTGGGAGAAGATGTTGTGAAATATTTACATCGTATACAAATTGAGATTCAGATACATTTTATGTGGATTAAACAGAATCCGTATCCCAGAAGTTACCCAGTTCCAGTGACATATTAGTGTTTAACATAAAAGGAAAACACGCAAACTAGGCAACCCAGATGTTTATTGTATTAATGTACGTGCTTACTCAGCTGTGGTATGTGTATACTTAGAAGAGTTGTCAGCAGCTCAATTTAGTTTGTTTGCTGTAGGTAAATGAACCCGTTTTGGGGTTGTTTACATTTTTGCCGATTGACAAGGGGAGAGAGGGCTTGCTGATAATGGACTAGGCGGCACCCGCTTGTAACAAATGAAGGAAATGCCATTGTGTGAGCTGGTACTAATGATGTTTGTGATCAGGAGTCACATCTCTTTCAATGACAGAATCTGAGGGCTTAATGGAATTCCTCTGACAAAGTGTGGAACAATGCAGAGGTGTACACCAGGGAAAACCACTTTTCTCACTTTCACAGTTTCCCATCATGCATCTGCATCTGGCTTTGAACGATTGATTTGTGTCATATTAGTGCATGAAACGGCAGAATGCTGCACCCGGTTGAATGAGAAACGGCTATGGATGCCCCTTGTTTGCAGGATGAGAGATCATTAAAATTTTATGACTACATTCCTCCCGAGGTCAGTGGTCTTCGACCTTCTTTCCCAGCATTGGCAACACTGACAACGTGCACGTACATTCATACATATGATGCAGCACATATGCTTCTTCTAGTGTTGTACTAGCCTTTATTAGCTGTGGATTTTCTTTGGTGGTCTATGGGGTAATGCAAAAGTAGGCCCTTCTGCTACTCTGCAGCAGTGCAGCGCTAAGGGTTAAAGCATTTACTGAAACACCCCAGCCTTACGCTGTGTGTCTGGTGAAAAGGTCCCTGACTGCTCTAGGCGTGTGAGTGCATTTGTTCATTTCCAAAACAAAACATCGCCAGTCAACAAATGGAGAAAGTTGCTCCTCGACTTTTACCGTGTTTTCAGGGAGGCTGTGTGTTTCCCACAGCATCTGATGCTACTAGTATCATTCACAGCGATTAAAAACCTGACTGTGGTCTAGACAAAGCAAATGCACTTTAAACACAGAATTTAGAATAAATACACATGTAATTTCTTGAAATCCATGCCCCACGGTGCACATCAGGTGTTTCATGAGAATGTGAGTGGCAGCTCATATTTGTTTGCACAATCTGTCCTATATGACAAAAAGCCAATACCTTCCAATGGATGTTTTATAATAACTGATAATGTAAATTAAGCTTTTGCCGAAACTTGATGGATCATTACTCATTTTTGCAATGGCGAATGTCAATGTAAAGCAAACATTCAAATTTTCCTTTGGGCAGGTGTGAAAGGATGATAAGAGGTGTGAATCCTGACAGCAGCTGGTCACATGGTGATGCTGCTGTCATCTCTGAGTGCATAAACCCACGTTTGCGTGCACATCATAGGCTTTGATGGAGTGGGTTTAGATATACGTGACCAGGCAGGACTGCAATTTGCAGGGCTGATAGTGGTTACAGTGCTGAGTGTTCAGAGTTCAGCAAAGGAACGAACGTGCTTCTCAACAAACCTTTCAGAAGGAGAGCAGCAGTCAAGCTATAGGTAGTCACATACATTATAAAGGACAAGCAAAATGTAAGCCAAAGGTTCCTTGGTGTGTTCCTTAACCTCGGCTGAATCTGTGCTTGCGTTTTATGGGTTTCTGGGAAGCTAAGATTTTCATAGCTTCCTCATTGATTCATTGGTTCCTTGAAAGTTTTGCTAGTTTCATCTGAGGGTGGCCCCTATGAAGCAGTGTTTGTGTTCAGAGCATGGTCTAGTCTGTGTTTTGTGTTGCATCGTGGAGTTTTCAAGTCGCAGAATGAAAGCCACCGGCCTTCCTAAAAGCTTAGCTTATTTTCAAGAACAGTATTTTGGAAGTTAACAAAAAAGCATGAGTGTCAGCCAATGTGATAAAATGATGGTTAACCATTACGTTTCAGTGTTCATGGACTTTGAATTGCAGGACACACCTCGAACACAGCAGAATGTATAGAGCAGCCATTATGTCATGGTGTGTGAATCACAATATCTTATTCTCCAAAGCCTATAAATTGTGGTTTACAGAGATCGCTCTGTTGTATGAAAAGTGTTCAGTGCCTGTTTGTTCTCTTTGTCATTATGATTTAGGAAATCTTAGGCTTAAACGACAACCTGGGCTTTTCTCTGGAAAAAATAGGTCACTTTCCATTGATCATTTGACATTTCGGATGAATGAGAGATTGAAATGAATTGTGCATTTTCCGGAAAACGGCTGTGTTAAATTTGAAAAGGAAGCGTAGGGAACATGGAGTTCAGCATGCCTGGCCACACTGAGGCAGATGTTCAAATGGTACAGTGAACAGCAAACATGCTCCTACAGGACAACCCCAGGTGGCCTTTTGAAGTTATGTCCTGCAGGAACATCTCTTCAGCTTCTCTTTGTCCTCAAGAAATGTCTCTAAAGGTATCAAATGCATTTCTGTTACTCAGATATTACTTTGCTGTTACTCGGATGACTTCATTACATGAAGCACGTGCATCCCACAGACCTCTATTCTGTTGTGCTGTGTGATCATTTACACAGCACCTGATATTGATGTAGGTGGAGGCGAAAAACCATGTCATTTGATCAGGCACTGACCAGTGGAGCATCTCTTTGTCCAGTCTTGCCTTTCAGCGGAATGGCGCTAGCTCATTTCCTTTCTCTGGGAGTTTTAGGAATTTTCTCAGCTAGCGTTCACGGTGGCTGGAATCTCTTTGTGTCGTCTCAGTGTATCTCAGTGTCTGGGGGTCTTTTGTTTTCACAGTCTTGAGTAGCTGCTGCTGCTATTTTAATAACAGCAGGCCTTAAACCCCTAGGGTTTTGAGATGGGGACAAACTCTGCCCAGTAATCCCCCCTGCGCGTCTCGCCCCGCAACCCATAACCCTGACCTACCCACCAATCGGAGGCAAGGCTGGTAGCCTGGGAAACGGCCAGGGACCCCCCCACCACACGGCCCGGAGACGGGTCTGCCCCAGAGGCTGTGATGCTCCACACAAATGGAGACGGCACAAGTTGTCGTTTCTTTTATTAGACGGTTCTGCTCCAGTGATTGTAGTAGGCCTGGTGGTTATAAAGGCTCTGCAGCAGACTGGAGTGATTTTCCCACTCCCATTATAGCTACACACCACAGCTGCTGAATGCTCACTCTATCCACTGCTGTCACTTTGGCCAGTGGGACCACTTTGTGTCACTTGGCATTCACGGTTGCAGGCTTGACTTCTCCTTGGATGTTGGGAAAAGAGCATTCTTAAAAGGAGCCAAACCTCTACTGTATGTTTGTGCCAGTGTTGTATCTTTGTACTCTTTATTCAGTCTTAAATAATGTTCAGTATATTTGGTGAGACTGGGACTCAGCTGTTTCATGGGGCCGCATGAATTCCACGATCGGAGAAAACAGGGGATTTAATAGAATCTGGGGTTTATCGCAGAATTTGGTAAATCGAGGAATCACCACTAAGTCCGCCTGGCCACAAACATGCTGTAAATCCCGAATGCCCTGACAAAGCCATCTCTGCCCTCGATTACAGGAGTGAAGCACGGGTCCTTGAGCAAGCGCTCAGTCACTTAGCAACATCGCATGATGCTGTGGTGGAGAGACATTAACTTGTTGCACACCCCTATTACATATGTAGCAAGCTAGTTAGTTACCTCAGTCATGCTCGGAAGACCATCCAATGAAAGCAATAAAGAAACTCAGAAATATAGCTCTGTTGGCAAAGTTCAGGGCAGCTGAATATCCCACTTATTTTTGCGAATGTGGGGGGAGTACTGTTCTGCTGTTGTTGCACACAAACATTTAAATGTACATCTTTAACACTGCAGGAGAGACACAGTGCATTACAACACAATGTTATTTCATTATGCTCAAATTTTCATTCCGTTGTTAGTATGAATTGTTCTTTTGTCAGTTTAAGATTTTTAAGTGAAAATGCCACATGTTCTTCCTGTTATTCACCAAAAATTCTGTAAAACATTTTTACAAGGAAAATGGAAAATGTAAACGGCAAATTTAAAACTGAGGAAACGGTTTCACTTGGCCCTAGTTTAGGTTGCCTTTTTTTGTTGTCAGATGACATCACACTGTCTCATGCAGACCTGCTTACAGGATAAAGTGCAGGTGTGCCGTGTATAAATGAGCCCTGCAACAGATTGCCAGAATAGCAGCAGCAGGGGTGAATTATTCATGTCTCCAGTGCAGCCCTGTCTCTCGCACACTAAAAGATCACGTCAGTGCAGCATTCCACAGAAAACAGCCACATTTCCTTTTCTGTAGTTTGGCTGTGTTTGACCGCATTTGGCAGTGTTTTGTCAAACGTCAGGCTGGATTTGGCAACTTTGGGCTCAGCCAATGGCAAGGCCCTGTGACTGGTAGGAAGGGAAACTTCAGTCTCTGGTACTCAGAGGTGTGCAGTTCTGCTTCCAGTGAGTTCCCACAAACAGCAACAGCACTCTGTCAGTGATTGGACTTCTCAGTCATATGGGCACTGCAGAGCAAGCTTAGGAAGGAAAACATCCCACAAGGATAGAAGTGTAATATTGTTTATCTGACTGTGAATAGTACTGAAAAATTAGGCTGTGGTGAATAGTTCCTTATGCCCAGTTCCCAGCCCCTTTGTAAGAACAATTCAGGGAAATTAAATAAAGACACCTTGAGCTCCTGCAAATTTTGCTTTTTCTTTTCTTTTTTTCTTTCCAAAATGTGAGTCTAAAATCATGTATTTATGGGTCATTTGCTTGTTTGTGACCATGTCAGCTGAATTACCTTGGAGTTATAGTTGTCACATTGGATAGTAGGCCTATTTCATAATCGAATTAGATGTGTATTGGGAACAGAGCAGGATACTGGCATGAAAAATGGCCAACCACCATCAACACTGTTAGTGAGCTTACTGAACATTGCCAACCAAGGAAATGACTCCAAGGGGTTTGGAAGGACCTGAAATGGAGTTGTTAAATTATTAGGGGTCAGAACCTGACACCCCAGTGTTATCCACTGTCATTGTGGGGACCAGTACAGTTTCAGTGTTCTGTGAATAAACCATATTTAAATGTCTCAGAAGAAATGGTTTGATTCTTAGGCTGTATAAACTGCCATGGGAAGATAATGTTTGATCCATGTTTGGAAACTTTGTCTGACAATATTGCATCTCAGTTGGTTTTTTTTTTTAGCTAGCTTTGGCTACCATTTCATCGGTCACTAGATGATGTAATATGTAAGCCTAGCTGGGTTGTTCACAGTCCTGTCATATAGCAGAGCACAGCAGTTAATAAATAAATGGAGTAGATATTCAACACTGCTATTAGAGATCTTTTTTCTATTTTTGATGAAACTTGCTTTAAAAGGTCAATTTTTGTCCCTTTATTAGGTCTTGAAATGTAGTGTTTCGTAACTGCTTTATCTGTAGGCCTACCTCCATAATGGTTCTCTTTGAGGATGACAGACTAAAGCACTGCAAGAGTTCAGTTCCTGATTTATTTGGCAAAGAGCAGAGAAACCTTCATTATAGAACACAAGCTGTGAAGCTGTCTGTGACTTTAAGACATTAATGTGGAGCCCGATCAAAACGCAGTTCACAAGACACTGAACAGAGCCTCCTAGCAAATGCATGACAGCAGATGTTAAGTGACTTGACACTTTTCCATAACTGTTAATAAAGGGGTTTATTTTAGATTATGATGTGCTTCTGTTTCTGTGGCCCGGAAGGGCCTTTGCTATTCCAGTCTTATTTCCAGGGATGTGTTAGTGGACAACTCATAAAATGGGTTTAACCAGAGAAGCTTGCCCTCAGAATTGTGCCAGTACATTTGCATAGAGTGTGATGTTTGAGGGAAAAAAAAAATCATTCTTAATCCTGGTTCCAGTCACGTTATTAAAAAAGACATTCAAAAATGTAGGTTAATTTGCTAAGGAATAAACAGCATTAAGCCACTGGCTGTCATTTGTGGTCTAATTGAGCTTAGCGAATAGAGCGTTCCCCTTAACCAGCAATTTTCTCTTGTTTATAATCTGGGATTACAAAACAACCTGAGCATGTTCAGTGTGTTGGTGGCAGAGGGAGCACAGTCTGTGTAATAAACCCTGTCAGATGGACCATAACGAGAGGTTCCTGTCATGTAGAGGAGATTTTGTATTCAGTAGCCTATATAAAGAGAGGGTGAATGAGTTAGTTTACAAAGTATTCTACACATAATAATGGGTGGAGCCTGTTGTAAGTAGGTTAATTAATAGCCTGTGCCTAATGGGGCCTGCTGAGTGAAAGGCTAATTGTATTGTCAGAATTTGAGGCTGTGTTCTGTTATTGGCTGTTCTGTTTTTCCCTGCCGTCACCTAGCACTCGATGGCCAATGGAAATGCGGCTGTATGTAAATCAGCATGCAGCACAGGGTATGAAATGAGATCTTATTTACGGTGGGAACCTCACACTGCTTGTGGTGAACGGACACAGGATACAAGGGCTCACTAGCTGATGCTTTGTTTAGCTTTATTAGGGGGCTTTTGGAGTCGCGTCCTCCTGGAAAGGTGACCTCGTGGCGAGGCCTGGAATAACCAGTCCTCCTAAAGAGGCCTGGGTGGTGTGGTAGGACTGACCCTGGCCCTGCCTGCTGTGGCACCAGTGGAACAGGGAAATTAAAAAGCTGTGATTGGATCCCAGGAGGCGGGAGCTGGTTAGACACTGGTGCTGATTGGATGCTGAGCTCTAATGAGACCCGCCCTGTTGGGCATCTTCACAGCAGAGCTTCCACGCCAGCAGGCCTTTTTAATGGCGTTTTTCCCAGCTGTCCCTGTTACCATGCAACCTACCTGGCAGAAGCTTTTCTGAGTAGAGAGGAGTATGAAACATGCGTGTCAAACAGAAGTAAACACTGTTGTCGAGAATTGTTGAAAGCCACCACTCTCCTTATTTCATAGCTATAGACAGACAGGTGTATGCCAGGTGCACCAGGTTGGCAGTCAGTAAATTATAGAATAAAAAATTCTTATCTTTGTATCTTTTAAAAAATTCCCTTTCAACTTGCGAACTGGCAAAAACCAACCTAAAGGGAAGTACTTGCTCAGTTTAAACTTTACCATTGTGCCTAGCACCTTATTTGACTCGTAATGACTTGTGCTTTCCAGAAACAGATATCCGGAATCCCTAACTCAAATTAGACAGGTTTTCATAGAATGTGTCAACTTTTGGGTTCCATTCCAGCTCCATTCCAGCTCCAGGCAAATGTAATGAAGGTAATGTTATCTAGGCAGCTCCTTCTGAAAGCCATTCTGTTCATCAGGTATAAAATAATTGATTTCACCCCAAAGAGGGGTAGTTATTAATAACAGCAAAGAAACATACACGCAGCAGCAAGTAAAGTAATATGAGGATAATTCATAGAAACTCATGTGTCACCAAGCTGTGTCTATGTGTATTATGTTGATTATCACCTGTCACAGTCATTTAAGTATGAAGCTTTTGTTGCTGTTGTTTTTTATGTGAATACTAGAATTAGTGACATTTTTGACAGCTCTTAAGCTGTTCAGAGACTGTAATTACAGTGTAAATAGCAATGCTGTTTCAAAGCTGACTGCAAGTTACTTCATGTGAGTGATCAAACCTGAAAAAAATTAGATTAGGTTCCCTCTGTCATGCAGACATGAAAGCCATTGACAGCTTTTGGTACTGCGTGCCTCGGGCCTTGTTGTTGGCTGTCAGTGACGGCATTAAGCAGGTCGCAGTGATTTATGAGGTCCCCGACTGGGGCAGATGCTTGTTTGGGTTAAAGGCGACAATTTGGCTCTTAGATTTCTGCAGGAAATCAGTCAGCGATGGCGAATGTTAACCCCTGTATGAGTCGCCTACATGTGAGCATGTGACCTGAATGACCATACCAGTGGTCACTCTACTGTCGTTTGGGGCTTCCTCTGAATGGTCATAACATGGTCAAAATTTCATGGAAAATTATACGGAGTGAGGTCAGCTGGCAATTAAATTCATAAAGGAAGTGAATGCAGCGTGATGTCATGAATATGAAGGATTTTACAGCCAGCCACTCCAGTGTACTGAGGTTTTTACTGCCGGCTCTAACATAACGCAGACGCGTTCAGAGGCACTTCACTTCATGGCTTCCAGTGTTCACTTTAAAACACAGCTGTCTCAGTGATGCAGCATTACTGTGCGCACAGGAAAATGGACGTCTGTGCAGATAGTGGCACTGCACCAGCACAGGGAGACAGAACCATCGCCTGTCAGACTGACACGCCAGCTGCTTCCTCAGAATACACTATAGTAGCCTGCCATTGAGTTCGGACCCGCATTCCTTTTCATGTAAATCTACGTGCTTAATTCTATCTCTCACCGCTGTTAACATGTTGCAGAGCAGCGTTTTTGGTTGAAGCATAACTCGGGTTTATGAAAGTAGTGGCAGTAAAAAGGTTCAGAGGTTGTTGCCTCGATGTGCTGTTCTGGTGGCTTGCATCAGACGGGCCGGTTCTCGGCGGCGGCTTCCCGCACACTGGAGTGTCATCGCCCCCACAGGCCCGGCCGGGGCGGCTGCCTGTCTTGTGACTGCCAGCCAGGCCAGCTGACGCGGTGATGACAGGGCGGTCGGCCCCCCGGGGGCGGGGACACACAATCGCTTGTCATAGAGGTAGCGACCTGCACTGATCTGGGGTCAGTTCTGAAGTGGACGGAGTGCTGTGTTCTGCGCGTGTGCGTTTATCTGCGCTGACAGCACAGAGCCATTGTATTCTGTGGGAGGTTTGAATTAAAAAGAAGGAGCACATGGTCAGTACCAGAATTATAGATACTGTGGCTTTGGGTGTACCGTAAACACTATGTCAACTAGACTAAAAATGTTTTCAGAAAATTGAATTTGGCCAGCAGTGTAGCACAGTGTTAAAGAGCAGGGATGCCCTGCTGTGAGGATAACTGAAAGGTTGCGGGTTCAGTTCCCCACTAGGCAAGGTACTTAACCCAGAATTGCCTCAGTAAATATCCAGCTGGATAAATGAGCACGATGTAAAAACTGTAACCTGTATAAGTCCCTCTGGATAAGAGCATCTGCTAAATGACTGTGATGTAATGTAATTTAAATTATATAGAAGTAACACATTTTGTAATACTATGTGGGTGTGGCAGGGGTCCTTGAGCCAAAACCGGCAACTTGGGTATACTTCATAATTGAATGTGCTGAATGCGAAATGAATAAGGAATGCTGTGAGACGTTTCTGATACGTAACAACTGCACGGATGGTTTTATTGGGTGTGGCTCATGACAGAGGACAAATAAAAATAAAACGCAGAGATCTGCCGACTATGACCAGCAAGTGAAATTTGAGTCGACTCAAATATGTGAACGGATTAGTGCAAAAATGGCGTTTTGCCACCATATTGGGTGTGGCTGGGCCTAAGGATTGCATGCAGACCTAAAGGCTGCATCTGATTAGTGCAACACATGTGGCTTAAATAAATGAATCATCAACATTAAGAGTTGTTAAAAAGTGTATTTGGCCGTGACAGGTGTGATTTATGAGCGGTGGCAAAAAGCATTTCACAGACGTCTAGACATTCAGCAAACGTGCCAAATATGAGCCTTATCATGCAGTTCTTTTAGGATTAGCAAAATGGTGTTTTTCACCCATAGTGGGGGTAGCTGGGGGCCAGGAGCCATTAAAATCAATATGTGAGCAAGGTGCAGTCTGTGGCTGGTAAATATGACAGTTCAGAGATGAGTGAGTAAATGCTGTGAAAAATAACTGACGTGAAAAAGCTGTTGGCCTCACTGAGTATGGCTTTGGGTCTATCAAAACAAAAATACTCTGGATACCTCTGTGGGCTGGGACCAGTAAGCCTGGGAAATGTGAGCAAAATCCTGTTTGGGGAAACAGCGTAGCGTAGTGGTAAGGCGCAGGGCTTATAACCAAAAGGTTGCTAGTTCAATTCCCTGCCTGGTCACTGCTGCTGTAACCTTGGGCAAAGTACTTAACCCAGAATTGCCTCAGTAAATATCCAGCTGTATAAAATTGTATCATATGTAAGTCACTTTGGATGAGAGCGTCTGCTAAATGCCAATAATATAATGTAAAATTAGGCAGCTCTCTCAGTGTCCGATGAGGAAGAGGAAGAAGAGCAGGAGGAAGGAAAAACCAGGAGCAGAGAGGCGGCCTGAGGGCCGGTGAGCTCACAGCATGCGTGTCTCAGGTTACGGTTCCTGTGATCTCAGTTTGGGGACAGGGAGGGGGGCCGAGCAGAGGGGCGTGTCTCCATGGCAGCAGAAAGAGGAGCCCGGTGGCTGTCATCGCAACCGGCCGTGGGAAAGGGCGTCCACTTACCCATGCTGCTGTCACTGTTTACATACAGCTTCACGTTACTTACAGGGCACTTCCTGTTCAATGCGACAGGGGGCGGTGCAGTGCCTCATGGGAAGGCGTGGAGGAAGGGCAGCATGTTTTAGCCCCTCTCTTTACTGAAAGGAAGCAGGGCATGGCGGCTCCCCTGATAGGCTCTGTCTGCTTAGCCTTTTACAGGCAGGAAAGGAGGCCAGTGATAAGAGAGGCTGACACACCCCAATGCCAGGGCCCAGGAGTGCCATTGACCCAAGCAGGGAAGCCGCTGTAGGGGGTGTCCCTTCAGGGCCCCCTGTTTCATTTCATTACATTATATTACATTAAATGCATTTAGCAGACGCTCTTATCCAGAGCGACTGAGGGGGCGTGTGGTAGCTGAGCCGACTGGGGTTCATCGTAAGTAATCAGGCATCGAGATACCGTATGTACAGCAGTGAGGCGCTAAAACGGCACTGACAGTTGAAGTTCAAAAGGCGGCGTTTCTCTGCAGCTTTGACCTTTTGTTCCTGTGAAGAGTCTGTTTACAACCTCTGTCTCGTGGTGTATTTCCACATCGTGTGATATCTCTGGCTTTGGAGCCTGCAGATTGGCCACTGTTCCTGTGAGAACGCTGGGAAGTCTTCTCACCGCTGAGAGTCAGGTGGTGTTAGGGGTGGGGCGCTGACAGAGAGAGCCACGCCCCCTGCCCTCAGGTGCGGGGCGTGTACTGTGTCACCTGCAGGGCTCTTTACCCAGTTATGTGCCAGAACCGTGCTGCTTTCACTGGCCCAGGAACAGCGCTGCCTGGTTCCTCTCTGCAGGTTTACCTCTGGCCCCAGAATCTGCTGCTGGCCTGGATGCAGTCATGCCAGAGCTAGGTTTAGTGAACTGAGTGCCAAAGCTGTTGGAAAGGAGGATGGAACACAGGCTCTTTTTTGTTATCATTACTTTAAATGTTGCTGGTTATTTAGCTATTAAAATAGTGCACAGCCAAATAGCCCTGTATCATTAAACACAAAATATTACATACCAAATGTTCATTCTTGTCCTCCATAGCAAAATATGTGTATGGTAGCAGTAGCTATTGATGGCTCTACTGGCTTTACTTTGATCAGAGCAGAGGTCTGTCAATAGAAACTGCTTCCAGAAATCCACTCTTGGTTGGATAGAGGAGCTCATTGGAGTGAGACGTTGTGTGCAGTTCTGCAGCCCATGTTCTATATAGATTCTCATTCCAAGATATGTAGCCTACACTTATTCTGTGAATATGTTTGTCTTACTGTGCTTTTTCAATGTGCCGTGCATGTTTCTTAGAGGAGAGCAGTGTCCATTACTGCATGGGGTATTGTTGTCTTGTCAGTCCGGTGACTCATGGGAAATGCAGGAACAGTCATGGAGCTTACACCATGGATGAGGAGCTGGGACGAGAATGAGCGGCCTTGTGGGTGACTTTGAGAGGCTCTTGTGCTCTGGTCCTGTGGTCTGTTTTTAGGTGATTAGGCTACGCTAAAGTACAGTGTTCAATCACAGCTTCTCACAGGTTTTTAAAACGGTTAATTGCACCTTACGCAGCTCTGTTTATTTGGACCTGCACTTTGCGACGGCACAGCCACAGACTTCCCTTGCTTGATAGGAAGTGTGATGGAGAGCATACGCACTGTTCTTGAAAGGATGTTTCTCAAGAGAATTAACAACCTCATGATCCTTTCATGTCCTTTTGAACCCTGTTTGCTACGTTCACCTGTCACTCTGACTCAAACTCTGCGCTTGTCTCTCGCAGGGAAAGCCCTACATGTTCGACAGAGTGTTCCAGTCCAACACCACACAGGAGCAAGTGTACAACGCCTGCGCCCAGAAGATCGTCAAAGGTACAGAGCATCCAGCACGGCTGGATGGTGCTCTGCTTAATGGGAATGTATACAGTAGAGGGCATTTCAAGCATGGAACACTTATGTGTTATTCTGAAACTCAACACTTGATAAAATCCTGTTAATTCTTTAGTAATGTTAGTTGCACTTTGGATAGCAGTGATGCAATGTCCTTTTATGGTAGAGATAACATGGTAAAGCATCTAAAAGTTTACTGAAGATGTTTGACTTACTATCATCAGCCAGAGATGTCTTTAAGGAGAGTGAGCGTGTGTGTTTGCATGTGTGTGTGTGTATGTATGTAGGTATTTATGTATGTATTTATGTATGTACCGAAAATGTACTGACATAGAATTCAGTTAAGTTTGCAATGACTGTTTGATTACATGCTTGCATTTTGCTCCATGCAGATGTACTTGAGGGATATAATGGAACAATATTTGCCTATGGACAAACATCCTCTGGTAAAACGCACACAATGGAGGTAAGAGTTTAGAGTTTATGTTTCTGTGTGCATGTGGCAGAAATGCTTCATTGTCTGAAAATGCGTAGTGCATATAATGATCAAATAGCTTAATCCTGATGATAAATACTCACTTGCATCAATCAAATTCTGAAGCTTTTGTGAAAAAAATTAGTGTTTATCTGTGTTGATGATTTGTGAATTACAACGGAGCTGTGCTGTTTTTAGGGTAACCTCCACGACACAGACGGGATGGGCATCATCCCGAGAATTGTGCAAGACATTTTTAACTACATTTATGCTATGGATGAGAACCTGGAGTTCCATATCAAGGTATGCAGGCCTGCGTCTCACTTCTAAACTCATCTGCCATGTGGAGCACTGCCTTCCATCTTGTTACACCCATGGATGTGTTTATTTAATCCTGAATGGACCTATAAAGTGATTTGAACAGTATGGAAGGGTAGTTGGCTGTTGAAATTGTTGAAAATGGTTACAAGGCTAATAGGATTTTTTTTTGTTGCAGGTTTCATATTTTGAAATTTACTTGGACAAAATTAGGGACCTTTTGGATGGTAAGTAGCAGAAAAACTTCATCTCCCATCCCAGTTGTCATATTGGAATTACTAAAATGTAATGTTTCAAAGAAAGAAAATGGACATTTTGGTCAAGTTATCTGGTGATTACTCGGCTTTTTAAAGTTACTAACCTGCGCAAAATAAAAATAAATGAGAAAAGAAACAACACTATGTCTTTGAGTGAAGTCTTCGCACTGACATTGCTCCTCTCTCTGCCAGTGTCGAAGACTAACCTTTCAGTACATGAAGACAAAAACAGAGTCCCCTATGTGAAGGTAAGACTGACTTACAGCACATAGCAAAAGGCCTCCTCTGTGCTGCCAGACTCATGTAAATAAGAGCTTACGTGCTAAATGATAATCTGGTGATTTCTTTCTTCTAAGTGTGTCCTTAGTTCATGGTCTTGATTGAATTTGTTACCTAAGGATGCCTAAGTCCCCCACTCCTCCACAAATCAGAGCAAATTATCCCCAGTGGTTATATCTGCCTGTAGTGAGAAGTGCTTCCTCGGGTTAGCGTGACTGTTACTTGTAAATAATTTCCACCTTTTTCCCCTTAGTTCTCTTCGCAGAACATAAAACTGCCTCCACAGTCCTCCTCGGTATTTCCCTTTATAGTGTGAAATATATCAGACACCTCCAGTTCTTTTTATAGAGTATAAAGGATGGATGCACTTCTGTTCTTGTGTGCTGGAAGTGGCTGTGGATAAGAGCCTCTGCTAAATTAATGTAATGTAATGGTAAGAGAAATGTGGTGCTCTTTGCTGAAAGGCGGTACAGGCTGTGTATGTTCAGCTACATACTCACAGACGCCACAGTGCACAGTCAGACTGTGAGATGTCCGTTTGCAATGAGGTGGTTTGGACGTTGCTTTGTACTGTCTGAGAGCTGTGCTCTGACCTCAGGGGTGCACCGAGCGCTTCGTATGCAGCCCAGAGGAGGTCATGGACACCATCGATGAAGGAAAATCCAACCGGCACGTCGCCGTAACGAGTAAGCACTACGTGATTGGCCAAGCCAAACCCCGCCCTTTGCTGGCTGCTCTGTACACACAATATCTCCAACTTAGGGAGAGATCTGTAATGTTCTTGATAATGTTCTTTGTAATAACTTTCTCATTTTCCAATTGCTCTTGAAAAGGGTTTCATTTCTCATGCTGATCTCCATGATTTGCCATTGTCTACTTTAAGACTCGGCTCACGTGATGAGCAGTTAATTTTAGCTGTGACAAAAAAAAGCTTTTGGAACAAAAGCCGTCATATTGTGTAACTTTTTATCGGTGTGCGCGTATCGCATGCAAACCACAACAGCTATTCCAGAACATAAATGCATTTCAAGAATCGCATTTCAGGGGCTCCTGAAACCAGAGGTCATTGTTCATTACATGATAGAGACCATTATGTTGTTCCCCTGAGTGTATTTCTGTGCACACGGCCACCGATCCGATGCATTTGTCCTCTTTAGCCAAGCTCTGCTGAAATCTAGAGCCACAGTAATGAATGGAGGCTTTTCTGTCTGTCTGTCTGTGACCCTGGGCTCTCTCTGCCTCACAGACATGAACGAGCACAGCTCCAGGAGTCACAGCATCTTCCTCATCAACGTCAAGCAGGAGAACACCCAGACGGAGCAGAAGCTGAGCGGCAAGCTCTACCTGGTGGACCTGGCGGGGAGTGAGAAGGTACAGGGACGGGGGAGGGGGGGGGGTCTCAGTGGCAATGGGCGGCTGGTAGGGGCTGTGCTTTTAATGCCTCCGCACCTGAGCCCCAGAACTCCTGCAACAACATTAATGTGTGACTGATGAGTCCTAATATCACTGGAGTTGCTCCGGTCTTGGGTGGTTTTAGGTCTGGTTGTCCACGTGTGTATGTATATGAAATTGCTGTATTCTTAGTGGAACTGTGTCCATAAGGTTATTCCATGAATTATTGGTTAATTTTATATGTAGACAGATATATGGGCTATCAGATGATGCTTATACATTCAGTTGTTTGCAAATCATATTAAAACTGTAAAGTTCAGAACTGTTTTGTTCAGAAACTGCGACTAAGTTAGCAAACTCTGCACGAGTCAACCTCTGGGAGTGGAGAGAGAAGTGAAAGGGCATCACCCTGATTGTGACATTGTTGAGCGTGAGCGCCCTCTGCTGACACCAGTATGCCGTTGTGCCTGCAGGTCAGTAAAACTGGAGCTGAGGGGGCCGTCCTGGACGAGGCAAAGAACATCAACAAGTCACTCTCGGCGCTCGGCAACGTCATCTCTGCCCTGGCAGAAGGCACTGTGAGTGGTTCACTACTTCATATGAGTGGGTGTGTGAGAGAGAGAGAGAGAGAGAGAGAGATGTGGTCTTTGTTTCACTGTATTGCAGTCTTTGCACTTGCTTTGCTCACCTGTTTAGATTGTCATCGAAAAAAATCTTGTGGTGGTCAGCTACATTATTGCATATTTTAGTATGTTGGCATGGATAACACATTCAGTTCATTGTAAATGTATAAACAAGCACAACATCAATATACATTTTATCTGGAGATGGAAGCTGGAATGGGTGTTTACTCTAGTTTGATTGACATTCAGTATAAAGAAAATAAGCCCTTAATCGTGATGAGAATTTGGAACAAACGTTGCCGTGAGCAGTGGGCTGCCTCAGTTGTAGAGTCATATGTTTTAATGGGTTTGATTGCTCTAAGTGTGAGTGCAACATGATGGCGTTAAACTCGGTCAGACAGTCTGTCTCGGGACATTCTCAGATGCTGTGTGAAGCACCTTCAGGCTTTTGAAGCAAGTTTTTTTTAAGGTGAAAGGAGGCGTCCTTGTGCAACCCCATGTGCTTGCTTTGAGGAAATGAGTATGTGTGTGCGTGTGTGTTCGTATGTGTGCATGTGTCTGTCTGTATATTTGTGTGCCTGTGTATGTGTGTGTGTGTGTGTGTGTGCTTGTTTGTATTTGTGTGTTTTGACTTCCCATCACTTCATCGTTAAACTTCCCTTTCAGACCTACGTTCCATACAGAGACAGCAAAATGACCAGAATCCTTCAGGACTCCCTCGGGGGGAACTGCAGGACCACCATAGTCATCTGCTGCTCCCCCTCCTCCTTCAACGAAGCTGAGACCAAGACCACACTCATGTTCGGCCAAAGGTGAGCCCAGGGGGGTCAACAGCCAAACACGCACGCACGCACGCACACACACACACACACACACACACCAATGACTCAGACTGCAAAGCAGTACTCACATTAACCCTCCTTGGAATAAAAAAAGGTCCCATTGCACATTTACAGTAGATATTTGGACATATCATTATAGCCCTTTCATCCGGTTTTTCCAGTTGCTTCCTTAGTTTAAGGGATAAGTTCGTCTGTGTTCACAAATGTACGTCTGGTTTTTCTGACGCTAGAGCGAAGACGATTAAGAACACGGTGTGCGTGAACGTGGAGTTGACGGCCGAGCAGTGGAAGAAGAAGTACGAGAGGGAGAAGGACAAGAACAAAACCCTGCGCAACACCATCACCTGGCTGGAGAACGAGCTCAACCGCTGGCGGAACGGTGAGGGAACTGGGAGACACAGCAACGTGTCACCTTCAAACTGCACTGCGTTTGTTGCATATGAGGCCGTGTGGTACTGAACTCTACTATGGACTGGGATGAGTTAACTGTACGGATTCATTCTGGACTGTGGTCGTGTCGTTCACTGAGCTAACTTTGTGAACACCGCCCCCTGCAGGTGAAAGCGTGCCGGTGGAGGAGCAGTTCGATAAGGAGAAGGCCAACGCGGAGGTCCTGGCCCTGGACAACATGGTCAATAACGAGAAGTCGGCTTCCACGCCCGGGGTGCCCGGGGTGCGGCTCACGGACGCGGAGAAGGAGAAGTGCGAGGCGGAGCTGGCCAAGCTGTACAAGCAGTTGGACGATAAGGTTAGAGCGCTCCCTTGAGGCCATCAGAAACACACCTAGCTCCCGCTGATTCACAGTATTAGTAATTAGATGGGTAGGGTTCAGTCCCTGAGCCCTCACTGTGTTGAACACCATTGACTGTTGGGTGTGACTCTGGGTGACCTCTGTGCTCTGCTGTGCTCCCTGGGCAGGATGATGAGATCAACCAGCAGAGCCAGCTGGCGGAGAAGCTGAAGCAGCAGATGCTGGAGCAGGAGGAGGTGGGTCTGCTGCTCATACACCACACGCCGCAACACTGTGGGCTTATACACCACACGCCGCAACACCGTGGGCTTATACACCACACACCACAACACCGTGGGTTTATGCACCACACACCACTGCACCATGGGCTTATACACCACACACCACAGTGCTGTGAGGTTATACATGATGCCACAGGGTTCTCCCAAGCCTCTCACAATGATGTTCTCTACAGTAGGCATGTGCTTCGTGAAATATAACTATTGAGTTAGTTATGAGGAGAATGTTATTTCAGCGGCTTTAATGTCTACTATTTATTTTGTTTGTGTTCCATAAACATATACAGATATTGCCTTGTATATAAAACTATTGTAATTTCAGGCCCTCTCTGTCGGCATGTTAAAGAATACTGTGTTTCCCTGTGCAACGTCTGGTCAGCCTGTGATCTGCTACTCACTGCAGTGTGTATGTTGATGTGTGTGTGTGTGTGTGTCCCTGTCCCCACAGCTGCTGGCCTCCTCCCGGCGTGACCACGAGAACCTGCAGGCGGAGCTCAACCGGCTGCAGGCGGAGAACGAGGCCTCCAAGGATGAGGTGAAGGAGGTGCTGCAGGCCCTGGAGGAGCTGGCCGTCAACTACGACCAGAAGAGCCAGGAGGTGGAGGACAAGACCAAGGAGTTTGAAGCGCTGAGCGAGGAGCTCAACCAGAAATCGGTGCGGGGGCGGAGCCGGGTGTCTGCACAAAGTGTTGAAAGTGCTATGTGCGGGGTCTCACCTCTTCAGGCAACAGAGTGGAGGCCCAAAACACTCCTCCTTAGAGGAGGGCCCTCTGAGAGAGACATTTCTGTGTCATCATTTTGGTTACATTACATTAGCGGCATGTAGCAAACGCTCTTATCCAGAGCGACTTACATAGGTTACAGTTTTTACATGTTATATCGATTGAGGCAATGCTGGGTTTAGTACCTTGCCTAATGGTACAGTAGTAGTGCCTTAGTGGGGAATCAAACCAGCAACCTTTCAGTTACAAGCCCTGGTCCTTACCACTATGCTACACTGCCACCTAACTGAACTACTGTTTGTTGTACTTCCTCCCACGGCCCAGTTCCTAGGTCCTGTAGTTGGAGTGCATGTAGTATTAAAGGGGGAGCTTTTTGGCAGCTTGTGGACTCACCACAGCACACTGGATTCAACACTGTCCCCTTTCTGTCCCCAGACTATTCTGACCTCTATCGACTCAGAGCTGCAGAAGCTGAAAGAGATGACAAACCACCAGAAGAAGAGGGTCACGGAGATGATGTCGTCTCTCCTGAAGGACCTGGCCGAAATCGGCATCGCGGTTGGCAGCAATGACATCAAGGTAAGCACCTGCAATGGCCCAGATTACACGTTCATACAAACAAGTGCTCACACGCCCCTGCCAATCAATGTGTTGACCCGCCCCTGACCCCTCCCCCTTCCCCGCCCCCCGCAGCAGCACGAGGGCAGCGGGCTGATCGACGAGGAGTTCACCGTGGCGCGCCTCTACATCAGCAAGATGAAGTCGGAGGTGAAGAGCATGGTGAAGCGCTGCAAGCAGCTGGAGAGCACACAGACCGAGAGCAACAAGAAGATGGACGAGAACGAGAAGGAGCTGGCCGCCTGCCAGCTGCGCATCTCCCAGGTAACGGGGAGCGATTACTCCTGTCTGTCAGCCTCATCACAGAGCGCTTCAGTGCCACCACAGTCTGTTACCACATCTGTCTGCTAGAATGAGTTCCTTATATCATCATTTTTATAACTCTTAATTGTATCCATTTTTATTATTTATTGCCTTGCAGTTAACCTTCAGTCAGAGCTTCTGATGGGTTGTAAAAGTAAAATTATATAAAAAATGTAAAACCTAATATGAAACTTTATTGTCATCATTTATTCAGATGATGGACTGGGGCTCTGATTATGATTGATAATTATAATTCAGTGAGTTTTTGCAGTAATGCAGGTTGTTGCAGCCTATGGGCATTGGCTCCTCCCTGGAGGGGTGCAAACCGCACAGTGACACGGTTACACTGACTCCCTCTGCCGTCCCGCAGCACGAGGCCAAGATCAAGTCCCTGACGGAGTACCTGCAGAACGTGGAGCAGAAGAAGAGGCAGCTGGAGGAGAACGTTGACTCCCTGAACGAGGAGCTGGTGAAGCTCAGCGCCCAGGGTACGCCCCCACCCCACCCCACCCCGAACCCGCCCTCGAGCCTGCGTGCGGTCTGTGCACCCCGAGCTTTACGGCCTGTCTCTGCTTTAAATATGAGGGGCCAGTCATGTGTGCGGTGGGAGGGGTTGTGATGTCACACTGTCTGTCTTACTGGTAGTGATGGGAGGCCCCCTAGTGGTGAAAGTGAATATAACAGTAAGGTGTTTTGCGTTTGCAGAGAAAGTCCATGCCATGGAGAAGGAGAATGAGATTCAGACTGCCAATGAAGTCAAGGTATGTGCTGTTTTTGACTGCAGAATAAGTGACTCAGCCCTAAATGTGTGTAGTTTTATTATGGTTGAATAATCTCAGTAGTCAAAGGTTCGGTTCAAGCAGCTTAGGGTTGTTGTGAAGAGCACTGTTATCTTGCATATGCATTTTTGTCATTGAGCACATACACACAATTGGTGAAAGGCAGGGCAGTTGAACCTGTGTAGCATCAATGGATTCTTCACTGTGGTAGACTACAGGGAGCTATGTGTAGAGGCATTAGATAAGACTCACAGGAAGTGTGTGCTAGCACAAGTGATGTACAGGAAGTGTATAGAGGATAAGTAGAGATTTACAGGAAGTGAGTGGTGATGAATGGTTTCCGTATTGTGTGGACTGCAGGAAGCCGTGGAGCAGCAGATCCAGAGTCACCGCGAGGCCCACCAGAAGCAGATCAGCAGCCTGCGAGATGAGCTGGACAAGAAGGAGAAGCTCATCACTGAGCTGCAGGAGTAAGGCTGCCTGCACTGCTGCTCTTATTAATGGTGGCACAGTTTCTGCACTACTCCTGTGCTTTTTCCATACACCATGGTCCCTGTTCTGCCTTCATGCTCTGTCTACATCTTCGTACATATTTGCTCTGCCTTCACATGCTGTCCCTTCCCTTATACCCGGTCCCCGCCCTGTAGCCCTATCTCCGCCCTCATCTACTGTCTCCCTCATTTACATTACATTACATTACTGTCATTTAGCAGATGCTCTTATCCAGAGCAACTTGCATAGGTTGCATGTTATCCATTTTTACAGCTGGATATTGACAGAGGGATTATGGGTTAAGTACCTTGCCCAAGGGCACAGCAGCAGAGCCCGCAGTGAGGAATTGAACCAGCAACCTTTTGGTTATGAGCCCTGCTCCTTACCACTGTGCTGCACTGCTGCCCCATTGGTCTCTGTCTCCGTCTTCCTGCACGTTCTCTCCTCTCACCCTGCTGTACCCCTGCATTGTCGGGTTCCCTCACAGAGCTGTGTACATTGGGTCTGTGTGCCTCCCCGCTCCTCACTGTGCCCTGTCCCCCGCAGCCTGAACCAGAAGATCATGCTGGAGCAGGAGCGTCTGCGGGTGGAGCACGAGAAGCTCAAGTCGGCCGACCAGGATAAGAGCCGCAAGCTGCACGAGCTCACGTAGGTCTCCTCCTCTCCTATAGGGGGCACTGCAACTCCTGCCTACACTCTGTTAACTTGTTCACACACAGCTTTCAGAGCCTTTGAGATGTCAGTGGAATCATACCTGAATAATCCATGAATAACAAAGGTTATTAGAAGGCAACTTTCGCTGAGTAAGTTGTAGCTACCATTATACTACCAGGTGTAGGGCTGAAGGTGTGGAATCAGGTCTGAAGTGGGAGTGTATACAGGGAGGGGTAATTGTTGTAAGGGTGTGCGGTCTGTGCACTGACGTGCGGGTGCGGATGTGTCTGTGTGCAGGGTGATGCAGGACCGGAGGGAGCAGGCCCGGCAGGACCTGAAGGGTCTGGAGGAGACTGTGGTGAGTGTCTGTACTCTGAGAGCACTGAATGCTGGGATCTCTCTGTGTGGGGGGAGGTGGCTCTGGTCTCATGGTCCTCTCCTTCCCCCAACCCCCCTGTCTCTCCCCTCCCCGCCCCGTCTGTGTCCCCCTGCCAGGCCAAGGAGCTCCAGACTCTGCACAACCTGAGGAAACTGTTCGTTCAAGACTTGGCAACTAGAGTCAAAAAGGTAACGACACCAAAAAGGCTTTTCTTAGAGTAACAACGTATTACTGCTCAACGGGGGAGGTAGTGAACTCACGGCTCCCTGAAGTCTACAGCATGTGCAGTACCGGGGTAAAAGCAAGGATTGGACTACATCATTTAATTTCGCCTTGCACCAACAGAGAGCATAAGCTTGTACGAGCTGTTGTCTAGGAGACACGTGATTGACAGGTGGTGTTCTCTGTGTGTCCTCAGAGTGCAGAGATGGACTCGGACGACACTGGGGGGAGTGCTGCCCAGAAGCAGAAAATTTCCTTTCTGGAGAACAACCTTGAGCAGCTCACTAAAGTTCACAAGCAGGTAAAAGCAAGACCCACCAGCATGTCTGTTAGTGGAGAGGAAAAGTGGCCAGCTGAGTATGACTCAAAGGGGAAAACGGTTGTGCTTTTATCGCCTTTAAAGTCCATGTAAGCCTCACGGGGCAACTGTGACCTCAGCAGCGAGTCTGTGAAACCATGGTAATGATGGTGCTCTGTCCCCGCCCCCCCCCAGCTGGTACGTGATAATGCAGACCTGCGCTGTGAGCTTCCTAAACTGGAGAAACGTCTTCGAGCTACGGCTGAGAGGGTTAAAGCGCTTGAGTCTGCTCTGAAGGAGGCCAAAGAGAACGCGGCGCGCGACCGCAAGCGCTACCAGCAGGAGGTGGACCGCATCAAGGAGGCCGTCAGGGCCAAGAACATGGCCAGGAGGGGCCACTCCGCGCAGATCGGTGGGTGTCCCGCGTCCCAGCTGCTGATCCGGGGTCAGCTTACCTAGCCCGAGTGCTCAGCCCGGACACTGTGTGGAAAAACGCTTGCACTGATCCAGGCCTCCTCAGTCTGGCATCATGTTTCACTGTATGTTAGTTCTGACCTCAGCACCCTGCCCACTCTTGTTAAGTGCGTTGTAGGTTTGGGAAGTGATGTATTGTGTACATTATTTCTGCTTAGTTTCTTCCCACCAGTCATTTCACATGGATTTCAGTATTAAATGCAGTGATCATTGAGCTGATTGGGTGACCTCATGTGGTTCAGTTGGGACTCTCCATTGTAACAGAGCGTTGTCGTCTTTCCATCCACAGCCAAGCCCATTCGCCCTGGCCAGCCCCCGGTGGCGTCTCCCACCCACCCCAACGTGAACCGCGGCGGCGGGGGCTTCTACCAGAACAGCCAGACCGTGGCCATCCGGGGAGGAGGCGGAGTCAAGCAGGAAAAGAAGTGAGGCCCGTCGCCGCCCTCGCCCTGTTTGTCACGGGCCTGCAGTCACCCATCTCCTCCGGGTGTATAACAATGTCCTATAACAGAGATTCCTGTCGCCGAACTTAGCTAGTTGTGCAGTCATGGTGGTTTTCACCCTGACTCTTAGGCGGTGTCAGCTCTGTGTGTGCAGGTTTCAGTGGATCGCCCCCTAGTGGCACAGCATGTCTGAAGCATGCTCTGAAGTGTATGTAAAATGGGAAGGAGGGGGACACAGCTACATGGGAGGATGTTTAGAGAAATTGCACACACTGTCCGCATTTGAGGAAAGAGGACATTCTTTACAATGAATCCGTAGATTAAGTGAACCCCAAGTGAAATGTTTATTTGGACATAAATGGCCCTTAAAAGGCAAACCAGATGCTTTCCCTGGTTGAATTTTCTCAGAGCTGCCCTGCATGCCTTTAAAACCCACTGAGTCAGTTTTAAGCCTGTTTTTTTTGGCCCGTTCTTGGTGGGTCCCCATAGTCTTAATCCCTATAGAAAGGTGTAGCTAACTGCTTTGCAGCTGCGGAGCTGTGGTTTTCACAGCCTGAACCTGAAAGCCAGTCTCATTACCAGGAGGCTACTGTAGTGAAGCCCTCTGTGAACAAACTCCAGCTGAAGAGAAGCAGCAGCCTGTGATTGGCTGGTCTGGAAGCCTCATGAAGACAGTGGTTCCTTCAGAGCAAGTGTTGAGGCCTTTTAGGGACACCAGGGGGCAAACACAGGTGTGACAAACAGCACAGCGAAACTCATACACAGGTGTGGTTTGGGCAGACAGACCAGAACAGCACACAGCCTTGGCTTAGAGTGTTTATTTTAACAGTACATTTGCTCTTGTACAGTTAACTGACTGCTCCCTGTGGAGAAAGAGTAACAGAGCTGGGTATGTCTGGATCTGATTTGCGGCAGCATATGAAGGCAGAATGAGTGGCAAGTAGTAGTGCAACATTGAACGAGTTTTAGTTACAAGCCTTCTTACTCTGAACTGGAAGTCAGTGGCAGTCAATACAGTTTTAATAACCAGCATTGATTGGTGTAGCTCTGTTAGGAATTGTGCTCCTGATAATGTTAGCCTTGTTTCATTATGCCTGGAGGTTCCTTCCTGTCATGCTTTCTAAAAATGACTCCCTCCTCTCTTTCTCTCTCTCTCTCTCCCCAGTTGCTGAAGACTGAACATAATCAAAGACGAAGACGCGGATATCACGCGAGAGACCCGTCATTCCATTACAACGAGCTCCTCCCAGCAGGAGACGTGGGGGAAATTTTAAATATATAAATATATATATTATATAAATATACCTGGCCTGTACAGTTCTACCCTTATTGTTTTTTTTTTCCTAAATGCAATTGATTTCCTTACAAAACAAAAAAAACAAAATACCATCAAAAAAAGACGCTCAGTGCAATCTAGACGTCTTGAAAAAAAAGAAAAAAACGATTAAAAAAAAAAAAAACTACATGTGACTCTAAAGCGTAGCTCGGTCTCATTGCACAGTTTGTCGTCATTCATGTCTTAAAGATTAGTCCGCACTGTGCCAAGTTGAATGTATGTCACAGGTTTTCAAGAAAAAAAGAAAAAAAAAGGAATCCTAGCATAAAAAATCCTAGCCTAATTTATGTACATTTCCTGTGTTAGGGGGTTGTAAAGTTCTTTCTGGGTAGATTTGATAAGCTCGGTTAAAGGGTGGAATGGAATACACTAAACACTACTGTTCCCCTTGTACAGTTTGAAATGGACCTGTACTGTAGGTGTTTTCCCTAACGTGGGTGTTTGGGGTTTGGGTGTGAAACTGCTCAAACGCTCACCGATATGTGTGTGTAGAACAGGGCACTTGTGGCACAATCCTATGGAGGCTGAGGTCGTGAACATTATTAAGGAAAAAAAAAATCAAGAACTACATGGAAAAGGAAGCGATTCCAGCCGAACAGATGAAACCGCTGCTTGGATATTTTCAAATCACTCTATTGCCGGGTATTCAACCAGTTAACGTACTGTACGATCACGAAAGAGGGTAGATGCGTTGTTACTGAATTCTGTACACCTGCATACGCGAGCGTGTATTCCGTTGAAATGGGGGTGGAACACATGCTTGTCCTGTCCTTGACCTTGCCCATTCTGCACTTCGGTATGCTTTTAACAGAGGCAGTTCTCACTCTGATATTAGATGGCCAATAGGATCCTAGAATCAGTCCGTTTTAGATTCTTTCGAAGTGGAGGTCATGCTTCGCATGCATCTTTTATAGAGTTCTCAAATGAGTGTGTTGGGTGTACAGAACTCAGCTATTGATACAGTCGTAACACTGCCTGCTCTGAGTGGGCGTCTCATTAGGGTCGGAAGGTTTCACTTAGAGAAGGACCTTGGATGTGTAGTTGATAGATTTTATTAACTTTCTTTCCGTGTACTTTGTAGCGAACAGGGGGAGCTTCCAGTTGGCTTTAAGACCAATCCTAATCATGTCGTTTTTAACATGCACGTTTTTTTTCTTTTTTTATCTCTGTGCCCAGCAGGACTCGTCCGTGTTGGGAAGCACGTTGTTTTTGTTTGCGTTTTTTTGGTGGGTGAGTGGGTGGGGTGACGGAGTGAGCACGTGGACACGCCCCTGAGGGATCGGCCCCTGTCCCCCCGGTCCTGTCCTGTGACGGCCGGCCCCTCTCTCTGATCGGCCAATCAGATGAACAGGGGCCCGGGGGCGTTGCTCCTCCGCACTCTGTAAGAATGGGGTATTTATTGAAAACTGGCTAATCTGGAGCCCTGGATCTTTTACTCTTTCATCATGCTGGTTCTTTTTTTAGATTTGTATGCGCTGGTTGATTTTCTTCTATGAAAGAAGGCTCCCAACAATATGCTGTCGTATTTTAATTCTGAAGCGTCAACCAAGTCGTGACACAGTCACGAAAAAACCAAGCGCAAAACCACTCACGTTCATGTTAGAACAATATACATCTGTGATTATGAAGGTCATAGGAGGAGATGGAAAAAGAGGGAATAGTTTGGCTATAAATCAGTAAACAGTCAGTAAGCAGCTTTTTTGTGTGTAACTAAAGCAACAGAATGCTTGAAAATAACTCCTTCATCCCTGAAATAACGTATTGTATTTAACATGTAGCACTTTAACAGTCCTCTCCGGATAGAGCCGCACTAGGCATCTGCCTGAAATAGGATTTTACACTTCGAATGTTAAAACATGCTCAGTTGTTGGTTACCTGTTAGAATAAAGGCCAGTATTTCTCCACTGGACTTAGCTCTGATGTGGATTTAAACGTTATTTAAATGGTTACATGGATTGCCACAAATCTCCAGTTGGAGATATTGCTCTTGGCTACAGCTAAGATACTTGGACAGGACAATGCTCTATGTGCACCAAGTTAAATGAGTTGCCATGTATATCCTTCAAAGTGCTTGTTTGCCCAGGTTTTCCTCGAGAAATTGAACACGAATAAAATTTAAAAAAGATAACTTCATGGTGATCAACAAAACAATTTCCATTAATTTAAAAATAAAGCCGCTTAACTGTATTACTGTGTAATAGCGACAAAGTTTTTTTTGACTGACAGTGTAAATTCCACCAGTGGACAGTGGTACCGGATCATTCCGAGTGATCATGGGCACATGAAGGGATCAAGGGTTCTGAGGGGGATTTTGGTGATGTCACCTACTTTTGATTTGACTGCATGATGTAAATTATGTGTGATTAAATAATTAAAAAACAAGCAGAGTTGTCTTTTTAAATTCAGTCAAGTCAAAGTGTTTCTGAAGGGGGTTTGACTCCCCTAAGTGAGAAATTTGTGAAGTGACAGTTGACTGATGTAAAGTGATTTTAATGGCAAGAACTGTACTGTACTCGGCTGCAGATGTTTTCAACGCACCAACCTTTGTACTATACAATCCTAAATTAACTTTTGTTGAGACTGCTTCTGCACTGGATATGCTTCTTTACCAAGCTTCAAGGCATGGGCTATGTTTCCACTGGAAGTCGGCCTACTAGAAGTCAACCTTTGGGAGTCCATGTGGAGAAACACTGCAACAAGCGCAGTGGATACCACTGTAGTTAGTATTTAATACTGAATGTCAACTTTCCATCCTGTACTCTTAGGGAGAAGAGAGTTGACATTCTAAGTGTGTGTGCATTTGCATGCCCTTATACATGATAGTGTGATGGAAACATAGCCATGTTCTGTACCTTGTAGTGGAGATTTTTTTTTCATTCTGCAGTGCAGTTTTTCATACATATTACCCGCCAGTGGGGTACGCCAGGTTGGTGTGATGTATGGTTATTTTTAGTCAGAGTGAACATGGTGCATATGGTGTTTTGCATTGTGCCTCTCCTCAGATTGGAGTTATGATTGACTTTGTGGTGAATACCTGTCATCATAGAGTTTCACAATTTCCCAGCATTTTCTTTTTACAACAGTGTTTGATTATATGAGGAGGAGGCTGATTGCAACAGATGTGTTTTTTTCTGGATTTAAAGTTTACACCCCTCAATAAAGAGCTTTGGCTTTCGAAATAACGTCACGTTAACTGTTCAGAGAGTGTTACTTAACATCGGCTATTCTACAGACTACAGAAGCCTGACAAATGAGCAGCGGGTCTGTATCACACAGCCTGGGAATTTGTATATGGTGTGGTTAAATGTATAAGAAGTAAATAGACCACAGTAAGCTGGATTAGTATTAGTGGAATGATTACAGTCATTTAACAATCAAATATCTACAGTTATTTGAATAGCATAGTACTGCTTGGAGAAATTGACATTGCCAGGGAAATGCATAGGCAGTAGAGCTATTGTATTTCTCTGTCTGAATAAACCTTTCATTTAATCTCATCTGATGAAATTTTACAGGTTAAAAGTGATGAAATGTATATTAAAGAAATGTTTTTTCCCCAGACTGATCTTTTCTTTGGTGGCATGGAAGTGGGGAAATTCCTTAAACCTGGCCACACTGAGAATGCCTTCTTCCCCTATACTCCACCCTAAATAACTGCATTTGCATAAAAAGTCAAGGAAATAAGAACGTGCTTCCTGCACGTCATCATTCTTCTTTTACCCTGAGGCCATTGTATACGAAGGCACAAAGAAGAAAAAGCAGGGTGAAAAAATGGAACCACAAAGCAAGTGTACAGCGTCTCTTTCTGCGAAGTCACTTGAATGTTCAGAGTCTCCTGCCCTTTACCTCCACAGATGAGGGGCAGCAGTAAACACGAGTCTAACTGGGTGTGCTTCAAATTCACTTAACCCTTAACAGTCCTGTCAAGACTGCTGATAGACGGCGACCTCCAAATGTATCATGCTCTTGATGCATTGTAATAAAAAGACCATTTGAAACAGAAGACATCCAAGTTCCAAACCAGGTTTTTGTTATGCTCGAATAGATGAAAATGTAAAAACTTAAGACTACTGCATCAAGACTGCAAAAACACTATGCGTATTACAAATTACTTTTTAAAATTAAGATGTATTCACCATGCACTCAGTTACACTGATGATCTTAATCACTTGTCAAATTAGAAAAAAAATGCAAAAAGCATATGTAGGCCAATTAGTTTATATTGTAATGTCACAATGAACAAATCAGGGTAAGTTGTAATGAAAGTTTTCAGGTGCTAGGTAAGATAAAACTTTTTCATGACACTGTTCCTGTGATACTGGGCTTCAGTCATACTGCCCATGATTATGCTATCTTATTGCTACCTTATTTTAGAAAGTATAGTGCATAATGCCTGGCAGTAAAGGCATTTGTTTCTGATCTGAATGTCATCCAAATGGCTTGTGTTTGCAATCTGAAGAATGCATCAGAAACCGTGAAAACATATGAAAAGAGTCAGATATCAGTCTGTTTTGGAAAAACCAGCTATCCCTCTTACTGACACTTGTTTAAACAGAGATGCAGATGGTCCAAATATGGAATTTTGTGTCTAGCTTTCTGCATTTTCCTGTTTAGTTTTTCTTAACCATATCCCTTGAACTTTAGTGGATAAACTTATTGTGGGAACACACAGCTTGAAAGTGGTTGCTCAAACTGCACAGAAATTGAGAAGGCAGATCAAGAACAGGAACACTTCAGATCTGAAATGCACTAATTCTTCACTGTTATTCATAATGCCCCTCGGAGCTTTTCCACTGATTAATGTTTTCTTCGTTTTAAGGTGAATGCTATTTGGTTAAAAAAAAGACAGAAAACGTGTGCATTTATAAACACATGCTCAGCGTGCGTCGTAGCACACTATAGCCTATATATACTTAAAAGATTTCTCGTCTTCAGACTGTTCTTAATTGTCGGCAGAGCAAAGACCTTCAGTTATCTCGTTCTGCTCTTTGACCACCAGACACAGGAGCCCCAGGCAAGTCTAATGCTTTATGTTTTCGTGTATTTTCGTGATTTTAGAGCAGGTTTTGGGACAAGGTTCAAATTGTCGTGGTACTGTGGACCGTAACTAATATCCCAAATAATATATCGGCCTACACCCGCAATATTTCTTCCCCTGCTTGGCTGACGCCCTAGTTGATGGCGATTTACTGTACATACCCATCTTAAATTTGTGCACATTATTCTCCACTAGGACGCGCGTTTTAGTCCCAAATGTGAATATTTTCCTATTGGAAACACAAGATGGTGCCAATACTCCACTCTGTCCTTGCACATCTAAGGACGTATGGGTTGCCTTTGGTCTAATCAGAGCGCCTGCAGTATCGTGCATCACCATTGTTAGTGGGGAGAAAAAGCAAGCTGAGGCAGAGAGTCCGGAGCGTCAGGTTGAGTGGAAACGAGGCGGAGGGACTGTTTGCTGCCGACGCCGGAGAGAGGCACCGCACCGTGCGGACCTAAGAGTGGACAAACAAGACGGGAAAAGTTTTTATTTATTTATTTCATCGCCGAACTGGCATGCTTTCGTGAACGGAATACCCAAGTTAAAACACAAGGTTAGTAGTTCAAGATCCATGACGCCTCTTAAGACGACGAATATTACATGCCACAACAGTAGATATGACTATAGCTGGCTAGCTGGTTAGTTAGCTAGCTAGCTAACCTAATGACCGCAGCGAGGAAAAACGAGTTTGCTAACGTTATCTAGTTAGCCAGATCCTTTCAGGACTTTGTTAGCTAATTATCTAATTTTAGGCAGCAAGTAAATCAGCTAACTAACGTTAGCGAGATGATTGCTTGTTCCTTCCCGGGAAAGAAAATGAACCTGTTCGGTCTTGCCAGCCAGACCAGAGACGGGAAAGGCGCCGTGCCGATACTGACTAGTGAGCTAGCAAGTTGGAGAAAGGGGGAGCTAGCAAAGTTAGCTACACAATCTAGTGCCTGTGCTGCTTACATTATAGTTTAGTACATTTTCATAGCTAACAATATCCAATAACCTTCGGTAACTATCTAAAACTTGTTCTAAAATAATTGATCATGTTTGATCACATTGTTTTATTGTAGGAACTACAATAAGGAAACATGCTGTTCACGCTGCACAAGTCTTGTTTTTAACACTGGATAGATTTGAGTCACAAAATGTTGTTGAGGGAAAAAGAATTTAAATCTCTGCTCAGGTGTCTGTTCTTGGATAACCTTAGCTAGCTACTGGGGACTTCTGTATGCAAACTAGTAGCAGGGACTTGAGTGGCTGGCAAAATAAATTGGTGTTAAACCCAACGACAGACGACGTGTTCAGGCGATCGATACCTTCGCTAACTGTTGGTGCTGGCTAAATTATTTGTTTTACTCGAGGGGTCATATTTAACGTTTTTTGTAGCAAGAAAAAAACAGCTGGCGGACTGTGCTGTGATTGTTTGTTTTAGTCCCAAAGTCACAGCGGCTCACCTAAACTTGGTTTCGATCACAACGACGGCGTGAAGAAGACCCTGATCCTTTGTCAATGGGACGACGAGCCAGATAGCTGGTTCTACGGGGTAGAGGGAGGCTGTAGTGTTTGTTACCCTTACGTGTTGCCCAACATTGTTGTTATTATTATTATTACTGTTGTTGTTGTTGTCGCTGCTGTTATTGTTATGCTTGCCATGTAGATCAACGCGATGTCGCTCGCTGGATTGCTATATCAGTGTTATTTCTGTTTTTGAATGAATCACTGGAACAAAGATCTGAAACGGTATGTTCTGTCAGCGCTGTAAGGAGGTTTACGGTGCTGTGGGCTGCCTCTCGGGCTATGCGTCCCAGTTTGGCTGGATTCCGTACGCATTTCCTTGAAAATTGACAAGTGGCCCAGTGCTAACAACTGGGGTAGATTTTTCAAATTCGCGTCTTAAATCAATGCAGACGTTTATTGAAGTTTTTGTCCGTTGCCTTATTTGACCCGCCCAAGCTTGCACTGTAAAGCTTGCGATCCGCGCATCACGCAGCATCTATTGTGCCCGCATCCCCCCTGATCTTAGTTCTGCAAAGAACCGTGCACAGTTTACATGGTGACATCAAACAGACCCATATTTATTAATTATAGCAGAATAATTGTTTAATAGACACATGCGGCCTTTCTCCCTGTTTCTGTAAAATAGCGAGATTGAGGTAAAACGTCAATGTCTGATAAATAATTACTTAAATGAATATGAGTCTGAAATTACGGTAAACAACACGAGGGTGGGAATTTAGGTTTCCTTTATGCTCACTACTGCATCCATCTGCTCAAATACCCATAGGACCGTTGTTCCCCCGCTGGCAAAATCGAGTCGGAAATGTTGGAGGAAACTGAATGCACAGATTATGTGTCAGTGTTTTTTATTCCGCGCTATTGGGTGTCAAACCCGTTCTAATTTTTTAAATAATAATTTAAACCTGTCTCAATTCAGGAAGTTTGAGCATGGCAATAATGTGTCACCCTTTTGCCCCACATTCCAGAAAAGCCTCCCCGTGACTTCATTTCACACAGTGGTACTTGTAACAGGGGTGGTCGGTTACGTAAGGCTCTGTGTTTGAAAGGAGTTCGCTATTTTGGAGAGAAGGATTCAGAGCAGGATAATACAGCTCTGGCTGCCACTGTAGATCTTGCGGACAGGGAGTCGTGTAGAACAAGGGCACTCTGTTGATTTAAGCTGCGGGAGAAGGTGATGTAACCAGAGGTGGGAATGCGGTATATATAGTGTGGCCATTCAGCAAGGCCGTTTTCTATTCATATAGAATTACAGCACTGGTCCACTACAGCTACCGGTCATTTGACTGGCTTGTGCTCTTTGCAGCACCTCCAGGGATTGGAAGCTTAGGGCCTCTTTCAGCTGCCCTGCCAAAATGAAGCATTGCGTGTCATCGGACTGTCCAGCTCTTACAGTAAATCGGCCCCTTGCTTTTTCATTCCTCAAATAGCTACTCAGTATCTTGCGACTGCTAGGTGGGCTCTATTACGTTGAGTCCCCCATTCATGAAGCTTTGGCAGGGCGTCATGTCCACAGCTGAGCGCGTGAATTCTAGGGCAGCGTCTGTTAACCACGCTTTACGCACATTCCAGATGAGGACAGTGCTGCCTTGTGCGCTCGTGTCTGGACCGCACAGGTAATGTGCAGTCACAGGGCGATCCCTTCGTGTTTGTGCAAGTTCGTTGCAGATGCATTTCAAGATGGATTTCAAAGTAATGCATCATGACGGTGAGATTTATCACTGCGGCCGAGCTCGCCAGCCTTTGCTGCCTTTGTGTTCCGTCTCAGACCTGCAGTGTACCACCACAGTATGTCTGTCACCTATTTGTAGATAAAACATTGCTGCATCTGCTCTTTCCTGTAATGGCAACTCACTAACAGGAAGTCCCCATCCCAGCTCACTTTGGTGCATCTCCACATGTCCTTTTTATTTTAAAGCTCAGTCCTGTTCTTTTTGTTTTGCTTATTGAATCACCCTCATCAGCAGTTGATTACAATAATTGCAGTCCTTTCCATTGGTAAATGTTTTATGTGGCCAGCTCAGTGCTATAATGTGGAAATATGTATATATTATCTTAATGCATTCTGCTCCCTGGGTGTGCTTGTTGGCTTGATCAGCTGGCCATATTTGTTGAGAGAACAAAGACACAGACTGCACTGTATTATTAAGGGTGTCTAAATGAAGTGAAGAGACGGGCTTTTGAATAGGTTGTTTGCTGTCAGGGGCAGTTGCATGATCGCTCTTCGTAAATAGCCCATAACGCCCAGTCATTTCTGTCTCGGTCTGCAAATGGGGCCCTTAAATGGGGTCTGCTTGGTTTACGGTGGGACCCATTTACACGGAAGCGAAGGAGGCTCAAAAGCATAGCCAAAGTTGGCTCGACAGCGGCTCGCTCCACAGTGTAGAAGGGCCTGCAGCATACTAATGCCGCATGAAGCAACTTACCGTGACTCCTATTAGTTTTCATGCATGAGCGTGGATGGTGAGATCGTCCGGCTGGGGAGGATTTTAAATGAACTGGAGTCTCATCATACTGCTGACTCTTGGGGATTTACAGTGTGAGCTGTTTTGCTTACTTGTGATAATTTTCTGTAGAAGAGGAAGAAACGGTGAGGGTAGGGGTAGGAGTTAAACCTGAATTAAAGAGGATTCAGTATGTCTTTATGTTCAACGGTTTTGCGTAGGTGTAGTTATTGTTGAACTCCCCTCACATTCCCAGTGTTAATACGTACTGATAATTCCCTTGGCTTTGTCACACTTGTCATTTCTCCTTTATTGAAAATCACACTCTAAAGTCATAACTATAGTAAGAGAATCATAAATCAACATTTTCATGTTGCAGGAATCACATGCTTGTGTTGGACATCCTCACCTCAAGGTCAGGTTCTTCCACATTCATGCCCCAACAAGAATGAATAAAATTCAGTGGGAGGGTTAATTTATGGCTACATACAGATAAACGACCAAGGCAGTAAGGGAAAATCTGTTAGTTTTCCTGCAGAATAGTGTTCAGGGTTAACGGAACTCATTGCATTCTTCTCCATTCTGATCTTGTACAGTTAAAAGCCAGGTAAAAGTGGGGGGATTTCAAATCTGCATGGATGAAAAGGAAATCGCACACGCGTCCAGTAATTAGCATATGGTAATGTGCTAACAAGCAGTTATTAAGTTGGAAAAAAATGCACCCACGCAATGTTAAATGCATCCACATGCTTAATCACAAAAGGACAATGTTTTGATCTACGTGGTCTTTGTCAGGTTGGCAGCCAGTGGAAGAAAGTGTGGGTCGAAGCATCCTTTTGTTATAAATCACTTCGCTTTCAGCAGTGTGTGGGTATGTTTCTTTCTCTAGATTTAAAATATGGAATTCATTTTTAAAAATCACCGAAAATCATTCATGAAAGGAGTGTTATAATTCGGAAGAAGACCTACAGTTAGCGGCTGTCTGGAGGCATAATGTTGTGCTCGAGGGTGAGTGTGAGTGAGATGTGCTGACGGCAGCGATTTTGGCCTGGCAGTTTGTGCACTGCAGTCTGGTTGATGAAGGGACATCTCTTCCTCAGTCTTAGCAGCTGCCAGTCCCTCATAAGCTGTGCTTGAGTTGTTTTAGTGCGACAGGTCCCAGAGCAATCAATTTAACAGAAACTGTTGGTTCATCAGAATATTTGTGTTTTGCAAGCTAATAAATTGCCTCAGTGCTTTTCCTCATTATCAGAGGATAACAGTGCTAAACCTCCGATTCAGTTAAAACAGCCTCCCCCGCAATAGTATTGTGAACGCCTCTGCAGGACGCTGTCTGTCGAGACCTACAAATCAAAGTAAATATTAATCAAATGTTTGTTCTGGCTCAGGCTGTGGGCGTAGAGATTTTGTGTTCCTGAAGTGAATTCAATTTGGTAAAAAGGGGTGTGTTCATTGGTTGTGTGCTTCGCGTTCTGCGCCTGTGATTGGGTCCTCACATTTCAAACAGCACGGTCACATGCGCCAGCAACAACTAAACAAGTTTGTTTTGTTCAGAACAAACTTCAGTGTTATCAGCGCTGCTTCAGATGAACTCCTTTGTTCTGGAGGGACCTAGAATTTGATTTAAAGAGTCTTTATGCATTGCATTTGCAGAATTACTGTTACACTCTTTGAAACAGGCTTTGTTTTTGAAATGTGAGCACATCTGAGCATGGCAAGCACTCCTCTTGTGTGTGAGGGTGTGGTTTTATTTAGGGATGCAGCGATATTGATACCTTATTTACTGATTCTGGTACTGAGACATAGATGTGTGATATTGGCCAACAGCTCATTTTAACCATTATAGGGCTGATAGGATGTCTGATCGATGTCATACACCTCTGTTTTCAAAGCACTATTTCATGCTCTGGACAATATGTAGACTTGGTTGCTGTATGCAAGTGGCAATAATGACATACAGTCAGAAATGCTGGTTGTTAGTCTGAAATCCATTATAACAGTCAAATGAGGAGCACAACAAACAACATCTTGCATAATATTGCATGTAAAAGTTTCGATCTGTTGCAGACTCAATGTAGGCAGGTTTTTTATGAAGACCTTTGACTGGCGATGTGTCTTGATGTAGAGCAGACAGCTCTCGGCTGGTTCGCTCTCAGCGCGGGCATTAGTTTGGAATGGAGTGCAGCCTTTGTGCCGTTCTGCCTGGCTGCCTCTCACTGAGGAGCGGGTCTGAAAGCGGGAGCGGCAGCGGCCTGAACGGTCTGGCAAATCAGATCTCTCCTGAAGCCCCGCACCGGCGGCATTAATATGCTGGACGCGGGCTTCGCTGCAGGAGAAATGATGGAGCCGCGGGACTCTTATCGGGGCCTGTGAGTTTCTATCTCTGCGCTCTTGCTTCTGCTCGGAGCGATTCTCTGAGTAACTAACGGGCTGATTCAGTGTGTCTTAATCCAAGTCGACGTGCCAGTTCTTCTGCAGCTGTTGACGTGCTCCAATTAGGATTAAATCCAGTTCAATTCATCAGTGCTGGTGCTTGTGGTGTAGACGTTATCAAAATCAAGTGAATTTTCAAATCAGTCATTTTAATTTTCCCCCTGATGACCGTGTGATTGGGTCATCATGCTTTCAGGGCTGAGAGGTTAGTTTTGATGGGTTTGTATTGATCCGGCTGTCAGATGCCGCACGTTATTGATCCTCAGTTTATAGCGCTACTCTTGTGGCTTCCCTTCCAGTGCGTGTGGCGACTGCAGTAACAGTGATCTATGAGTGACAGACCTGTTTGTCTGCAGAGCAGGCCTTAAATTCATTTGAAACTCAGCGCCGGCAGTAATGCACTTGGAGGTTATGAGCTGTAGCATTGATTTAGTGGGGCTAGGGCTGAGAGTCAAATCCAAAATCGAGACGCGGTATTTACCGCTCGGCTGCAGCGAGCGCAGGCTGCTGGAGGAGGGGGAGAGAGCCCGCAGTGTTGATGCAGGTACACGCGCGGGCGGGTTGCACCGGCTGCTGCTGTGGAGCACAGACGCATGGAGCACTGATTCTCAGTCCTGCTCCTGGGGGCCCACCCTCCCTGCTCTACCTACCTGACTGAACTCATCACTGGCACTTTTGATTAGCTGAGCACACCTGATTTAATCAAGAGCATGTTAATCACACTAATCAGGTGTGTTTGGAACAAGGATAGATAGAAGATATGCAGGACAGTGGGCCTCCAGGAGTAGGATTGAGAAACACTGACGTAGAGGATTTCGGTGGTGGTTTTTCTATGTTTGAGAGAGCAGTCCAGTGGAGTGCTGGATTTGTCACATTATATTGCATTATTTGATAACCAGATGCTCTTATGGAGAGCAGTTTGCATGCCTCATGCTGTACCCATTTATACAGCTGGTTTTTTTTTTTTTAGCAAAAGAAATTTTGAGCGATGTCGCCTCCTCAAGGGTACAGCAGCTGCAGCCCACCTGGGAATCGAACGGGCAACCTCCTGGTTTGCTACACTCACGGCTTTGCACTACACCCTTTTTTGCTGATGTGAGTCTTTTGGGAGGGGAATTTAGACTCCCTCTGTGTTACCCACTCCAGCGTGGCGTCGGGGGGTCTCGGGGTGAGGCGTGAGAGAGCGGCTGAAACCGGTTAACTGCTGGGTGTTGGCACGGAGCGGGGCAGAAATACACGAGTGGTTACGCTGAAGAATGCGCGGCTCCCGGAATGGAGGCTGTAATGAGGCCTCAAGTTAGGATGAAATCCCATCAAAGTGACATGTTAGGGAAAACAGCAGTGCGCAGAGAGCAGTAATAGACTTCTGACATGAAGGCATTCTCACGCAATGGCCTGTTGGGTAAGTGCACGTAAAATATACGCAGTACTAAAACCCTGAGTTTGTGTTCCCTGAACTGTGTGGTTGTCCTCGTGAGGTAATAATCTACTACATACCATAATAACATTGCATATGATAGGATAAGGAAATAGTCTGGGTTTTTAAACACGCTCTGGTTCTGATTGAAAGGGTACATTTATGTTGTGGGTGGGGTGTAAATATAACCCATGCTAACACCGCAGGGCGTAGTGATGAGTAATGTAGTAGTATATAACCGCACACTTTAAGCCGGGCAGGAGCTCGGGTTTCGCAGTGTCCCTGTGGCTTGGTCACTGGGATGGACACACCCCCCCGTAGCATTGGTGCTGAAGTCACCTGACCTGTAATGGGAGCTGCCAGTGCTGCCCGCTGAGGTTTCCCCTGGTAAGCCGAGCCGATTCGCGATCAAAGGTCGTTGAGACAGTCGAGCTTCGGGACTGGGAGGGTGTCACCTCATAGCACCCTCGGAGTCAAAAGGATTTGGGGGCAGCAGCAGCTGGCAGCAGCAGCTTATATGCTGCCTTTTTGACAGGGACACATATCAACTTAAGTTTAAAGGCACAAAAACCACAAAAACAAAGCATAGTAGAGATGTTTTTGTGTAAAATGTTGTTCTCCTAACCGGCTTGATGCTTGGGAGGCAACAAGCATGTGAATGCTACTCCTGAGTTAAAGAGGCTGATCATCATTATCAGAAATGACTCATCTTTCTGATAGGAGGAATGAGGATATGACAGTATTACTATTCGATAGGAGTCAGCCCGGTCCGCTTTGACAGTTTGTATTTCCTAAGGGTACATTCCAGTGGTTGTTCAGGTCCAGCGTTTTTATACTAGTAACCTTTTCTTCGTTAGTCATCCGTGAAGTTTTATTTTAAAATCTGAAGTGGATTCAGATGAAACCACCACCTTTGAGGGTTAATTTGTCCCTTCAAGGGAACATGTCAGTGGGAGGAAAAAGTCTGCTCTGAAACGCTTTTCCGGGAAGGGTCTGTCAGAGCCTTTGTTTGCTAGATGTTCTTGTCCTCGTCCCACACCTCAAGGAATGGAATGCGTGACATCATAAGAGAGAATGTGGAATGAACAGTCACTGAGCAGTGTGGCCTGTCACTCAGAGTGCGCCGACTGGCATAGAGAAAAGCACGTGACACCAATTTAGAAAAAAATATATGTTTCACACGCCTTCCTGCTACAATGCTAATACAGGCAGGAAGTAAAGACCGTCCAGCTAAATGTTTCCATTGCATGCGCTCAGGGTGATTTAGTACTGTTGCAGCATAGTTGTAAGGAGCAGGGCTAGTAACCGAAAGGTTCCTGGTTCGATTCCCCTCTGGGGCTGTACCCTTGAACAAGGTAGCTACCCCAGAATTTCCTCAGTAAATATCCAGCCGCATAAATGGATCACATGAAAAAATTGTAACCCAGGTAACCTGCTTTGGATAAGAGTGTCTGCTAAATAAATGACAATAATGTAATGTAATGTAGTGTTGTAATTAACACCACAGAGGGTCATTGAGGGTGTGTGGTGTGGCTCTGTGTGTGTGTGTGTGTGTGTGTTCTGTGCTGAACGCCGTTGTTCTGCTCTCTCCTGCAGCTCAGCTCAGCTCAGCGCAGCGAGGTGAGGCGAGTCATGCGGATTGGCCCGGCCCTCGGACGGTGAGAACGCCACAGCCCGAGCGAGAAACATGGCCGACCGGGAGGGCAGGTGCGAGCTGCCCATCGCCCCGGGCCAGGTGTACATCGAGGTGGAGTTCGACTACGAGTACAAGGCCAAGGACAAGCTGGTGACCATCAAGCAGGGCGAGTGCTACATGCTGGTGAAGAAGACCAACGAGGACTGGTGGCAGGTGAGGAAGGACGAGAACACCAAGCCCTTCTACGTGCCCGCCCAGTATGTTCGGGAGGTGCGCAAAGCCCTCATGCCTCCCCCGAAGCCCCTGAACCCGGGCGGGCCCACCAAGCCCAAGCCCACCGTCCTGGACATCCGGAGGTCCAACGAGAACCTGAACAAGCAGCCGGAGATGTCCAGCTTCGGCCGCCCCTCCCCCGGGCCCCTCACCCCGCCGGCACTGCCCAGGGACGCCAACCAGAATCCCAGCAGCCCCGGGCACGGCAAGGGCGCGCCGGACCCCTTCCCGAACAACAACAACGCCTGCTCCACGCTGCCGCGCTCGCGGGCCGAGTCGCCCACCCCAAGGGCGCCGGAGCCGAACCGGTCCCCCGCGCAGGGGCGCCGGCCCGCCCTGTATCTGGACTTGGACAGGGCGGCGCCCCACTGCGACTCGGCGGGAGAGGGCTCGGAGAAGCTCCGCAACGACTCCGAATCCGGGGACGAGCTGAGCAGCAGCTCCACGGAGCACCTGCAGGTAGGTCCAGCGGAGAGCCTCCGTCACGGCGGCCCACCTTACTGAGCTCTGAACCTCCTCTGGGAGACTGGAGCTGGGGATCTCTGTTCATTTGTCATCGCTGTGCTGATGCTGTGAAATTTTTTGAATGCATTATTGTCTCTTTCCATTGTGTCCGTCCAGATATTTCAGTGAGAGCTCCTTCCATGGGCACTTTGTTGTTATCTGTAGTACAGGCGGGCAGCAGTGTGATGTAGTGGTCAGAAGGAGGGCTTGTATCCCTCGAGGCAAACTCTCCACTAAAAATGTTCACATCCATAAAGGCAGGGTGGGATGTTAAGGAGCAGGGGCTTGTGGCCTCAGAGGTTGCTCGTTCGATCCCCAGGTGGGCCACAGCTATTGTTCCCTTGAGCAACGTGCTTTCCCTGCTTCAGTAAATATCCAGCTGTATAAATGGTTAATGTAAAACAACGGTAGCTCTGTGAGGCACTTTGGAAAAGAGTGCCTGCAAAGCAACTGTAATGTAATGCTCAAAAGGGGTGAGGTGCCGGACCATTAAAGAGCAAATGGCCCATTGCGTTTATTTCAGGTGGGTGGAATGTGAGTGTTGCAGGCATGTTTTTAATGGGAGAAGGAGCTGGCGGTTGGCACTGCGGTCAGCTCTGGGCAGTATGGGCAGTAATGGCATATGCACACAGCAGATGAGGGGGGTGTCTCCCGGCAGCATGTTCGAATCGTGGATACAGAGGTGGCAAAAAAAAGCGGCAAAAGCAGCAGGCTTCTGAGCTCTTGATGGAAGCGGAACTCTGCTCTGCTGCGGAAGCCTGTGCCTTTCCCATCATCCCTTCTCCACCGCATTGGGGGCCTGCAGCGTGATCACGACTGGGTTTGATCCTCAGCGTTTCACACATGAAGTTAAAATGCAGAGACGCCGGATCCCACAGGGACAGGATTAGTAAGCGGAGAGGGGAAATTAGCATGTGCGCTCTTTCCTCAGCAGCTTGCTTCTGCTCTCACTCTGCAGGGTGGGGCTTTGGTCTCGTCCCCCTGCCCTGTGGCAGTAGAACAAAGGAACCCAAAGTGAACGGAAAATAGGTCACGTCTGTGGGGGAGGAGGGGAGTGCGCCCAGGGAGGGCCAGGGCAGGCGATGAACAGAGAGGGGAGGAGCCAAGGGGGCAGAGGACCACCCCCCCCACGGGCTTGGACCCAGGTACACCCCAGAGCTGTCCAGCTGGCTCCCACATTAGAGCTTCACAGCTCTCTCCAGGGTCAGCACGACACGGCTTTACTGTGAGCACAGGGAGAGAAGTAGTATCAGTCTGCTCCTGTAAGCCTTATGGTCGTTTAGCAGTTTGTACCATTTTTAGCTTTTCCCAGCACTTAGTGAAATTTCATTTAAAATCTGCCTGAATGAAGAGAAATTGCTACTAGCATTTAAAGTGGGAGGTTTTGACATGTTGCACAATGTTGGGTTGTTTGGAGAGGCCTGGCTTCCTGGTTCTGAAGGTAGAGCTGCTGCATTGCTTAAGGGCAATAGCTCTCCCCACCTCTCAGTAATCAGCAGGCAGGTTGCTCTGGCCTTGAGCTGAGCATGTGCCAAGCCTTGTGTAAATACGACATGGCGTTCAGCAGCGAGGAGGCCTGAGACGCAGCCACAGCCTCTGGCCTCTCAGACAGTGCCGTCACTGTGTGGCCGAACAGGTGCCGTCGAGCGCGTCGGGCTCCGGCCCCGGGGAAAAGGTCCAAGTCGCCCGTCCGGTTGGGCCGTGTCGCCCTGCGCGGGGCGAGCCCCCTCCTCTGCAGGACGTGCCCGTTGTCAAAGGCCCTTGGTGCGTCTCTGTGACAGCTCCGCTGTGATGAGTCGCTCCGCTTTTAAACCTGGGAAGAGACCTGCGGCGCTCGCCGACTTCACTCTCCCTGTAAATTAACGCGGGCGTCAGGCGGCTGATTGTGTTTGGCAGCTGATTTCGTTACGCGTGGACTCTTGCCCGCAGTCAGTAGCACGCCCCTGTGTCTCTGTGCAAATGCGCAGTTGGCTTCTTCCCAGCCAGATAAGTCAGATAGAGGGAGAAACCGGGGCGTTCATTCCGCTAGGCCAGGCCTATCCAGCATGAGTAATCGTCCCATCAACCAGAATATCATTCACAGTTTATCAGTCGGTGAATCCCTGCTCGTGGTGCTCAGGGCGGAAGCAGAGCGCTGGCTGGAGTGGGCATGAGGGCGGCGGGCTGGCCAGGTTTCGCTCTTACTGTTTGTTTGTTTTTCCCCGTCTGATGAAAGGCTGCAGGTGAGTATCTCGGCTGCGAGCCTGTGCTTCCTGTTTCCTCCCTGCCCTCTGGGCCAGGTCAGCAGCAGGAGAAAGCCCCCTGTCCCGCCCTCTCTCCCCCTTACACTTCCAGCGCAGCACTCTCCCTCTGGGAGAAAAAGAGGCTATATTTACAGCGTGAAATGTGCCAGCTGGCTCGGTTAGCCGACTCGATTAGCGCGCAAGCGTAAGCAGTGCTTTCCTAATTCTCGTATCCTCTGCACTCCCAAGCCCGTTTGAGGAGGAGTCGGCGGCCCCCGTTCCTCGACGCTGCGGCGCTTGGCGTTGCGTTGGCAGTCCCCCCGGCTCTCGCCCGTAAATCTCATTTTGTCCCACAGCTGGAGGCCTCTAAAGCAGGACTTCTCAAACGCTCGACTCCCGGGCTCCTGCAGGATTGGCGGGAATAAAAGTTAAAGCTCTCCCGCTTCTCGGGAGTTGAAATTGAGTTGAAGTTCTGGAGAGTCTCGAAGGGAAATTAAGCCTGTAGGTGGTGGAACAGCAGAGTTAAGACGGTTTTTTTTTTTGATATTCTGTTTGATTGCTGAGTGTGAAAATATGCCGTGGGAGTGAGTGGTAGTACTGGATGCAGTGGCAGCAGGAATCACGATTCCTGAGCTTGTCCTCATTTCTCAAACTGTTCCCCGCCGCTGAATATTCATCAGAACGGAACCAACGCATTAGCATTAGCACGCTTAGCAGAAAGTGCTGAGGTAAGGAGTTCAAGATTGAGAGTTGTAAATCCGATAAAATCTGATGCAGACCCTGGTGGAAACCAACTGGAACCATGTTTGGGATAATAATTACTACATAGCAATGTAAAAACTATAGTGACCTATTATCACTTCAAAGTGCATCATGCCTAATTTATGGCTCATTCAATTGTTTGGGGTAAACATCTTATTTTATTGATATTTTCGATTTTTTTTTTCCAATCAAAATCTTTACCGTAATACATCTTAGATTGCTTTAATCACGCTCTGAGCTGGTCTCAGTGTCTCGGTGTACACTCTGCTTCAGTTGATCCCAGATTCCTGCTTCGTGGGTGTAGTTTTGTACTCTTTCAGCCTGCCTGGTTCATTCAGCTGGGGTGACTGAAGCAGCATCGTCCATTCCTCCTGCTGTTATCCGCAGAGTACAGTCCTTAGCTCTCTGCTGACCAATCAGAATCCTCCTTGCTGGTATTCCGCTGGTGTCTTTTCAACAGATGTGGTGAGTGGTGCTCAGCATCTCTTGGTGTAGAAACACCCTGACCCTGTGTGTTTCAGTAAAAGGCTTCAAGTGCAGAAGTGAAGAGCCTTTTTCTTTATAAGTAGTACTACTTAAGGATAGGGTGCGAGGGGTCATGTTTGAGTGTTTTGTTTCCACCAGCAGCCTGCCTCCCCCTCTCGCTCTGATTAAAACCAAACACCACAGTCTCGAGGCCCACATATTTTCCAACCTGTCAGACAGACCCCCTCAGACAGAGGTCTGTAGGATGGATGAGGTCTCTGCAGTCATTTCAGTACCCTTTAACCAGAGTTATTTAGACACTTAACAAGGTGCATTGTGTGGGAGTTTGCCTTGCCCACAGTGCGTGCCCTGTGCCTAACGGAAATGACCCCACTCCTTCCTGTGTGCTGACACGTCCCCCCACCCCACCCCCTTGTAATGATGAGTAATGGCATTTAATGGCAGAGGAAATGGATTTCTGTGCGCAGATCTGGGCACGGCGAGGGAGGGCTGCTGATATTCTGAACTGGCTCTGAGTGACTCAGGTTCACAGAGATCATTGTCCTGAATTTGAGTGGGTGTGCTGCCTTCACTCTGTTGATAAAATAAACGGATATTTCATTTTTCACCTTTTTCCTCTGTGTTAGAGTTTGATGGAGGACTAGTTATTCACTGTATAGTTGCAAAGCTTGGGTGCAAAAAAGAAACTTATTGACGATCGCTGGCATTGGATGTATTTGGTGTTTATTCTGTGATATAGCGATTTCTTAAAGACAGTGCTATGGTGAGTAGTATCGTCCATGGAACATCAATACCACAATGTGTATGCAGAGGACAAGACTCAGTACCAGTGTACCTAGCAGTGGTTCAGCACCCCTACTCAAAAATATGCTGCTGCGCACCTGGCTGTAGGTTCTCTTTAGTCCTTGTCACGTGACGTGAGTCAGTCATACAGAAACGGTGTGTAGCATGCTGCTATAACAGACTGTAAGGAGTGAACCTGCCTGTCTCCTGCAGTGCAGGGGTTCAGGTTGAGAGAGGATAGGCGGAGGACTCTGCACTTTGACTCTTTGCCTGCAGGAGCGTGCGGGTTTGCGGTGCCGTGCACGCGGAAAGGGTGGGGCCTGGTCCCGGGGCCCAGCACATGCGCTCCTGTCACTCCCCTGTTTGCACACTTACGCAAGAGATCAAAGGCTCCAGGGGCCGGCACTCCCCTCCCTTCCCCTAAACCTCAGCATGCAGCAGGAGCTCAACGCTGTGAACCCGGACCGCGTGAACCCAGCATTAAACTGTGACACACTGTGTTTATCTCCACTGCGTAACTAATTGGTCTCAGCGTGGAAGACATTGTAACCTATTCTTATTTTTGCTTTAATGATGATGATAAGAATCTAATTCCACTGGATTGTATTGCATACAGTATTATTTGAAAGTTGCCCTGACTATTTTGATGTGAGTCCCTCATGTGCATGTAATAAAAGTGGTTATCATCTGAAAGCTGAAACTAAGGAGGACTTTTTTTTTTTTTTTTTTACAGCATACTGTCATTCTGGTAGCTTCCCACTGAAACTCTCTCTCTCACACACACACACACACACATACACACACACTGATACTCCGGTTCTGTGTGAGGAAATTGCAGTGAACATTCTGGTGTGAGGACAGCACTTGTCTCTTGTCATGAGCAGTAAGAGGATCAGGAATGCAGGATGTGCAGTCATGTGCTGTGATGTCATCAGGTGAAAGAGTGGTGCCCGGCAGCCTCTCAGCTGAGTGGGCGGGGCAGTTTCTATTACACTGTTGTCAGCTTCCTGATCTCCAATGTGCAAAGTTTTTTCTTTGGGGGGGGGGTTGTGTCCCCCTCCCTGTTTGTTGGGCTGTCCTGGTGAAGCACATGCTGTTTGGTATTCATACCTCTTGTGTGTACACTCACTCGGTACAGAGTGCTGAGATGCCTTGGATTATTTTTTTTTTTGCTATAAAGTTTCCTCCTACAATTTTTTGTGTTTGTTTCCTACTCCCTGCACTGGACTTTACAAGTGGCAACTAACTGCTGACACATGATTGGAAAATCCCTTTGTCTTATCTCTGTAGCCCAGAAAAGATACTTCACTCTGGTAACAACCTCTGTTTTGAAACTGTTAATGAACAACTGAACACATTATCTGTAAAGGCCACCTCTAGAATGTGGTGTTCGGCCTGTTCCTGCCTGTCATTGGTTGACCTTTTAAACAGACCAGACTCCCTGCACATCTGCCTTGTGTTGAAGTAGTTATGTAATGTATATCAGTGGGGGGTGGGGGGCGGCGGGGGGGCTGAGTTGAGATTGTCGGATGGATGTGGTGGTACTGGTCTGATTAAGCTGTTCCTGGTACAGTATTCCTTTCAGCCTCCCTGTCAGCGGGACTCTTGATTAACAGCGATGGTGGTGACACACAGTGGTGTGTGTGTGTGTGTGGTGTGTATACAGGCCTGTCTGTGTGCTGACTCTACAGGCCAGCTTTCAGGCAGCGTTTCAGCTTCCCTCAGCAGGACAGCCGGGGGGGGCTTGCAAGGGGATTAACTCCCAGAGAGGAGACGTCCTTCTCCCCCAGCTCTCCCTGATTGGCTCCCGTGATTACAGATCATACTTGTGTGAATTCTCGGGTGTCCTGGGGGAAAATGGGGGCCCGTTTTGGTGCAAAGGTTTGCGTAATCCCCTTCGGACTGAGAGGGGCGCCGGCAGCGTCTTTAGGGAGCACCTCATTAGCATTCCACTGCAGACGTGGATTGACGCGTGTGTGCGTGTGTGCGCGTGTGTGTGTGCACACGTGTGCATGCGTGTACGAGTGTTTATATGAGAAAGCATCAGCGTTTCAGTTTCCTCTCATGCTGCTCCATGTGTCGGAGTGTGAGCGTGTCTGTGTTTGTGCGAGAGAGCATCAGTGTTTCACTTCCCTCTCCTCGCGCCGTCTGTGCACGGGGCGGAGCGTATGCGCTCGTGCTCCTGTGTGTGTGTGTGTGTGTGTGTGTGTGTGTGTGTGTGTGTGTGTGTGTGTGTGTGTGTGTGTGTGTGCGCGTGCGCGGCTGGGCTGCAGACACACACAGCCCTCCCCCCCCAGTCTGCCACACCGCGCTGGAGATCGGCGCTGCGTTCTGTCCCCTCTCTGCCACGGTGGCTGAATCGTTCCCGGCACCCGGCGGAACAGCATGTACCCCGACGACAAGGTAAGCCGCGACACCCCTCCGCTCCCTCCCCCCCGGGGGGCCTCCCACCTGAACAGAGCATCTCCCACCCACATCTATCAGCCTCATCCCTGATCTGCCTGCACTGAAACTTCACTCTGTCACAGCAGGGGAAATTCCTCTAAGTACGGGACTCCCTCCTGCCTGTGTATGCAGAATTCAGATCCACAATCACAGATCTCTCTCTGTTATGTATCAGATGTTTAGGGAGAATAAACCCGAGGCGATATCACGGGCAGCGGTTGATAAGAGGACATGCTAAGCATTTGCTTTGCGGTGCAATATTACATAAGAGCTGCTACATAACGTTTGTTTGAACAGCTGGTTGTCCGGTGCTGCTGGATTTCAGAGCGCTTTAGATGGCTGAACGGAGCTTGGACAGAAGACTCTGTTCCAGAGCTTGCTGAGCACAACTCTGTGCTTGTTGCAGTCATTTGTTTTGTTCCGACAAAGGTTTTGCTCTTGCAAAAAATCGCACAACGAGCCGTGTCGATAAGCTGTGTGATTTTAACTTTGGATATACAACGCCTTTTTTTTTTTTTTTTTTTTTGCTATGAGAACAGCACATTTTATGGATTGTGTTACGCTGAGATCTGATTAGTGTGACCTTTGAGCTGAAGAGCTGTTTGACACAGTGAGGGTGGGTGTGTTAGGTGTTTCACTTTTCAGAGTGTCTTGAGTTTCTGACACGAGTGCATTACTGAGAGCCACTGTTTCTTCTTTGCTGCAGCTTTTTGCTGTGGGTGAATCAGAGAGATGCTCGCTTGGTTCAAAGGGGCTCAAATGGTGGCATAGACGGCTTTGTTACTGCAAGATAGCAAGAGAATGGTCTCTACTGATGCTCTTGTGTTTTTGGGAAAATGAATTCCAGCATATTCTCTTTTTTGGCAAAATAGATGGTCTTTGTGAATAAGTGAAGTGCATTTGTGTTTAGTAGTAAGGTGACGTTATGCCATCTCTCCTGAGTGCGGTGAGCACCTTTGGGATTGAAGGAATGAGTCGTCCTCTGGGTGTTGTTGAAAGAAGAACGGCACAGTCCCTCTGGGTTTGCTGCAAGCTGAAAATCATCATTTCAATCAGGACTCCTGTGGAGGGTGGGGAAGGTAGGCCTTAGACAGCCTTTCTGGTGAATGAGCAGGAGTCAGTGTCTGCCTCAAGTGGGAAGAGTCAGAGACTGGGAATGAGGGAGAGTCAGTGTAACTGTGAGTGAGGTTAGCTAGTGTCAGAGAGTCAGTGTTTCTATGAGTGACTGGAGTCAGTGTGCCTGTGAGTGACTGGAGTCAGTGTATCTGTGAGTGACTGGAGTCAGTGTATCTGTGAGTGAGGAGGGCCAGTGTGTCAGAGAGAGTCAGTGAGACCAATGCTACCATGACCCCCTCTCTGCCATCCAGTCTGTCAGGCCACAGCTGCTAAGAGCAGCACTCCAGCTTTGGCCATTACAGTGCTTCCCAGCATGTGTGTGTGTGTGTCTGCAACAGGAAGGCATGTGGCCTGGACCCCTAGAAGCCCAGCACCCGCTGTCCATTCCCTCCTCTGACCAATCACAGCTCTCCTTTTCCAAGCTCTACTGGATCACTTCCCTTCAGCTTCCCTTCCCTTTGTTTCTCCTGGTCTGCAATGTTCATCCTCAACAAAAAGGCCCTGTGAGGAGCGTTTGTAAAAGGCAGTTAGAGGGTGTGTTGATGAGGCGTTGTAAAGGCTGGCAGAAAGCTCTGCTCTCAGGTGAAGCACTGTGGTGCCGTGTTTGCGGGAGTGGCGCTGTCTGCTCCGCCAGTGGCCCCCGCTCTGTTTGTGAGTGAACCTTCCAGAGAGCTGCCCTTTGTTCACAGAATGTTCCGAACGAGGGCGTGCTCGGCGAGGCGGGGGGACAAAGAGATGCGTGTGGAATAAATCGGGGCCTTTCACAAGTCTAGGTGAGGGGCGGCTTTTTTAGGCAGTTTTACAGCCTACTTAACTCCCCCCCCTCCTGCACATACACAGACACAAAGCAGAACATGACGATAAACAAGACAATTGAACCCTTTTGCTTTCATGCATGGTGACCCAGCTAAATGGCATTTAGGTCTCTATGTAAGATTGATGTTGTGTGTTAGCATTCGTGCGGTGTAGGGCAGGAGCAAACCACAATTCATAACTCGCTCATTTTGCCGCCCACAAAATGACAGATTGCCTCATGGCGTGTAATTTTCTGTTTTAAAATAAACAAGGTTTTAAGTGTTGTATACTTAAAGTTGTCCAGTCAATGACTATAATCTGTATAATTTGTTATGTAGTTGGAAAGAGAATCGGTCTGGTAACAGCCAGCGTGTGCTGCTTGTTTTTGAACTCCTGCCCTGATCTTCCCTGTTCACTCAAAATTCAAGTCCTCTGAGTAGATGGGAACTTTTTCATGAACAGGTGATGTGTGTTTAGTGGGTAGATGGTGCATATGTTCAGTGGAAATGTGGTGAGTGTGTTCAGCGAATAGATAGAGAATGTGTCTGGGGAGTATATGGAGGTGTAGAGTATTCTCTGAATGGAGGTGCAGTATAATTTTAGCCAGCTGAGCTGGGTTTAAGCAGCGCAGTGTGAGGAGTGAGTAGGCCTCCCTCCCAGGATAAGCATGTCTGCTGGTGCCTGTCCAGTGTGGTGCTTCCCCCAGCTGCTGCAGTGACATCACAATGGGGTGTATTCACACAGAGAGTCTCACACACCACCCAGCATCATTACACACACACACACACACACACACACACACACACACACACACACACACGTACATGCATACACCCACATATGGATTCATGCCCAGTCACACCCGTGAACACACACACATGTGCAGGTGTGTACACACACACACACACACACACACACACACACACACACACACACACACACACGCATACAACCACATATGGACTCACACGTGAATACACACACATGTGCGGGTGTGCGCACACACACACGCACACACATATATGCGCATGCACAACACAGAGTGCTCATCATGTTTTGCTGCTGTGTTCATTTAAGTAGCCATTGCGTACACAAACCTTTCATGCCTTAACCAGTATTTGTATTCCTGTGCTGTTTCTTGTCCGGTACAAAAGCCTGGGTTTGACCTCACGTTCAACCATTTCAATCAGCAGCTCCCTGGCAGCCAGCAGGCAGCCAGCAGGCAGCCAGCACGGCTCCCTTAATGAAGCTGCTGGCAGCCGTGTTTCTCTGACGATCCGTCTGCGTTCAGATCAACGTGTTTATTCCACCTGCGGCGTAATGTCACACGACGGCTCTCGCACCATTTTACCAGCAATCCTCTTTTTCTCCGGGGGGGGAAAAAAAAGATAAGCGTCGTGCCGGCCTGTGTGATTGATTAGAAGGGAACTGTCCGGAAAGCTCAGCGGTGCGGAGCCCGCGGCGGGTAGATGATTTGCTCGGAGATTAATCTCGTTTTGCTCCGCTCCGACGTGTCGGTTCGGGGGTGAGGTGAATGCAGAGCTCTGCTGAGTGCTGTCGCTGCCCTGCTGCCAGCGTGTCAGCCACAGACTCCCCCATCGCTGCTGAGTATCAGTCTCATTCAGTGTGTATCGATTTGATATTTGCATTCAGCAAAAACCAGTATATATGACAATATGACTGATTTATTTCTGAATGTAGATTTTATATCACCTTATTTATTGTGTGTGTATGTGTGTGTGTTACATGTATTACTTTCATTACGTTCTTTCATTTACCAGATGCTCTTATCCAGAGCAACTTCCAGCACAAAAGAACAGAAGGGTGTCCATGAGCAAGACTGTCAGGCCAGATGAGTGAGTGTGAGCATAGCACTGTTCAGGCCCTACCACAGGTTAATTTGTGCAACCTGACTAGACAGCCTCGTACATAAACACCTTTTCTATTTGCCGAACATGAATTTGCAGGATGATCTGATTTAATGTGTGGAGAGTAGTCAGTGATGTCGGCCTTAAGGAAGGCATTTGCCATGTTGGAGTAATCAGATGGAGACTGATTTGCCTTTTCTGAATACTGTTTCCCATGATACTCGCTGTGGGAGTGAGAATAAACCATCCTTAGCATTGTGCATGAAGCCCCTGCACAGTAAACAGAGACACTCTGTCAGTGTTATTTTAATGCTGAAGATGTCTGCCGGTGTTCCCTTCCCAACCATACCATAACCTCATCTGCCCTCAGACCCATCTGCTGTGGGAAGCCATGTAAATCCTGTGCCTTCACTATTAGGAGAATTAAAATATACATTTCTGCCAGGACCTTAAACTTGGTGTCCCCTTATGTAAAGGAGGAAATGTAAGTCTCTTATTACAATGTTGGGATAATAGGATGGCAGTGTTCCCTTAGTATCCAAAGGTTGCCAGTTTGATTCCCAGCTGGGAGACTGCTCTTGTGCTCCTGAGCAAAGTACTTAACTTTAATTGCTTCTGTAAATATCCAGCTATATAAATACAAGTATAAATATGTCAGATGTAATCTATTTACATTACTGTGGCTAAGGCTGTCTGTTCAGCAGATTAAAAGCAACGGTAAAAATAATAATAATATAAGTGGTTATTTTATGTGTGTCATGTAACATGTTGCTTTTTGGACCCACTGACCTTGAGCTGAGGAAACCTTATTAACAGAAGTGACTTGTCATTAACACGATCGCCATCTTGCTCAGAGCTGCTAATGAGTCATGGCACAGGGGAGATTACTTTTTCCCCAGAGCACTGACTCTGTTCTTTGCTCCCCGGCGCCGTCACTCCCTCACAGTGAAGGGTGTGAGTGGGTAGACTGAGTGGCGAACTCCACCTCTCCTGTGCTGCTGTCATCCCCTTCATCAAGCCTTGGCTTGCAGTGAGCTTTTGCATGCAGTTCCTCTGTGTCACTCTCAGCGGGGAGGGGGTGTGAGGGCCGGGCCTGCGGCAGTGAGAATGCCGGGAAGCAGTGTGGACAGCGGAACTGCGGGAGGCGGTGGTGGGACAGCACGTTCAGCAGGACAAACCCAAGGGCCACTGTGTGTGTGGAGAGAGAGATGGAGACAGACAGAGAGATGGAGACAGACAGAGAGAGAGAGAGATAGACACAGACAGATAGAGACAGAGAGATAGAGACAGACAGAGAGACAGACAGACAGGTAGAGACAGAAACAGAGAGAGAGACAGAGACAGACAGGTAGAGAGAAATAGAGAGACTGAGACAGACAGGTAGAGACAGAGACAGAGAGATAAAGATAGAGACAGACAGACAGAGAGACAGAGACAGACAGAGAGAGAAATAGAGAGACAGAGACAGACAGAAAGGGGAGAGGGGGCTTCCTGACCGGTCTGTGTCGGCATGCCCCTCTCCCCGCTTTGGCCAGCGGTGTGAAGGCCGATAAGACGCGGGGGTGGAGGCGCCTCGGTTTAGCTTACTGCGCTATCAGACACTCAGCTCCTCAAACTCCTCCAGAGTCGCTGTCCTCATTCATACAAGAAGTGAAACAGGAAGGCGCTGGCGGATTCATTCATTCAGGGATTTATCTCTCCGCGTGGGTGTTCAGCAGATCGCTCAGTCTACGCCCAGCGACCCTGAATCCACAGACGGAAGGCAGACTCCATGCTCGGCCTCCCCAGGGCCGGTGCTGACGGCAGCTTTCATTACCGAACAGAAGGTTTATGTACTTGACCGCTGCTGGCCTTGCTCTGTTTGCTTCCGCAGGGCTGTGTTTATTAGAAAAGCAAGGCCCGTTCATTGTTTTTCCACAGTCCTTTTTACTGGCATCTTGTGCAACCGCTCTGTGAAGAGCACAGTCTCTGTTGTGGGCACTGTCACAGCTGCGGTTGAAGCTGTCAAGTTGAAGTCAAGTCAAGGAGACAAGTTGCATGAGAGTTGACAGAAGTTGGTGATGTACAGCAGTACGTTTTAAAAGGCAGGGTGGTGGGGTTGCAACAGAGCCTCTGAAAGCAGCAGTCTTGTATGTATATATGCCCACTGTCATAGTGACAGTCAATGCCTGTGCCCTGGTGGAACAAGGTCAGTTTGTTCCATCACCATGGTTACCCGGTCACTGTCGGCTGATGACACGGCTGGCGTCAAACCCAGTGGGTGGGGCTCAGCCTTAGCCTGGAACAGGTGCCTTACCTGACTGGGCAACTCGGGATCCCCTGTCCTGTTAGGTGGCTCGTCACTGTACCCCACAGAAGGTGACCCTAGGTGTCAGCAGTGTCCTAAACCCAGGACCACTCTACACCCCTGTCCCTTTGACCCTGCGGTCAGAGCCTTTGCTCTGGAACGAAGCTTTCTGTCAAATCAACAAGATTCATATCCTACAGGGCAGCCGGGGCGTGGCACAGCACTTCAGCAAGTTTGACTCCATCAGCACTAGCGTTATTAGCGGTCAGTAATAATGACAGAGAAATCTGACTTGCCTCTTTCACACTGAACACAGTGACGGTTCAAAGCAGGTCAGTCAGTTTTGTTTCCAGTTTTCTTTCCAAGTTTAATGTGCGGTGTTGAGGAGTAATCCCGATCACCCCACCACTTCCCTGTGAAACCCCTTCAGACTGAATCTGAGGTTTCAGGCAAGTTGTGTAAACCATACCGACCTGTAGAACTGTGTGTGGTTTCAGGCAGTTATGCAAACCCTGCTGGTGCAAAGGCATGCCTTTGGGTTTGTCCTTGGGGGGTTTTGGATTACTCCAGTAAAACCACAATCAATAGCATTAATGGTGTAAACGTCCTTGCCGGTGTCAGCCCGGAGCGTTCGGCTCTGTCTGCAGCAGCTGCTTTAGGCTTAGACTGCCACTGCGCCAAATCTTCTTAGCCTCCTCGACAGTGGAGGCATGAATCAGAGCCGATGGAGTATGGATTATTAGATTACACCTCGCCTTCCTCACCTCTGTCCCGGCCTGTTTGCCAGGGTGCTGCCAAGTGGCACACACATGCTGCAATAGGGCTCTGCCCACCGTTTCTAATTTCACACCTTTTCACACCCATGAAAGATCGATGTGGCCGAAGCACAAATCAGACTGCCGTGCTCCCTAGCACCGCTTAACGCTCTGCCCTCACTCAAACCCTCCATCACACTGAAGTGGCTTGTCTACCTCACAGTGGACATTTAACTTATATGTTTGAGCTGGAGCTATAAGAAGTGACCTCCAAGGCAATTTAAGCTGAAGTTTTCCATAAAAGAATGCTTTTCTGAATTAACCTCACAGTAAGGCACTAATTCTCACACTAAGAAAAGGTTCCTCACGAGGCTCATAACTTGTCTCAGGTCTAATCAGTCACCTTAGAAGGTTTTGTCTGCTTAGAACAGCTCCTGTAAACAGTGGTCTCCTGTACTGGCTGGTTGTGAGGTGTAGCTGTAAGCATAAATTCACAAATTCACAAATGTAGTGCCCCTGTCATTACTGGCTGAGAGTGGGTGTGGGTGCCCTGCTGGCCTCACAGAGCCAGAAAGCCCCCCTCCCGGAGCGCCGTGGGGTGTGGAGACGGGTGGCTCTCCAGCCAGAGATTTTTGACTTTGGCACCGGCACCCCCCGGGGCTCCATCAGTTTGAGCCGCCACAGAGGCTGTGGCGATTGATCGGTGGAACAGAAGTCGTTAAAATCCCAGCTCGTTTGTCTTCGCTCGCCGGCGGTACGTGGCCCTGTTTTTAAACGCATTCCTGTGCCTTGAATAAGAAAGCCGCCACCGCTCGGGTCTCGAGCGGAGGGGAGCCGGGAGCGTCAGAAGGCCACGGTGAAAGAAGCGTAATTAAAACAGAGGCGGGGATGGAGTGCCAAGGGGGCGGCCTCCGGGCCTCTTAATTACAGCTCTGTTTGTTTGTGTGCGAGTTGCTGCCTCTCTACCCAGCAGGCCTCCCTCCGAATCTGCCAGAACTCCAAAAATCGGGCTCCTCTACGCACACTCCCACACTCACAGCAGTGTGGATGCCCGGGACAGGATAGGGTGTAGCAGGGTGCCAACAACACCCCCACCCCCACCACCCCCCAGTTGCCCAGGCTTGCTCAGTGGGTATTGATCCCTCCCTCAGACAGGAAGGCCATTGTGTTGGCGTGGCGGGACGAGCCAAATTGAAATTGAATTGCTCCTTCAGAATGAGCCCTGTGTGGATCAGTTCACAGGCCAGCGGGAAGCCACAAAGCATGCTGGTCTATGTGAGAGCTCAGGGAGGCTGCAGGAGGAGTAGGTAGGCAGCTTCTCTCTCTGCAGATCTCATTCCCAGCGTGCATACAGTCCTGTTTGTGTTTCAGTTATACTGCAGCTCTATCTGCTGAGGTTGGATTTTCAGCGCTGAACTCCATCGCAGTTCACTGGCTGGTTCTCTTTGCAGGGAGAGATCCACTTGTGCCAGGACAATCCCATGAGCCATTGCATATTCAAACCTGACAAAGGATCTGTTAGACTGTGACAAAAACAAGCTTTTACAGCCAGTTCAGCACTCTGCCACAGCTGAAGAGCAGATCTTTCCTGAAACGGCCTTTCTTAGAATTTTTTCATTTTCGTCATACTTTATCCTTCCCTTTCTTTTCCACTTCACTTGTACACTGGAATTCTACCTTTGACCTTTTTTAGCCACTGAAGTCGTGCCATATGCAATGTGAGGAATAACTGTCCAGTTATTTGCGGCACAGATGGCTGGTTGCCCTCTACCACAGTGAAGTGTTTTTATACCAGAACTTTGCACGAGGCAGAGCGTGGCGTATGCGCTGTAGCTCCTGCTGACCCTCTGAGTGTCGGAGGAGTGATTCAGTGCGACCCCAGGAGGGCTGGCCCAGAGGGTTATATGCGTGGCCCTGTTCCACTGCCTCACTACCTCTTATTGGTCTCGCTGATTTTGTGGAGGGCTGGACAGGATTCCTGTCATTTTCCTATTGGGGGGTTACTGTCATGACTGCATGATTCACAGGTAACCGCCGTCTTCCCAAATAGTTTGTCACCAGCAATAAAGGGTGCTTAAGCCATGGGGAAAATTGAAGAATATCGTGTACTTGCTGTTGAAATTTCGTTTGCAGGTAAAGCAACATCAAGCAGCACTGGGTGAGCTTCACGTGTCGATTGCATTAGTACATCTTGCTGTGAAGGTTGAGCTTTTCTGAACAAGCCCAAAGCAGATGTGTTTCTGCAGGCTTGCCTGCTCTTCAGGCTTGCGGGTTCCTGAGGCGAAACAGTTAACTTCACATTCAGTATGCTTGCCCACTCAAGTGAAATTCCCTCTAAAGCTTGCCTTAAACTGGTTACAGCAGCTATGCAGCGGTTTGTTTTTTTTTTTTAAATGCTAAATGGAATGAAACTCAATGTAAATACAGAAGTGATAAATTGTTATTCAATAAGTCATAAATCATTTTGCGTTTTATTTATGCCAAACATGTATGGATCCCAGGGATGATTTAACAGAAAGTCAGTCAGTAAGTCTGGGTGTCCTTTAGAATTGACAGATGTTTGTCCAGCACTGAGACTTTACACTGTTCCCACAAGTGGCACTAAAGAGGGCCAGGCAGTGTTGTAAAGCTCTGGGGGAAATGCTAAGAATGTTGCTCTTCCCTCCAGCTTAGTTCTGTGTGAAGCTGCTGGAATACCAGCATGCATTATTAATCTTGTGTTTTCAGTAACATACACCCGCAGTGACACACTTCTTTGACATAAAAACTCAGGTGATAAGGACTGAGGGGTGTCCAATCTAGACCAGGATTTGGGTAACTGCTCAGGGTTAACTAGACAGGTTCCACCTGCAACAAACCCTCCTGAAGGGTTGCCACCTTTTTGAATGTTCCCACAGTGCATTCTGTAGGGGCAAGAGTAGGAAGGTAAACTTCATTGATACAGGTTGATTATGAAGACAAAGTAAATTTCATTGATACAGGTTGACTGTGAGGATAATCACAATCTAACCCTAACCCTAATCCACAATCTGACACTGACCCTAAACTGCATTGATAGGTTGCTTTTGAGGGAAAGGTAAACTGCATCGATACAGGTTGCTTTTGAGGACAAGGTAAACTGCATTGATAAATATTCTTTGTGAAAACAGGGTAAACTTCATTGATACAGGTTGATTGTGAAGACAAGGTAAACTCCATTGATACGGGTTGATTGTGAGGATAAGGTGAACTTCATTGGCACAGGTTAATTGTGAGGGCAAGGTAAACTTCTTTGATAAATATTGATTGTGAGGACAGGGTAAACTGCATTGATACAGGTTGCTTGTGAGGACATGCCCAGCTTGCGGAACGCTGCTCTCTGACTGTAAAGGCGGCCCACCCTTTACTTGTGGGACAAGTGTCACAGAGCTGGAGCCGTTTATAGAGCAGAGCTCTATCCCAGTAAAATGTGTCCCCCTGCAGGCACCGGGCCTGAAATAGAGCCTCTTTCCTCCCGAGTGGCACGACTCCCGGAGAACAATGCCAGGGTGGCACGCTAAGCCGAGCTTCGGGGGCAGGAACGGCGAGTGACGCGTGTCAGTCTGGGACGAGACGTCCCGGCGAGGTTCACGGTTTGGTCGCCGTGACGTCGGTAATGGCGCGGTTTATTAATAACGCTCTTCGCGGCCGTGGTATTACTAACGCGCCCGTGCCTGGCGCTAAGCCTTCTGGGAGTGACGCGACAAAGGTTCAGATCAAGGGATTGTGCCCGTCTTACTGAAGATCACGTCCTGAAGGGCAAGCCGGTGCAACATTCTGCGGTTTTTTTGTGCCGCGCAGGTAACTGCCAGTCAGAGGAACGGGCTAAAACATGCAAAGCTCATGCTGAGCGGTGCCTTTCTCTCTCAGTTTTTAGTGCTCTGCTTTAATGCGCGCGCAGCCGTTAACTTCACAGCATGTAATTTCAGATTTAACTACAATCGGAGCTTGAAATTGAAAATTTTACGTGTTTGGAATAAAGGCATTTTAAATGAACCCCAGATACATTGAGCTGAGCAGTTGCCAAACACACATCAAGTCTGTGGCCCTCACAAAGCCAATTCATAAATGATCGGCACTTCAAACCAATCACTGTGCCGGGGTTTAATTTTCTAATTGGAGCACCTGAGGTTCCTTAAGTGTAGTGCATTTTCGTTCTTGTTTTTTTTGACCTTGGAGTGATTGCTACCTCTGTCAGAGGACAATAGTCCCTTCCAGGGTAATGGTTAAAGGCAGGCCTTGAAGTGCTTCAGACTGACAGAATCCATCAGGAGGAGCAGTAGCTTGGTTTGACAGCCCCTCATTTAATGTGTTTGTCTGCCTTTGTACAAGGCTTCTGGTTCTGTATTTTTTTTTTTTTTTTTGCCTCCTCTCTAGAGGAAATGTTGGCCCAAACAGACCATTCAAACAGCATTCAGAAACAATTACCCTTCATCATTCCCAGAGGGAAACAGAACTCAGCGGTGAAAGACTCTGTCTGCTATGCTTTTCTGCTTTCATTTGTTTATCCACAGGTAAAAAATTGTTTGTATTGAATCAGCCGGCGTGTTCCCGCCGAACACGCTGTCCTGCCTCCGCCTCCCGCGGCACCGCTCCTCTGCCCGTCTCCTCTCGGGTCTGCTGTGTTGCCGTAGGCTGTCCTCCGATGACCTCGCTTAACAAAGCAAAACATCACATTGCATTACATTATTGGCATTTAGCAGGCACTCTTATCCAGAGCGACTTACATCGGTTACAGTTTTATAATGGTTACATATTATCCATTTATACAGCTGGATATTTATGGAGGCAGTTGTGGGTTAAGTACCTTGCCCAAGGGTACAGCAACAGTGCCCCAGTGGGGAATCGAACCGGCAACCTTTCGGTTGCAAGTCTTGCTCCTTAACCCCTAAGCTACACTGAAATGTACAACCCAAACAGGCACCATCGACAGGCCTTGCAGCTGTGTAGCATAGAGTTCAAGGAGCAGGAGTCATAACTGAAGGGTTGCTGGTTCGATTCCCTGCTGGGGCACTGCTGCTGTACCCTTGGCAAGATACTTAACCCACAATTGCCTCAGTAAATATCCAGCTGTATAAATGGATAATATGTAACCATTATAAAACTGTAACCGATGTAAGTCGCTCTGTACAAGAGCGCTTGCTAAATGTCAGTAATGAAATGTAATGCCAAGCTTAGGCAACGTCTTTGCCAGTTTCTTAGTCTTGCAATTCCGTTCCTTCATGTATCAGCAACTTTCAGGGGAGCAGATATTTCATTGTCGTTCTCTGTGCCAGCGATTTATGTCTGACCGAATGAGAATGCGTTGTCCCTGCATGCCGTGCTGAAGAGATACTACACCAAGCTTGACGTTGTTTTCAGCGGTGCAGGACGTGCGTGTCAGAGTGCGCTCGTACTCAGAGGACGGGGCAAGTCGGCACTCGACAGATGCAGGGGTTGCAGGGATGTAAAATGGGTCAGATTGCTTCCCTTTTCGGGGCGGGCGTACGGAAGGCCCTGCAGAAGTGGGGCGCCGCAGCTGGCCTGTTTCCTGGGTAATCACTGCGGCTGGCCTCCACGCACGCTCCCCGGGACCGTCGAGCGCTCGTTTCTGGAGCACGCACTCGGAGGAGTGTGGTGCTCAGACCCCCTGCTTCCCACTGTCACTGTCACTGCGTGTACAGCCAGATTGGAACTGGGAAGCTCTTTCACAGTGTTCTAGTTCATATGGCTCTTAAGCATTAACTGCAGGATAAAGCCCCTCTACCCAGGTGAACAGCAATAGGGTAGTTCCTCTGCATCCAGGTTTCTCTGCATTCAGGTGTGGGAAGCAGTGTAGCAAAGTATTAAGGAGCAGGGCTCATAACCAAAAGGTTGCTGGTTTGATTCCCCACTGGACCATTGCTGTTGTACCCCTGAGCAAGGCACTTAACCCAGTAAAAATAAAATATGCCTCAGTACATATCCAGCTGTATACATGGATGAAATTGTAATCTGTGTAAGTCACTCTGGATAAGACCGTCTGCTAAATGCCAATAATGTAATGTGATGTAATGAATAGGTATGGGGTATTGTCAAAGAATGGTGCCTAAAGTTATGGTTGAATAGTCAAAAACTGAATGGGTAGAGACAGGGTGGTAAATACATCCAGGTAGGAAGTAGGATGCCTCTGTGTATGAGTTAACAGACAGGGCAGTGACCATGTTTTGGTGAATAAATGAAGAGTATTACACATTTCTTGTAGGGTGATGGCTCAGTGGATGGGTGAATAGTCAGGGTGATGGCACCGTATTCTGGTAAATAACTGAAGGGCAGAATGCTTCAGTTTTTTGCCCCTGAGCCTGGGTGAATAGTCTCGTGGTGGTGGCAGTGTACCCAAGTGAGTCCTGGCTTGCTGGCCAGACTGAAAGGAGGGAAGCTGTTGGTATGTCTAAGGCGGTGTGGTGCAGAAAGAGTGGGGAAACCTCTACAGAGGGCTTTTCTTGCTGTTTTCATAGCATTGCCTTAATGCCTAAAGTAACTGAAAGCTTTGAAAAAAAATTGTGCTTTGTGAATTTTGATGATAGCCATTTATCTTTGCGTTGCATATTGGAGAATGCACAAAAGGAGCCTGAAATGAAAAAAATAGCACCGGCATATGAAGTGTATAGTAAAACATTTTCAAATCACACTAACAACAGTGGCGTCTGGCTTTCCCAGGGCTTCTTAACTGTGGTCTTTGAAGGCTTCAGGCTAGCAGGTGTTCAGGCTCCCTTTAAGCCAGTAAGACCCTCAAAGCTGGGAAAGGCTGCTAAATTGATAACTTAAATAAGGTGGTTAACTGCCTAGCAGGAGCAAGAAAAAAAAAAAAAAAACCCTGCACGCTGGGGTGAGTCGCCCTGGCTTTGATTTAACGTGCCTTCAAGTCTATGGCTTTTTCCCTCAGTGAAGTCTTAACTCCGTAACGCAATGTTGCTTAATGGGGACGGTATTGAACCACGGTGGTGGACAGCACTTCAGGGTTGTTTTGTATTAACCAAGCTGTGGGGATGGATTTGCCTGTGCAACAGTGTTTCAGAAGGAGGCGCGCTTTGCACACGCAGATAAAGGCCCGCCGGCCACACGGCCGTCCCGGGAGGTGTGGATTGCACCCGGAATGTTCCAGGTTCCCTGACCAGCGACCCTCCACAGGGCTGTCACTCAAGCCTCTCTCTTACGCAACCCCTCTCACTGGCTGAGCTGGTTCTGCTAATAGGCCTCCCTATTTAAAGGGAATGCCAAGGCTCTAAATATAATCCGAGATCCTGTAATCGCGTGGCGTCTTCTGTCAGTGGAACGCCGTGGCGGGGAGAGTTTATGGAGTGGCTCTGGACTGCTGTAGGACCGCAGCACTGTCCGACCGCTGTGGGAATATGTACTCGTACCTGAGAACCCCGCAGCACACGGTGAGTATCTTGCTTTAACAGTGTATTCATGCGCCTTTAGCCCTGCATACAGGTGCTGGTCAGCTGATTAGGCTGCTAATAGACACTCTCTTGCCGCTGGTGATCGCTCTCTCTGTTTGCCTCAGCTGTCGTATTGGAAGGGTTTTTGTTGAACCGGTTCGAGTCGCGGCTCTTGCCAAAAATCGCAGACATTGCGCCACCTGCAAAGTGGAGTTCGCCTCTGCGTGCTCCTCTGCGTGCTCCTCTGCGTGCTCCTCTGCGTGCTCCAGGCTAGTTTTGCACTTCCTGCAACAAGTGCTCTATGGCCCCGGCTTTGTTGTCGGAGCTCTGGAAGAGTCCGCCGCCGCTTTAATGACCCCTGTTTGCAATGGAAAAAAGAACGCTGTGGAAATTCACCTTGGGGGTGGGGGTGGGGCTGGGGTTGTGGGGGGCTGGTGTTTCTGGACGGCACTGCCATTGTGCGTGTGTGACAAAGCTCCGACCCTGTTGGCGCAGTTTGCGCGCCTCTTCAGTGACGGTGCATTGTGTGGCTCCTGTGTTTGCCGGGGACTGAGGGGGTGAATAGAGGGTGGAGTGAAAGGACGGCTTTTGTGGCCCTCTCTCTCTCCCCAGAGCAGCCGGCTTCCCTGCAGGACGGAATAAAAATCTAATTCTGTCATTTTATAAGAAACGCTCTTTTCAGACAGCTGACAGAGACCACTCCCACCCCCCCAGTAGCAGATGGCACTGCGTATGAGCAGAACGCACCTCACAATGTCCTGGACACACTGGTGTGGTGTCACAACTCTGAGTTTCATTTTTATTTAGCAGACACTCTTATCCAGAAAGCCTTAAATCAGTTACAGTTGTTTTTTTTTTTAACCATTTTAACCATTTATACAGCTGAATGTTTACTGAGGCAACTGTGGGTTAAGTACCTTGCCCAAGGGTACAGCAGCAGTGCCCCGGGGAACTGAGCCGGCAACCTTCCGGTTATGAGTCCTGCTTCACTATGCTACACTGCCGTTTCATCTCATTGAGCTGCGCTGAGCCGGGCGCGCAGTTAAACCTGAAGCCTTTTCAAAGCTGAGGTGCCTGTCTGAAGTGTTATGTGGCACTGTTTGGTCACTGACCTAGTGCTATGTTATGTCTTGTTTCCACCCCCCCCGTGCCCCGCCCACGGCCTCTCTGTATTCCCCCACTGTATTAATGACTTCATCTCTCCCTCTGAGAATGGCCATTGTTGTGTGTGCACCATGAGCTCTTGTGTCCCAGGCTATGTGCTGTGTCATTGCGTGACCTTTGCCCTGTCGCCTCCTTTCTTTCCCAGTCTTCCTCCTCTGTCTCTCCCACTGCCCTCTCCCTCCCTCCCTCCCTGTCTTTGTGACATCATCAGTCTGACGCAACCCCCTGCCCACAGCGGCATAGAAGCCCCAAAGCTTCATCCTTGCCTCAGATCATAGCCTTTATTTTTCATTCTGACCACAGCATGCTGTCAGGAGAATCACACCCTCTGAGATCAGGACACAAAGAGGGCACCCAAATCCCAGCATGCATTGGGTTTAAAATGTACGAAACGCACAGCCTCTATTCGCGTCTATGAAACGACGCAACTCTTAGTCGTGTTGGCATGCAGATTTCTTCCACCTGTACGTCATGAATGCATTAAGGGAAAGTGATTTGGCTTTGCCCATGTCTGTGGTGGTGATTAGCACGGGCCTTTCACAATGTAGATACTCTTGTAGGAAAACAGTTGCGTTCAGCCTGCTGGGAAGGCCACGGCTGTTAGCCGGTTCATCAGCATAGCTGCTGTGTGTGTGTAGGAGTTGCGGGGCGGTCGCACAGTGGGGCTTCTGTGCTCCCCGGGATAATGATTTTCTTTGACAGAGACTTTTTGCTAAGTAAGAGCCGTGTTTCGCTCGCACGAATGTGACGGCTTGACTTCTCCGCGCAGATGATGGTGCATAATTCCCTCGTAACCGGTGTGCGAAGGGGTCGGGGAGGGGGGGCCCTCGCGCGGAAGGTTTATTTTGGCCGCCCACTCTGTTAGTAGTTGTTTCTCAAGTAACCTGATCTGACAGGCCGGCCCCGGGGACTGGCCTAAAACCTGGCCAATGAGGAGGCCCCGAGCCATGTGCATCCCTGTTGCAGCACAACCGCTCTCACCAAGCCCCTCATAGAGGAAACTTTACTCTGTATAGTGTAGAAGTGCACTGTAATGTATACACTAATAATGTTTTAATGTAGAGTGTTGAAAGACCAGAAAGCACTACTGATACTTAGACTGAGAATGTGATGGGGTGACTGTCTGTGCCAGGCCTGTTTGTATAAGACCAGGTATTGACTCCTGAAATGTCCGCTTGAGGTATTGGTAAGCGTCATGGCTCTTCTGTGGACATGCGCATGGCTGACGCCGTCTCTGTCTCTCATTGGTCTGATGTCTCTGATGAGTCCTGCTGTCAGAGGGAGGCACTGACAGGAAGGTGCAGCCGTGTGCAGGAAACCCCACCTCACACGCCGCCCCTGCTCACACCTTCAGCTTCAAACCAAGGGAATGCTGGGAAACCTGCTGTCCCCCCACGCCTGCCCAGTTCTCCCTGTGACCCCTGCCTTAGTGGCCCTCTGTTAGCCAGTCACAGACTGCTGCTAAGATGCTGGGTCCAGGAAATCCAAAGCAGCTTAGCGGAGCCCCCCCAGGTCAACCATGCCTGCTTTTCGGGAGGGGGAGGGAGGGTGGTGAGACCCTCTGGGATCATTGGGAAGCGGGAATGTTGGCTTTAATATTGTGCAGAAGACCCTTTTCTGCTTTCTTTCCTTTATTATTTTCGCCATTGCTAAATCTTAGCTGATAATCACAGGGGCGCAGCTCCAGTTTTCTCAGCTTTTGTGGAATTACCTCTCAGGCTGCGAGCAGCCCAGACTCTGCTCCAAGTAAGCTTGCCCAGAGTCAGTGCCTCTTTTCATTATTCTGGGTAAACAGAGTTAGCCGAGCCCCAGTTTGATCTCTGATTAAAAAGGATTGATGTATGTGGTGCCGGTCCTGGTTCAGCGGGGCTTCCCTCTGCTGTGTGGCCCTGCCCCCTCAGGTCCTCTGTGAAGCACAGCCCTTTGCCCTCAGCACGCCATAGGGTCGCCTAAATTAAAAACGAGGCTGCGCACCTCGGCTTCGTAACTCCCAGACATCACGCTGCCAGCTGAAAGTATCCCAGTTTGAGGCTAAAGAAAAGTAGGCTCGTACCTGCATGCAAATGTGCCTTGCCCTCATTTTTCATTGAGAAAATTGTGGAGCTTTAAACCTTGTCATTCCTTCCTGCATCGATTGTACCCAGGTCTGACATGTTCATATAATTAAGATCGGGTCCTTCGCATTTTTATTAATAAGACCAAGCGAGGTGTCTTTTCTCTGCCTGTCCTGAACTAGCAATGGGCAGTCAGACATTTGTCACCATGCTGTGTAGCCAAATAAGATTCCACTGTCAGTGCGTCAAGTGATGAGTGTTATAAATGCATCCTGGAATCTGATGCGGAAAATGACTTTGATGACAGCACAAGCAGACAGAGCAGAAGTGATGATGAGAACGCTTCTTATGCAGGCTTTTAAGAAGCACTCTACTTAATGGCCATCAGTGTCACTGTATAAACAAAAAAGTACGACAAAAAGAGATTCATTAGACTGTCAATGTGTGTCATAAAAATAAAAGCCTCAACTTTCCTTCCTGACAGAATAGGAAAAAAACACTTTTGACTCTTAGATTTCTCCTTAACTATTTTATTTAGATTTTAAAAAATTCTAGCCGTATTTTTCTGGCTGTTTTTTCATCACTTTAAGCACATGTGTTTAGAAGTTAAGCAAGCAGTAAGGTAAGCAGTCGTGCAGTACACACTGTTGATGAAGAGGAAGGGCTTCATTTTGTCTCTCTCTCGGTCCATTGTGACAGCACAGGTACTCTGTTATTATGTCATAGCTGATAGAAAATCCGTAGTGATGGGATTGGCTGCTCAGTGCTGCGCAGGTAAAGGAGTGCTAGCGTGTGCCAGGCCTCTGCAGTGGCCTCTGGCCGCCCTGCGGGGCCCCTGCATTCTTACATAAACGCCCTTGCAGCGTTGAGCGGACTCGGCGGTCAGGGCACCGAGCCAAAGACGGCACTCGCAAATTAGCGTAATTAGCGGGGGCCCAACCGTGCTTTAGGTATTAGGTATTACAGCGGATTACCTGTTTGACAGGGATTTAGCTGTCAGCTGTCCGCTTGCAAGGAATGTTGCTAATTCTACCTGAAGCGTTTCTCCGAGAAGTGCGGGGCCATATCTGTGTAATGCTTGTAGTGAGTATCAGCCCTGGCCACGGATGCCTGACCCAAAGGAACTGTCCGGCACTGTTCTTTATAACTGCCAAGATTAATTCAAGTCCCGTTAATCTGCTTGTGTGCGCTGGTATGTGTCAGAACAGATCGGGGGACACGCTGTTCCCGGATCTGCCCGTGTAACCAGCCGCTTTGCCAAGATGTCCCTTCCCTGACCTTAGACCTGCTCTGACAGCATGTGGTGGAAAGCCTCGTCACAGGGCCCGATTCCTCTCCTTCCTGTCAAATGACACCACAGACAAACAGAAGCAGGACGTGTCTGCAGTTCAGGCCTGTCGCTCCAGACCCGTTCCTGTTCCTGTGTCTTTGTGTGCTGTCAGGGGTGCGTGTTGAGTTTGGGGGCTGGGGGACGGGGTTGTTTTAGGGAGGCGGGGGGGGTTACTGTCTCAGAGGAGCTGGCTGCAGCAGGGTTCATACGTGCCCTCAGGGCCAGCCCCAGAGGGTTTTGACCCATGCGGCGGCCTGTGCCTGGTCCAGAGCTCTCGGTTCTGCTCACCAAAACCACTCCACATGCCAGGACATGTCACCCTGGGTCACCCTGGTGGGGTATGTGGTGTTTTGGCAGGGGGCTGTTTTGGATGACTTTTATTCATTTGGCAGATGATCCCAGAGTGACACACAAAGCAAAGCAGATGTACATAAGTGCATGTAGTAGGGCCACAAGAATGATAGTGCATTCTGACAACATAAAACACCAGCGCATCACGCTGTTCCAATAACCAGTGCCAGACTGAAACCACAGATTAGGCGCTACTGTTGTCAGAACGTCAATAACGTAACTCAAGTGCTAGTGTGTAAATCAGTGCGACAATACCCCAAAGCGCTGTACAAAACGAGCAAGACTTAATGGCTGCTCAGGGGAGCCAAGGCACAGTCTGAATAGGTTTGTGAATAAGTCAGCCTGCAGTGGAGAGTGGCCAGTGACTCTGTCCTGGCCGCTGGCGGGAAGCTCATCCCGCCAGAGCAGAGGGGGGGGTGTGGGGGTGGCTGGGGCGGTTGGGGGTTTAGGCAGCTGTGCCGCAGACCCCCGTGCTCTCCCGTGGAGGCAGGAGCAGGCGGGCCGCTGATCAGTGGCGGCAGCTGCAGCGGCTGCCGCCAGGCCGAGCTGGCGCGCGCGGGAACGGCCCCCCCCCCTCCCGCCTGCCGGGGCCGGCCGCTGTTCCCGCCGCGCTCTGAGCAGGGAGCGCAGGTGTCTGCTTCCGCCGGTCCCGCCACGGCGCTGCCTCACGCCGCCACACTCGCCAGCGTTGTCTGGGGTCCAGGGTGAGGAGAAGGGATGGCAAAACCCATTCAGTTCATTCTGGCTCTTTGCTTGTGCGGTATGAACAGTTCAAGTGACTAGGTTTTCAGCAGTATTTCAGGGTTTAGCGGTGGTGGCAGTGGGGGGCAGGGAGGGTTTGGATGTTTCCTCTTCCCTTATATCCACACTGTGCTGCAGTTGATCTACACCTTCAGTTTGACACCGGCTCTCAAGTATCTGTGTGGAAAAACACTGACAAGCTTGGCAAGCAGTACAGTTTACATGTCACTCTGCAGGACTGTGTCCTCCCCATTGAAGAATTTTAAAGCACTGACACGCTGGAAGCATGCATGATCACATGCCTTCACGTGCGTTTGCTGCAATGGAAACATGAAGGTGCATGAGTACAGGCCTTGAAGTGCTGAGAGCAGGTGCCCTCTGCAAAGCAGTCCCGTTTGTACACAGATGAGTCTTTAGCTCAGTGGTGATGGTAAAACAGATACTGCTGTTTGAAGCCGCAAGGCACAGACGGCTGCTCAACATCACCCGCTTCGTCACGGCAACAGGTCTGTGTGCACCACCCCACCCCCCACCCACTCATAGAGTACTGCTGTCAGTCCCTGTTAGAGGAAAAAAAGGTGGCTACTCCAAAGCACGACACACACCTGCAGCAATTAGCATATGAATAGCGGGCTTCGCTAATCCCGTTTGCAGTCTGGGAGTGTTGCTGAAGGAGAGGGAACAATGGAGAGCTGGTGTGTGACAGGGAGAGGGGAACTGGCCATCTTTGGGCTCAGACTGAAAACCAGTTTCTTCAGACTGTAGCTTTTGTTCCTGGACCCAGACTCTCCATTCACTCAGCTCTAATGTTCTCATTGCTACAGGTGCCTGATAACTGGTGTGCTTTGTGACTGCTGGGTTACTGCTTTTAAATTTGGCTTCTTTTATGTCATCCCCTTCACTATGGGACATATGTGAGCTTGTCTGTTGATTATAGCATTACTTCATACTGTACAGTGGCGGCAGTGTAGCATAGTGGTAAGGAGCAGGGCTCACAACTGAAAGGTTGCTGGTTTGATTCCCCGCTGGGGCACTGTTGCTGCACCCTTGGGAAAGGTACTTAACCCAGAATTGCCTCAGCAAATATCCACCTGAATAAATGGACAACGTGTAAAAACTGTAACCTATGGAAATTGCTCTGGATAAGAGAGCCTGCTAAGTGACAATAATGTAATGCACAGCATTACTGTTTTAATTGTGTTGTGGTCAAATTTTGTTTTTATGCCACTGTTATCCCAGCCTTCTGATATGAACTTATTAGCTCTTAATGAGGTTGACTTGCGCTGTTTCTGGCAGAGTTGTGGTGTTTCTCTCAGAGCAGATGGCCCGGGCTGGTTCTGAGGCTTGGTCCTCTTTAAAGCCTGAGCCAGCATCCCTCCTCCGCAGTCCAGAACAGAGGCGGCAGAGATGGACGACACCGTTAGCTCCCCGCGCTGACGGTGCGAAAAAGGCATCCAGTCATTTAGAATCACATAAAACCCTCCGCTTCCTCCTGTTTCTTACTGCATGTTCCCGAGGCGTTCTTTTTATTTCCCCCAGGAGTTTGTGAAAGCAAGCCCCTGCTCTGTTCGATGGTGGGCGGCAGTGTGTTGTAGTGGTAAAGAAAAGGGCTGGTGACTGAAAGGACGCTGGTTCGATTCCTCGCCGGGGCACTGCTGTTGTAACCTTGGGCAAGATATTTAACCCACAGTTGCCTCAGTAAAATATCCAGCTGTATATATGGATAAAATTGTAGGTCTGTCTGGGTAAGAGCATCTGCTAAGTGGCAATAATGTAATAGTATAATGTGCTGGTCTGAATCCCAGTGCCAGGCCTCTCTCTATGCTCCTTCCTGCTTAGACGTGGGTGACTTCGTCGACCCCGGTGAGCTGAGGCAGCTCCTAGGCAGCTCCTGACATGTCCGTCATTCATGCCCCAAAGAGCGCTGCACCTTACGCGGAGGCGTGATTCGTGGGCTAAGTTACAAAATGCACAGCATCCTCCCCGGCATATCCAGCAACAGCAGCACTGCCTCCCACCTGGCTGGAGATCTGCGCTGTAGTAACACGCACGCGCTAACTGATCCTGCACCGGCATGTGGAAGTCTCTCCGAGTGTCTGCTCTATGCTGCGGTCGGTGTCCCGCATGTTGCTGCTGTGACCGCTGGTTTGGAGTGTTTACGCAGGCCCGGGGTTGACCATAGAGCGTTTTCCTTGTTTACTAGCTGAAGTGACAGGGAGAGCGGCATTGTTTAGGAGCGAATGAGCTGCGGCTGTGGCGTCACCTGTGTCCGCGTCACACTTCCTGTGTTTTAGCCAGGCCTTTCAGTCTCTCCCAGTGAACCGTGTCTTGCGTAAATGTCTGTGTCAGGGGTCATTCCCCACGTGGGCCTCCTGAGCATGAGTCTCTACTGCTGTTTGTTTGCGGCTGCGCTGTTGTGTAACTGCGTCAAACGCTGCAGAGCAGGTCAGTGTGTGTGTGAGCCGCTCACACACCGGCGCAGTGTGCGCCACGCTGGAATTTCACAACTGAGAGCTCGCCTCACATTAGGCGCATGTCAGATTAGATTTCCTGAAGAAATGTGTGTGCCATGAAAGGACTTGTGTTTCTGTGTGTGTGTGTGTGTGTGTGTGTGTGTGTGTGTGTGTGTGTGTGTGTTTGTGTATGTATGTGTGTGAGAGTATGTGTGTGTCTGTATGAGTGTGTGTGTATTTGTGTGTGTCTGCATGTGTGTGTGTGCATGCACATGTGTGTCTGTGTATGAGTGTGTGTGTGCATGTGTGTGCATGTGTGTGCTGTGTGTGTGTGTGTGTGTGTGTGTGTGTGTGTGTGTGTGTGTGTGTGTGTGTGTATGTGTGTGTCTGTATGAGTGTGTGTGTGCACGCAGGCAGATTTAGAATGATTCTGGTGACAGCGGTGGCAGAGAACATCTGATGGAGATTTGGAGGTTTTAAGTGGTGGTAAACAAATCCAGCCAGAGCCCAGAGCTGACTGAGTCTCTCTGTGCTGAAGAAACACTGCTCAAGGAGATGGTGAACATTCCTCTGAGCGAGCGAGAGAGAGAGAGAGAGAGAGTGTGTGTGTGTGTGTGTGTGTGTGTGTGTGTGTGTGTGTGTGTGTGTGTGTGTGTGTGTGTGTGTGTGCCAAAAGGAGCGGGGAAGGAATGCGGCAGAGCAGGTCGGTATGGAAGTGGTGCAGGGGCTGCTTGAGGACTAAAACTCCTCCTCAGCCTTGCCCCAGGCTACGCACTGACTGACAGCTGTTCATCTTGTGCTGTGAGCACCACCTACTGGACATGCTGTACAAGTGCAGGAAAATGGTTGAAGGGCCCATCTCTTCTTCGTTTGCTGACCTGTGATTCTTTAGCATATGACAGGTAAATGAAAAGCACCATTTTTCCAATAATATTAGTGACTATTTAGCACAGTATCCTTCCGTTGGTCTTCAAAGTATACAGCTATGATGATCCCATCTTGAAATACAAGAACATTCTTTAGTTTGGTAATTCCATCTCTGTCAGGCATTCACTTTAAGTTCCTGAAGCGGTTAACAAGTTGATGCTTCTGGAATTTCTACAGGGTCTGAGGTACCTGTCTCCATGGCGATTGACCAGCACCAATGTGCTTTTATGTAGCACACTAAGCTCGCTGTGACATCAGCAGCTCTTGACTGCTGTAGCAGGGGACCCCTGGGCCATTGCCCCCCCCCGGCTGTACAGGTGTGGTGTCACTAGAACAGTTACAGGTGGCCAGTCCCCTCCACACAACACCTCGCTCGCACCTCGACACCAGGGGTGTCCGTGGCGTTGCCGCGGCGACAGCCAGCCCCCCCGCCGCCGCGCTAACTGCGACTCGCAATTAATACCGGGATGAATAAAACATGGCATTAAAACTTTTAATTAAATCCAAACAGCAGCGCAGCCTGCGAGGCTAAATATACTGCGGCACGCTCTCTGAGCCCTCTGGCCTCAAAACCGCCGGGTAAATTATCAGAGGCCGGAGGAGAAACGCAGCGCTCTGTATGCGGCAGCTGGCCCTGCTCGCCGCCCGCCCCGCCTGGAAAATGCCCCGCAGGTCTCCTATCTGTAATTGCCAGCGACAGACTCAATACTCCGCTCCTGTAATTGTGAGGGCTCATGTATATTTATCAAGGCTGGTATCAGGGCAGGCCGATAGAGCCCGGTAATTGGCAATGTGCAGACATTTTGGCGAAATGCTCTGAAAGCGGTCCTTTGCTTTTGAATTAAGTTCCACTTTATTTTTAAATTATTTTCCCTGCTACAGGCAGATACCGGGGTTATGGTTGTGCGTGGTGTGCAGTTTTTACCCACTCGCTGGTTGTCACAGCATACCTAACCTGTGTTAAGACCTCCGTGCCAAAGCTGTAGCAGAGACCAGCCCCGGGTACTAAAGACGCTCTCCCTGGTTGAATGCTGTCCTTGCAAGAAAAGATGGTGCAATGGCCAACTCCAGTCACAAGGGGGCGATATCTCATTAACATCTTGATCTTCACCTGAAATATAAACAAACGCCCAGAGGTTTTTCTAATGTTTTGAATACCTGTAGTGTCAGGAAGACACATTGATTATGCACCCGAGGGACTCCCGGTACAGTAGAGTAATCAGCCGTGTCCTGCTGTTCTGATGGACAGGAGTAAAGTAACTCCTGCATTATTAAAGGACCCTATTGCTTTCAGCTGTCAGGACTGTATGAGGCCCGCCCAAGATCCTCTGTCACCTTCCTGCAGTGTTCCTAATGACGCTCACCACAGACACTCTCTCTCCCTTTCTTTTTAGGCGGATAGTACATTTCCAAGTACTGGACAGTTCCACTGTCACCTCTCTCTCTCTCTCTCTCTCTCTCTCTCTCTCTCTCTCTCTCTCTCTCTCTCTCTCTCTCTCTCTCCTTTTGGCTCATACCCCAGTCACCTCCTCTCTATCTTTCTTCTTCTCTCTCCTGCCCTGGTCTCTCGTGGTGCTCTGATGCTGTGGTCCGAGCGAGGATGTTGTTATGTGGAAGTGAAACCGCCACACCAAAGTCTGTGGCGAGGGGTTTCCTCACTGCTACTTCCTCCTGTCAGGGGCGTGTGCCAGAGGGAGACAGATCCTGTTCCACTGGCTCTAGCTGCAGCTTGAGTTTCTCCCAGGGACACACACACCCACACGCATACGCACACAGGCAGGCAGTTAGCGGCGTTTCTGTGGGGGACGAGACCGCTTCCCCCCCTCCACCGCTCCGAAACCATGATCCGCTTCAGAGTGTTCAAAAGGTACCTGAGGTCGGGGGAGGACGAGGACGAGGTGTTCGCGTGCAGCCCGGGAGCCGAGGTGATACCCGTCACGCGTCTGTCTTTGCTGCGCTTTGCGGGAGCGGGGACACTCCTCGCGAACGCTGTCCAAGCCTACAGAGCTGCCTGCAACGCTTCACCTTCAGCTGGGTGCTGTCACTGTTTCGTTTTGTTCTGAGCTTTGTATTTACCCCCTACATGCCTGTGCTTGTTGCGATTTAGCTTTGCAGGACATAATTTGCTGTCTGTTTTTTGAGATGTTTTTGCTGAATCTTCTTCACTGAAGCACGCGCTTGAAAGAACACGGTCGCGATTCTGTGAAGGTTTTGATCTGAGCGCCGTGGCGTTGAGATCGGTCAGAACTGATGGCTGTACTTTACTGAGACCCCAGAGAAACTGGAGTCGCGTCTTCAGGATCGAGCTCTTAGGAGCAGCCACATTCTGCTCTTGCATGTCTTCTACACATGCACCTGAGTGTGTCTGGGAATCAGTGGTATTGGCATGAAGTGTATGTACACACACATTTTTTTTAATACCAAGAATATGTTTATTGCCATATTGTTTTTGTTGGTCAATGAATACAGATCACTGTGCTGGTTCAGCTCTGGTCTCAAGAAAGGTGCTGTGGGTGTGAGATGTGTTCAGCCGAGGTCAGAATAGCATGCTGTAAAACAAGACGAGGCCTCAGGACTTTACAAGGGGGGCCGGTCTTTCCTGTGGCATTTCAGTCATAACACTGGCAAACACAGTAAAATGGCCAAAGGAAATGGCAAATGGCTGTACTCAGATCAGGCATAGGTTCCTTCTGCAGCCAGGGCTCACTTGCAAATATATCTGTAAGGAAAGCACTTTGTTTCTCTGGGGCAAAGCTTGGTAAAATGTGGTTAGAATGGGTCATATTCTGAGAACATGTGACAGAGGTGACAATTCTGTGAAAATTCTGGACCTGCATTCTGACCTCGCAGTGGATTTGTCTATGACATCAGAGGTCACCCCCCCACCCCTTGTCAAACAGATGGTGATTGTGGCTTTGGTCTCTGTAGATGACAGAATGACAGACATCTAATGTTAGTAGATTAAAATGTATATGCTGTGTGCTGTATTTACTGTTTGAAGAATATTTATAAGTTATGGGAGTTGGGTTTTTTGGCAAAATAAGGTTAGGTTCTTTTATGAAAATCTGTAATTGACAAGTAGGCTTAATGCAATGGAGTACAGTGGAAGCTTTGGCACATCTCTTTTCGCACCAACAGGAATCTTAATTCGGCAACATGGCTGTAGCCTGTAAAATGTGAAAAGGTTGTGAAACGGGAAGCCCTCAGACTTGGCACACGGTTATTCCTGAATTGTGTGTGCCGCATGCGCTGGGAAAGGATCACTTCCTCCTCTGCCGAGCGCATTTTAGGCAGAGAGTTTTAATTAGAATGCAAATGCGTTCCCACGGGTGTTGCTCTGTGAGCTGTTGGAGAAAAATATCTCCGTGAGAATATCTATGGTCCCCTCCCCACGGGCTTGGCATAAATAACAATCATCTTTCTGTAGAGACAGATATATGTGGCTGAACCAAAACTGTTTTGCAAAACTATTTATCTAGAACAGAATTCAAGGAGGGTATTTTTCTCTGTTAGCCAGCCAGCGAATATGAACATGAGTTATCAGCTGAAATGGGATGCAAATAACTAGAACATGGACATCTTGCTGCTAAATATAGTTACCGTGTATCGAACCTGTACCGCATATTTAGCATTGGTTCTGAGCCAGCCGGAAGTCCCATCCCCTCCTGATTCAGTGGAGATAGTGGTGCCGTCTCCTGGCATTCTGGCTGTATTCCTGTCCTGTAGTAAAACAGCTGAGTTGAAGGGGGTTGATTGGGGTTGAATTGGGGGCGAATGGGGGGGTGAATGGGGTTCTGGCTGGGCATCCTTGCACTGCACGCTAATTCATCTCCCAGGAAGTGCAGAGTCTGGGCGGAGTCAAGTGCTATGCTGGGGCAGGGATGTGCTATGACCATAGTGTGAAAACCTAGAACCTGGTGTCCTTACTACTGCCCACACCATCCAACTGTGTAGCAGAGCCCGTTTGCAGGGGTGTGTGTTAGTGGGACATGTCGAAATCCTCTCTTCCTGGGACGCTGTTGCGCAACCCGCTGCCTTTATTTTTGGCTCACCCGCCGTTTCCTTTTTAAGGCGACTCTCGTTGAGGGTGTTGTGTGACCAAGATGGTTGGTACACCACAGAGCATTCAGCTGGCTGTCAGCACACCACCCTCTCTCCTCTCTGATTCTCCTCCTGCACAGTCTAAACCCACCATGTCTGTGTGTTTGGCCTTGTACTTATTCAGCTCGTTCCATCTAGTGTATGAACGAATCCAAGTTACACCACTGAATGTTATCACCGTGTGAGATGGTCAGAATTTCACACCTTTTTAGCCTGTACCCTGAATTTGGGGTGATCAGACACCCTCACCACACCCAGACTTACTTGAGGACACATTGGCTCTGCCCGCTAGGCAGGCATTTACAGTATGGGGCTTTTTCTGACTGTGTGGTAGTGCACCTTCAATGTCGATTTGCAAGCCCTCATAAAACACAAAGGAGGCGTGCCTCAACTGTGTGAGAACATGTGCAAATTTGCTAGGGCTCCAAGCATCTTCTGACGATTAATCGTTGAAATTTAAAATAATGTCACCTCTTTTGAGTCATCTTAAGAGTCTTTACCACAGAGCTTAATGTCATTGTAGCGAAGGGCGAGAGCAGTCACCCCACCCGGCCTTGAACCCGGGTCTACAGGGTACCAAACATGCGACTTTGACCGCGATGCCAAAGAGCCAGGCTCGTTGGTATGGCAGTCAAAGCACATACTCAACTGTAGTGACGGCACTCCGTCACACTGCCCTCCCCTTCGGGAAGCGCGCCCATGCGCTTCACGCACCATGGCGTCCCTCACGCATTCCACTGCCGTACTTCTCCCATCCCAGGGTGCCCCACTCACTCGTGCTTCACCCATCTCTGGGGTCCCTCACACCGTGCTTCACCCATCTCTGGGGTCCCTCACACCGGGGTCAACCTAACCTAGGGGTCCCTCATACAGCTCACACACCGGGCACGCCTCCGATGGCCTCGTGGCCGGCCATCCCACTTCTGACACCATTTGTAGCGAAGGGCGAGAGCAGTCACCCCACCCGGCCTTGAACCCGGGTCTACAGGGTACCAAACATGAAACTTTGACCGCGATGCCAAAGAGCCAGGCTCGTTAGTATGGCAGTCAAAGCACATACTCAACTGTAGTGACGGCACTCCGTCACAGTCATGTTAAATCAGTGTTCCATGGGTCTTGTCGTAGGAGTCTTATGTTTTGAGTGAGGTGGCAATATTGTTTATTAGCAAGGTGTTTCTTCAGGTTAAATTCCATGTTTTCGGAAGGGAAAGATTCAAACACTACACACACACACATTATGCACACACACACACACCACATAAGCCAAGACCTTGATCAAGAGTTGGATGCTGCTGTTGTCAAGGAAACGTTTGTCAGTGAATACCTCTTTTGTCCAGCGTAATACCAGTACATTTGTCCACTTTGTTTTTTCTTTTGCCAGTGGACAGAGTTTATCTGATCTTGATTAAAAAAAGTATGAGTTTTTGTTTCTCTTTGCATGTTTACTGCTGCGTATTTCAACAGCGCCTCATTTTCTTGCAATATCCTGTTTCATAGTGGGGTATGGGGGGGATATCTGGAGGAATCTGCGAAATGGGAAGGTCACATGGCTGCTTTGTGCCTTATCTCTGCGCACGACTGAGCTTTCAGCACCAGATTATTCTCTGCCAGCTCTCTTTCCCTTAATCTTCTGAATGAATGAACCAAGACAGCCTTGTTTGTTTTCGGGTGTTACGATCAAACCGATTCATGAAGTCTCAGATCCTGTCAATATTATTATTTTTTTCTTCTGCGTAAGGAAGGCGGATTTCAGTATCCACAGAGCATATTGAGATCCTATTGATCATAAATAGGTGTATGATGCATAGTAATAACATTGATGGCACTGACAGCTTTAATGTCATGTAGCGTTTGTAGATAGTGTTATCTGGCTTAGTACAGAATCTCTGTATGTTATGTGCTGAGAGATTTCTATCTCCCAAAGCAACCCTCATCACCACATAAGGAGGATAATGAAGCAACATAGCGCATAATGTACAGTACCTAGTGAGTGATCTACACTACCTAACACTACAGAATTTACCAGGTCTACTGAGGTGGCCTAGCATGTCTTTATTCTCTGTCTGTAACCCTCTCCCTCCCCTCCCCTCCCCCCTGTGCTGTGTGCGGAGTCGCTCCCCTAACGCGCCCTCTCCTGTCCTGCCTCCCCCCTCAGACCGCTTCCCCCACGGGTCAGGGCAGGTCCGAGTCCCCGGTCTACACCAACCTGCAGGAGCTGAAGATCTCGCAGTCCAGCCTGCCGCCTGCTCCCTCCAGCTCGCCGCTGCAGGTGCAGGGCGACTGGGAGACGCACCGGGACGGCAGCGGCCGGCACTTCTACTACAACCGCGCCACGCAGGAGCGCAGCTGGAAGCCCCCGCGCGCCCGCGACGCCAGCAGCAGCAGCAGCAGCCGGGGGGAGTCCCACACGCCGGGGGAGGTCGAGGTAACACACCGAGCCTCACAGCAAGCTCTGTGTGTCTGTGAGGTAGCTGACACACTCGAGCTTACAGTACACACTGTGTGTCTGTGAGGTAGCTGACACACTAAACCTTACAGTACATACTGTGTGTCTGTGAGGTAGCTGACACACTAGAGCTTACAGTACACATGGTGTTTCTGTGAGGTAGCTGACACACTAAACCTTACAGTACATACTATGTGTCTGTGAGGTAGCTGACACACTAGAGCTTACAGTACACATGGTGTTTCTGTGAGGTAGCTGACACACTAGAGCTTATTGTACACACTGTGTGTCTGTGAGGTAGCTGACACACTAAAATTTACCATACATGCTCTGTGTCTATAAACTAGCTACCACACTGAAGCTTACACACTTACATACAGGCAAGTTACCCGAGATAACCTCTGTGAGGTAATGCTGGAATTTTACATGTTCGCACAAAGGTAGGCTGTAAAGGTTCTTGTTGGACAGGGTTCAGAATAGACCCTGCTGTTTTGCGAAGGAGGTGTTGGCTCTTGCATCTGACTGGGTCCAAATAACCTGAGATTACTCTCCAGTCATTCCCATTTGCTGCAGTTAGTGCTCCTGTCAGTCTGCACAGGCATGTTTACTGGAGATATTGATAAGCACATTCAGCAGCAAGCTTATCTGCATGGACCAGGGGCCAGTCGAATAAAGACAATGATTCAGCTTTTTACTGTGAGGTAAAATTTAGGATTGGGCTAATATTTACCTGACATTCCTAATCAGAGCTGCCATGTGTTCTGGGTGAAGCAGACAGAAGCGTAAGGCAGTAGATTCCTGTGTCAGAGACCCAGCGTGTGGCAGACTTTCAAAGGAATGCTGTGTGCGCGGGGGTCACACCTCAGCAAGCACTGCAGAAGCAAACAGATCCAAAGTATGCTTAAAGGGAAAGGGAGAGAAGGTGAGAGGGTCCAGGTTGTGCGGTCCGCTCTGTAGCTGACTACGTGCACACCACGGGGGAGTGTGGCAGATCCGGAACTTCCTGCCTTAAAGGTACAGGACCACCTGTATGTACAGTACCAGTCAAAAGTTTGGACACAAGTTTCTTTCTTTATATTTACTATTTTCCACATTTTAGAATAAGCGTAAAGACATCAAAACTATGCAAACGCAAACGGAATTATGCAGTGACAAATCAGAGTGTTAAACAAATCAAAACTATCTTATATTTTAGATTATTGTGGGCAAAAATGTTTTTTTTTTTTAATGTGTTTTTTTTTTTTTTCCCGGAAATAAATTCATACATAGGCATCACCTTCACTATTTATATTTGTCTAAGAAACTTCAATTTCAAGCATTTAAGCATAAGTCTTTAGATCAAAATGTCTTTGAATGCATGTTTACCATGCCATTACCGTGTCCAAACTTTTGACTTGGTACTGTACACCTTGGCAGTGCGAGTAACCGGTTGTTTGGGAGCTTGTGGGAGGCAGGAGGGGGCGTGTCTGAGTTTGCATACTGCCCGTGCTGCAGCTTGACACAGTTTCGTTGCTGTCACCGCACTGTCACCGACACATCAGCTGCGAGCTGAAAAGAGTGTTGTGTTTCGTGCAGGGACACATAAAGCCCTCGAGTGGAACTTGCCTTCACACATCCCCGGAGCAGGCAGGCGTTAGGAGACAACATGAAACGACATGGTTTGCATAATGCTTTATTAGGAGTTTGAAGACAACGTTGTACAGTTTACATGCACAAACTATATATTTGATGATTTCGGTATGATTTTCATTTTCCCCAGAGAGTTTATACCAATATCTGTTATTTAAAGGGTAGCTTTACCAAACAGCTCAGATGCAATGTTTTGTTCCTCAACTTTCACTTCAGTAGGTCTGCATATTTCTCAAAACACATTTCACTGAGTAGAAAATAGTAGAGTAGCAAAAATGTATCAATGTAGTATCAAAATCATTATTTTTCCTTAGAATGCACATAGAGAGAGAGGTTGGAGCACCGGGTCTTAGGCTTTGTGCGAAGGCTACGTAACATGAAGCAACTAAAAAGGATTCAAACTTAGTCTGCATCTGTAGTTAATAAAACAAATTAAGAGGCTTTCAATATGGACAGGTACTATACTGAAGGTAATGAACAACTCATTAAATTTTGTAGTTTGAGATGAAGGTACCCTTAAGGGAAATAAAGAGGTAGTTTACGGTGAAATATTTCTCAGCAGCTGTATTTTGTGTAAGGAATCCGTTTTGAATTTGAAGTAGGGTTGGGGATCAGGGCACAAACTGCTCTAGCAGCAGATAAGACCTGTGTGGATGTATATAGACAAGGGCTATATGGCTTTGTGCATCCAGGGTCAGATGATGTAACAGCAAGAGGTGTGTGGAAATGAAACCAGGTCAGTGTTTAGCTCGGTTGTTTAAACATTCCTGAATGTTCACACAATAACTGAACATTTTTGAAATAATTTACTTGACCAGATTTTACTGACATGTCTGCCAGTGCAGACAATAGTCCAGTGATGCTAAACACATGAGACAAGACAGGAAGTCAGTGGTTAAACGGACTTTCAAACCAGCGTCCTCTTTTGCGGTTTCCGAAGACACGGGTTATGTAACAAGCTGAGCCCGTTTCAGTGGGAGTAGAGCTCATATTCTCAATCTGGAGACTTTCAGAAAGCATAAAAAATAGTTTCATATCCTTGAATTTTCAAGTGTGTTCCCAATTCAATGGTGGTAATGAGAGCACGAATGGGAATTGCAAAATAGCACCACACTGCCACCTGGTGGCCAAATCACCAGCCAGCTGTGCGAGCAAACTCAAGCTCGCCAGAATATAGTCGTCGTAGTAAAAGAGGGCAGCAGGTCCTGTTTCAGTTTCACAGGCCATTAATGTACTGACCTCACACTCAAAGACTGGCTATATGCAAAACAATACTCCTCTTTGCTTTATGCATGTTATGTTTTGCATGATCAACCAAGCATAATCAAAAATACAAACATTTTTGAAGAGCGAGTTTTGGTAAATTTTTTTTGCTGTTGTTTATGTTCTCAGTGTCAAAACATTACATCTTATTTAGTTGAATTCTTAAATTAATGAGTGAGTTTTCACAGTGAGGCTTGATGCTTGTAACCCAGTGTGAAGAAATGGAGCTGCTCCAGTGTGAGAAACTGAAAACTCTGTTGTGTGTTTTACATGCTTTCTAAAAACCCTAAAAGGGACATATATCATCAGAGTGGTTCCCTGTCTCTTCGGAAGTGAAGTGCAACATGGTACACGTGACTGCTGTCTCTTGCGCCTCTCTGTTCTGGTGGGCAGGTGCTTGGCTGGGCTCTTTGGGTGTCCTCTGTAGCTTATGGTCAGTGGTGCTCATTTTGTCTGAAGAATCATTGTTCTGCTACTTGACACCCCCCAATCCCCCATCCCCCCCATCCTCTACCCCTCTTCTGGGAATCACAGGCTGGTCTTTCTCTCTCTCTTTTTTTCTCTCTCTCTTCTCCATTCTTCTCCCACTAATCCCAGCCTCTGTCATCGGAAGAGAACTACCACAGCACTTACTCCAGCCAATCAGATAGTCAGTACGGGTCCCCGCCCAGGGGTTGGTCAGAGGAGCTGGACGAGCACGGACATACCCTGTATGTCTGTGAATACAATAACGAGAAGGTACTGGGGCCTCTGTCTGTATGTCTGTCTGTCCTGTCCCTCTCTCTCTCTCCCTCCTGCTGCACTTCTCTCCTGGGTCAGTGCTGAAGGGGCATGATCAGAGCTTGCCGCTTTTAGATGGTTCTGTCAGTCACCACGGCTGCACACATCTCTGCCCTATCAGCAGCCACGGAACCCCAGGAGAGGCGTGGCAGGGACGGGATTGGTGGGCTGATTCTAGTCGCTATGCTGCGATATGATGCTGCCAGCGTCTGCAGGAACATATCTGATGGCTGACTGACACACACACACACACACACACACACACACACACACACACACACACACACACACACACACATACTTTCTCTCTCTCTCAAAGCAACATGCTCACACAAGGCATTTTTTTGTGTCATTCTGTTTTTAATGTAATCGTATTTGCTTGTGCTGATATGGTTTGTACCTGTGTTTCAACACTACAGTACCCTTTGCTTATAAGACTTACTGTACAGAAAATAGGCGATTGATGTTGATTAACAGTTTGACATCTGTACAAACCTGTGTGAACTCCAGTTATAAAAATCAAGCAGACTGCACTATATCTTTAAATATGCACATATATCTTTAGTTCTTTGGGTTACTTCTCCTCCCCTCTGTGTAATATTTGTGTAGATATTCCTCAACGCTCTCTGTGTTTCAGTGGATAAAACACGTGGATGAACAGGGACGGCCATACTACTACAGCGCTGACGGCTCCAGGTCGGAATGGGAGCTGCCCAAAGTGAGTGTGCAAACTCGGCCTGACTTACCTGAGAGTGATACAGAGTGAGGACTGTATCACTCACGTGTTAAACATGCTCACTGAGTGTGTTCGAGTGATTCCACTTCTCCACATTCCTGACCCCAGTACAGGAGAAAGCCAGGCTGTGTGTGTGTGTGTGTGTGTGTGTGTGTGTGTGTGTGTGTGTGTGTGTGTGTGTAGTTAGGCAGACACATACACACGCACACCCACGCGCGCACAGAGACACACAGTTTCCTAGCAGGGCTATTAATAACTGGCTCACAAGTCAATTGAAGGTACATCACTTCAACCTGCTAACACGTTTTGACGGATACATTTGCCTGGATCTTAATTTGACGCCCACATTCATAAATCAGAAACCAACGCGGAGTACAAACCAGTTTCCACCCTTCCACCCCTCAGTGATTACCGCTGCCACTTTGCATTAATGTGTTTCATGACCTGTGACTCATTGCTGGAGTGAGACTCAGTGCTCTGATCTGAGAGTCAAAGTGCTAAATTTGGGCCGCTGGTAATCTGGTTAGGACAGCCACAACTAATGGCACAGAATAGCTGCAAGATTTTACTCCCATCAATAAGGGCAGGTCAGAAGCCAGTCGCTCTGCTCCACGGCAATCCTGGAACATAACACAGGCACCGTGCTGCTTCTCTGTGTGCCGGCCTGTGCTCCCAGATGGTTTTCTGGGCAGTAAGAAGAGAGGTATCACAGGGTGTGTTTTTAATTTGAAACACTGGTCTTGCATGAGGAGTTCCTCAGGGCTAATACTCGGTCCCCTCTTCTCTCTCTCTCTCTCTCTCTCTCTCTCTGCAGTACAACCTCTCTCCGCCAAAGCCAGGAGACGCCCTCAAGAGCCGGAGTCTAGACCGCAAGCAAGAGCCCATAGTGCTGACCAAGTGGAGGCACAGCACCTATGTCCTAGACACCAATGACAAGGTGAGAATTTGAGTTTGAGAGGTCAGATGCTGAGTGCTTGGGTTAAAGCTTTACTAATCTCACTGCTATTTCAAAGCCAAGTCACAGGGCCAGCCTTGTTTTGTGTGCGTTAGTTTATTTTGGCTCCTTGTGTGAAGAGCAGTCTTATAACCGTACAGAGAGCCTACAGCTATTACTGTATGCTAAAGCAGTGGTTACATCAGTTATTACTTCCTTCTCTTTGAAAGCACAGGTCCTTGAGGTGCGGTTGAGTGCTGGTTGGCTTGCCAAATCGTCTGTTCGCAGCCAATACAGACGCAGTTTTCATAAGCAAAGCTGTCCGGTGTGCTCATAAAGTTCAGACCGCCGCCTGGAACCTTACCTGGAAAATGTTTTGACCCCTGGGGACAGTGTCAGAGCACCTGTAGGCTAATGACTGCGTTAAACTGGTTGGCTGGCTTCAGACACGGGGTGTTATGAAGCAGAGGAATTCTGGCACATTCCATTAAGGACAGAATCTGTGGGGTTGTTCTTGACCATAGAAGGTCTATGTTCTCCTTTTATGAGCCTCTCTGTATAGCTGAGTGTAATTCAGACTCTGTTAGGGTGTATGGAGCACTGTTACAGCAGTGAGGTGATGCAGTTTCCCCCTTACCTTTGGCACTTGTCTGAGCATTAGTCACCTTCGTGTCACTTGAATGTCAGCCTCATAAGTGTACCATTCTGTTGTAATTTATTAGTTCAGTTAGTGGTTGTGCTGCTGGTCTCTCTTTTGAAGAATGCGACTTGGATTGCAATCAAAACTTCAGAACCTCAAAATAACTAAACAACAGTGTTTGTACTTGTCACCCATTTCAACATAGAGGGAGTGGAATTTTTTTGCTTGGGGGCAAATGCAAATATGCACATGTTTTACTGACCTCATCAGACTAGCAGCTGAAGGCTTTGAAAGCCAGTGAGGCAGCTTGTCAAAGCCACCTTACCACAGGTGTGTCTCTATTCAGAGTTCTCCTGAGGAGAGTTTTAGGGCATTCTTCACAGTCCTGTATGCTCACAAGCACATCAACATAACCTAGCATTTCCGTTGCAGTAAGAGGATCTTTGTTCTCAAGCATTCTGCAGGGGATCCTCAACAATGGTTTGGGCTTGTCATTCTGCACTCTGTTGTCATTTCTAAGCCACTAGTACACACAGGGTATAATGCAGCTGGCTTCAGCTGTGTGATTCTGTGGTGTTTCGCGTTGTGCCATGGAGGGTATTGTTGGTGGAGCTGCCCCTACACTGTGATCTGTGTACAGTCAGGAGTGCTGTATAGGCTACCCCAGACTCCAGCCTCTGTGGTTCTGTTGCAGCCGCCTGTCAAACAAAGGCGCTTCCGCTCGGAGCGACTCCCGGGCTCCCCTCCGTACCAGGAACAAGTCAGTACACCCAACACCCGCCCTACTCCCCGCCTCTCCGCGTCCCTCCGCCAATCAGAGGCAGCGACGTAACCGTAGCAATGACTGATGATTCTAACTGTGGGCGGATGATCTGGGGGATGAAATTAAGTGAATCATATTCACTGCTTGCCAGAACTAATGGAAATGTACCCTGCTGTGTTGGTTTGTCCGGGTTTCCTTGTGGTGTAGAGGGGAGTGGTACAGGAAAGTAATGTGGTTGTGTCTTTCTCTTTAAGGTGGAGCTCTCGGTCGGGATTATCTGTCCTCTCATGACTTTCTTTGGTTCCTTTGAATCTAATATGACCCAACAAATAAGAGCAGCAGTATCTCAGTTTGGTTCTTTTTGGATCTTTTTGTTTGGTTCTGTGGCCACTATATGAAACTGGAATGCTAAGTGTACGATTTAATTTGTAGAGTGGCCCAGTATGAATTTCATTCCACAGACCTGGGTATTTATGGGAAATGCAGGGAAATACAGCAACTTTTTCTCTCCCCCTGCTCATTGCTTTAACAGTGTGCATCCAAATTGGCAAATCCAAAACTGATCACTTAGAGATCCTGCTGCACTTCTTTGAGTACTTGAAACTAGTGACCCATTGATTTTTCATTAATCTTTTTAAACCTTTCTGATCATTTTGCTTTTTTTCCCCATTGCATTGCAGTCATGCTTTGATTTTGTCGTTCTCATTCCTAGGACTCTCCGACAGGCCCAAAGCCAGGCTTCTCTGACTCAGACTCCTGCCCCTCATCTCCCAAGCCCCCCTCATCCGTTAGTATCCCCACTCCTCTAAGCAGCCCCGCCCGCTCGTCTCTTTACCAGCTGACGGCGTGGGCAGGAAGCGGGGTGAATTTCCCACAATTCCCCTGCCTGCCCTGCCACCTCATCGCCGGGCGCTCCGGCTCGTGGCTCTGAGTGTGTCCCCTCAGCCTGAGCTGTGAGGCCTTATTGCTCTGGCCTGTTCTTACTGTGAGCGGGTCATTCCGGCTGTGGGTGTGTGGTGTGAGGTGTCGGTGTGTCCACCCCCCCATTCCCGGGGTAACTGTAACGTGCATCCAGGCTTTGGGATGTCCTGCTTTCCCTCGGCACTCTGGGAAACGGGGCCTCCACGCGCCTCTGTCCCCCCCAGAGCGCCGACATCATTACTGTGCTGCCGCTTCTGTGAAAGACATCGTTCGTGGGGGTGCTCTCTCCCAGATTTCTGCCTGCGCAGTTTTTTTTTTTTTTTTTTTTTCCTTTTTCCTGTTCCTGTCCTTGTGTGCTGCCGTGTCGCGTGCACTGCCCCCGGTCCTCTCGCCTGACGTCTCTCTCTCTCTCTCCCCTCTGCAGCCTTCAGAGAAGTGCGGAGTTCTGAACGTGACCAAAATCACCGAAAATGGGAAGAAAGTTCGGTGGGTACAGGAGGAAGCCTGTGTGGCTGTTTGTGGGAAATGGACGAGCAGTTGGGCCTCCCTGAAACACAGTCTTGAACAGCTCTTACAGCGAGGCTCAGGGTTCGACTGTGTCAAGCTGCTGTGTCTGTAGCGACATGCATGACTATGCAGATCTGACCGGAGATCTCTACTTAATTCCAGTGCAGCAATAAAGAGCAGGGGATTAGACCCAAATTGGAAGAATTCTGGTGCATACCGTGTTAGTAACACTTCAGAGGCTTATGCTGAGCTCACCCATCCCCACAAGAAATAAAAATTTTCCCAAAGAAATATTTGGAAAAAATGTTAGTGCAAGCTTATTGAAGATTTTTGATAAGGATCTGGATAGAGATGTTTGTCTAACAGATGTGTGTCTGATTCTGGTGGATGTATATCTGGTTCTGATGGATGTGTCTGGTTCTTATGGATGTGTGTGTGGTTCTGATTGTTGCTCTCTGTGCTTCTGGGTGCAGGAAGAACTGGACCTCGTCTTGGACAGTACTGCAGGGCTACTCTCTGCTCTTCGCCAAGAGTCAGGGAGGCGGGACCAGCTGGGTATGTGTCAGTCAGCCGTCAATGACCGCTCTACAGTCTGTCACAATGTGTGAACCTGGTGTCACTTATTTTGTTTAATTTATGGCACCATGTGTCCACAGTAGGTTCAGTTTCTATTCTAGGATCACACCTACATTATCAATTTCACCCTGCCACATTCAATACAAGTTTTTTTAATCTCGTTTGGTGGAATTAGCTTGAATTTTGATAACATGTCCAGGATGAAGATGAAAATGATGATGATGATGATAATGATGATTCACAGTATATGTTACACTGTGTCATTGTTCTCTCTTCCAATGAAAAGACTTGATACTATTTTAGGATCATCGTAAAAATGTTTTCAAATGTAATTTTACATAAGCAAGGGTTTTATCATTAGTCATATGTTCTGAGGCTGGGGCATAACATGTACTGACGATTTCATTTCTTCTGCATAACTGCCCACTGACCACTATTGCTGATGTGTCTCTCTGTGTTATGTAGCTTTCAGGCTTTTTTCTGTCTCATGCTTGATTGGGTCAAGACACATATTCTGCAATAACTGAAAAGAAGATATTTGACTAGCATGGAATTGTTGGGAATGAATACATTTCTGAAAGGCCTTGATGAAGTCATGTAAATGCTCTGTGCAGTTTTTCTCATGTTAACAGCACTGAGAGGAGAAGCAGGTGTTTGGGGCTGGGGGGGGTTAGGGTCCCGGGACCGTGTGGCTTTCGGCTTCAGTTGTGCTGTGCTGCCATTCTCCTTTCTCTCTCTCCTCTGTATATCTGTGAACTTTTATTTTGTGACATCAACCACTTCTCTCCCCCCCTTTGTTCTCCATCAAGTCATACTACCGCAGCGGCTCGATCCCTGAGCTGCTCCTCTCGCTGCTAAGCAACTGGAGGCGCTCGGTCAAGCCCCGCCCCGCTGTCTCCTATGTGTACTCTGGGCCTGGCCCGGCTGCCACTGTATGTGTTCTCTCTCTGCATGCCTCCTGTCCATCATGCTTGCACTCTTGTCAGCTCTGCCTGCGATTGGTCAGACCCAGGATATGGGAGTGGCCCCAGATCTCTCATTACGAAATCGTGCTGGGATGAGTGCTTGAGATTGAGTCAACCCTAGGTTCACTTATACTCTTTCAGCTCTTTTAGCTGATTTTGAAGTTTTCCATCTCCCGGGTAACACATCACAAATTAGAGGCCCGCAATATGTCTTGACATGTTTTATTACATATCCTTTGACGTTGGCCTCTAATTTGAGGCAGGTTTGTATATGGCAACACAAAGTTCCAACAAGAACAAAAAAGTGATATCACACAGTCAGAACCCAGTTGTTCATCTCGCAAAGAAAACAGATGGGGAACAGAATTAACTTTCAAAATGTTTACTGTTACTTGAACTAGCTCACATATGTTGCCGCCATGGTGTTAAGCGAACAAACCAGGGCCCAGAGCATGCGCAGTAAATGGCAACATGCAGAACAATTATACCATAATGGCATTAACAATTGCGCCATACATAAACATAAACTTAACACTAGTGAACCTAGGTTGCCATCTCCAGGAATCATTGCCATCTGAAGTGATTGGGAGTGGGTTCGTCTGAAGGGTTCTGTGGGTGTGGTTACCCAGGCAGGCGGACAGGGGGAACTGTGATGCTGGGGACACGATTACCAGGCTGTTGTGAACACATGCGAGTAGCATGTTCACAGTGTGCCCCCACTGCATGCTGCCTGACCCTTGTATCCGAGACCTACAGTAACACTGTCCCCAGACTGAGGGCAGGGAAAGTAAGGACCATGTCAGGGGTCTGACCCTGCCCCTCTGCTACTCTATTGATAGGATTTTTAGTTAGACCCCCTCCCCCATCAGTTACTGTGACAAACAGTTCCTTAGATGGCTGGAAACAGAGGTGCAGAATGAAATTTATTGATTGTATGTGTGTACATAATGTAACATATTTGCGTCACACACCAGAGTGAACCAGTTTTTTTGTTGACAAATTGTGACTGTGAACAGGGTATGCTATGAAATGTAGCCCCAGCTTGTAACTTTGTTAGTTAGTTGTCATCTTGTTGCTAATTTAAATTAGAAAATGTTCATTTCAGTGTAACATGGAACTTTTCAACTTGCTAAACATCCCCATGAATGTAGATAAGGATTCAGCGATACGTTACCTAAATGCTCTCTGTTTGGCCTTAAAGTACTTGAGGTTCTTCACAGTACAGTTTTCACTCTGGGGCATCTTATCAGTAACAGTGACCATCATCTTAACAATAACCTAAACTCCAGGTTACTGTTATGAGTTTCTCTATGTCATCAGTGATGATCCAGCAGCAGCCTGCATGTTTAAATCCTGCTACTGATGCACTCCTCTGTCGGGGGGGATCTTTATGAGATCTTTCTCAGGCTTCTAGGACGCATGGCTTCCCCCTGTCAAGGGTGAAATAAGGACTTTTGTGATAAGCTGTTACCTGCTGGTCACTGACTTCCATGCAGTTGGTGGTGTAGGTCCTCTGTGGAGCAGCTTGCAACAAATGGCCGTTTTGTAAAACGGAAGCTTGAACGGAACCGTTGCTTCACCAACGCGATTACAATCGCCTCCCTCAGCTGGGCCTGATTTTGCGGGAACAGCTTGGCCTCGGAGCCGCATCTCACGCCATGGCATAGCCTGCTTATTGGGAGATTGAACTGAGCTTCCTGTGGGTGCATGCAGCTGCGGGGCTGTATGGACTGGCTGGCCTTGCATGCTCTCATTTGCACTATGAATGTAACAGCATGACGTTTGGAGGGGGCTGGGTGTGGCTGGGTGGGGCTGGGGGTGGAAGGGGGTGCTTCCCTGACTTGCATGCCTGTGAGGAGAGGGTGCCGAATCGGGCCAGGTGATTCCCTTTGCTAGCGGCTTGTGGAGAAAGACATCGGTGTGACAGCCGGTTTCACTTCCAGTGTTGAGGTCAATGAAGCCTGTGGAAGGAGGGTCTCATTAGCGAGGGCGGTGATTCGAAACTAGTGAGATCCCCCCGCCTCCCTCCGGAATGTTGGTGAGAAGGGTCGGGGGCGCCACTCGGTTTCCTCCCTCCTCCCTAATAAAGACGGCTGTTCTTTTTGCCTCTCGCTCAGAAGTTCGGCAGCCAGTCGAAGCCGGAGTTCACGGTGGACCTCAGAGGAGGTTCTGTGGACTGGGCCTCCAAGGACAAGTCCAGCAAGAAGCACGTGATCGAGGTAAAACGCCTGCTCGCTGATAACGGTCATGCTATTGATCCATTCACTGGTGAATCTGTTTCACAGTAAGCGTGGTGTCACCTCTTTAGCAGCATTACTTTGGTGTCATGTTAGGATGCCTGTCACTTACTTGGCAATGATTCATAGCGTATGCCAAAAAGACCTTCCATTGAGAGAGCGAACCATGTTTATTCCAAAAAGAGATGTTTCACATATGATATAGGGAATTTTAAATGATCACTATTCTTAGTGTGGTATGTTCTAATTGGTTATGAGTGATAGTGTGTGTGGGTCAACCATTAGTGGTGCTGCTCCAGGTGTTTGTGCTCCTTTTCTGTAATATAGTCACACTTGGGTTGACTGAGGCTGAGGTTCCTGTTTTAGGTATGGGTAAACACCGCATCAGTACATCCTGGGACCTCATTAGTAGGACATCCTCTCAAAACCCAGCACCTGAACACTGTGGACACTCCCTGCTGCTGCAGTGGCCAGGCCCAAAGCCTTCCCCTTCTTGCAGCATACACACTGAGGAATGGGCTCTCCTCTGACTCTCTGTGTGCTTTTCCTTTTCAGCTGAAAACCCGGCAGGGGACGGAGCTGCTGATTCAGTCGGAGAATGATGGCATCATAAATGAATGGTTCAAAGCCCTGGCTGAGACCATCAGTGCGCATGTGAGTCTGCCCGGCGTCTGCAGGACCAGAGGAAGCCCCTTTCTGCTGCAGCTCTCTGCAGGGAGCTCTCAGTGTTTGCAGTCACATTAGACAACAGATGTAAACGTGTATCAAATGATGACTTATTGTCCGTGACACAGTGACGCACACAATTTAAGTAGTGAGACTGCTAGCATCACTTAATGAGTAGTGCTATCAATCATTCACACATCTGAACCAATCAGAATGCTTTCCTTTCCACAAGGAAACACTTTGATTGGTTTGAACCAGTGAGTCAGTGGTGGAAAATTATGGCTCCACCCATTAAATAGTTAGTGCCTCACACAGTTAGAAAGTGGAGCCAGACTCGGGGGACTGTTAAAACTGACAGAGTTGTGGTATGTCAGTGTTCCCTCAGCAATGTTTTAGACTAACATGCCTGTGACTCCCGGCAGGCCTGGGAGTCAGACGAGGCCATCGAGGAGGACATGCCCGAGTCCCCAGTGACTGAGAAGCACGACAAGGAGAAGGAGCACCGGGACTCCAAGAAGGGTAGAGGTGAGGGAGTGTGCTGTTCCATTGGCTGCCCCTCCTCTCCTCACTGTGTTCTGCTGTTACTCCCAGCTTACCATCAGTGCACTGCTCCTCAGAGTCTAGTCCCCATGCTTGCCACCTGAAATTGTATCGCTCCACCGCTAAATAAATTTTGATGTAGTGTTGCTCTTTCACTTCGTTAGCCAGTATTGGTTCGATAATATGAGCCGGATTACCGTTACAGATAATTTATATGAACACTGTGAGTTGTGTTGCTTTCATTTAAAGGCTCTAAGCTCACTTCCTGTTGCTGCCGTACTATAATTCCATTTTAGTCTTTGATGTTGCTCTGGATAAGACTGAAGAGACTGATAAGTAAATACCTAAGAACAATGACAGGGGAGATCTTAAAGCTGTCCTTGCTGTGGTCCCCCAGCCATGAAGAACTCCAATAGCATGGACTCCTCTGACCAGAAGAAGACCAGAGTGAAGCTGAAGAAGTTCCTCACCCGCCGGCCCACCCTGCAGGCCGTCAGAGACAAGGGCTACATCAAAGGTAGGGGTATCAGCGTCCGGAGCCTGGAACACACTGCGCCCTCTCTGAAACATGTGAAGTCATGTGTTTGTCTCACTGTGTCAGTTGGCCACTGTAGAGTTGTCAGAGTCTGAGGTGACATACAGTAGCAGTCAAAAGTTTGGACACACCTACTCATAGAGGGGATTTTCTTTATTTTTACTATTTTCCGCATTTTAAAATAATAGTAAAGACATCAAAACTATGAAATAACACAAATGGAATTATGCGGTGACCCAAAAAAGTGTTAAACAAATCAAAACTATCTTATATTTTATTTTCTTTAGAGCAGCCAAAAATATTTTTTTAAATTAAATTTTTTTTGGAAAGAAGTTCATACATAGGCATCACCTACATTATTTATATTTGTCAAAAAAAACAAATTTCAAGCATTTCAGCATAAGCCTTTAGATCTTTAGACATTCAAATGTCTTTGAATGCATGTTTCCATTATCTTGATCAGGTGTGTCCAAACTTCTGACTGGTACTGTATGAAACAAGTGCTGAAAGTGCAGACTTGTAGTATGTGTCACTACTTTTCTGCACGTTTTACCAAGCTGCAGCTGCATGTATTCCCAAGTCAGAGGGATACTGTGGAATACCACCTACCACATCTATCAAGACACGTGGCTGTTTGCTTTCTCATCTCCTTGTGTTTGGGTGTCTGTTGATGGAGCGAATAATTGCTTGTGTTCTGCATGCAGTTCAGTAATATCCTCATCTTCTTCTTAAGTCTGACATATTTGTAACTTCTCCCTCACATCTTGCCGTTGTGTCTTTCTTCTCTTACGGCTCTCTTGCTACAGTTTGCCAGAAACAGTTGCTCTCTGCTGATACACGACACGGTTAAATGATCGTTTTCATCGGCATTCTCATGACCGTGCATGTAATCAATTAGTGAAATGAAACACGATACAGCATTTAACCCCCTGTCTCCCTTGTCACAGATCAAGTGTTTGGTTGCAGTCTGACCAGCCTGTGTCACAGGGAGAACACCACAGTGCCAAAATTCGTCAAGATGTGCATCGACCATGTGGAAAACACCGGTATGTCCACTCGCGCAACGTGAAAGTCAGTCATATTTAATGTGAAGGCCTTATGGTTGTAGTACGGCTGCATATGAAGTGCAGTGAGTAGAATGTGTGAAGGCGAGGTTCAGTAATGCAGTAATGCTCTTCCTGCTCTGCTGCAGGTCTCAATGTGGACGGCCTGTACAGAGTGAGCGGAAACCTGGCGGTGATACAGAAACTGCGCTTCGCTGTCAATCACGGTACAGACCCCGCCCCCATACCGCATATGACTCCACCTCACTGTGTGTAGCTGCTACAGTAGTCAGTGAGCCTGCGCTTTAAAACTGTAAACAGCTGAGTGCATGTCTGTGCATGTGTGTGCGTGGGTGTGGGTAAGGCTTGTGACATCAAACTGAATCTGCCTGTAGAGTGCTGGTATAACACAGAGGCTCTTACTGAAATTGTAGCCTAAATCTGGTAAATGGGTTAATTTCCTGAACGCTTAGTCATCATTAAATATGAGCTCATTCTTTTAGCATGCTCCTGTGGATATAAATAGTATACTCCACATTGCAGGCAGCTATGTAGTCCCAGTGTTACTCGAAATCAGTGATAAACGATCATTGTCCCACAGTCAGTGTGTGATAAATGGCTGTTGGCTCTCAGTGGTGCGGCTCTGTGCAGAGTGTATGGGGTCGAGGTCTCACTCTGTGTGGGGCAGCAGCGTAGTACAGCGGCAAGGAGCAGGACTCGTAACCAAAAGGTTGCCGGTTCAGTTCCCCACTGGGGCACTGCTGCTGTACGCTTGGGCAAGGTACTTAACCCAGAATTGGCTCAGTAAAAAAAAATATATATCCAGCTGTATAAATGGATAGCATTGTTAAATTTGTAAGCGATGTACATTGCTCTGGATAAGAGTGTCTGCTACATACCAGAAATGTAATGTGATGTGATGTAATGTGTCTCAGATGAGAGGGTGAGCCTAGAGGACAGCAAGTGGGAGGACATCCACGTCACCACGGGAGCACTGAAGATGTTCTTCCGAGAGCTGCCCGAGCCCCTCTTCACCTACGGCTCTTTTGACGACTTCGTTAGTGCCATCAGTGAGTTCCAGAGGGTCACCTGACCTGACCCGCTCTTCCAGTACTGTTCAAGTGTCCCGTTAGGCATTTAGTAACTACACAGGTGTATTATCAATCCCTGCCTCTGTAAACTTAGAGGCTGTGCATACAGCCAGTCATACATTCATATAAGATTACTATGTTCAATATACAAATACTGTACTAACTAATGCTTTTATTTAGTCCTTTATAAATACAGATCTTCATCTTCTTTTCTGACATGGAGTTCCTCTTGAATATATGGAAAGTCACTAAAAATGAATCTACTTGATGGATGAATGTTGGTCTTTATGACATAACATTTTTTAAAATAGCGTATGAACAGTGTGTCCTTTTTCAGAATGTTATACATGTTTCTTCTCTTTTTCCAATTCAAGAATGCCCAGACTACAACCAGCGTGTGCATTTGATAAAAGACCTGATAAAGCAGCTGCCAAAACCAAACCAGGACACCATGCAGGTTCTCTTCAAGCACCTCAGAAAGTAAGCGCAGCTTTAGCAGTGAAACCGGTTCTGATCCCATATCCTGTGTAAACCTCTGAATCAGTTCCACGTCCACGTCACGTTCCATGTCTGACTTCCCTCTTATTTAGTTACACATACCACATAAATCATCCCAATTTTCAGTTGGCCAGCCTTGCTCAACCTTGGTACTGACTAGATCAGTTTCAGCCTTTTTTTAGGATTGGGTAAGGTAATACTGGATCAAATTTTTTTTTTTTTGGGGGGTGGGGTACCCAAAGTCCAGCTGAAGCCTTCTGCTAAAACACAGAGGAAAGAATAGAAGGCCTACCATACTCATGCAGTATGAATGAAGAGGTACATTACTTTCAAGTGTCAGATTTCCTCCTGCTCGCAGAAACATTGTGTGTGCTGAACCCGCCCCCTGTTCTCAGTGTAAAGACGATACTGTAACGTTTCTCTGCTCACATACCCGGTGAAACTAAACTGCATTAGCTCACAGTGGTACTTATTTATGGATCCACAAAGCCCAGTGATGGTGAGCTGGTCAGGTCTGCAGTTCTAGACTTGTGAGATGGACCAGGCTGTGTGTCTGAGGGATTTCTCCATCAGAGACAAACCCCCTTTTCTCATTCTATACCCCTCTAGACTGTAAGGCTCCTGTTGGCTGTCAAATACACCATGATCTCTAGTCAACAGGGGAGTAACTTAGCTGATATCAATTTGAATACATGAACAGTGCCTTTTGTGCTTTGCATCAGTTTGATGTGTCTGAACAAAGAAATTGATTCCATTCACTACCTGTGTGTGTGTGTGTGTGTGTGTGTGTGTGTGTGTGTGTGTTTGCGTGTGTGAAGACACTGATGCCCATCTGATTTTGTTTCCTTTCAGCCGCAGGAAGTGACATTTCCATGGTCACATTCGCACTTATCACACGCTGTATTTGAATTCAGGGCCAGCTCAGTTTCTGCTCTCCTGTGTAAAGCGAGTTTGACATTTCGTTTCTGGGACACGCAGTGAGATAAGAACAGCTGCTGCTTTACTCCTTTAGCTCAAGTTAATGTCATACACTGTACTGGCAACAAAACCCTGTGTTTTATGTATTTTTAAATGACGTGAAAAGACCATTCCCATGTGTGTAGAGTGACCCAGTTATCATGTTAAATGCCAGTTTCTGAAAGCTGTCTCACAGCTGTTCTGTGTTGCCAAGTGAAAACGTCATAATCTTATCTCTTTCTCTCTCTCTGTCTCTCTCTCTCCCTGTCCCTCTCCCTCTCCCTCTCCCAGAGTGATAGACCATGGAGAAGTGAACCGCATGACGACCCAAAGCGTGGCCATCGTGTTCGGCCCGACCCTACTGAGGCCCGAGACCGAGACCGGAAACATGGCCGTGCACATGGTCTACCAGAACCAGATCGTGGATCTCATCCTGACGGAGTATGAGGGCATTTTCGGCAGGTAGAGCCGGCCGGCCAAGATGACAGCCCTGCCAAGTCGCCCCAAACCACGCAACAATCCAAGCTTACACCTGCGACTCTCGCTGTGGACCAAGCAATATCGATATCCGTATAAATATTCTGCTATTAATAACTGAAACAAATGGACTAGTTTACTTTGCACTTAACATACCGGAGCTCCATATACGCATGTTTTTCTTTGGGTTGCCACTGCTGCAGAGCGTGCCCTTGCTCCAGGGCCCTGTGGTGCAAGAGCGCCCCCTTGTGGATGCAGAGCTATGCAGTGAGTGGTGTTCCTCTCCCCTGTGCGGCTGGGATAGGCAGGGGAGAACTCCTGACGCGCAATTCCGGTGGCCAGTTTTGAGGTTGGAGAGGGTAGGGCAGGGGGGGATGGGGGGGGATCACTGGTGGAGTTTCTCATTGGCTGGACTGGGAGAGAAACAGAGGGGATTGTGGGATTGGACCAGCTGTGTACCTGCGAGTCCGGACTCGGATCTCAACGGAACCAGACCTGCACCGGAGTCGGCCCGCAGATCTGTAAAAGCACGCCTCGACTGCCATGTCACCATATCAGCATTATGGAATAACAGCACCCGATTCGGGAATTAGGAAACTGCTGAGTGTTTGATGTAAATAAACAGAAGACTTGATCTCACCCTGGTGTTTGTACAGAGCTGCATTGTATAATTTAATTAGCTACTTAAACCTCTTCTGCGTTGCGGCCCTGCAACAGACATGGAAAAGTGTAAGCCAACAGGTGAGGCATTATGTCTCACTTTTCCTGGAGTTACTGGAATAGGAAGTGGAAATTTCTCACAAACGCAACCCTGATATTGCCATTTCAGATCAAAACCATATGCTTCTATAGCTCTGCAAAAAAACAAAATATCATTTCCCAAGCAGTTATTAAAAAACGGTACTGGAACAACTATTGCATGGGTTTGTTACAAATATGGTGAAAATGGTACAATTTGAAACGGCCTTTCAGAAAAGATCTACAGAACACATGTACAGCTGAAGTGAAAAAAATGGCAGACTAGAAATCTATTGTACAGATGTTTAAGATGTGATTCTTTTATTGCAATTGTTAGCAACTGGGGAAAAATCACTAATGATGTATAGACAGATTGTTTTAAAAAAAAGACTGGTTTTGGAGGTTTATCTGTTTTGGTCAACTGCACATTTTTGAATGTAATTTTACAGACTAACTGCTGTTGATGACATTGTCATGTCTATTCTGAATAAAGAAAACATAAAGAATTATTGTCTGTATTTTCTTATTTGAAATAGTAGAGGTTAACTGAGGGATGATGCTGACAGATATTCAAAAACCGCATACAGTACAAAAGCCATGTAACACACCCCAGAGATTGTTTTGTTCATTCATCTCTCTAAAATATTTAAGTCTTTGAACATGAGCAATAATAGTGATGGTCACTTTGAAACTCTTGACATTTCTGGCACAATTGTGCTCACTTACTAGTTTGTCATTGTGATTTCATGGTTAAGGCTATAGATAACAGCAAGGGTGAGGGGCTGGTTGTGTGTGTGTGTGTGTGTGTGTGTGTGTGTGTGTGTGTGTGTGTGTGTGTGTGTGTGTGTGTGTGTGTGTGTGTGTGTGGGGGGAGGGGGACAGATTGCATCCTTAGCCAGAGGTTCCCTCTAGGCCTGACAAAGCGCATGTGATTCACTCAGAAAAGCCAAGGTTTACACCACAGTCTTGTTATATCGGCTCATTATGTGGTCTGTAGCGTGGAAGAGGGGATTGTGATAGCTTTCTGTGGTCAATACCTGACAGCCAGAGGGATAAATAGGATCAAATGTAAGATTTTTAATTTGAGAAAGTGTATAGGGGCTTCCTGGTGTAAGACACAGGATCCCAAACGGAGTGTAGTGATACAGAGGGGATCTGATATTTCTTTTGAGATTTTCAGACCCTTCTGACATTTTCTCTCCAGAAGTTTATTGGGAGAACACCACACTTTTCTGGGCTGGAATTATACACATTGACATGTTTTAAATCTTGTAAGTCTCACAAGATATGTTTTAAAAGATAAGGCATACAAGAAGATTACATGAGAATTTTTATGACCTTTTATAGCCACACTCATTATTTTTGTACGGTTTCTAGCGTTTTTGTAAAGGGTGGTCTTGACTTGGGTCTGTTTGTGTTACAGGTTTAGGTAAGTTATTTCATGTACTGTCTGTAAAAAAAAAAAAAAAAAAGAACTTTCAAGTGTCACTAACATTTATGTTGAGCCAATTGTTGCCTAGGCCTTCTTGTTTTCTGATGAAAGTCAACTTGAAATGGCCTCTGTTATCCACTCTGTCCCTTTTAAATCCCTTTTAAATTTTTGAAAACCTCAGTTGAATCCCCTCAAGTCCCCTTTTGATGAGAATAAAGAGAGTTAGGACCTGATTTAATAAAGGACTGTGTGCTGGCAGTAAAGGCCAGCAAAAGAACACAGATGGCATTTACTAACCAGTGTTAACCGGTGAAATTTGCAATTAAAAACTGGGGAGAGCAACAGTGCACATTACTCACTATGTGTATGTGTAGATCTTCATGTGCATACAAGTAACATGTACATGTATAATGCATAGAAATGAATAACTTATATGAATACTTGAAAACAGGGATATGATTTTGCAAATGTGGTTCATAAAGTATTCTGTTGAATTAACTTAAGACAAATTTAAGTACAAGCCTCATGTTTGCATGCATCTTTCCAAACCTCTAAAAACACTTTTCACATTATAGATATTGCATTTTCATGTCTGCATTAATGATAGATGCTTGGCCCACAGAAATAAACACAATGACCCAGAGATGTAGTTCCTTAAAACATGTAGGTCTGTGCCCTTAAGCTTATTTGGATGCATAGAACTCAGACACAATAAGTGGGCGAGCATTTTGTACTCTCTTCCTTATCTTCTGTTTGTTCTGCATCTTAATTTTCCTACTACATTATAACATCACAAATCCTCCAGCACCCCTCACAATACTTCAACATTTGTCTGACCTGCCTGGATAACCTTTTACGCCTACATTTTTGTGGAACACAGCGTGATCTTGGACAAAGCCTACTTGTCGTGGCTCTTTTTAGTCATTTAACGAGAAACATGGAAGCAACAGAACATTCAGATAAGCGGGGTGTAAAATTGTACTCCACACACTGTCCACATTTGTGCCTAACATCATGGACGTGATATAGAAATGTCTTAGGCTTTGTTATTTAGTTGGTAAACCTCTCAGTGTTCCAAATGCAACACTTACGTAACCCCGCAAAAGCATCAATTTATAGCCTAAGAGAGTCCCCAATATCTTCTTTACTCTCCAATCTCAGCAACATCAGCTACAGATCATCTGCAGGCAAGCCTGTGATTACGGTGCTAGATGTAATCGTCTGAGCAGCATCAGAAGTACTGTAGGTGGTTTTACGATTCCAGCTACATTTCGTCGCTAGATGATTTTCACGCAGTCCGATTTCACGATGTTCTCAGTCCTTACAACAATCTGCATTATGATGACCATATCGTTCAGTGGAAATGGCAAATTAACTGTCAACTTTGCAGCCACTTCTTATCATAGTCTGTGACTATTCTGCCTGCTGAAATGTGTAAGAAATTTCGTGTAATAGTGTGTGCAACGTATACGTTTGCATGTAACCTGCTCTATCAACAGAAGTTAAAGGCATTCCAGCACACTGTAGCAGCATCAATGCACGGTAGACTGCGCGGTACCTCTGCACATTATCGTGGATTGTATTCAAATTTTAGATTGCAATACCTATCTTGCGTCTAGTTTCGGACATATCCGGATGTAGAAAGTTAAAATTTTCATCATAGTGATTGGACAACGGCTTCATTGTTGCGATGCTATTGGCTCCTTAGGTGTCAGTCTCTTTTTCTTACTGGTTTCTTTGCATATCGTGGCAGCGCCACAGACCGGCACGTATGCGGTCAGCGTTTGCCTTGCAACATATGCGGTCCCAGTTACATTTTAGCTTCAAATTTTTGCAAAAGCGAATTGAGAAGAGGAGCTAATTTCATTATTGCACACGGTGAGCCTAACTATCCCGCTGCTTGGTTTATCAGACTCTAGTTTCTGGCTAGAAAAAAGTTTTCTCCTAAACATTCTTGCACACCTGACTATTGTTTCTTTATGTACAAATACAGGTAGAACAAATGTGAAGGCTTGACGTTTACAAAGGTAGCTAAATATAAGCAATGCACAAATTATATTGGCATCAGTAGGCTACCAATATAATACCGCGTGCGAAAAGAGAAACGAGAACAAGCGGAGGTAATTCTGAAAAGGTAAACAAGTTCAAGTTTGCCGCCATTGTTATCGGTTATGTTCCTTTCTAATCTTATCCGTTTAGGTTTGTTTGGTTATTTACGTTAAATAAATAGTGAGTAGGTAGAGGGAAATGATAATGATATGATATTTTGATTAAAGGAGTTTCATGTTCACTAGTTATGCACTGGTGCGTGCACCTCTTTTCACGTGCACACGCTACACACTTTCTCGAATCCCTTTAACTTTATATGTAAAGACTTTGTTTTGCTGCAGTAAAAGAGCAGCTGTCAGTGATATCTACTTGCATCTTCATTTTGTTTAAAATGCAACTGAGGGGAATTGTAATGCAGTAAAGACAGTTTTTACAATGCACAGCTGAAACCGAAGGGGAGATTCATATTCCAGTCATACATGTTCCACCGTCGTTAATAATTAGTCCACAGATGTTGAAAAATATTATTGATTACTGGGGCCAGACTGACCCGGAACCACTGGGAGACATAAAATATTTCTTTATCACTATTCTGATCTGGTTTCTTCTTCAGATCTACTTTGGGCTGTGTGGAGTATGTTGGCCGAGTACTTGGAGTAGATTTGGCCAGGACAGTAGAGGCATGACCTAAAAAAGCGATTATGAAACTGGGTTGTTAAAAAGTAGTAGCGATAGACAAAAAGGGAAGATCAATGACTCGCAGAGATAAAGCCGGCCAGTTGCTCAGTTTAATGCACCAGTTCATTCAACTGTACTAATGGCGAGGATGACTCACGTTGTGCACCTGTGATTTTTCTGGAATGAGGGCGAGTCTGCCTCAGTTTACATCCCTGGAGTCCCTTGGGCACAAAAGCTGTAACTGTTACTGAAGACAACAAACAGGAAATCCAAGTATAAATGTTTTGGCACTACTGACAGTAATATTGCAAATAGTTTATTTATTTTTAAAATATAGATATTTGTACAGTTAATTAGGGTACACATTTGACTTTAGGCTCAAGCAGTTGTCTTTAGTATGTGAAGAGTGCAGATGTCTGGCACTGGACGCAGGCTGATTGGTAAAACTGTTAAGGGTGACTCAGCTTAAATAAATTCTGGCTACAAAGTTATCCTGAACTTTGGTGGTTTGGTTCTTGGTTTTCCCACCAAAGTTCAGCAGACGGCTTTGCTTTTTTGTTTAGGGCCTTTTAAATTGAGTTTTATCATTTTATCACCATGAGGGAAAAATTAACTGCTGAAGACCTCTGGGGTTACGAATCAGTACTAAACTCACTCCCTCACTCAAAAAAAAACCACATTCATTTTATTGTCACTTTTTTGTGAGCTATATAATGTATGCTTTCTTGCTGTTTTGTAAAGGATTAAGCAATCAGGTCACTCTTGGTATTTGGACAAGATGGCTGCCATGAACAATCGAATTTGAGCTATGATTTTGTGATGTTTTGTTTCTGATTTTTAAAAGCTTGTGTTTATAATTTTTTCAACACTATTACATTTACTAGTTGGGTGTAAGAAGGTGTTTGAGCTTCAAGGAAAAACATCTTTTTCTGTAATATTAAAATCACTGAAGTTAACTTCATAGGGGCCTTTCCACATGCTAATTTCCAAATTATAAGAACTCTTAAAAACAGTTATTGGCTGTTCTGGTGTGTTTCAATTTCCTTTGTGTGCGTATTGACTGAACTCATCTTTGATTAGCCTGCAACGGACAACTGAACAGATCAAGGAAAGATTACTGTCAAATTGCTGGCAACATTAAGTTCTTTGTTCAATGTGACCATTGTGTTCAGCCAACACATTTAAATATATTTTGAATGGAAGATAAATTTAAATGTTCCGGTGTGGGTTGTAAATTCAAATGCGAATGGAGAAATGCCAGCTCTCAAGGTCAAGGATAACTGTTGTTCTGCCTTTGTCGGTTGAAATGTGCCCTTTAATTTAACTAAACTGAATGAAATACCAGTTGCACATTATTAACTCCAATCCAAATTCACCCCTCTCACAATGTTTAATTGTTTTCTTTCTTTCATTGACCATGGGTTTTTTGTCTCTGTCTAAGTCCTGTACCACTTGAAAGCTCTACACTGCCTATTTTCCTGCATAATGAATGCCTACTGGGCACCCTAACCCAGAACTGTTTTCTGTGACATACAGTATTGCTGATCTGTGTAGCCGGGTCTCTCATTATTTGATGATGCCAGATGCATCTGACTCTCCAGTCCATGATTCACTAGTACAGTTTCCATCAAACCCCTTCTACAGCTCCAGCTATATCATATACAGTTACCACACTGCTTTAATTATGGGTTTTATGCTGATGGCAGTTTAAGAATAGTTATGGTAATTAATGGATGCGTTCATCCACCTGAACAAATGGAATGTGTACGTGGTGCTATGAATCATGGACTGGAGAGTCAGACTGGGTAATTTGATCTGAATCATGAATTTTGTAGTAAAGGATAAGAGAGCCATAACTACACTAAATATTACCTATGACAGAAGCTATGTCAGAAGAGGCTGTGTGGATCATGGACAAATGTAAAATTTACACCTAACTTGACCTGAACTTTGAATTGTAAACACTCTCTTTGTAGTAAAGGTTTCAGAAATGAGTTAGATGAGGACAAATAAGGACATGCTAAATGAGGACATGTTTTCCACCCACAGGAAATGAACGTGGCAGCATGCCTTCCCCAGATCGGCCTGGTGTTTGTGGTGCTGTCTCTCTTCTCCCCGGCAACCGAAGGGAAAAAGGACGAGATGCTGTACTGTTCTGGTGAGTGGAGCTGTTAGTCAGTTGAAGCCCGCTGTGCCATGCTCAAGGGCAGGGAACGCTCAGAGAGAGTGATGGCACTGGATGAGCTGATGAATGCTTCTGTGTGGCAGAGGCTGTTAGTGTAAAATCTGAATTTCTGCAATAAACAAGAGTGCTGACACGGAGTACCATTTTTTAGAAATCTGGCTTCATGAAAGCTCATTCCAGATGTGCTTTCTTATTTTTATTATTTGTGTGTGTGTGTGTGTGTGTGTGTGTGTGTGTGTGTGTGTGTGTGTGTGTGTGTGTGTGTGTGTGTGCGCGCACATGTGCATGTGTGTGTGTTTCTATTTAGGGTAAGGCAACTTTCATTCATTGTATTTTGGTTTTTGTTTACATACATGTGCAGTGCTTTTAAAAGTTTAAAAGTGAAATTAGGATAGCTGTCTATTTTTCACTGTGCATCATATTCCGTTTATGGCACAGACCATTTATGAACACAAGAGTATTATTTATCTGCTGCTTCATCTGTTTCACCTGGCATTGTACCCTTAACACAGCATTGTGTTTTTTTTTTTTTTTTTTTGAACACAGTAATGCATATGTTTTGTTGTGAGAACTCGTGTTTATGTCAGTAAATATTCTATAACATTCTTGTGAGAGAGGGAAGAACTGATCAAATCAGAGCAACTTTCCAGAACATCAACATGGAAACAGATCTCTCTCATATTGTGTTGCTTGCTGATCTTGCTGATCTGCATAAATATCCAGAGGTATGTCCCATTCAGTTAATACACCAGTAATTGCTCAGGACTTTGTAAATTAGCTGACAAAGTTTTGAATGATATACCAGCACTTTAATATACACAGCTGCAAGTGAAGTTTTCAGGAAAGGAAAATACTTGTGTGGCGTATAAGTTAGTGAAATTATATGTGAATTTCAGCCATTTTGTCTTCCGTGGCCCACAACACCGTCAATGCAGTTACAACAATCAGGGGTTCGCTGTGTGCACCATGCTCTGTAAGATGCCATTGGAGGGGTCGGTCCCTCTGTCATTAATGTGGCATATTGTGTGTTTCGGCTTTAACACAATTGCTGGCTGGCTTATGTCACGTCAATGTATAGTGCACATGATTCTGCATACAGCTGACTCCACTCCAGGTACCCAAGTAGTGTTACCTCCATTTGGAGGGGCACAGTAATTAAAATCCATGCACTAAGAGAGCTCTTTACTCTTGGCCCTCTTGGCTTTAATGTGAAAGACTGGCAGACAGAATATGCACCAGGCCTATTGCTAGCATTTGTGATTTCCATAGAGTCTGCTGAAGGGATTCAGTGGTTGATGAAATACAGCAGGATAATGCAGTGTTACTTTTGCTTTTTAACCAGCCATGATTTTTCACATGCTGGGTTGTTAGACGGTTTCCTTGTGTGAACCGGGGAAAGTCCCTGGGTTCACAGCCTGGTTTAAACGGGCCGTAGTGGAGGGATAAAAACAGGGATTCAGATCCTGGGTTGAAGATGGGTTTCCATGTGAAAGTGGCTTAAGTAAATACAAATGTGTGCTTATTGCATTGAAACAGAATAGTAGAAAGAAGAATATTCTTCACAATCTATCCATGAAGCAGCTCATGTGTCCATTGTGATTATTGATGAAAAAAATTAGAAAAGTGCTCTCTGTGCATAAATGTCATAATTATGGTAGGCCAGCTTCTGGTTTTTATTTATTCTGAAGAGTTACAATAGATTACAATACAGATTACAATAAATATTGCAGTGTAATTTGTGTAAACAATATTGTAGAAAGTTTTTTATGTATCTGTTTTAGGGAAATGTGACAAAACTTTAAATGTTTTGTATTATTCTGATATAAGTCTACAAATGAGAAATGACTTATTTTTGTGAAATTAGTATTTGTCATGATAGATTGCAACCACTGATATTTTATAAAACCTCAAGATAAGAAATTTCATGTTTTTGTGCTTTGAGTCTTGCATTATTTGTTTCCTCCTTGACATCTTTGCTTTGATTTTCTGTTACATTTCAAAATATTTTCTCAGTTTGTATCCTGTATACAATTCTTTTGACCATATTAGTCCAGCCATATTGTTGTATGTATTTTAGTGTTTTTTTATGTAAGTTGAACTGAAGTGTTCACATGGGAAATTCAGAATTACTCTGCTTTCTCTCTACAAGATCTGCTTTCTCTGTACAAGATAATTACAGAGTAACACAAGAACATAATTTTTAGAAAGTTATTCATATCAATGTCTCTTTGAATCAGATTATAATTCTTTACTTGTACATTTTGCAAACAGCAGTTTAGTCAATCAAAATGTTTGTTATAGTGCATTTTTACAATTGCATTGTCATAAAGTGCTATATAGGAAAATGAGACACACAAACACCCAGGGCCATGGGTGAAAGGGTGGAAAATGATTCCTCAACCCCAAGAAAAAGGCAGTTGAGAATCCCTTGTGTAAAAATATGGACTAAAAAATAAACAAATAAAAGCTAACAAGTAAGAAAAAAAATCCCATACATTAATTACATCAGTCCATAGACTTTTAGGTGAGTGGAGGGATTGTGGCCATTGGGGGGGACATGGCTGTGTAAGACTAATTAATAACTAAGTAAATAAAGGTTAGTAAACAAGTACAATTTTACATTCAAAGTGTATTAACTTAGATTCTTAAGGTAGCTTTGCAGCAAGTTATTATGTGGTCAGTTATGTAATTTAAAGCAACTGGATGTATTTTTATTGTAGCATAGTTTCTAAAAATGTCAGAGTTTGGCTATTTAATGCTTTGAGTTTCTCCACACAAGCTGCTCAACTCTCAGATATTGTGCTGAAAACTGCTGCTTTTTCTCCCCACGTTGCATTTGGGCTTATGATTTCAGCTTAATTTTAAGCTGTCTTGAAAACCCTTTGAGGCAGAAATAAAATCTCATTACACAGAACTTGCAGTCCAGTATTTTCAGAGGAGCATAATGAGGTTTTTGTTTGACCATACATGTTCAGGAAATTGCACTTCATGTATGCTGTATAACCTTTTCACTTAGAATTCCCTTCTGTAAGGCCAGGAGGGCTGAACTTAGTCAAAATAAGTTGTGCTGTTAATACTGATGTTGCCTCAGGACTGTTCTTTTAGTTTCTTAGAATTGCTGTTATTTTTGCTGCTATTTTGCTGCCTTTAAAGTTGCTGTTATTTCTCCCTACGATCCTTGAGCACTATAGAGGGAATGAAACTCTGTGTTGTAAAGAATTAGTCTTCATCTTTCACAGTATGGGAATTTTCTGGCCTTACATGGATTTATAAATGTCTGCTGTGTCAAAATGTGACAGGGATCCAGACTCCCCAGTAGCTCAGTCAGAAAAGATCGCAAGTTTGAATCTGGGTTGTGTCGTTAGTGAACACTTGCCAATGGCGGATCACCATTGGCTGTGTTCCACTGAGGTAGGGTTGGTAACGTTGGTCAGGGTCCCCTTGTTTGAATTGTACTGCTCATTAGCACCTCTCAGTGACTTGTCATATGCTTAAGAGCTGCTCAGATGGTGTCTGTGAGCGATGTGCCTGTCCGCCAGAAAAAGTTGTGTTTGTATGTAGTTTGAATCATTGTTCAATTTCTTGAGGCAAATTATTTGACTTACTGGCTAATGTTCTTGTTAAGGTATCATAGACCAAGTGTGTCAACTGTATATGGAATTGTTTGATTATATGCAGGGTGAGAGAGAGTCCACTCCTGATGTGTATTGACTTAATGAGCTATTGTTGATAGAGGGAAAACAGTGGGAATTCTGTGCTGATGCTACCAGTCTGCAGGTTAATCTTCTGACTAGGGATCAGCATGGGTAATCAAATACCTGTTTACCTGTACAAGTATTAATACATGAATCCTGGAAGTACAATGAATACAGGATTTTGGCATATTACGCTAATTAGCCAGGTCACACATGTTGGATGTGTTCTGCTGAACCATGGTTATAGATATTTTATTTTCTCTTGGGGAAAAAAGGCACTTTCATATGTTGCAAAGTTCCTACTCTGCTGTAGAAATGGCCAAACTTGGACAGTTTTACGATGTTTTTCTTGCTACTTCTCACTTGTCATGTGGCACAGTAAAAACATCCAAATATCCAAATAATTACTCCTCACCATTGGCCTGTCCTGTCTGGATAGGCACTTTCAGTGTCACATCGTTGTAGCTTTGAAAGATCATCTTCTCTTGACATGGTGAAATTTAAAAAATGAAGTAAATATTGAATAGTATTTGTCGGGAAAAGTGCCTCTTTAATGTGTTCGAGGTAATGTCAACAAATATTTTTGCTAGTCCTGAAAGGAGGTAGTGTAGATAGGACACTGCTTTGCAGGGGCTCATTAGTCAGACGTCCCTTTCAATAATAGCGTATGTTCTCTCAACCATACTGATTTACTTTTGGTTCTCCTCTAGGAAGATATAGGTGACCAGTGCATCATGAACATGGAACTGAACCTGCAGCAAATCAGACATATTTCAAGATGTTCTCATGTCTATGGTTGCATTTGTTTTTTTTCTCTTCAATTTTTGGATTATTTCAAATGAAACAAGGAATTTCTGTGTTTTTTTTTCATTCATATATTTCATGCTGGTATTTAAGGATTGTCAAGATCTCATTGCCATCTCTTAATTTCATGGATCATTGACCTCGGTACCAACAGCACAGACTCCATTATCAGCACAACAGTGGCTATTGCAAACCACAGCAGTACTGTAAGAGTAACTGGACTGTCTTTCGCCACATTCTTGCAAGATCATTCATGGTTTTAGCATTATTATGTGAGTGGCTTTTGTTTGTTTGCGACCTTGGGACATTGTGTTGCATGCAAAACACATTGTAATTGATTTGTAATGCTTTGCATATGTGTGTTCTTTAGCTTGCAGGGCAATTGCAGATGAACTGAATTACTCGATCAGCAAAGTGGACCCAAAGAAGACCATACATGTGGGAAGCTTTAGACTTAATCCTGACGGGAGCCTGAATGACAAAAAGGTACAGAACAAGTGTGCACTTTCCCTAAACTGGGGTTCTTGTCTGAGTGGTGTCATTTGCTGACAATTACTGGGAGTCCTCAGTGGCAGAATGCCATTGACTTCATTCTGCCAGGGGAGGGAGTGGTTTGGTCAACCCCTCATCCAGCCACTTTGGTGTCCTCTTGCGGCCTGTGAAATGGCTGGGAGTCACTCGGATGCCGTCAGTGCAAATGCACCTGTCCTCCATTTTGATATCCACAAGTCACATGCAAATCATTTTCATTTCTGCCTGTAGTGCTGCACTGCCATCGAATTAGAACAGACAGTTCCACAAATATAGCTGAGTTTGATTCCATTTTTCCACAGTCACAATGCCACGGGGTATGAATGTCTAACTGTCTATAGCATGACCAGAGAGACAAATCCAGTTTTCCATGCATTCATGTTGTGTATTTACTGTGCCCTGATACATGTGAAATTCAGTTACCATTGTAGGATGTTTTTGAAAACTCCTTCTGAACACATACAGAGACTTCTGCAACATGATAAATATTTTATAATCTTTGTGACAAATGAAGCATCAAAGAAAACAATTCATTTTTCTGTGAAATACAGTCTGACTGATGTGTGGAAGTTTTGCTGTGTTTTAAATTTTTTAAAGATGCCTGTAGATGAAATATGTGTTTTCCTTTTGATAAAATCCAGTGAAGTGTTTGTTTTAATGGTATTCTGTAGGTAATTAGTCTTTCCCAGCTGCCAGGACTGTCGTATTTTTACCACGCTATGATTACTTTAAGCAATGTGGACATAAACCCATGTGTTACTGTTAATCTGAGAGTATCTAATGAATCTGTCCCCCCTACAATATTTACTGTCACACACTTCTAGACAAATAATCCCTTTTACATGCAATTCCTAATGCGTAAAGGCATCATTTCAGGAAAGTGTGTTTGATGGAATACAAAGGACAATGCAACTGCATCTATATTAGCAAAGAGTATTATATTGTCATCTTTCTTCTGTTAGAATGCATCTTTTATACTTTCAGAATGCATCTGTAAATGATTATACTGGATTAATGTGTTCTTCATGAATGCAATGTTTTTGAAGTCTCAGAAAGAGGGGGGGAAAAAAGCATATATATGTATTCAATCCACACACTGCAAAAGTGGAAGTCATGAATATCCTATGAGATTCCACACTGAGATTAGATTTGTAAACTGCATTTTCACCTCTGTTTTGGTGGAAAGTATATTTTTTTGCTAGATGTGTAAATGCTGTCACCTGCTATGAGTCACGGTGTGTCAGGGCCCCCCCGTTCCAGGAGATGTCAGGGTCTGACATAAGGAATTACCATTGGTGTCTGTCAGCTTTCAGCAATTCAGATGTTGAAGGGAAAAGGGGGAAAAAAAATGTTGCTAAATAATTTAGCAGGGGCGCTCCCCGTTTCACGGCGATGCAGTTTGACGATGACGGAGTTTGCGATGTTTATGAAAAAACGCTGTACGCAGCGTGTTCTGATCTCAGTCAGTGCTGCCTGTGGAAGACAAGTCGAAATGCAGGTACAAGTCAAGTCACCATGTTCTGTGTTTTCTGAGTTTTTTCTGCAGTTCATAAGCAGTCATCAGCTTCATGCCATGTATAAAATAATTAAATGCTCACATTTTGCAGCAGACGAGTGGCACCATTCTGTTCTTGAGTAGTCTTTCTTGAGCACAGTCAGCTCATGTACAGGCCCACTTTGGTTCATATGCATCATACAGATCCACCCTCATTCAGCAACAAGCCCGGCGTGCTCAGCTTCATGTGTAAACGCACTGAGCTCTAAAGCGCCAGCTGTTCTGTCCAACGCTGAGCCGTCATCCTGACAGCTCTCATTTATTTCCGTAGTGAGTGAGGTCTTTTTAGATGATATTCTCAGTCTCTTTGGAATTTTTTTGCTTCAGTTACTTCACTTGTTTTCCCCCCGGTGAAAGAAAGGAACATGATCTGATACGCATTTCGTGTTAACTAAAATAAACGCTAATTACACTTCCAAAAGCCAGTAGTTTGTGTTATACTCCAATGTTTCCCTACAGCAGTGTGTCTTCCATAACTCATTTGTCTTAACTAATGTGCCAGTTAGATGTTAAACATTGCAGCTGTGATTGCACCATAAACATACAGTGATAAGGGAATAAAACATTTGTTGCCATGTGTAGGTAAAAAATGCATTGGAAATTTCTGCTCACTACATTTTGCACTAAGACAATCAGATATGGATGAAGACAAATATGCATAAAAAGACACATATATGAAACACTGTCAAAGTGGCAATTAATTGATAAATGAGATACTTCACAAACACCTACCACAGTAAAGAAATTAATACTCTTTCTGATGTATGTAGGCATATCCACAAATCCCAGGATATATTTACCATGAAGCCTTTAAATGTCAATTTGCTCAGTGGCACTTTGAGAATTTAGAATTGATTTGATGTGTCACATTTTCTAATGACCACATTACACCATATTAATACTGATATGTGCACTGCATATGAAATCTAAATGAGAGAGCTGAACAAAGGCATCACAGTGTAGTGCAAGTTGATGTATTTGAATTAATTAAGACATTTTTCCTCTAGGTAGAAAAATAAAATTAAAGATTCTTTTGTCATTCTGTTGAAATATTGAAGATGCATTTTCACATAAATACACCATATTAACTGAAGCCCGTTTCTGGTAGAGTGATGGCAGTCTGTCCAGTGGGAACCCAGTGGAGGGTAGCATCCCTGAGAACTCCTCTCTGGGAGAATGGCCCAGGCCTCCTTTATTCCTGGGGAAATTCTCTATTGACAGGTCCTATTCAAAACCCTCAGACTGTTCAGAAAAGGAATTTCATTTCCGCTATTTTCAAGTTTGCATGATGGGAGTTTGGCTGGAGATAAGCCATGTAAACCTCCATTGGGAAGATCTGAGAGATTATGCCTCTGACATCAACAATTAAACAGTGCATGTAGAACGAACAAAAAAATATGGCTCTCTGTGTTAAAAATCCTCAAAATGCTTCTGTAAAAGTTTTATAAAGAAGGCGCCCCTTGCCCTTTTTGGTTTTCTGTGCAACCTACATCGAATCAAAATTTTTGCAAATCTGGCTTAACGCAGAATGGGCAAAAGTGACGTGTTAGTCTGCTGTTACTGAAGTTGACCCTTTGTCCCTCTTTTGAGATGGTGCAGTTTAGATTGTGGTAATGGCTGTAATGAGAGACAGCGATTTTATTGCATGTCCCCCTATATGTCCGTCCCTGTTGCAGCTATGTAATTAAAAAGCTAAATGTGTGTCGGTTTTTTTTTGTCGCTGGGACCCGTCCTATTTTAGAGCAGATGGCAGCGAGGCACGGGAAGTCCCTTTGTGTCGGCACGGTAACGCATGTGACAACCCTGCCCTAATATATTCAGTGGGACCGGAAGGGTCCATACTGCGTTTCAGAGGAAAACAATTGGGCTGGGGTATCGGAGGTATCCAGTTCATCTGGAATTCAGCGCCCTTTCATTCACCAGGGGTGACGGGAACACTTCCTTCTTTGATCAGTGGAGGGTGGAGGAGCCGATCCAAAGCCTGGCTCTCTGTGCCCCCCCCCCCCGCACTTGGCTGCGCTCGACACCCCCTTTAGTTTGAAGAGCGCGGGGGGCTGGAGCATCAGGCACCTTGACCTGTCTAGACATCACCATGGTTTTGCTTTTGCCCAGTTGCCACTTTGACCTGTAATGTCACTGGTTGAGAGTCACAGTGATGGCTGGCACAGGGGATGTTTTTGAAATGTGGATGTTTTGGAGCTTAAGAGGTATTTTTGGTTGAGTGAAAAGAGAGGGTAGATCAGATCAGATATTTATCCTGCAGGTTCAAGGAGAGTGTGTACACACATAACTCACTGAACTTTTTAAACTTTTCCGCTTGGTCTATAAAGACCATTTCAACCTCACCTTTAACGAAGCCTCTTTGTGAGACATTTATACAGAATAATTTGTACAAGAAAAGTTTGTATTTATACATTTTTTTTCTACTTAAATTCAAAGGTAACCCTACAGACGGTTTCTAGATTATATCAATCAATCAATGAATTGTATGTTGAACCATTTTCTTTCTTTTTTTAATTGATAGGTTCCTCTTGCTAGGTCAGAGACTCACTTAACTGAACTGCTGGAAGATGTTTGCGATAAGATGAGTGATTACGCACTCCATGTGGACCCAGATACCAAAGAAAAGAGCTATAAGCGATTTGCTCCGAGGAGTAATGATAACAGTGATTTTCCAGATTTTAAAAATTTTAAGTTTGATGGTCCAGAAGGTTCCAATTCCCTGAAATTTGCTGTAAGTATATGTTTTTTCTTTATTATTTATTTAGTGACTCAAATACTTCATTGGTACTCGTTATTTGAAATATGGATAGGATATTTAAGGTGTTTATTCTATAATTACTGAAACCATTATACTTGATTTTGATTCTGATTTTGTTTTACAGATGTTTTCAGTGATGCAAGTGAGCCATGATCATTTTAATGTATTTAACATTTTGTCTAAGAATACTGTATAGTGAGTGCTGAATGTTGCGTGCAAAATACTTTTGACTTATTTCATATATTGGGAAATGGATTAAAGTTTGTATTTTAAAATTTTAAAACTCTTTAAATATTGAGCTCTGGAGTTTTCCATAACTTTGAATTAGATTTATTTTAACTTGATGTTTTCCTAGTTTGAATTTGGTTTTATTAAAGTGTATATGAAGATTTAGCAGCAAATATGCCATGGGAGAATAGAACTACATATTCATTGATTTAAGAAAATGAACTGATATTTTTAATTGAAAGATTGAATCTAGGTCTTAGTATAAAATTATTTCATCTAAATTCAGACTTTTTAGCCATTGACTTTGATGAACACATTTAAGTAAAAGCTAGGTTGAATCTAGGATTGCCTTGGAAATTAAGTCCCTTACCTGAAATAAGTAGTTTTTTACAGTTAGTCTATGAAAAGGTCAGTTATTTGATTTTCATAGTAAATGTATTCATCTGTTTCAAAGAAGCAGCAGGAAGGGTTACGAACCTATATTTGAAGTCCATAGGAAAATGAGGAAATTATATGTAATGCAAAGTGTCTTCTATACCAAGAATGTTTCAATATGTATAACACTGGATTTATATATGCCATTGTATTTTCTTCTGATGTCACCCATTCTTGTGTGTGAACACATTCAACAGACAAATGAGGCAATAAAATAATCCGCAAAAATGGTAAAATTAGTTAGTTAAAATAGTAAAATTAATGTTGATTTCTCTGTATTGCATTTCATTTCTGTTTTGTAAATGTTCTAACTTTTATTGTAGCTGTGAAGGGAATCGGGACACAGTGAATTGTACAGAGTCCTCCATGACAGCTGAACTGTAGGAGACATGAAATTATCAGGGTTACAGACATGTCCACAGAGGGGCGTGTGTGTGTGTGTGTGTGTGTGTGTGTGTGTGTGTGTGTGTGTGTGTGTGTGTGTGTGTGTGTGTCACACAGACATGCTCAGTGGTTGTGTGTGTGTGTGTGTGTGTGTGTGTGTGTGTGTGTGTGTGTGTGTGTGTGTGTGTGTGTTACACAGACATGCCCACTGATGTGTGCAATGGGATAGTTCTTGGCAACCCAGAGATCAGACACTTCCACTGGCTCACACAGTGTAAACTGTCATCTTTTTCTCCTTTCACAGTGTGAAAACATTGTGGAAGAGTATGAAGATGACATTATTTCACTCTTTACCCAAGAGGCAGACCATGTGGCTGAAAAGCTGTGCAGTGAAATATCAGGTACTGTCTGAAATTTACTGAAATGTCAGGTGCTGTTTGAAATCTACTGAAACGTCAGGTGCTGTTCAAAGTGCACTGAAATATCAAATGATGTTAAATACGTAGTGCCTTACGTCTCTATGGTGTGTAAACACAGCACGTAAATGACCTCATAGTTACTGCAGAGTTATGCACACATGTTTCTGTGCAAACTGTTTCTTTTTTTAGTTTTCTTTTATATTGATTTCCAGTGGAACATAAATCATATCAATTAATGAATGATTGTATGTAACCAGGCTCCTCCAGCGCTTTGCTTTGATAATACTAGTAATCAGAGCAATGAGCTTTTATCGGTTTCAGTTAGCTCTGGATATTACATGTGTGCTGGCATATGTCAGCACTGTTGTAATGAAACCCGAGCTGCCCTTTTTCAGAATGATATGACTTCTTGCTCCACATTGCTATGATTTTGACAGTTCATAAATGTATAATTTTGGGAGCATATCACACTTTTTGATCATGCCATGTACCTCCAGAAATGCCACTACAATGTCATTATATATGTATGACATGGGCAATTGCTACAATAAGTGAAAATATGCCTGTGTTTGTGTAAAAGGTATATCCACATGCATTTGTCCACAAAAGGATATACATGCTCTGAATGGATGGCCACACAGACCAGTGTGCACACAGGCAAATACACAGGGCTGAACACTGCAACATACTATATGCCTTTTCCCTGAGACAAACCAAACAGAACCCACTGGAAACAGAAATGTTTCAGAAATGAGAATTTAAAATAATTAGCTTAACAGTCATAAGGGCCTACAGAAGTCTTCTGTTACGTCTCAAGGTGTTTTGATTGAGGGTTTTAGTAGATGTAACCAAAAACTATTTCAACCAGGTACAGAAGCTATTAGTAATTAGTTTTTTAAAGTGATAAAAGGGAATGCAGTAAAATGCATTTTGCTAATGAATCTGTTTGTGTTCCCATGTTCAGGTCATTGTAAAGGGACTGTGTTTTCCCATGGCGAGCTGTAGTTTTATATGGACCTCTGCTGAAGATGAAGAAATTACCAAAAGAACATGACAAAGAAGCAAACCTATTTGGAAAGAAACTACGTTACATCAATAGCTAGAAATGAAATTATAAAATTTTATTTAAAACTATTCAACACATTTAATAAAATTCTTATTTTAAGAATTTCTTTGTGTGTATAGTCCTTGCGTAGCATGAATTCGTTTTAATGTTACCGTCGTGCAGCCGACTTTGGTGAATCCATGTCCTCAAAACATCAAGGAAATGGCTACATTTATTTGATGATGGAGAATTTTGTGTTCTTTTGAAGCATTACATTTCAGTGTCAAGTTTAATTTATTTGGGTAAAACATCCCTGATCATCTTCCGTTTCATTTTTAATCAAATACAAACTTTCACTTGAAGCTTTTTACCAAACAGCTATGAGCCCTTGATAAAGCACAAGACAAATGTATTACGTTTCTCACTGTACATGTATTTCCAGATAGAAGGTAAAAGTATTTCACACAGAAGTCTTGAATTCTGCTTCATTTCACTGAGTTATAAGTTTCAGTGCACCTTTATGGAAATGATTTTCTAGGGGCGGGGGAGTTATGCTTTATAGACCTCACTTCAATTTGCTTGGATAGAAATATATTACTTTTTAGCTTGTCATGTTTCTTTGGATAATTATTAAGGGCAGAATATCAAAAAAGGTGAAAATATAGCATAAAGGTTAATTGCACCTTTACATTGAAATTAGTTGCTCTGACATTGAATTTAAATTGAATGGATGTGGTCAAATTTAAAATCATTCCATAAATGAATTTTTAGACATGATTCTGGCATAAATGGGATCCAGCATAGATGGGAGCATTGAATTTGAAATTATTGTGAGTTTGGGGCAGTAATTCTGAATGTTTTATTGGTTTTAATTATTGTACACTATGGATTATTGTTCATGTAGTATATTCTTACACCAAATTTAGTTTAAAATTATAAACATTCAAAGTGATTTCGTGTTACCTAATGAAGACAACATTTTTTACCATTTCTATTGAAATACTTAAACCAATTAAACTGACAATGTCAATACTCATTTTATCAAACGCTTGTCACTAAAAATATATTTCAAGAGAGAAGGTAAATATATTTCATTGCAATGAAAATACATAATTTGATACATAATTTCTCTGTGTACTCAGGTCCACTGTGGAACTTTGTTAAATTGCTGAGATCTCATAGAGACACTGGCTCTTTTACTTAACTAATATTTTTAAGACCAGATGTTGTTGAGCTAACCCATGTAGTTGCTTTTATAAGTAGGCTATGTATTGAGGAAATATTTTTCATTATGTCATTATGTGTCATTATATGTCAGTTATTTTATGTGCATCATTACAGACTTTTTCTTTTGGTTTTGTCATCCCTGAATGACAAATATTTTATGAGTAACCCAAACTATTTAGGTCATAGTAAACAGTTACAACAGATCACAAGGGTGTATCTGCTGACTTTATCTTGGGTCTTGAACATCACTTTGACACAGACTTGGAATTTCTTAGTTGCTAATGAATGTGAATCAGTCCTTTTGCATTCAGACATATTTTCATGTTCTTTTATGTTATGCACACTTTGTCCCCCTCAGTCTAACCACACTAGGATCTGTACTTAGTTCTGAGAAGCAAATTTTCTCTGTATCCTCAAAATTGTTCATTCATTTTAGTGACCATCAATCTAATAATGTTCTGTAGGAAAGGAGCAGAAGTTAAACTGTCTTAAATACCTTAAAACCTTAAAAACCTCATATTTAGTATCATGCTCAGAAAATAAATATATATTTTATCGGTGCTGTTTTTTTCTGAGGATGAAGTCAGCCTAAAGAAAAAGTCTGAGATGGCTGTAACGACTTTATAAATTTTACTTCAAAGAATTTGTTTGTATTGAGCTGAGTATTATGTGAGTATTGATGCCCTATCACAGTTCACAATTTTTACAGAATAATTAATTTCTAATTGCTTTACAAGAGTGAATCAAAACACTCTTTCATTGAAGATGCATGGATATCACTCTTTTCACTATATAACAAATAGTACTTTTGATTTCAAATTAGCAAACATTATTCCCCTATAGATTATTCTGCAAGGAAAAAACTTCCATCATATCTCATTGAGTTGAATTCAAGTGAAAACAAGAAATTCACTAGTTTGTTTGCAGTAGTTTTATTTCCTTGTTTTCCCTTACTGAACATATTGTACAGATGTGATAAATTCCTTTTAAAGATGTGCCATACCAAAAGAAATCGGAGTGTTTGATATCATACACTAATATATTTCAGTATAGTGAAAAATCAAGGTTACTGCATGATTTAAAGAAATACTAATATCCATTAACTGATCAGTCCAGTAACCTAAAAAAAGTGATTATTTTTTTCTAAAAGTTTTATTAGTGGCCTCTGTAGTTAGGATGTGTTATCAGTGTTATTAAATATCCTGATGAGATTTAGTGTTGAACAACTGAAGTTTGTCTTCTGATTTAAGCTTCATTAATTGTTAAACTCATTATTGGGTATTAAGAGTTCTGAATGAACTTGTGTTCTTGTGTTCATCCCTTACATTGCTTTTTCTTGGTAGTGAAACCTTAGTTTTAAATTGAACAACATGTCTCCACAACCTGAAAAGGAGAAGAAAGGAAATGGTGAGTTTAAAGCAGTCAAAGGCTGAATAGTTTAACCGGGGTTGACAAGTGGTAAACCAAGCTTTTACAAACCCTTTAGTAAACAGAACTGAAAAGACTGCTTTAGACAGCCAAAACAGTAGCTCAGGATTTCATCAGTTAAATGTCAGATGATATTCTGAGCAAAATATCCATCTTAGTGGGGAAAAAAAGAACATTTGCTAAATTCATGTTTTTTTTTATGTATGTCTTACTAATGGTTCTTAGGAGTAATAATTATTATTGTTATATTTAAACAAATTGTACTCATTGAAAGTTTTCCTCAACCTTAAGCATGTGTCTGAGTTCACAGGGCATGAACCAAGTGGCAGATCAAGGGTTACCATGGTACTGTTGGCAAGGGTTCTGTGTGATGGGTCAAACCCGGCCATTAAACACGTACTTCCTGCATGTTTGGTGAGTTAGCCGGGTTTCAAGTGAAATCACTACCTGGGCTGCTGGGGGTTGGGGGAGGTTGTTCATGAGACACATTCTGTTGTTTGGAATACATGGACTGGACGTTGGAATGCTTTATGCTTTATAAAATCACCCAAATTGAATCTTGGAGGAGCAGGAGGTCTGCATCCCTCAAAAAATGTAGGAAAGTGGATCTCTCCACTCTACAAAGTTCAGTCACTGAGCTGCAGCATTAACTTGTATTATAACAAGATTAAAATATATTTGTCCTGGGGATTAGCATACTTAAGTCCCCCTTTGCCTTTTTGGTAGTGGCTGTGTGCTTTGATCTGTGTTGCATGGCGAGACCCTGGCTTGGACTCGGCCATCCGAGTGCTCGGTGTGAAATTGGCCTGATGTCATCCCCATTCTTCACCTTTTGCATCATTCACCACTTTTTTAATTATATTTCCGCCACAAAGCTCCGTCACTTCATTGCATATTCAAGTTTGACTAGGAAGCGTTTAGAAGGTGGAGATAAATAACTCAGTGGGGGGAGGGGACAGGATGGTCTTCTGAATGGAGCACAGCCAGAGGATGCCGGTGCTTTTCTGACAGGTATTACTTTTATCTGACCGCCCTTTGCCTGGACCGTTAGCTGGTTCGTTGCAGTGGGTGTGTGAACTCTAACGTGCGCACATCTTTCTGTGCCTTCATTTCATTGTTAGATTAATTCATGAAAAGTTCTTGGAGGTTTTTTTGTGAAATGCATCACATTCACTTCTCCAAGACAGTGGAAAAGAGACCTTTGATTGTCATAGAAATCAGCTTTAGTCGAGTATAACACTTAATGGGAATAGCTGCGTTTTTAGCTGATTTAGCAATTGATCACTATTAAGTAGCCATTAAGTGTCATTTGACCCCTGTAAGTTGATTCAGCTTTCTTTTCCTCATCATAACTATTTCTTAGTCATTTAGTTGATTGATTGCAGCGTTGTGATGCTGGCGAAAAGAAAGAGATGGGAGTATTTGGCGATGACCATTTTGGAGGAACACAGATTTAATTAGATTCGGCAGTGTAGAGAGAGGAAATGAGCCACCTGTCACCGTGACAGAAGGCTTTGACCTTCATCGCGGTCCCCCGGCCACAGACTCTTTTCACGGCCCTTGCAGACTGTCTGAGAGGCACCAGCGCTTCTGTGCCCCGAGCCCGCCGAGTAAGTGACCGTTGGGCGTGACTTCCACATACAAGCCGGGCATGAATAGAAATGCAGATGAGCTTTTCCAGCTCGGTCACCGCGAGGAAAGGTCCCCGCAAATAACCTTCTTTGTGTCAAGTCTGCACATTTTCTCAGATTTCTTGAATCGTCAGGTAACACACGAGTGCTGAATGGCAGAACGCATGTGTTGGCTGCTCTTGTTCTTAGGTACTTTCTGTCGCAATTCAAAAGGATTCCCTGTCGTTGATTGGAAAAACGGTGTATGATTTTTTGTGTATTTTAATTGGTGCGTGCATGATAAATGCGTTTTTAAAAAGTTCCGTTACGATTGTCTGTATTTAATTGGGCTTTTGTTGAACATGTAAACATTAACGCTACAGAATCTAAAACAGCATTCTCACGCACTCACACGAGAATGCATGTGCAACATGTTAAGTATAACATGTTATTTGCATTGTATGGATTAAAACAACATACTTTAGTTGAATTATGATTCCCGAAAACAACATGCATAATTCGGATAACAGCCCAAAACTGTCTTTGTTGAATGCGAATTGCCTTTAATTCATCCTTGAATGCAGTACACATTTTTATATCGCTTTTAAATTCCTGCGTAATACCGTCTCCTACAATTTCATTAAACATGCACATTTCAGTTAACATCTGTGTCAAGAAATGTCAAAGGAACAAGAATTCACTGCTATTCAGATGCCTTAGTTCATTGAAGACGACTATCTATTTAGGCCATAGATGCACAAAAACCATATTTCGTCTTATTTCGCATCTATGCTTTCCGAGTGAAGTTATAGAAGATTTTAAATCTCTCGGTAATGATGACATTGACGATGATTATTGTAATAATGATCATTATTATTGTTATTGTTGTTGTATTGGTAGTTATGGTGACAAGTGATGCAGCCAGGAAGTAGCAGAAGGGAGGCCCTCAACAGATCTTATGTATTTGGTCAGCCCTAAATTAAGATTTCAGCATCACCTGATGGTGCTGGAATAATACATTCAGTATTTTACAACTGTGTGGAGCAGTGTCTCGAGAAGCGTCGAGTTAACGCACGTAAGCCAGACACTTTGTCTGATACATTTCTATAGTTTTTAACATTGTAGTGAGAACCCCTGTCTGTCTTTGCTCAGTGCTGAAACATTGATACACGTAAACATTTTAATATTTCTCAGATACAGATGGCAAAAAAATGTGCCAAATGTATGTAATGATACACCGCTATACATCAATTAAATAACGGGTATGAATCAACAGTCTCGTATTAATCGTTCGATTTATTAAGCTTTCAACTAAGGATAGAAATAATTTAAAATTGGTACATTTTGGAGCAGGCATTTTATCCATGTAAACAAAAAGCTGTGTCCACCCCCGCTCTTCTCATATTTAAACAACTTTAAAAGACCTGCTTATGTCAACAGCAATGGCGTCGTATCCATGTGATCTATACAGTTCGAGTAACTTGTATACACTCGCCTTTGTTTCCGCTTCTGAAAAAGCAAGGTGTTTATCATTCTTGAATTTAATATTACGAGACGTTCGGTTAGGGACTGTTAACGAAAATCATACTAATCTTTAAATGGTATCACCGAGATGTATTCGCTGTTTTTTCCAGCGAATGACACAATGACACAATTGAACATGATACAAATTATTTACATTTATTCAACGCTACATGATACTTGAAAACATAAGCACATGAAAAAAATACATCGCAAATATTTTAAACATTTTCTTGATAGACTTCATGATAGACTTAGCTGTTAAAGGCAACATACCTGATGCAAATAGTATTCATTCAACGTGATGCTATTTTGCTTGTTTTAGCACAGTTCTCATAAAAAAAAGTCCATATGTGAACTTTAAGGCAAAGTATTTTAAGTTTGGTGGATTATAATTCACACACACTTTTCAAATATGTAAAAAATGAATTCACAAATAATTCACGCACAGAAGTCCACATTTTGGTATGGATATATTCTACAACTTCAGACTATTTTAATTTCATTGTCTCGGAATCAAGTTGACAAACATTTTTATCAGTCCTGGTTAAAAGAATCGCAGCTTTCAGGCAAAAGGCCCCCTTAACAATTCATTCATAAAAAGAAGTTATTGCAAGATAAATAAGCGATGTACACAACCAAAAATCTTCTCTCGAAAAGCAACATGGATAATTGATAGATCTTTCCATATATTTATATAAATACAAAATCAACAAATATCTTTTTTGCCACAGTAATAAAACAGTATTTAAGCCATAGTTTAGGTTGATATACGATATGTTCACACGTCGTATGTATATGACGCACTAACATCCGTCATTTTGCCGCTGCCGTAAAGCGAAGACTGAGAGCGCAGAGGAATATTTATGAATTGTTGTAAACTGAAGTTAGCATTCTCCTGGTCTGTACTGTATAAATAATGTCCCGTACTTCAAAAAGGTTTATATGGCTCTTTCAAAAACGCTACCATTTCTTTTTTACAATCGGGCCTTGAAAAGGCTACATTTCAGTTATGCAGTGTGACTGACTTGGTAGAAAAGTTGAATATACATTTCCTTTCATGCCACAACATTGCTGGTTCACTGGTTGTGTCATTATTTTATTTCCAGAAGTCCTTTTTTAGTTGCTCAGACGTGTTTCCCTCCCAGTCTCCATCATATTTATAAATCACTAGCATTTCAGAAATATAGAGAAATGCGGAAATGACACTGAGCCTCTATCACAACGCTGCTTTTACATACAATACAAAAACTACAACCTGTAAACCGAATGGTTAAATAAGCAAATCATTGAAATCAAACTTAAAACATAAATCGTAGCTGAGCGGTCAGTTATGTATTATCTAGCTTAACATTTGTCTGAATGCAGCAGAAAATTCTTTGGACTTCAGCAAGGTGGTTGTTCCTTTTACTGTCATTTGTGTATAAAGGTCGATCAAAACCTCTTGATAAGTAGGCTAGAAATCTAACTTTAAAAGCCTCGTCATAAGAAGCGTCTGCAAGATAACACGTTTAACAATACTGAAAACCTTCTTGTTTCAACATATCACTCGTAAATTATATATACATAACACCACAGATTTGTATCCAATACATATATGTCAAACTACTGATGCTGGTATATTTTATCCGCTGGCCATTTTAATGAAATTATTGCATTGCATTTCCTCTCGTCTTCAGAATTAATCGCTGTCTGATTTGTCATCCTTTGCACTGGTGGTGTGATTATATAGTCCCTGTGCCATTAAGTGCAAAGCCAGTGAGTTTTTATTCGCAGTTGCTTTTTTGATTTTGGCTCTCTTGTTTTGAAACCAGATTTTGATTTGCGACTCATTAAGACCAAGTTCTTGCGCCAGAGTTTGCCTCCTCTGCTCCGTCAGGTACCGGTTCGTCTGAAATTCAGTTTTTAGTCTTTGGAGCTGCTCGGCTGTGAATGCTGTCCTTGGCCGCTTGTCCTCCTTGGCAGTTTTCTTCTTTGGTTTACGAGATCTTGGTCCTGTAGTTCAAAATACAACACAGATTAGGCTTTATGTATGTAAAAAAAACATGATGGTTCCCCTTTTTGACCATCTTTTGATCATCTGCTGAGACCGCAGCTCCACCTAGTACATACGATAAAATAGTCTGCCATAAATAATAAACATCTGTTGATTATTATTTATTATACGCTGATTTTGTACGACCATTAAAATGATGTGAATAGTTGACTATAGTTGTGGGCAGTGACAATGACTGTCGACGGGAGCGTGCACATCAATGTAAGAACTGAACATTGGCCATAGTTTTTTGGGGTTGCGCGCTTTGGTAGGTTTAGGAGGGGTATTCGTGAGTGTGGAATGCACTGGAGAAGAGAAGGATGCCTATTTACCTCCTGTATTTTTAGGAAGTAATTTCATAAGAGTACGTTCCTTATTTGAATTTTTATTTAAAAAATGTAATATCCTGGAATCGGTTCCTAATATAAATCGTCATACAGGCACAGTTGGTGTTTTCTTACTATTTACCAGAGTGGCAGCAATGCATAATGGTAGGCTATACTATGCTGTCTTAAAATCTTTTGATTTATGACATAGATTACTGGTATGCAGTAGCCTATCCGTTTTCAATATAAGACGTCTACGTCCAGATATGGTCCACAAAAATGGGTCCTGCTGCCTTCGTCAGGAGGCCCCAAGTAGCCTGCATGCAAAACACCGTGTGATTCAAATACGATGGAGCATGTTTAGCATGTATATGCGATCGAGTGCTCAAGCGTTTCTATTTTATTAAGAGGGTAATAAATGTGTAGTCAGATTTTTTTAAATCAATATCCTTATTTTTAGGATGAGAATAAAAGAGTATAACGCATATCCACAAGGACATTGGGACTGAACCATTTCATATTTTTTTCTTATAAACATGTAATTTTTGCAGTTTTATAACATGTTACACCTGCCTGCGTATAACAACCAAAGAGTGTAGCTGTGTTTAAACATGTGCTTTTGGAAAATCTCTGTTGTCAGTATAGCTGGAGCTCATGCACAGCTAATTGGAGAATGACCCACAACTGAATTGCGAAGCCTGTTACAATTGTGATTACTCAAATATTGTAACAGCCAACTTTACACAGCTAACATTTGAATGCCCGCGCTATGTGTTATTTTTAAACCATTAATAAAAGACTATTATTTGAGTGAAAATGCACAGATGAAGTCTAGTTTACTTTCAATTTAAAATGACGGACAAGGCCTACTCCCGTAGATATGCTAATTAAACATAAACAAAGACTGTCCAGAAGCAATCGCATAGAACTATGTCTAAATGCCCAAAAATGTTACTGCTATTACTAATAATCATAACCCCATTTGCATTTCAAGAATTAACTTGAACTGACCAGCATTTCTGCCTTGACAAGTTCAGTATATCCAAAATATATGTAGGTGTTTCTTTAGCTGCAACAAAATAAAATAACGTACAATAACAGTGCTATAGAGTAGATATAGAAAATGTTTTTCTCAACTCGAAAACGCACATCTCTTTTTTATATTTAGGAGTGCTTAATTCATCAGTAACGTAGCATGCAGAGCATTTAAAATTGTAATAACTAATCTGGAAGATTGTAATATAGAATGCAATACTATTACTACCGATGATAACAACAATAACACAAAAAATGAATTATAATAAATAACCATCTAATTGAACCGATTGTATTAATCTAAATATTACTAATCAAGAATAGTAAAGATAACAGTCAATTTCATTGGTAATCGATTTGCAATTCATTTAGTTAATCATGCTAGTGTAAAATTATGTTTTATCGCGTTTCTTTAAATTACTCAATGGAGTTTTCTGAGTTTGTTTTTTCAGTACAAAATAAAATTTCTCAGTTACATCATTTAAAATTTAACACTACATCCCTTGCGCAGTGGTTCTTGAAAACATTGACGTGGATACCAATATTCGAGAGTTGAGTAGCCTATATCTTCGAACGACAAGAATGTCCGTTCTGTAATGACTTATTCAATTCAGTTCACTGGGTCTGAAAACCAAAAAATATACAAATCCCAATGTGACCACACATCTTAAAATACAGATGATTGAAACTACAACTCCTACAAAACCTTACAGAAAGCGCGTTCGGGTGAGTTACATTTCTTACTTCACCATCTTTTTCTGGTATATTTTTTGGTTTGTTTAATCCTTGGTATGTCTATACAGTTGACACAGGGATAACTTCGAAGGAGGTATGTCTGTACTCTGTGCTAGATATTTTTAATCACAAAAATAATCCTCACCTGATGAAGGCCTGTCGGAATACCTGGTGCAGTAAACCCAGGCTGGCCAGAGCATTGGTTGGGACACAGGCGTACAGCTGGCTTGAGAACTATCCGAGTCCGAACTCAGGCACTGATCTCCAGTTTCTCCCTGCACTTTAAGAGGCTCGTCGATGACAGAATCACTTTTCTTTGCACCGCCGACTAAAGGAGGTTTCGAAGTTCCTTCTTCTGCGCCCGTCCCTCCTCCGTGCCCGATTTCTGGCACCGAATAGATAGTGTTCTCCCTGCTTGCAAAATTACTTTCATCACGATTAAAGGTCCCGTCTTTTCTGCGCCCGAAGTCAGGTCGTAAAATATTATCGATAAAAAAGTTGGTAATTCTGTGTGGAAGCAGGTTCTCCGGTGCTTGCAGAAGGGGAATGATCGCTCTGTTTGACTCATCGCCCGATTCTTGGCGTTGTGCTTCGCTGTTGCTAGGATCATTTTCTTCCATACTGATGCACTTTCCAAATCTTTCCTTTAACCCCTTTCTCGCTCTCCCACAAATGAGGTGTAAAAAATCCAGCTTTATAGTATCTGTCTTTAACCTTTTTAGTCTTCACAAGTCAAATATAAAAAAAAATCTTCAGATTTTATCCTGAAATCAGTATGTACTTTGAGCACCATGTATCCCTTTCTTATTGTGTTCTCAAAGAAAAAGCATAGTTTTGTTCTTTAATTTCCCAACTGGGCTACCCTTCATGTTTTTGTTTAGTAAATACCATTTTGAGAGCCGAGTAAGTGTGATCCGTTTTCCGATCGAATCCGATATTATTGATTCATTTACGAAACTAAGCGTAAATAGAGTGGCTAACTGGTTCTGAAATACTTTCACTCTGGATTTTTGTTCTTATTTTTAACACAATCCCCCCGGGTGACGTAGCAGTCCGGTATCTTAGACACGTGCCTTTAACCAATAGAGTGAGAGAGATTTCACCACATGATTCTTCACTCCGTAGTAAACGACGCCTTTGCCCTTCTTTAAAGCTGCACTGTCCTTCTAAATCGCAAAGAGCAATTAAACATGTATACATTTATCACGTCCACCATTTAAGTACGAAGAGCACGTTCTTCCACCGCCTGTGATCGTTTTCTTGTAAAGCATTCCTCTGAAAATGGACATAATGCTGCATACCCACAATTCATTGCCTCGTGGCATAAATATTAATTAATGAGATGGGTATATCCTCAGCAGAGAGGAGGAGGAGGGGTTCTGCATAATTTACATGCCTGTTTGTGCACAATGCATTTGAAAGTGCTTATTTTGGAATGGGTACAATTATTTTAGGTCCAAAGTATGTTCAGATATGTTACCATACAGAGTCAAGCCCAGGTATGTTAGCCATAGTGAAAGGCATTCAATGGCAAAGGCAGAAAGGGGGGAGAGAAAATGGTGACTTCACAGCAGAGTAGGCTAACGCCCTGCCGTACCCAGTGGAAAGGAGACTTTGACTGCCTCCTTCTTTCAGTGAAGAGGCACCACATTGTTTATATGTGTGAACATGTGAATCATTGAATCATTGAGAACTTTTGTGAATCTTTTTTTTTTAATCAAATGTATTTGTTGCAAACATGTTATACATATATAGACATGAGAGCAGGCAAATCTCTGCAGTTGCGGTCTGTAGATTCAGTAGACCATGCATGGGGGGGGCTCCAAAGGCCCTCATTTTAGAGTCAGATTGATTTTGTCAGATGAGCAAATTCAGATTTAGCTGAGCATGCACTCTCTCTCATTTTCTCTACCGTCTGTGAAAAGTCAATCCGAGAGAAGGGTGTGCTTGGCTGGTCTGGAATATGAGAATGAGAAAGAGCTCAGTGTGGAAAAGAGGCCAGTGCCTCTTTAAAAGAAATCAGTGATGCAAACAAACAGCGATGATATCTATGAGCATGATGTAGAGCCGCGCCAAAGACGAACGGATTGCACGAACTGTGAGCAAAGTGTCATGTCCACATTTCAACGTACGGGAAAAACACTGAACGTGTAAGCGCTGAGCATAACGATTAAATGGACTGCGGAAAATGTCTGATCTGGATGTTTCATTTCTACATGTCATCCACTGCTTTTGACCCTTATTTTTTGTTTTATAAGAAACATGACTTTGGATGAAATTATTGTTTATGTTATGTCATTTTATTTATCCCCAGAAAAATGTACTCCCACAATAGTGTATATATGGCCAACACCGATTCCGTTGATACCACTGTTGTTGGTGGTGGTGATGATTATGATGATGATAACTGTGATGCGAGAAGTGGATAATAGGCCTCTATCAGTGCCAATATTGCACCCACACTCTGAGATATGTTGTACAGACGTTTTAAATAGAACTCAGAGGTAATCCTAATACCCTGCCTTCACACAGAATTCATGAGGCACTATTTGAATATGATCCACACACAAAATAATTAAATCAGCAGATAATTATTTTATTTATCTTAAATGTTTACTGGAGGAATTGTGCAACTTAACATGCAACATTCACATTAAAGACGTGGGCAATTTGCCTCCATGAAAAAGGCTGTTCACGATACAGTCACAACCGTGCTAGCCTCCCTTTTTGTCATCTCAAAGGACTGAGGCCCATGCTGTCGTCATAAGGCAAGCAAGAATGTTAGTGCATAATTGTGGGCAGTGTGATACACCCAGGATACATACCTCAAGTATCAAATGAACAATGAATAGATGGTTGCTGATTGTAGCAAAACAGATGCTTCTTTCTGTCTTCCTGTTTGCCTTCTGGATTCTGTATGGGTGGACTTCACAGAGGGTGTAATGTTTGTTCTGTTTTTCTCAATAGCGGCAAATAAATTTCATGATTATCAAAGTAAATATACTGTCACTCATCTGAGTATTTAAATGCAACAATTCTTTAAATTATACGGAATAATATGACTTAAATTGTTTTATTCTCTTTAGTTTCCCAACTCCAATTAAGTAACTCAGACAGTACCTCGCTATGAATATATGGGCATATTTGATTGCCTGCACTGTAATTCAGCACTAGTGATCTGTTCTTGAATATAAACACGTTGAAGCTGTAGATATACGTCCTTCAGCTATATATTAAATCTGGAAATGAAAAAACAGACATATGAGAACTGTCTTTTAACCCATTTGCCTCGGGAAAACAAAGGTGCTCAGTGCTTCTTATGAAATCACCTCGACAATTTCCGGTAATTTATTTGATAATGATAAGCCAATTCAAAATGAAAATAACAATAAAGGGACGTCACTGCCTTGGCCTACAGAAGTCGGCGGTACTACAAGGTGGTGCCCCAACACTGTATACCAACATTTTACTGCGCGTTCCCATTATTTTGGTGCTTAAATCGATGAAAACCTCCATTTCATTGACTATTTTCATGAGAATTATTTGATGTATTCCAAGTGGGGAGAAGAAACTGTGTTAATACATGTGTTCACGTTAATTTCATGTTTGAAACCACGTGTTTGGATGGAAAATATTTCAAAAATTAGTCGTTGCTGCCATGCACTCTACCGCTTCAGTGTATTAAAGCAAATCTGGTCCGTTGGCCAAAACCTAACATGACACAGAGAGAAAATAAATGCTTTCATATGAGTATAGTATACCTGATTATGATGAATATGCTTGACTTTAAAAATTACACAAACATCCAAACACAGAGATCTCTGCAGAGATAAAAGGTATAATCTGAAAATGATTCCGGAATGGAGAATGAAGAGTGAGATTTTTTTCCAAGTAGGCTACTAAGGAAAACTTAAGTATATACCGCTAAAGTCCATGCTACTTAAAAGGTTTAAATATATACCATTTTGAACATATAGGCCTACTGCTTGCAAATGGCATCTAGCGTATCACGGAATCTCTTCAGATGGTAAAAACTCCAAACCTTTCTAACAATTTATTCAAAGTCTGTTGTGATTTCAGAATTGTGTAGATACGTGAGTTAACTCCATAGTTATGTGCTGGAGAATAATGCTGGATATTACAGTAAAGTATGTCCAGTTTGCTAAGCCATGGCGGTTTATTTTAAATCAGCCAATACAAAATACGATTTACAATAGTCAGGGTTTGTAGCAGGTACGCACTGAAATACACGCGCAGAACGAAGACAAAAATAAAGTTGTGCAACGTATTGCCACAACCTGATTTGCATGCATAAATATATGACAACCTGAAATAAATAACCATTAACTGACTACAAAGTTGCGCTGTTTGAAATTATTTTTGAAATTTAAGCGTTGTTTTCCTCTTTGAATGATTCCTTACAACAACTCCCCCATCCTCATTGGTCCTCAACCTCATACATTAATTTTCCTCATTCATATTCAGCGACGGAAACCAACTGTTTCCACCATTAACTTCTCTTTTCGTCAGGACCATTAATTTAACTAACTACTTTTAAACTAAGTACAAAGAGGTTGTTGAATTCACAGTACCTGTTTTCACTTAAATTAGCCATAACAATAATATATTCCCAATGTCAGGTCGGTAACGGTACACCATATCAAGAATTACAGGTGTCAGGTTTGAAGGGGTTAAGTAAATGTGTCCCACATAACTTTGTGATTGAAGTGAAGAAAAAACATCTAAGAAGGTATTATTACTGACCTGTTTGGTAGACTGATTTATCATTTCGGAGCAGAAATTAATCCAGACATGGAACCCTGAAGATTATTACGGCACAAAAACGGCTGCAGGTGCCCTTTTTCACTATTCCAAATTGTTTTAATCTTTTCCGTCAAAACTACCTTTATACCGATTATATGTATACTATTTTACAGTCCTGACACCGCCCGGGATCCCCGCCCAACCACTGCCACCACCACGTGTAAAAAGAAAAAAAAAAATCGAATTTAAATGTATTCTTAGGGGTTTTACACCTTAGAAACATTCAACCCCAGACAAGCACGACCAACCGCTGTAATTTAGTCTCGAAAGTACTGGAGAATATTTCTTTCGTGCTGTTCTTACAATAAAAGGCGAAAGTATCCAATATTCCAACAATACGGATCACAGGTAAGGAAATGACAATTTGGGTGTCCTCATGAATTATCAATAGTGGTAGTCAATTTATTTCTCGTCATCATTCCCTTAATTAACAATCCCCGTAAAACTATAAGAAAATACCGCACTTATCGCTTATCGATTAGTTTTCAGTTTAAACTGAAAATGCTGACATGATTGCAAAACTGTGTTAAGTTGCAACGAACGTCTGTTTTAAGTTTGACAATGGTATTGATATTCAAGACCAACAAATACAAGATACGAATTTATCTCACATCCAACATAGTAAACTCAATGCCGAGATGCTTGCCGATAATGCTCAATGCTTATTCGCGTACCTATAATAAACAAAACATACTGTGATGACATGTCAAAAAAAAAAAAAAAAAAAAAAAATCAAACAGAAGATGTTTCAAGCGCGTTAAGTCATTCTACCTCTGTAGCATTGCATTTTAAATTCTAATTTGGGAAAGGTTTATAGATAAATAGGGTGTTAATTTCATTGAAATATTAATTTGTGTTGAAGTCCTTGCATATGGCCGTGTCTCATCAGTTTTTTTGATCCATTAACCATTGTTAACTATTTGTTTTACTACAGTATACAAGTTTGAAAATTCAAAGAACCTAGACATTCAAAGTCTCAGTTAAATATGGCTATTTGTTCATGGAAGATCAATACGTTGCATGTATAATTGAAATACTTTGCATGTGTAATTTTTTTGCATTAGAAATATTTTGACATAGGCAGAATGAAAGCCTTTCAGAGTATTTATTGTTTTCTATACATGTGATGTGTGCATGTGTGCATTTTCAGTGTATATTGCAAAAATGTATATCCTGGTGAAAAGTAATATCCTACATCATTTTTATTCTTACAGGTGTGGCAGAGTTGTACTCTTCTGCTAAACAGTTTCTCGCACTCCATGCAAAGTAGATGTCTAGAATTAGACATGATTAGACAGACCAAAATGGCATTGAAATAAAATGCTGGTATTCAGCATATTTCATATTTTAATGTTAATCTTTTTGAGTTTGTTTGAAACTGCTATGTTTTATATAAAGAACAATCTGTTCACACGGACTGTTTAATATCAATATATGAGGTTTTGTTTAGCGGAAAAACCCTTTTAACTTTGACTTTAGCTACTACCGCTGACACTTGGACTCATATGAGTTGAGTCCCTTCCACAGTTAATTTATCTAAAGAATAATCTGTTCACATGGGCTGTTCAGTATCAGTTCCTGTCTCAGAAAAATGTTGCTGCTTCTGGGTAATGAGGTTTTTTTTTATAGTCAGAAACTGAAAGCTCTTTTATCTTTGACTTTCGCTGCTACCACAGGGACTTGGACTAATGTGTTGTATCCCTGCCACAGTTTGCGTGCTTACTCTCCCCCATTCTTCATCACTTTTACCCATCAGACATTTCACACTGCCTTACTCTCTGGGTTTTCCCTTCCAGAGGTTACGCGCTGAGCAGGATTTGTGAATGAAAGCGTTTGCCAGCTCACAGATCATAGAGCTGAAATCACCATACAGATGTGATCCAGTGGGTGGGTGCATTATCCGACCTGTTACAATGGAGGGGTCATTTAGAATCCGCGGGCTTCCTGTCAGCCTTGAAAAAAGTGAAGAATTTCAGAGACAAGCACGAGATAAGAAGAAAGACGACCATCTTCTTTGTTTGGTATTACAATATTGGAATAGCATGCAGTACACCTTGTTTTTAATGTATTTCTTGTTTGTGATCCAAAATAATAATCATCTTCATTGTCATAACCAGAGGTCTCAGTTTTAGTATGTAATTACTTAACTATTCCGTAGACATTCTCAAATATTCCTTGTGGGATCTGCATTTGTTCTCAAAAACCAAACTGTAAGCAATAAATGCATTTGTGATTAAGAAATGCACTCATTTATTATAATTTTTATAAGTCCCAGAACGCTATGTTTTGTCTCCTGGTGTTAAATGATAATTTACTTTTAAAATTACCTCAACAAATCTATGGCAAATTGTGCCGCCCACAAAAAGATCAATGTATGTTAGCATATATTGTACTGCTTTTCAAAAGTTAATTTTATTCCAGTGGCAGCTGGTGTCTGCAGAACCTAAGGAAGAAAGAGGAGGTCAAAACAGTATGCTGGAGGTGAGTGGGCAGTTACAAGGAAACCGTGAAATGTATGAAGTCTATTCTTCACTCACTTTTAATGCATACATTTGATATGTTTTTTGTAAACATTCATTGCTTTACATGTAAGTAAATGTATGTAATACATTTGAAGCCTGCTGTTTATTTAACAGAGAATGCATAAGAGAGGCAAGGACAGTCATTATGTGTCTTAGTCATAGAGCTGTGCCATAGCTCATCCAGCTGGACAGGATTTTGTCTGGACTGTGTGACTTGCATTAGTCTAGCTTTGAGAGGAGACAAAAGTATGAATAAAGTTTTACGTATCTTTGAGAAATACAAAACTTCTTTATTTGAAAATACGTGTTAAATGGAACAGTTTTTACATGTTCTTTGGAGATTTGGATCAAGTATTACCCCAACATTTCTAATCTCTTTCTGGGCTAAGTGAGAGTTCATGAACATTTAACACAAATTCTGTCAAATTCTGCTGTCTGAAAGCTGACTGGGGCCAAACAACACAGTCTCAGTTTTGTCAGCGCTTAATATTTAAAAGCTATTTTTGCAGTCATCCAGATTCTTAAATCATGAAGATGATGACTTTCAGCTGACATAGTGGCACCTAGTTACAGTGAAATCAGTGTAGCTCAGTGTTATCACCATAAGAATGGAAGGTAATTGTGTATTATGAGTTATAAAAACAAGCAGTGGAGCGAGGAGAACTTTAAGACGATGGAGCAAGGAGCAGAAGAGCAGAGGATATGCCATTAAACTGAACAAATCGCTGTCTGTTTGACAGGTGGGATTTAATGAAAGTGAGTGCCATCCCTGCTTTCCCCCAATTTATAAGTGATTTAGGAGGACATGGAGATCAGTGTGTGTCAAAAGCCAAGAAGGCAATAAATATTTTGAATATCTAGGCCATGCAATATAATCAAGTAAGAAGTGTGGTTGTGGATGTGAGGGCCATTAGTTATGTTTTGGATGAATGAAGCAGGATTGTTTGCAATGTGTTTTCTGAAAGTCTTGTGTAGGAGGTGCACTTGCAGGTGCTTGGAAGCATTTATGGGTCTGTTATAATCGCTCGGTAACTGCAGTAAGGGATTGTGGGATTGAATGTGCCACCATGTGAACAACAAGAGATCACTGTGTTGATAAGAATGGCATGTAATCTGTGTGGAACTGCAGCTTGGATCTTAAGCAGTTGGGAGAGTATTATGGAAGGCAAACACTGAATAGCCACAATGCTGAAGGCAGAAGAAGGCTTTCATTTGAGAAGGCATTTCAGGTTCCTTCCTTTTATTGAGGTTGCCCCACTCAAACACCATCCATCCCTGCATCTGAGGGAGAGCTGCCGCCAAAAATGACTGTCTGTTCAAGGATTTACAAAGTCAGACATAAAAGCATCTTAATTCATGTTCTTCAACCCTCCATCAGATTTTTTTGCAACATTTGTTAATAACATAATTATAGCCTGTTGTGAGCACCATTTAAAAACCTGGGGACCTATAGTCTTGAAATACTGAATCATCAACCAAAAATCATGTTTGGTTTCAGAACATGACATTTTTTAACACTGGGGAAAATGCTGTAATTAAATAAGACATGTTTCCCCTTCTGATAATATGTACCCACTTATTAAATCAGTGTAAGTACTGCTACATGTGAACCCAAGGGACATTTCACAAGATACAGATCTAAGACTGTGCAACATGTCCTCATGCCAGTGGATTTTGATTTTCAATTAACATTATTATTAATGTAATAGTACAACTGTTCTGCAAACCATTTCTTTGGAGACTCTTTCTCCCCTTAATGTACTGTAATTATACTACAGTTCTATTTAGTACTCCAAGATGACACCTCCTCTTCTCTGTAACAGCTTTATGCACTGTTGTACAATGTGTGTGAAGATATAATTAGGAAGAGGATGCACAAAATTACATTACCAAATAAATAGGAGAGTATAAAAACTGTAACTAGCAGTTGTTTAAAAAGTAGTAGTTTATTCTCATGTATACGTGTATGTGTAGTTTATTTTCATGTGTATTTTCATAGCATGCTTGAGAGGGACAGTAGACTATACTGGTTAGGATGAGAAAATGGTCCTCTGCTACTGCCAAAAGAAGTACCTTGAAAAAAGATGCCAATATCCATCATTGGTTTATCATCATTATTTATCAGAATTCTTTGAAATCACACTATGTCATTATTATTTATGGTAGTGGCATCATTTCCACAAAACCTTGATTATGGTGAAGTGTCTGTGGCCCTAAAGGATACACTTAATTAAAAGAAAACAAAAAACCTTTTGCACACTCAGTATCTGGAGATACTTTTATTAACATAAAGTCATAATCTAAATACCTTTTTAGGACTGCAATGCAAATACATCTTCAACAAATTCTGTTAAACTAATATAGAATGTTGCTCACAACATAAGGCAAAATTTTCTTACAAAGACAACTCATATGTCACACATTGTTTTACAACCTTGTAGCATACTCAAAAGGTACACTATGTGTTATGTAAGCTACATTACAAAGCTTCAAGTTAAATTTCATCCATGGGATTGTATTGTCTGAAATGGTGATGGCTCATTTTCGTGTTGCGGAGTATTTGTCTCTGAAACCACATTTTCATACATGTGATGTGTTTGTAGAATGTCATGTACTGGTCATATGAGGCAACTGTTACTCTTTTGCTCATCTGATATCAAGTTCATTGACTGGCACACATATTAGGGTGATATGTAAACTTTTATGCTAAGCATGTTCGAGTGGCTGAACTTTTACATTCATCACATCCTTTGATTCTCACATCTGTGGTCTCTTTTAACATACCAGGTTCATTGGCCAGGTTTTTACACCGTAATTTACACAAACAGCAGTGGACGATGCATACAATTTCATTTTTTGATGTCTTAGCCTCATACAGGATTTTTAAGTTGTGCGAGAAATGGAATTTTGAAAATTGCACAAATTTTCCAAACGCTGCCCTCTATACAAAGAATCTGACTAAAACAGAGAACAATATTCTGTGTTTAATTTTTTAGTATCATATTGAAAAACAAAAACCAGCCACAGTAGTCTGTTGTTAAATAAAGTCCATAGGTCAAGACAATAGCATGAGGCGAATGCTAGTTTATCTGGGCCATGGCCCTGCTCTTCTAATCGCTGGTATGCTCCATAATTCCAGACTGTAGTACTTACTCCCTTTTGTTGACATCCGTAGTCATCACAAACTGCATTGCCTACCAAATTTTATTTGCTCCCATGCTTTCTATTTGGACTTAGCTTTAAGTGAAGTTACACAAGTATACACTTCGTGGGCACTCTTTAAAGCACTTTCAGACACCCAGTAAATATCCAATACTAGTGTTACTGCTTGTTTCGTGTCCACACTGATTCTTAACATTTTGTAAAAAATGTCAGGAAAAGTAAATATTCGAAAGAATACAAGGCTCGGGTAGTTAACAGATCGCATTTTAATTATCTAGACCCAAACATTGTTCACGACGTCTGACATGGGCTGACAAGATCGCTTTAATGATACAGAGAAGCAAATGTGTAAACTATATACACAATACATTATTTACAAATAAAACTTCTAACAGTGACAAAAGCACTTAATTTAATGTCACACAGGCAATCACAGATTGCAAAATTCCCAACCTTCTGCAAAATCGACTCTCACTTCAACTGCTGTTGCATACAGTATTCTTGTAGTCCTTATTTTGCAATTCAAACTGGAGGTGTGCTAATATCAATTGCAACTCAAGAGTGAAATCAGTTTACTTTCAGACGCAGATACTACTATCTTGGGTGCACGTCAGAATATCCATGAAGTTACTGTAGAATTTATTTAGACACTGATCATTTAGATTGATTGCTATGAGTAACCCATGAAGTAACATCGGGCAAACAATCTATCTCTGAGGGAAATTCAAACCATTTAAAACATATCTGCAGTTGTTTTATAATGTGGCTCCATTTTGTTTGGAAAATAACATTGTATCTGAAAATTAATAAAATCCTTGCTATTTCAAGTATTTCTGTATAATACAGTGTAATATTTGCAGTACTTTCATCTTAAGTATCTTTAGAAATGCATCCACCAGTGAAGATTAATTGTGGAAGTTAATCATTCACAAAGCCCTGAATGTCTCCCTTTCACACATACTTCCAGCATGCCTTGCAGCACAATCAACACACATTTCAAAAATGTCTTCTACAACATCTCAACTGTAAAGGCTATTTCAGTTCAACTGAAACCAAAAATGTAAGGTGAGAGAATATGATCAATACTATTCTGCTAAATACTTGAGAATGAGACAGGATGGTAAGACTGGAGCTTTTTTGCCATGAAGATGTTGTGCAAATGTCTTTCTCAGATCACATAATTTATGGGTCCTCTTTGCTCATCAAAATGGGTCAGGTTTTCATACGTTTTCATCTCAATGCGTTTATCTCAGAAATGATGAATCAGAGGTCTTCATGTGCATCTTCTCCATATTGGCACAAGATCCAGTTCCCATTCACCTAGTCATTATGGGGCTTCTCCTCACTACCCTGTGGAGGGAAAATTCACATCGCAAATATCATCCAAAGCTTAACAGAAGGCAAAATAAAAGATCTCCTCCAAACATTCTTGAACATGAATTAACAGCGTTGTAACACTACAATTCAGTTATTGTTTTTCGGATGATGAAGAATTTCTACATTAGCTAAAAATAACTGCTTTCAGTAGACACCTAAACAAGTTACTGATAATATTTCAGTTTCATAGTTTTAGTTAATACAAAACTGCGAAGATAAAAAGACCTTTGGAATGCATACTGTGAAAAATCCTCAGCATTTTTCAGATTATTTATGAGATTATTATTATTCTCCTTCAGGTAGAACGTAACTACTTCTACATTAGCTACTACTTTGAACAAACTTGTGGTGGATGTCGTCCCATTTATTTAGTTTTATATTATGATTAAATTTGTGACTTTTTATGTGACTTATTTTATGTGTTTGTTTAAAAATGTGATTATTCATATTTCATTCCAAACTTGAAGAGTGAGGCTTTATGAACCACATAATAGGCAGAACTGCATATGAACCACAGCTACATATAGAGGATTCTACCTGGTCAGCAAAAATCTATGATTGGTTCAAATCAATATGTCACTGATAGCACACTATAGCTCCACCCATTTTAGGCTTTACAAAGCTTCGCTCTTTTTGCCTCATACTGCCTCCCCCCTTTTCAAACAGTCTGCTCTTCAGATCACTGTACTATTGCAATCATGTGACTGAAGTTTTCCAAACTCAATACAAAACACTATTGCAAAATTTCACAGCTGTATCATTTTGTAGGATGGATAGGTGAAAATCTAAGCCATTCTTCATTTGTTCCTTCACTGCTCCTTCCCATTAAAATGCTCTTGGAATTTCAGGAGGAAGGTTTATGTGGGAAGGCAACAAAAAACACTATGGCAGATCTTACCATGGCCAACTGTCGTCCTAGATTTCCAACAGTGACTCCACCAGAGAAGAATATGCAGGGCAACCATGAACGATCATACAAAAAGTCTGCGGATGTATACCTGGAGAAGTTGAGAGAAGAGTGAGTACTAATGACTATCAAACCAAACTTAACAGTCCATATTGGTCAATGTTGTACCATAATCTCATTTCATTGTCTGGGGAAACATAACGTTTCTTTTTAAACAATGCAGGATGTTTTTTAAGATTATCTGCTATGAAACGAGGACTGATGAGCCATATTTAATGCATTAGACATCTTCAATGTTATTAGTATATCAACATACAATCTTTTGATAATTTTATACTAGCTTGCCATATCAACTTGGTGTTAAACAACACAATCATCATTGCTTTGCCACTGTAAGCTTCTCAGTTCCAGAGTCTACTGTTCCACATCAACAGACCTGCAACTGGCCAGGCAAGCTTAACATCTCAACTGTAATGACTATTAGTTTTAGATCCTGTGGTGCTGGCATACTGCCATATATTTGCCACACACATTATAAACATCAGAAATATTATTGTTACTACTATTTTTGTATGTTCCTCTTACTCTTCTTATCTTACTGAGAGAGAGGAGAGAATACCAGAATGAAAATGATGGATGCTTACAGACATACACAAACCAAACACTAATATTCTCCTTGCAGACTTACTGATATACACCATTGTAGACCAGAAGCTGCACTATGAGTGTAGCCAGAAAGGCGATGGTGACTCCCAGGCCGAAGCCGCTTCTTGACCTGTCGAAGGTCCACCACAGCCCCAGTGACAGAGCAGCCAAGGTGAGTGACAGCTGAACATTGTTGACAAAGTCCAGTTTCTGTGGATGTTGCGGTTAAGGAAACAAGTACAGCAACCCTCCTGCAATGTTACAAATTGCTCATGAAGAAAGTACATATTTTTAAAACTGTCTTTATCTCAAAGCCTTGTTTTAAGCCATTAATCTGTGCATTTTTAATGACATTATTCAACACATACATGAACACACAGAAAACTGAGACAAATCCAAGGACCCTTGTAAACCAACATACAGTGTGTTACACATGTACACCAATACATACAAGCAAAGAAGTAAACAGCACTAGAAAGGATACAGCACTTGCGTGATTGATGCCAACAAATACTGCAATGCATCGCATGACACTGGCCCACTCTCTCTTGAACTTGTGTGGCTCCCCCAGGTGGCTGTCAATGCAAGGGTACAGCAAGCCTACGAAAGCTGCCAGGAACAAAGAGCTTGTGAAAAATGACTGAAAAACACCATTACAAAAAGAGAGACTCGTTTTTAATTACACCAGTACACCAGTATCAACATCTCATTTCCATTTGTTAAACACACTGAGAAGCAACATTTCAAAATGTGTGCCATACATTTTTCTAATAGATGCAGACTTAAAAAATAAAAAACAGAAAACAAGGCAGTCAACTTTGGAATGACAAGACATGCAAATGCAATTTAATTTAAGTACTGTGTGGCTTAGAAGGCTAAGAAATCTAATGATTTTAAATGATATTTTTCTCGATTAAGGCCAAAGAAAGACTACAGTGGTATTGGGGTTTGCAGATTGTTTTTAAATTAGACTAAGATTGCATTATGTACAGTGTTGAATCAAAAGTTAAACTACTCCTCAAGTGTGGCCGAGGCTGGTACAAAATGCTCAAACACAACTATCAATCATGCCTTACACAAACTCTCCAAAATTATTCCTGATGCAATTTCTGTGGGCTAATTCTCTCCACAACAGAGTGTGTATTTGCCAGTTCCCGAGAGCACAATGCCAAAATGAAGTAAATCTCACCCAGAACTACACGTCGTTATTAACAAACGTTAAGAACAAGTCACTGAGTTTGTGCCAGATGAATGAACCAAAGCTTTGTTTATTTCACCGGCCAGCACATGACTTCCTTGTTTCTCTCTTCCCGAAGGTGGCCTGTTCAAAGCAGAAGCCAATTAGCTGCTACTTAAATAGCTCACCAGTCTTCCAGGCAGCCAATGAACGAAACGCAAATCCGGTCTGACCCTAAACCAAAGTCGCTTCCCGAAAAGCTCCAATAGGGGCAGTGTAATCGCTCTACTCTTGACTGGGGCAGGTAAAACTCACTAGAGGAAATAAACACAGAGTTGGCTGTATTGTCACCAACACAAGAACACCGAACTGATTTTTCAAATAAAGTGGCTAAATTTAGATAGCACAACACTAAGAAGGACAATTACGCAAAGACGCATAAAACAAACAATGGCATTTGTATGGGGTCATTCTAAGATCTGCATATAAGTAGCCATCGGTGATGCAAGGAATTTGGATGCAGTCAGCTCATATAGAAATGTCATTACTGTGCCTTAGACGTTTTAGTACGCACACATTACGTCCGCACTAAAAATTGTAAATATCCTACAGGAACGGCAATTTAATAATGAAAAAGTGGTCCACTCACCAGCCGCTGTGCCACAGCAAGGTGGAACCCACCACGTAGATGAACAAACGGTTGTAATCGCCTCCTCCTCGGGGAAAAGGGTTACGTTCCTTTGTATCTGCAGCAAGTTCAGCACCAAAGCCAGGAAACCCCCGACGGTGAAAAGGACGAGGCCACGTCTGGCAAAGTGCATTACCTGCAGGCTATCCAAGGAGCCACAGGCATTGGACAGGAGAGACGTGATAATGCTCATCATTTCGCCTGCTTTAGATGCTAACCAGGTTGCACTCGAAATGTTTTTGGATTTCAGTCGGGAACAGGAGCAGCTCCAACAGTGTCCCTCCAGGCTTGGCATTAGGCACTAACGTAAAAAACAAGCACAGGTAAAGCATTTCAGTCAATGTCACAATGCAATAGCCAGCTAGTTACATACTTGTATGATAATTAGATAAGTACCGCGCCGGTAAAATGATATAAAATGCTATGCTTACCGATGTGTAGGTGTTAACGTTAGAAGCTAAACATAACCAGATAACTAGCCACAGTAACTATAATTTATAATTGCCTGTAGTGAGAATAATAAACACTCAACTGGATAGTAAATAAACTAAGAGAAACCGTGAGACTGCCAATTCATTCGCTCGTCTGTACCTGTGACTCCAAACGACTTCAGCTCGGAGCTGTGAATATGATGTAGCTGTTTTTATTTATTCAGAGATGGCAGAAATCAGTGATCGTGTTTGACCACATACTTTCAAAAATAAACACCAACTTCCTTCAACAGTGCGCTCCGTCTAGACCAAGCAAATAAGTCTGGTGAGATGCTTCGGCCAATGGAGGAGTGGCGGGTGATATGACGACAGGGCACACCACCGCCCTTCTCGCGGTAAAGGTGTACGTGTTTTCTGCCCTCATCAGCTGATCTGGGATCAGAATTAATTTTTACACTAAATGGCTTGGGTTCGGATTTGGGGTGGGTCATCTGACCTTAGATCAACTGTCAAGGGAAGGGTAGAAAGTAAGTGAAGTCAGGACAAACAGACCAAGCAGATGTATTTATGGGAATATTTCTGTCAGACTTGATGAAGCACCTGACAGTTGGCCCCATTTCTGTATTGCCGCACCGTTACATACATTGCGTACTAATTGTACAGTCATGTGTAACCCGCGACCATTGGTAAAACATGGGTGTTTTAAATCAGTACGCATTCCCATTGGCTATTTGATGTCACAACAATTAAGTCTGAGGGTCATCTATGGCGATATCGGAAACGCCGTGTTCAGTCACTTTCCTCGGCTTCAGAGCTGCCCGTCTGATATCATAACTGCCACACAAAAAACTAAGTATATCAAAAAAGCAACGGCGATCATTGGATATGTCAGCTGGACCCAACATATATTAACCCCTCCCCATATGCCCATTTCCGCCCGCCCACAACTTGTTAACTGTCGAAGTTAACGAGCAACATGAAGGAAATTACGAGGATGCTGGGTCTGATCACCGAACACAAAATGCTAGCTAGCTAACCAAACGTTATTTTGCAATTGCAGGTCGCTAAATTCCTTCATCGTAGCACACCTACGCATCCAAAGTAAATAACCAACAGTAAAAGCAAGACAATAGACCTGGCGCTATTGGGGTGCTGTCTCCTCCTATCCCGATGTCTATATAGTATTTATGGCTTTTTGTGCACCCCCGTGGATTGCAATTGCACCTCTCTGTATTTCATCTTGGTGCCGAGCCTAAAGATAGATCTAAGCTGTTTATTGCCTTTTAAAAAATTACAAGCACAACAGAAGTAGCAATACCGAAATGCCTAGTTACACTACAGAAAGCTACGAAGAGAAATGTGTCACTGAGATTTTCTGTACCACTTAGCTCTGCTTTGTCACATAGCTTATTTCAATTGACATAACGGCTCTCGCTAGACAGGGTTTGTGGACTGGGTTAGTGAAAGTAGAGGCAAATGTCTGCAATTCCCGAACATTGTAGGAAATTAAAAAGTCGTTTGGTTTGGTAATCGATAGCTGTCTGTCGATGTGCGGTTTATTTTTACGTAACGATTTCGATATTTTCTCGACTTCTCAGTCAGTAATGTAATTGAAAGTTTTGTTTGTGTATGGTGCGTTATAGCCGTGCGAAACAAATCTCAACCAATCAGAATCTGTTATTTACCCAAACCTTTGCATGATACAGTAAACAAAAACAAAATATTCTAGAAGAACGTGCCTGTGAGGTCACAGAGGCAGTTACCATGGAGGTCCATTTGTGACATTGACCATGACGTTACAGGCGATATGCGAAATGTCAAGCTATATAAGAGATGCTCAATGATACCATCGTTCAGTTATATGCTTCATTTTAGCGTGTACTAGCTATACATTGCGACTACAAAACTTGAAACGACAATGGGTCAGACCGGGGCTGACATTGAGGTCACCCCGGAGCCGACCAGAAAACCTAAAAGCAAGAAGAGGAAGGGCAAAAAACTCTTCTCTTGGCTGTGCTGTGTGAGGGCTAAGGGGGAGGACTCGTGCCAGGATATACCCGCATCTGTCGGTATGAACTGCACCCATCCATGATACCAACATGGTGTTATGTTGGGTTAGGCCTAAAAAGCTATGCAAGTGGCAGTGTCAGAAGGTTGGGAATTAGGAAAGGAAATATTCATATCATTTCCCTGTTTTATTTTTGTGATTTAGTAGCTTATTATGTAGACCAGCTGATCATACTCATAATATGTCCCAGTATAATAATCGTCTCATTAAAAAGGTTATAAATCTCTAATCTCTTAAGAAAACAGAAACTACTTACACTGAAGGACCTTAAACATATTTGCATTATGTCCTAGAGGTAAAATTGTATGAGCGTGGGCAATAAAAATGATCTGAATTTCCTTCTAGACGTTGCTCTCAACCCCTCTGCAGAGGCTGAGGACAGAAATGAGAAGCTGGATTTTGTGGGAAAAGCAAATGGAAACTTTGTCCCCACAACGGATGCTGCTTCTCAGGTTGACAAAATCACCAATACACCTGAGAACGCGACCATCCAGGTGGGTGTTTTTGAAAAAAATGTTTTATCATGTTTGATGGTTATGACATGTTGGGAAAAAATTATTGAGATTACATTCCAAAAATTGCAATTTAAAAAAAGAAAAATAATTAAACCTGCCATTTGCAGTAAGATAAAAAGGTGAACACTGAGATCATATTACACAGAAAAAAAAGTTACTTTTCTGTGAAAGGCAAAGCTTTGATAGATATAGGTCATCCATTGGGCTACACATAAGATAACAGCTAATCCTTGAATAATATTTTGCTCCCCCACTTCCCATAAAATGTATTCCGTCAAAATGGAAGAAGCAAAGTTGTTTCTGTGCTACTCTTTAAATCATGCTTTTCATTATGTTGGATCTGCAGGTCAGCAGCACTTTGGACCTGCAGGAGGATCTGCAGAGGTTAGAGGACCGTATCGCTTCCCTGCAGAGGGACAACTGTGAGCTGAAATTGGAGGTCGAGCGGAGCCACAGCACCATCGAGGATACGGTGAGTCTGTGCTCTGCACAATAGGAAGCACTGCTTTCTCCATAGACTACCACACTGCACGGTTTATTTATAAATAACCTCCTTATCACTAAATCCAGTGAATGTTCTCTGACCAATGAAGTATAAGTCAGTGTGAGGTTTAGTGTAGCAATCATTCCACATGACGCTTGAAAGGCCTCATGCATATCCTACCTTCAGATTACAATCTCACCAGTGTCATTTTTGTGGAGATGGGCCATTTATTTAATTGTATTTTGTTTGCTTGATTTGGGCTTGACGATAGACCATGCCGTGTATGTCTGCAAAACATTCCATTTTTATCTTCCTGATTTTCAACCCCTACAATTTGCAGAACGAAATCATGCTAGCGCTGCAGGTAAAGGTGGAGGAGGTCATGTTTGAGAAGGAGCACGAGCTTGACCTGAGGGCGAAGCACCACCGCGAGGAGCTCGACAGCGTGAAGGATGCCTTCTTTGATGAGATTGAATTTCTGCAAACAGAGATCGAGGTGAGATGTTCTCTTGTGTCCGTCAAGTCTCATAGAGCAGAATATGAAAATCCTCTTTTGGAACGGCACATAAAAGCAGGTGGTATCTGGCCGGCCTCACGCTAATAACATTTTATAGCAAAGGTAGCACAGAGGGTCCTGAATTATTATTTTATCATTATTTCGCCTTGAAGACAATGTAAAGTTGATCATCTCATCATCACATTGAAATAGTGACATCACCTTCATACATGGCAAAAAAACCTTGTGAACAGGTATGATTCTGGCTTGGTCAAGTGAAAGTATAAACATCTGAAGTCCCTCTCACTCTTTGTCCTCCCACATCCTTCCTCTGTTCACTGTGTGCCACTGTCAGGACAAGTCCCAACAGCTGGGCGTCGTCCTTGAAAAAATGACGAGGCAATCAGAGGAGGCAGAGGGAATGATCAATGGTATCCGTGTCCTGTATGAGAAGCTGCTCAGTGATGAGAGGGCAGCAAACCTGAGGCTGAGGACGGAGAATGACATGGTGAAGGAACAGGTAAACAGCTCACCCACTCACGCCGCTCGACATCTTATCATTTCCTCCAAAAACCCCTCATGGGGATATCAGTCAATAGTCTTCTCAACATGAATGACTGAGGATGTCCATTGGGCTGCACTTAAGCCAACAGTTAATTCTTGAAAAACAGTGCTTTGCACTCCCACTCACCATAAAATTGGTTTATTAAACGGAAGGACCACACTTGATTCTCTGCTTCTCTTTACACCATTAATTCCTATAACTCCTTTGCATCTCGGCACTTTACACCTGCAGGTCAGCAATCTGCAGAAGGAGCTTGACATCAAAAATAAGGCAACAGAGAGTTTCCAGGAGAATCTGCAGAAGTTGCAGAAGGACAACCTCAAGCTGACCTGCGAGATCGAACAGAACCATAGGACCATCGAGGAGAAGGTGGGTCTGTGCTATACAAAGAGGCATTGCTTTCTCCATAGACAAAAACACTGCACAGTAAATTTCTGAATAACCTGCGTGCCACTCAATCCTGTAAATATGTTGCTTGACAAATGAAATATAACTGAGTGTGAGGCTCAGATGAATAGCATTCCACAGAAAAAAATCCATAAAGCTTGAATGGCCACATGAACAAACATTCATATCCTATCCAAAAATAATAATCACACCTGTGGTAATTTTTGTGAAAATGGCAATTTAGTTAACTGAATCTGTTTTGCTTGACTATGCCATGTATGTCTACAAAATATTATTTTATCTTTATTTTTCAACAATTGCTATTTGCAGAACCAAATCATACTAGCGTTACAGGCAAAGGTTGAGGAAATCACCATTGAGAAGGAACGCCAGCTTGAATCGAGGGTCATGAACCACAATGTGGACATGAAAAACCTCAAGGAGAAATTGATTCAGGAAACAGAGTCTCTGCAAACAGAGAGCCAGGTGAGCCAAAATCACTGGCTGGGCCCATAAAGCCGCAGAGAGCGGATAGTGAAAACCATGTTTTTGAGCACCACCTACAGAGTAAATCATCTTTATAACCAGCTAATCGTCTGTTTCCCTGCAGAGTCTTAAAACACAGAATGCGAGCCTGGAGATGGACCGCCAGGAAGTGATGACCAACGAGTCACAGGATTTAGGTAGGCTACACACTGCTTGTCACCAGCTGTAATATTCAAAAGAGTCGCCCACAGCCTCTTTGCTCTGGCATTGTGGCTGAACGCTGGTGGATTACCAAAGGCAGGAGGCATGAGATGAAATATTGTAATTTTGAATTTCGAAAAATGAGAAAATGTCAAATGTTTTGTGGCCCTGAGAACACACTTCGAAATCAAATAACTGTGTGACATAGATTAAAATTGGCTAGAATGCAGTTTACATTCTTTTTCCAAAAATATCCTGTCAGTGTAAGTTGTACTTGTTTTACTGACAGTGTTCACCCTTATACCGCAGATAAATTGAATTTTTGCTTAAATTTTCATGACTTTATTGTATATTGTATTTTTTGTATGAACATACTGTGTATTAGGCATATTATATAAAAGGCTACTACAGTACAATACAATTGCACTGCCTGACATGAATAGTTTACATAGAAATAAACAAAGATGTCACATATGCCAGCTGATCTGAGCTCCTTTACTGGCTGGCTAGAGAATCCAGCAGCACCATCAGGATAATTTTAGGAAAGTTACTATAGGAAATCATTTCTTTTTGTGAACTCCATTTTAAACATTGCCTATCGTATAGTGAGCTGAATGAATCGCCTCCTGCCTAAAAGGCAGTATGGAGTTCTCTGGTGTTCTGATCCTCATTCTCCCCGTTTCAGATGATTCTGACAGCTATCAGAGGCTGAGGATGGAATCTGAAAAATACCAGGAGCAGCAGCTCATGTATCAGCGCATGCAGGAGGAGCACAAAGTGCCGCTGCACAGTGCGGAGGAAACCAGCAAGCAGGTACTTGATATTCTCGCCTTGCACTTTGAATTACCGATTAAGAATAAATAGATCAAGTAATCCGAGAAAGCTGCTGCCCGAGTGAGGAAAGAGTCAGCAGCTTTATGGAAATAGGTATCATAAATTTCTATTAATCTGAATTGTACAGGGGATACTATAGGGCCCAGTGTCATGCATAGACATTTTTATTGTTTCAGCTTGATTTGAATACAGAGTCCTTCCTCTGTTAAATGTTGAAAGGAAAAAAAATCTGCTTGCAAAATGCTTTGGAACAAGAACAATTTTGGCCTTGCCATGTAAAAGTGTAGACAAGTGTGACTTATCCTCCCCTTGTGGCCTCTCAATGACAGCGTCAAACCAAGTCCCAGCAACTGGAGTCAAAGTTATTGCAGCTCAAGGCACTGTCAGAGAACCTGGACAATGACACAGACGACTATGAAAGGATGCTTATGGAGGAGATGAAAACCAACCTGCAGCTGCAGAACAAGCTAAGCATCTTGAGGAAAGAGGTAATCAGCTCACCCATAGAGTAGTATAGTATATAATTATAGATGATTGGAGTGAAGTGGGAGCTCCATTAGTTTACATCAGGAGAGTGTAGCACAATGGAGGCTCCAGTTGGGTACAGAAGGAGAGAGGGAGATTGTGAACTCCAAATGTGTGCCCTGTTTGAGTGTTGGAGTATATGGGCTTCAGTTTCCCCCCAAGGGCATCCCCCTTAAAGCTCACACATGTGGTCAGGTAATAGTTTCTGAAATGATGGTTTTGAGGTGGTGCGACATGAAGACATGCCAGTATCTGCCCATTCGGTCTGCAGAGGTTGGATGAGACACTGCATTTTCATTGTGGGTTTCAGTCAGTGCACTGGAAGGAATCTGTAGTGTTAGTGTGAGACACTGCATTTTCATTGTAGGTTTCAGTCCGTGCGTTGGGAGGAATCAGTAGTGTTAGTGTTTTGTTCTTGGCAGGGGTGGGCTGGGATGCCTCGTGTCTGCACACCGACCAGAGGCCACACCTCTCAGAACATCTCTGAGAAAAGCCACGCCCCCAGTCGCAATAAGTGCCCCAAGATTGCGGAGAAAATAGTGTACGAGGAGCAGCTGAAGCGCATCATGGAGTCCAAGGATTTCAGACAGCGTCTGCGAGGCATAGACCAGCTGGTGAAAGACTCTGAGCAGAGGCCCGGCATGGTCCTGGGGTGCAAATTTTCGGTGAGTCAGGCCAGTTGTGCAGTTTAGTGGCTAGAGCTCCGGATTAAGTGACCAAAGGAGTGTAGCTTTAACTGGGTAGGCAACTCCTGCTATACCGTTTGGGTAAGAATTCTGAATCACTCACAGTGTTGTGATGGAACCGATCGAAGACTTGTTGGATAAGACAGGGGGTTTGAGTAAATATGTACAGCTGTCTGGTCAAACGTCACTGTATGACAAAGGTAGGGACCCTCATATTTCTCCCTCTTTTGCAAGGTTTTTGATGCCTTGGGGGCGAGGCTCCTAGAGGCCAACCGAAAAATAAACCTGCATGCGCTGGAGGCCCTGCTCAAGATAATTCCTCGGCTGAAAAACGACATGGCCCCCGTGGTAAATGCCCTTGTCCCCTGCATCGTAGACACCCACCTTAACACAAAGAGCGATGCCATCTGCAGAGCTGCCATCGGGACCCTCCAAGCACTCATCCACAACATAGGTAACGTCTGCAGCACCTCCTAAACTCTCCCTCTGGTGCCCAGAGAAGTTTCCCCCAAGCTGTGGTGGTGACAGTGCTGGGCTGTGAACTTTCGTTTCTCTGCTGTTACAGACAACGCCGCGCTGGTGGATATCTTCTGCAGCAAGGCAAAGCACCTAACTGGAAGGGCCAGAGGAATCCTCATTGATATGGTGGCAGGTACGGTCCTCACTGCTCATTGCAAGCGCTTGACTGAGTCTGAGGAATTTCTTCACTGTTACATCCCTACCAATATGTAAAAAATAGTTTATCTCATCAGAATTTTTTTAAACATAACATATATGACAATATCTGACCGGTATGATTGACTGAAAGCTGGACTTGCGTCTGGTCCGTCTTTCAGAGCTGGTTCCAGACCTCTACACGAGGAGGCCCCAGACAGTGGAGCAGAAAGTCCTGCCTTTGCTCTGGCCGCTTCTTGATTCCTTCATCTACAAAGAAGCAACAGCTAGACTGTGCCATGCCTTGCATGCAGAAATGGGGCACAGGTTGAGGGTCTGCGCTGCCTCCCAGCCGCTTCAAATCATTGATAAACTCAACAACCTACTGGGGACCTACTAATGCCATAAATCTGTAATCTTAGTCTAACACCAAGAAATTAATTTAATAAAACGTCACAATTAATAATAATATGAATGTGGTTTTGCTTAGAAAGTTGAGAATGTGTGATGTGCCAGCCCTCCTTCCTTCCTTCTCTCTATTGTATTTTTTTTCTCTTCCTCTCTCAAATTCAAACTCTGCTTATTTGGCGTGAATTAAAATACAGTCAAATCAATGTTACAGTTGGGAAATAACAGGATATTCATAGGACTCAATAATGAAGGCTCAATACAGTATTACTGAAGTATTTGAAGTATAAATAAAATTAAATGTACGGTATCAGTGCTGGCTTAAGTAAAAACAAAATATATACTTGTAAGCAGTGTCATTTTGAGGGCCAAGCACCCAAAATTACTTTACATTACATTATTGTCATTTAGTAGACACTCTTATCCGGGGTGGCGTAAACAGCAGCTCATAAAGTGGCATGAAAAGTTTCACAAAGAGGACACCACTAACCATGAATGCACAGGCGTCAGTGCCAAACATTGCACCAAGAACCCAAAATGCATGCCTAGAGTGGCATGCAATATGTATGAAATATATGTAGGACAATAACATTCAAAATTTAATGGTAACACGTACCACACATCTGCAAGTAAACCTCCAAAATTCTGACATCCACTTCTACAAAAAACATACAGGGAGCATTTTTAATGGCTATATGCCAGACTTGAAAATACTGAAACATGGATGTGACATATCAAGTCTGAAAGACTGGCTTTTCTTTAGATGGCAAAACAGGAAAACACAGGGCCAACATAGCACATACATAAGATATCTTGGTCCCACAGGTATCCCACAAATTGAGTACTGCGTGCTTGGCTGAAGAAGAACATTGCATAATGTGAAATTAGTGCTGCTGCGATTGCACTGTCTCCCCAGAAGAGGGAGACATTTCTCTCTCACCAAATACTCTGCACATCCTTTGCCTCTAATTCCTGTACACTTATTATACCAAGTCTGCTTCTCAATGACTCTTGGAACCAAAGTTAGCAATTTATTCATCAAATTAACTTAAGATGAATAGTAATTTATTGTAAATGGTTAGGGAAAAATATTAACCTTAAGTCTTTACTAACCCTTTTCTTCTAGCGTAGTGTTAGCACAACCACTTCCTACAGCACCATTTTAGAAAGGACTTATAGCAGGCATGTGCCATGAGATTTGAATGAAAACCAACATACACAGAAGGTCCCCAAGATTATGGAACATTTTTGTGAGGTAATACCGCCCATTGTTTAGTGTAATTTGGGTTCAAGCATTTTGTGGATTTTAATTTTTTTTTTTTTATTTTAGGAGGACCTTTCAATCCTTGCCTCACCTTTATAAGACCAATTTGTGCATAAGTGCACAGAAGTATTAGCACTGACTGACAGAGGTAAGAAGCATTTTTGTACGCTTAAGACTTGTGAAGATTCATTATGCCATGCATTGCACGGGCAGTGCCCTGAGAAAAACACGATATCTCACTGCTGTTCTGTGATTGATTAGTGCTGATGTCACCCACAGGAGCAAACAGCATGCTTTTAAATAGCAAATGTTATTTTCATTCCATGAATGCAATTATCCAGAAGGACACGTGTGGTTGAGTTTATACGGGCTCTTTCCAAACTCTGTAAATTTAGCATTACTAGAATGGCGTTTATGTTACCCGATTGTCTGAGTCTCTTTTAAAATGATAATAAAATGGTTTTAATGGCTTTGTTTTCACATTTCCATACAAGGTCCCCATCAGAGGTGGAAAACCCCGGCTTCAGAAAGTAAAAGTCCTACCATGTATTTGTTCTAGCCATTCACTAAACAAGGTGATTTCACTAATTAGCTCCTCTACCTGGCTGAAGAGTTGTGCTAATTAAATTCAGCTGGTGTAGTGCATGGGTGGAACAAATACGTGGCAGGACTTTTACTTTCTGAAGCCGGGGTTTTCCGCCTCTGGTCCCATTAAGTCAGCTCTTCAATTCTCAGTTTTTTTAGCTATCCCTATTTCACACCAATCAATTCCTACTCCACCTTTTCTAGTCCACTTCCCTCTATCGACAACACTGAACACCGTCCAGATGTCGCGCCTCAACGTCAAAAGCGGGAGTAACCTATAGCACCTCCCACAGAGGTGAAATGATTGATACAAGGGAGATGTTTAGAATTGTCTTGTAAAATAGAACACGTCGGTCAAAGTAAACATCCTTTACAGATGAATTCAATATTAAATATGTGTTGTAAACACAAAAGATTTCGCCAAAAGTGTCTAAAGGCGGCAAAATCAACGAGTAAAATTATAACATGGTTACTCTTACCCCTAAAGAGTAATGGTTACGACCCAGAGCCCGCCGAATAGTGTTTGGCGCTAGACTACTGCTAGGGGAAGAAACATACAGGAATAGCTAGCGTGCTAGCTAACTTTGTCTGATTTTATTGCCTTTGACAAGTCAGTCGTATTGCATTTTTCTTTGATCGTGTTTAAAATTATGTCGGATGAGGAGTTAAAGGTTCCGGATGAGCTTTTCAAAGATGTTAAATTTTACGTGGTTGGGGATATTGACCAAAAGGTAAAAGGGATTATCATTGCTTGGTAGCTAGCTTGGGCGACACGGAGAGACGACTCGCTCCACAGTTGGGTTGCGAATTGGCTAACATCTATTTTTTTTCAAAGTTGTCTACACATGGCGTTAGCTAGCTAATCGGGTAAAGCACAAGCAACTTCGTATCATTTGTGCATAAGTAGACAGGTGATGCGAACTGTAGCTGTGTCTTGTTTGTAGGTTGCAGTCTTCTCATTAGCTAGTTGGTTAGCTTGACTAGCTAGCTATCCACATAGGTGATATAGCATAGACTATCGAGCAGCGATGATCGGCATGTTGTCCAACTTCGTACAGTTCACAGTAGAGCATAGCTTAGCTTCTCCACTGCTATCCTTTCTCCATATTCTCCTAACGACTCATCTTATTTTTTAATTGATTGACTCTAACAACTTGCACAATTGTGCGCTCAGCATTGAGCATGCGCAGAGGTTACCGTGCTATTGTTTTAGTAGGCTGTCAGGAAAGGATGTTGCTAAGGAGCACTTCCTGCCATATAATGAGAGTCTATGTCGCTAGCTAGCCAGACAGCCGTTTTCCAAGCAAGATGCAAATGCTGTGGCGAAGGTGGCTAACTATGCGCTCTCCTTGCGCAAAATATGTTTAAATGTGTATTTTTAACCCTCGGGGAACCGAATTAATAATAGCTCTACCTGGTTGTTGCAAGTGTGCAATGCTTGTGGTTGTTCTTTTCTCCAGTATTCCGTTATGCTGTCACATTCATGGTTAGTTGTATAGATTGTCCCACACAAGATTGTTAGGCAGACATTTGTTTGTGGAAGCACTGTGAACAGTAATTGTTATACGTTGGCAAAGAGTGTATTGTTTTCATCGAGCTATATACATCTATATCTAGATAGATTTTGAGAACTGTATTGGCTAGCTAGCAGCAATATATACCAAACATTTTCATTTTTGTTCAGCTAGCTTGCTAGGTAATCACCTTCACGGCTGGGTTGGGAATATAAACTGTCATTGGCTAGTTAGGTCGCTACACACCTTGCTCTCTAGCAGTTAATGTGAGGAATTTTGTTAAATTTGTTGAAAAACGCGAAATACTCTTCGCAGGTCGTGCAGCTGTTGAAAGCTGGAAAAGCAAAGGAAGTTTCTTACAATGCCCTGGCGACTCACATCATCGCAGAGGATGGGGATAACCCTGAGGTCAGCGAATCACGCGAGGTCTTCGATTTACCTGTCGTGAAGGTAAGGATTGTTCCCGGAATTTTTCTGTGAGCTTGGTACCAATTGTCTATATGTTGCAGTTGATGCTTCTCCTAACCGCGATACAGATGCAGCATCATGGTGAATTTAGGTCATTATACACTTTAACATATTTACATTAATATGTAGTTTGAGCGGTCTTTCCCTAATTTTATGGCATGGAGAGGTCTCCTCTAAAGCAGTGTTTCCCAGCACTGATGCTGGGGCCACACCTAATGCAGGTGTTCCAGTTGTTCATGTTGATTGATCAAGATTTTGATATTGATCTTTCTTGGGAAACTCTTCACCTACCCTCCCCTGTATCCTTTGTGTTGTGTTGTTCGGGTGTTGGAAAATGCTGATCTGAAGCATTATGGTGATTTCAAGCAGAAATGTGCTTTGCATTAAAGCAAATGTTACATTACATTACGGGCATTTAGCAGACACTCTTATTCAGAGCGATTTATAGGTTACAGTTTTTACGTTACCCATTTATACAGCTGGATATTTACTGAATTCTGGGTTATGTGCCTTGCCCAAGGATACAGCAGCAGTGTCTCAGAATAAAGTCTTTGAAACAGACACTTTAAGATAAATAATTTCATAAATTGTGAAGTTATACTAGGTTTATGTTAGACTATTTAAAAACTTTTTAAAGAGATTGTTCATGTGCTGCATTATTACCAAAAGTGAAAAAATTAAATAACTTTCTTGAGTTTTGATTGTTGTTTTGGCTTTACTTCTTCTGCTCTTGCAGAGAGCAGTGACCAGCCTGTTGCTATGGAAATCTTCAATGTCAAACACCAACCCAGATTGTTTTCTGTCCTTGCATAGCCTTCCTTGCTAGGAGTTGAAAAGATTGTACTTGACTTGTTGTTCTAAAATGTTGATGAGAGGGAAAAAATATCAGTGTGCCAGTCCTCGCCCCAGCAGTTTTGTAAAAATTCCTTTCTTGTCTTGCTATATACAAAAAATATAGGACTGCTCTGCTCTAGAAACCCATCAACTCTAGCTTTTACTACAGTACTGCATATTATGTTTATAACTTTGCCATAATTAATCACCTTACAGAAGAGATCCCTCACTTCATTGCAATGCTGCACCGTTGTTATAGTTTGTGGAGACCCCCATCATTTGACATGGGTGGTGTAAAGTAGTTCCCACAGTAGGTGCGCATGCAGAGGGTGATCTACATGGCTATGATTTAAGATTGCTCTGTTGAATTCTGTATGAGACAAGCCCTCATCATTCATTCAATTAAGACCATTGCGCTTGCTGTTTTTGAAGATTTTATGCTTGAGGTGGAAAGACCGTTGAACATAAATCACAGTTTAATAAGTTGAATATGCTTGGTGTTGTCCAACAAAAAACTGCAAAATACCGTATTTGAAAAATGTGTGGTATATTTGAAGGTATTGATCTTTTACCCATTTTTCTTTCAGCCATCATGGGTTGTTTTATCAGTAAGATGTGGAGACCTTCTTCCGTATCCTTTCATGCTTGTTCGTTCAACAAGTTCATTCAATTAAATCAGTCTGTTTCAAGCCAAAGTAGGGCTTACCTGTTTGCATATTCCAATGTATGGGTACCAGAACAAGAATTAAATACATCTTAATTTAGAACTGATGTCAATGTAACTAACCAATGCCTATGTTTTCTTCACATAGTTGTGGCATTGCTTTTAAAAGTAGATTTTAAGTGTAATGGGATAATTAATTACTTCATTGTAAACTTAAATCTTTATTCTGTAATTAATAACCTTTCAGCAAAAATGATTGCATTTGTTGGTAAATTGCTGAATGTCAGAATATTTGTTTGTTGAGGTTCAGTATTTTAATCTTTTTTAGGATAACGAAGAAATTATGTTGATGTTGGTGGAAACAATAATATGTTTTTGACATATTACAGTATAAGACTATGTAATAGTGGAGAGCAAGGGTCATCTGGGTGAACACGTTACGATGCTTCCACAAGTCTTTGGAGCAGATATCAAATAGAACTTTTGTGTTTTGAGAATAACCTCAGATGCATAATGTTGTGTGTTCCAGTGAAGGTAAGTCATCTGAACATTGGAAGATTTCCTTAATGAACTTTTCACAGAGTGACAGGATTTTCCCCAGAATCAGGACAGATTTTCTTTGGTGTAACAGCATGTCTGCCCAAGGTATGTTCACTTCCACCCTACCCAAAGTAAGATAATGTGGACATAATGTGGCTTTTAGTTTAAATGCTGCAGTGGAACTGTTTTGGATCTCAAACCCTGATTACTGAAAGAAGCTTTTGTTTTAGTCAATTGGTGTAAAATTTCTGATTTCTCTCTTGTACGAAATAAATTGTTCGTTGTAAATACTGTCAAGATCAAGATATGTCCTGTGAATATGTTAAATCTAGGTTTTGAACTAAATATTGTTGTATATCACACCACTGTTGCAAATGTAAAGAATTGTGTAATATGCATGTTTCTTTCCCCTTTGTATTTCTCTGTGGTAGTTGCCAGGGGACCTCAATGCCTTGTGGGCCTTAATAACCTTCTACGGAGGAGACTGTCAGCTTAATCTCAACAAAAAGTGTACTCACTTGATTGTGCCAGAGCCAAGAGGGGTAACTATGTCTCTGTTTTTACTTCTTCCTTTGATGGGTGCGGGTGGTGTGGGGGTCGGCTGTAGCAGATCAGACTTGTTGTACCACAAGGTAGTTAGCTCCACAGTTAGTCACCTAAATTTTCAGAATAATCTTGGTAGCTGCCTATTCTATTCAGACTGACTGTATGTTTTTATAGCACTACTATTACCACTAACAAATACTAAAGTAAAAACAAGTAGCCACCCAATCATTTATAACAATGGAAGTAAGATCATGTAACACTCTCATGGACATGCCCATAGGTAGCTACCCTGCTGTGGATAAATTGTCAATATGAAGGTGGCTTTCATATATATATATATATCTATATATATATATATATATGATAATTTATGCTTCATGAAATGAATCGATCAGCAATGAACAACTTTATTAAAACAGGAAATAATGACAAAAATAGAGTCAGTTTTAATCTTGGCAGATTTTTTTTTCCTCGTCTGCTTGGCATCAGATCAGTTTGCTTATCTGAGACCCCCTGAATATCTTTGTTGCCACCAGGGAAGAGGAAATTGAAACAGCTTGTGTAACGTTTTAAGTGTCTGTTTAGCAAACGAATGAGTTTACTGGTGCATCTGGCTGATGTTAAATGCCAGACAGGCATTACGGACAGCGTGGCTGTCGGCCGTCCTTTGACAGGTCTGCTTTGGGTCTGTGCAGCTTTCATTAGCTGAGCCTGAGGCATTGCTTTGTCTAAATGTTATTGCAGGAAGTGAGTCTTGCAGTTTATGGCCCTCACTCTCGAACATTTGTATAGCCCCTGTTAATGTGTGATCTGTATAGCCCCTGTTAACTGGTGAATTTCCAGGACTACAACACCCTCACCACACCCAGCTCAGAGATTTTCACTTTTCCACTTGTGAGAGCAGGCTAACAAAGTTTGTCGTAGAGTTAGGTAAAGTTAGGTCTCTCTTTCTTAGTTTATTGTGGCTGTAGGCCTAACTGTAATACAGATAATGTGTCTTAGACACTTTGCACATAATTCACATTAAGGCAGACTTCAGAGCTACAGGTAAATGTGAGAAACATTATTGTTATTAAAGACTGAATTTTACCAGAACATATTAAAAATTATCACAATGCTTTACATGAGTTTGTTTTGATGGGCTGAATAATATAGTATTATATATTAATATAATAATATATTATACATTACAATAATACACAAGCTAATATAATATCATATAAAATATAATACTAAATAGTACTGTATTATAGTTATACGTCATATATATGTTGTGCTTCTCTTGCTTGTGATTTAATATCCTTTTGTTTGTCCTTGTGTTACAGGAGAAGTATGAGTGTGCCCTGAATCACAGCAGTATAAAGATCGTAACCCCAGAGTGGGTTTTGGATTCGGTGGCGGATAAGAGCAGGAAGGATGAGGTGCCGTACCACCCGCGGCTGACCTACCAGGAGGCGGAGGAGGAGGAGGAGAGCGGGGACGAGTACGACCAGGGCTCCCAGTCGGACGGGAGCTACGCCGGGCGCCGCTCCAGGGGGTCCAGCCTGGCCTCGTTCCGGGACGGCTCACCCATGAGCCCGGCGGGGCTCTCCCCGAAACGCGACAAGGGCGGCGAGCTCATGTTTGATGACTCCTCCGACTCGTCCCCCGAGAAGGAGGACCGCAACCTGAACTGGACGCCGGCGGAGGTCCCCCAGCCGGCGGGGGCCAAGCGGCGCCTGCCGCAGGGCAAGGACTCGGGCCTCATCAACCTGTGTGCCAACGTGCCGCCCGTGCCGGGCAGCGTGGCGCCAGCGGACGCCCGCGGCAATGCGGGGCCGCCGGGGCCTGGAGCGCCGGGGGCCGAGAGGCCGGAGGTCATGGGCTCCTGGAATCCCGCCGCGCGAACGCTGAGGAACATCACAAACAACGCTGATATCCAGCAGGTTACCCGGCCCTCCAATGTAGCACATGTAAGTGAACAGTCTGCTTTGCATCTGTTCTGATGTTTTTTAAAGTATGGTAAGAATATTATATAAGCCTCGATTGCAGCTTCTTTTTTGTTTCTTACAAAATAAAGGACCACATTTACCTGCAGGCAAGGTTCTGGATATTTGAGAATTCTGAGTATCTGAATTATGAACTGAATTAGCTGTTTACTGTTCATGTAAAATATCTTATATTAAGTTGCTGTTTACAAACAGCCAGGTGTTATACACTAAATAAACTACAGTCAGCACTGCGCAGTGTCATTCTAAAGGACGTGACAGTTGGACAGATAGGGGGACAGCAGTATGTTAAAATTTTATTTAATTCATACCTTCAAGTATGAAGATTTTTTCCAGCCAGCTTAAGCACCTGCTAAAATCAACACACTGACATTTTATTTGTTTCTTTATGGGGGCTGTAAGTTAGTTGCTTCCAGACTACTACAAGTCTGTCCTAAACCATGTGAACTTTCACTCCCACACTCTTTCGTGATCTCAGATCAGTGTTCAGAACACCATGCTGGGTTTTTACTGGGCGTGACTTCTCTCACTCGCTGGTCTGAGACCTAAGTCACATGGCCCTGACACAAGTTAGTCTTCTGTAAGCCCTGTACGCCTCACTGGTCATCACTTTCACCAGGGACTTCACTCTACCAGTCAACCACCTTTATACAGAAATGTTTGCTGTGTATTTCTTGATGTTCTGAACAGGGCTGATGCTTCCACCCTAAATGAAATATATAAGTATATAACATCAAATATGATGTTCAGATGGTTAATATTATTAGTGAAATTTCTAATGGAACACTGCATCTCTTTTTTGTAAGCATAACATTCCGTACTCTGCCTCATCCAGAATACTCCAGATTGTGGAGTATCCTGACTAACTTTTGAATGTTGTGCAATATTGTACATGTGTCCTGTGGCCTTTGATACCTACTGCCTTTTCTCAGAATGCCTTCATTTCAGATATGTTCGTATTCTCAATTCAACCACAGATTCTACAGTCCCTCTCAGCATCTACAAAGTCATTGGAGCAGCAAGCCAATCAAAGCCAGCCAGGCGTTCCGCCGAGCCCCCTCCTGTTTAACCAGGCGAAGCCCCAGGGTCACCAGCTCTCTGTAGAAGCTCAACAGCTGCTGCAGCAGCAGCAGCAGCAGCAGCAGCAACAGCAGCAGCAGCATCAAATCCCCCAGCAGCAGCAACAACAACAGCAGCAGCAGCAACAACAGCAGCAGCAACAGCAGCATCACCCCCAGCAGGTTCCCCAGCAGCACCCTCTCCTGCATCTCCAGCAGCCGCAGCTCATGCAGCTGCACCAGCAGCAGCAGCAGCAGCAGCAGCAGATCCCCCAGCCTGGGTTCCCGCAGACGCCGCAGCAGACGCATCAGTTCCTGCAGCAGCCGCACCAACAGCAGATCCACCAGCAGATCTTCTCTCAGCAGCAGCAGCAACATGCGTTTGCCCAACAGCAGCTGCGCCCTCAGCAGATACTAAGGCAGCCCCTGCAGCAACTGCAGCAGCAGCAGCAGCAGCAGCAACATGTCTTGCAACAGCAGCTGCTGCAGCAGCACAGGTTGCAGCTGCAGCTGCAGCAGCAGCAGCAGCAGCAGCAGCAGCACCAACAGCAGCAGCAGCAGAATCACCAGCATCAGCAGCTGCACCAGCAGCACCTGCAGCAACAGCAGCAGCACCTCCTGCAGCAGCAGATGCAGCAGCAGCACATCCTCCAGCAGCAGCAGCAGCTGCAGCAGCTGCAGAATCAGAACTCCCAGCAGCCTCTGCAGAACCAGACACAGCAGCTCCAGCAGCAGCAACAGCAGCAGACACAGCTACAGCCGCCTCAACAGCACCAGCTGTTTGGTCACGAGCCTGGCTTAGACAGTAGGTTTGCGTTCACATGTTCTTACTGTGTGTGGCTGCAGTTCAGAGGTGTTATAAATTGAACACTTGCTTTTAATTTTAAGATATCCATTCTTTAGGGCTAAAACTGTAGGGCTTTGTGTGTTGTTTTGCATATGACCATTAACAGAAAGCAGCATTGTAGTGCAATGGGTTTAAGTTGTTCCTTGTGGTGTGTCCAGATGAAGTGTGCCTAACTGTCAGAGGGCAGAGCTTTCCTGTTCATTTTTATGTTTTTACTTGATCTAATGACGTACCTCTCTAATGAATATGAAGTGAATGGAAACTTGATTTTCCTGAAGGTCTGTTTTTTTGCAATCTCAGTCAGCCTTCAAAACAGGTTCCCGTAATGGTCCTGTTCCAGCTAAGCCATTTACATTTTACAGGGATGTGAATTTGTAAAATTTCTTTTGAAAAGGACTGTGGTCCCTTCATCCTTAGTCTTTGCCTACAGTACCCAGCATGCACAGTTTGGTTATATAATCCATAGAAATTGAGAGATGAACAAATGCTTTCTGAGGATTGAAGGAGAATTAGATGTGGAGTTGTGGATGCTGTGGAGTTGGTTATGGAACAAGAGAATTTCAAATGAGCTTTTGGAAAGAAACAGCATACATTTAAAGAATTGCAGTTGAATTAGACTTGAATGTTTCCTATATGGAAGTTGCATGAACTTACATGAAGAAACAAAATCATGTGTCAGACGCTAAGTGGAATAAAAATAATTCTTTTCATAGTTCCTGAGGATCATTTCTTGGTTGGCTGCGTCTTTGCGATTGCTGACTACCCAGAGCAGATGTCAGACAAGCAGTTGCTGGCCACGTGGAAACGGGTAAGTGTTGGGAGTCATGGGAGTGTCTCCTGTTAGTTCAGGCTTAGCTGTTCTAGGCACCTTGTCCCAGCTGCCACTACCCTGGTTGTATCTCACCATTCCTACATGCTCCACAAGGAGACACAAACCTCTGCATTCCTAAAATATTTCATTGTTTCACTTTATGCTTCTAGTTCTGTCTGAAGTCAGTGGTTTTAGTGCTCCACTATTGCCTATATTATTTTGGTAAAAATACTTTAATTTTAATCCATTCAGAATGATATGGGTAGAAAATCTAACAGTATCTGGGGGAAGGAGTTTGAAGGAGTTGTTGAGTTGGATCAAATTTGTAACTCTTTGTTAAATAGTTATTACATTGCTTGTTAGATCATCAGTAATACAGCCCTATTTTTAAATGATTGTTGTGTTGTATGTTGCCTGAACTATAGTCTGAATACGGCACATGGTTTTAGGGGGGTATGTTAGTAATGATACTGACTTCTGTTTATGCTTCCTTAAATGCTGACTGTGTGCCTGGATTGCAGATTATACAAGCCTATGGTGGGACTGTAGATTCCTCTCTCAACAATCGCTGTACACACCTATTGTGTGAGAGCCAAGTCAGCACTACATATGTCCAGGTAAGTTTCCATGTAATTTGTCAAGTGATGGCCTATTGTGAGCTGAAATGTTGTAGATGCAACTCATAATCCTAGATGTATGGAAATAATTTTGCGTGTTACGGCTGTTACATAAAATAAAACGTAGTCTGTAGATTTTCAAACATGGCTGTTGGTTATCTACTGATACTGTGTTAGTAGTATTAGTGTAAACCTGAATTAGTCCTTCAAGTTATGTAGTCAGGCTAACAATTCCACTTTTTCATACTTGAATTAATTCATTTGCTTTGTAATTATGAAAAAATGTTGGAATGTCTTAATTTTGCGTACACAATATCCATTTTTTCAGCCACCCCCCAGCTGATTCCACAAGCTATCTCATGGACAGGGAGGTTTTAGTGTGGTCAGACTGTTATGTGAAGTTAGTGACAATAATTGCAGTTAACACTGGTGGGTAGCACCATATCAGCACGCAGGAGGAGAAGCATTTTTGACCTATTATCGTCTCATTATCTGCATCATATCGGCCAATACCAATAACATGGAAATGCTTATTACTGGCAAGAATAATTGGCTGGCTGATATTGTGAACCGTCAGTAGTAGTTTCGTTTGAGACCGGTAGACTGAATGACAGAGTAAGGTGTGAGTAGTGAGGTGTGCACTGTATGTTTGGTCTGAGTGGCGGGTGGCTGATGACCTGCTCACCCCCCTGTGTTCTCCAGGCCTTGAGGGAGGGGAAGCGCTGTGTCACAGCCCACTGGCTCAACACCGTCCTGAGGAAGAAGAAGATGACTCCGCCCGACAGGACCCTGCACTTCCCCTTCGCCTTCCCCCCGGGAGCCAAGCCCTGTTCCCAGCATGTAGGCAGCCCTGTGTCGAAGCTAACATAGGAATCCATACAGCTTTCTGTCAGAGCTAACATAGGAATCCATATAGCTTTCTGTCAGAGCTAACATAGGAATCCATACTGCCCTGTCAGAGCTAAAATAAGGATCCATACAGCCTTCTGTCAGCACTAACATTTGTTAAATTTCCCAGGATTTTGTTCTCAAGACAATTTTTTATTGCATTTTGTATATATTGCAATATTAATACATGAATGCCTCTGTGAGTGTTGCCTTAGTTGTTTGACTGGGGGAAACATGAAAATGATTTAATTGGTTTTAGTTATCTTGTATATTTGTAATCCGCAGATAATCTCCGTAACTGGTTTTGTGGACACTGATCGTGATGACCTCAAATTGATGGCATACCTGGCGGGCGCGAGATACACTGGATACCTGTGCCGCAGCAATACCGCACTCATCTGTAAAGAGTAAGCCTTAAGTTCTGTTCCTTTACACTCACACTGGGTACCTCTGCTACAGCAGTACTGTACTCATCTGTAAAGAGTAAGCCTTAAGTTCTGTTCCTTTACACTCACACTGGGTACCTCTGCTACAGCAGTACTGTACTCATCTGTAAAGAGTAAGCCTTAAGTTCTGTTCCTTTACACTCACACGGGGTACCTCTGCTACAGCAGTACTGTACTCATCTGTAAAGAGTAAGCCTTAAGTTCTGTTCCTTTACACTCACACGGGGTACCTCTGCTACAGCAGTACTGTACTCATCTGTAAAGAGTAAACCCGGAGTTCTGTTCCCTTCGACTGACTTGGATGCCACATGCATATTTACTCTGAAGTGAAGCCACATATGGTACTGAACTGTTCTGGATTGTGGTGTGTTGCAAAGCACTGCCGTGGCAGTTGTAGGTCAAGTAACTTGATTCTGCGGCTCACTGACTTCATTTTCCCTTATTTGTCAGTTCTGTCAACTGGTACATTCTCTTAAAAGGTAGTTCTTTGGAACATACTTCAGCTGGCATGCTTACTCATAAAGACTGGAACATGCTGCAGATACAGGGAACACAGACGTGGATGTGTTTGCGGATGTAAAGCTCTTGTTCAGTGATACGTGTTTTTCCTTGTGATTGTCATCTCTTCAGACCCATTGGGTTGATGTGTTTGTGGATGTAAAGCTCTCGTTCAGTAATATGTGTTTTTCCTTGTTATCGTCATCTATTCAGACCGAGCGGGTTGAAGTACGAGCGGGCGAAGGAGTGGAGGATACCCTGCGTGAACGCTCAGTGGTTGTGTGACATCCTGCTGGGGAACTTTGAGGCGCTGCGGCAGATCCAGCACAGCCGCTACTCCGTCTTCAACCTGCAGGACCCGCTGGCCCCCAATCAGCACCTGGTGCAGAACCTGCTGGGTGAGCACTCGCACTCATTTACATTATATTGCATTACTGTCGTTTAGCAGACAGTCGTATCCAGAGCGACTTGCATATGTTACAATATTTACATGTTATCCACTTATACAGCTGGATATTTACTGAGGCAGTTCTGGGTTAAGTACCTTGCCCAAGTGTACTGCAGCAGTGCCCCAGCGGGGAACTGAACCAGCGACCTTTCGGTTATGAGCTCTGCTCCTTACCATTACACCACACTGCTGCCCCACTTGGTGGACTTTAGTCACTGCCCATATTGGAAACGTGGCTGCATGATTGTTATCTGGCCAGTCAAGCACTTAAGCACATTAGTTCTACTTTCTACTTTTAATTGCCTTGTAGAGAGTTTGGACAAATGTAACTATATTTATAGTTGATGTGTAATTGTTGTCTGTTATGACTGCTCTGTGAATGGGTAATGAGTGGTGCCCTCCCTGTGCTCTCCTTTCAGCTGCCTGGAGAACACCTCTAAAGATCTCATCAGATGCGCTGGTGGTAAGTGTGTGCTTATACTCTACCAGCTAGCATGTAACAACCTCATCTGGGTCCTGTTTTCTGGTAGGGTAAGATCCCAGGGAGAGATTTGTGGGTTTTCATGTCCACCAATGGATTGGGCTCCTAGTCTTGTAATGCCAGGTGAATGCTGATGTTGCGAGCAGAGGCCTTTGCTTTCGGCTTGTTTCATGTAAGGACGGTATAAGAGAGGTGGAGTGGTCCAGATAAAAAGCAGAGCATTAAACACAGTGAGTAATATGCGAGAGCCTCAACAGGGTTAGATTAGGAAACCATTTCAAAGTGGTGAGAAGCAAAGATGAGGAAAGTGGCTATGAAGGTGATCCGAGACTCCTAATGGTAGTACTGTGTTAGTACCACAAGGGGGCATCCTCTGCTGCTAATTTTGCATTTTGTCAATGTGCTGTCATCAAACACTAGAGGGCGCTCAAAGGCTTTATTATGATTTGGCCCTTCCTGATTTGCCTGTACACTACATTACACTCACTCAGCTATAGCATTTTCTGTGTCAATTTCAGTATAGAAAATGTGCAAGCCAAGATTCTGTAGAGCCATTTACATTTGCTCGGCGTTTTTTCAGAGCGAATGAAAACATGGAAAAAAAAACCCATTTAAGCCAAAATGGGTAAAACTGCCTTATCCTTTTCTGGGTGATGGAGTTGAGCCTTGGAATTAGAAGTATTGAAAGTATAAGAGAGAATAGTAGTATTGAAAATTGCACAGGAATTAGCCTAAAATCTCGTCCACCAGCTTGAGACTTTAGGCATAGTGAGACGACAGCACCTCGCAACTGCTGATGCCTGTTTGGGTGACATTAAGAAATAATGTCCAGTTGTAACAAACTCATTATGTGTTTCCAACCAGCATATTAGCCAACTTGTGCCACTAACCACAGCTTGGGTTTTAGGTCAGGAAGGGAGGAGTTAAGATGGTGAGAGTGACTGATGTGTACAGTCAGATACTGAGCCTCTCATTAGTAAATACCAAACATCCAGCAGTTGATTGAAGGGTCACAGCTGTACCAAGCACACACAAAGTCAATGATGTTCACATCTGAGTGTATCTGTCTGTAAAAATATACGTTATATCTGCATCATACCCTGTCCTGGGCTTTCTTTTTTCAGGCTTTTTCTAATGCTTTTACAATCCAAATTTAAATTTTTAAATCATTAAATCATTAAAATTATGTAGAATTGTTCATGGACATGAAAAATCCTATGATACTTCTATCCTCGCTAACCAAGCTGGGCACTCAAATGTGTTTTTTATGAATGACTTGTTTATGCAGTATTATTCGGCATAGTGCTTTTCCCCCTAATTTTCCAGTGCAATTCAATTTCAGCGCGTCACCTAGTTGAGTATGCTAATACATATAATGAATAATGTCACGCTCTTTTTCCTCATTAACAGTGAACTATGCAGAGGATCCAGAGAAATTATTTAGCAAATCCGTTGAAATGCATGTTCTCTCTCCCGCCGCAGAGCCTGCGGGTTCAGCAGAAGCAGAAGCCGAGCACGCCCAGTCCGCAGCCCCCCGCCAAAAAGCCCAGGTGAGCCCCCCTCAGCCCCCCTGCAGCACTGCTGACACCCCCATCTTCAGCAGGCTCCCTTTGACACTCAGCTGAAAGGTGTGCTTCTCTAGCTTTTGGTTTGCTATAAAAGGTAGGCATTTTTGGAAGATAAAACAATGATCAGCCACATTAAATTATTTGCAGTACTGCTAATTGGAAGTACTGTTGATCCTTGCTACGTCACACCAGAACCTGGGTCTGTCAGTACTATGGAACATTTGCTTCAGCACACATTCAGCAGAGGAACATTAAAATGACTCTGGTGAAATGAGAGGATGACATTTATTAGATTTACATTAATGTAATGTAGATTTTGCATCTTGGATATAGAGTGAGTCATATGTGATGTCACCATGTCATAGTGGTTGAGGCAGCATGTAAAAAGACAACGAATTTGGATACATTTGGCTTGCAGGTCACAAGTCATGACAAATTGGAAAAACTGCTTTTTGCCAAAGTTATCTGGAAAAAGTACCTAAATGAAGCACTGGCTCTGCTGTTCACTAGTCCGCTACACTGTGTTAAGAGCCACATAATGTCAATATGAACAGGATATGATTTAGCAAGTGAAATGTCTCATTCTTGTTTCAGGATCGAAGAGTTGCCAACACCAACGAAAAAGTTGCCACCGGAGTCCACACCCTACGTGTTCTTCACAGGGTTCGAGCCAGCACAGGTTCAGCAGTACATCAAGGTAACTGATCGTTCAGTTTCATTATTAGAGGCAGTGTGGATCTGAGACTAACACATGACACATTTCCCTTAAGCTGTTTGTGCACAGATATCCTGATCTTAGATTGCTTTCACAAAGAAAGCACTCAAAGACTGACAGAATAGTGATGGAGTACAACACAAGCAGAAAGGCACATAAGGAGTCAACAATATTAGAAGTGCTGCATGACCTAGTTTAAGTAGTTGGTCAGACAAGGTACAAGCTAACTGGTAGACATACAAGTGCATTAAACTATTAGATTTGAAAAACAAAGTTTAAGACATAAAGTTTATGACCTGAGAGATGTTCACTTGGGAAGGTTAGGGGTAGCTTCTTATAGATAGTTTCTGTTGACACAAATAGAATGTCTTAAATGTAAGGACTCCATGTGTGTTCCTTGCAGAAGCTGTACGAGCTCGGAGGGGAGGTTGCAGAAAGCGCACAGAAGTGCACGCATCTCGTTGCAAGCAAGGTGACGCGGACTGTTAAGTTCCTGACCGCCATGTCCATCGTCAAGCACATAGTCACCCCGGACTGGCTGGAGGAAAGCTGGAAAAGCCAGAAATTTGTTGGTATGTTACTTTGTGTTTCTACAAAGCACTGAGCAAATGCTAGCTCTGAGTATTTTAAAGTTTAAGTTTAGAAAGATGTATCTTTAATATGTTTTCACATCTGTCTTTTATGTTTGTCTATATGTGTCTGTTCATTTGCAATGTTACCGTCCATCTCAGGGCTTTTCTAGGAGATGTACAGGGCATGCGTGTTCATATGGTGTCTTTGGTTTAAGAGGGAATGCTCTAAGTATTAAGGGTCAGGTTTCCAACTGAATTGCATCACAGGCATATTGTTTTGATTGAAAGGAAAGACGCACATTAGGGGAGGCAGGGAAGCATGCAGCCGGGTGATTCAGCTGTTGAAACGGTGGTGCTGATGTGCGTCTCTCTCTGCAGATGAGCAGCACTTCATGCTGAGGGATGCAGAGGCGGAGGTGCTGTTCTGCTTCAGCCTGGATGAGTCCCTGAGGAGGGCTCACTCTGCCCCTCTCTTCAAGGTAATCATCTGCCCTTAGCCTGGGTAATTACCCTGCTGCCCTTACCCTGGGTATTTACCCTGCCCTTAACTCATTCCATGTACAGGTCGAGTGTTCCTGAATTCTGTTTGAAGCACCTTTTCTGTCGACTTCAATCCACAAGCAGTAGGCGATTTCATTTTTAACAGGGCTGATGGCAGATGCACACGCAGCACTAACTAGGGGATGGAGAGGGGTTATGGCAGGTTAACAAGGGGGATGCATTTTGATCATTTTGCTAACAAGGGGGATAGCATCCTCCCTCAAATCACCTACTGTCCACAAGTGTAATATTATGTTACCACAGCTTTTTCTGGCGTAGTGCTTTCTCTTAATTATTTACCGTTGTTTTCAGGGGAAGTATTTCTACATAACTCCAGGAATATGTCCGAGCCTCGCCACGATGAAGGCCATTGTGGAGTGCGCAGGAGGGAAGGTGCTGGCCAAGCAGCCCTCCTTCCGCAAAATAATGGAGCACAAGCAGAACAAGGTACGACTGCTTTCCCCAGTAAAAAAAAAACTGCCTCTTTTCCACATTAGAATATTAAAACCACATTCATACAACTGCAGGAGTCATTCAGTGATCAGCATTTGTTTTTTTGTTTTCCTCAGTAAATCTGGTGACCATCTGATTAATTTTTCATTCCTTTTTCATAGAGCCTACCAGAGATCATTTTAATATCCTGTGAAAATGACCTCCACTTGTGCCGAGAGTATTTTGTGAAGAATATTGGTAAGGACACAGTTTTCACCTGCATTGCTTCTGCCTTGAAGTACATTGGTTTTCTGCTGCTGGTACATTTGTGCTCACAATAACCTTTCCCCCCCAGATGTCCACAACGCTGAGTTCATACTGACAGGGGTGTTGACACAGACGTTGGATTATGAATCATATCCTTCATGGTAATCTGATCAGTTTATAATGATATATATGATATAAAGTGACTTTGATCTGCAGGGGGTAGTGGTGGGTATGTCAGTGTCTTGTTTCACCACTCTCATGCACCATGCAAGTTGTAGGACACCTGTGAGTTTCACTGGAAGATACCAGTTGGCAACTACCTCACTGTGGTGCACTGTGGGACTTGTAGTGTGAAAAATAGCCACTGTGTGCGAGTGTATTAGAGGGTAGCATTTGTCTGACTTAAATTTTCCTGAGGTTGTTGCAGCGAGACGAGACTAATGGGCAGTTTGCACATTGCATAATGGGTGGAGCATTAAAAATAACAGTATTCCATATATTTATTACCTTAACAAATCTCACATATAAATTCACATGATGACGGAGTCCGCTGACTGAAGACTACAATGGAAGGACTATGCATTTCTCCATCTACTGATGATTAATACTTGAGAATGCAAAGTTATTTGTTTTTGAGAATAATAATGTACAGTTCAAATAGATATAACTTTGCAATATTTTGTACATTGTTAATACACATTACCCTTGCTGAATATTTGTTGGTCAGTGAAAAAGTAAAACAAAATGTCAACCTTAAAAAAAAAAAAAAAAAGGTACAAATTTCTTTAAATTATGGTTCAACTAAATTGTTTTTTATTGTATAGTTATGAATTACTTTTAATGCTCTCCTTTTGGGTATTTGGAATAAAAATGATGTTTTGATACATGTTATAATATATTTGTGCCTCCATGTAAACTGAATGCCATTACAGTCATGTTTGGAGAGTATCAATAGCCCTGTTGGAAAACCCTTTACAGAAGTCAGTGAGGTAAGATCCATAACTGGAAAAATGGGGTGGTGAACACAGTGAGGTGACGGGCTGTTGGTATGGGTGGAATCTTTATTGTGCGGTGTGTGGGTGAGTGAAGGGAGGAGAGCCCAAACATGCACACACAACCATATGACCATGGCCCAATCCAGAAGCACCCCTCGCCCCCTCCCCTTGGCCCTTCATCATTTCCTTAAATGGATCTGAAAGCAACTGTGTGAACAATACCCCACAAACTGCACCTCGCCTACCAGAATGCTAGTGAACTTATACCATACTGCTGATCTACGCAGGGCTTTCTGATGCTTGATGGGAAAATGATAACATATTTACATCGCTGTGGATAAGAGCCTCTGCTAAATCACAATAATGTAATATAAAGGTGTTATGGGGTAGTTCTGTATTATTGGGCCTGGGTAACGGGAATGAACACTGGGAACACAGAGGTGCAGCCATACAGAGGCATCTGGGATGCAGCGCAGGTGCCAGTTTAGGGATATGTCACTGCACCCCGCAAGGACCCAGCTGGCTGGTCAGGCACCGAGCATCACCTCTGCTGAGGGGCTCTGGAAGCAGGAGTCCCTCCCACCTCAGCCTCTGTTGGGTCCGTGCCCCAGCGGCTTCTCCTCTGAAGGCAGATTCCGGTCTTGCTCTGTCTTTTCTGTTCCCCTGGCAGAGGTGCACGTCTACATATGGTCAGCATACCACAGAGAAAGTCTTCCTCAGAGGTGTGACGCAGTCAAGGGTGTGGCACAAGGCAGTGCCGAAGATATTTACACACCGTATGTTGAGATTGATGAAGGTCTGGTAACTGGATTATGCAGAAACATGCTAAATACAGGATTTGATGTTGAAGATCTCTTGTAAATTACAGTTGCAACATCACACCTACAGCTCAATAAATGAGGCTAGAGTACACATCAGGGCTGGCCTTGTTTAATGGTGGCAAACTGCAGTCATTTTACACTTTACTTGCTGAGGTTAGGCAGTTGATGGTTAGGTGATGCTGCATTATGTAGAACAATCATTTTGTATGTCAATACAAAAGGGTATTTACCAGGTATAACACGACTACGATGATGCCTTCGCTGGACTGCGTGCTGGACAAACCCAAGAGTCAAGAATGGACAGGTATGTTGTTTGAGTGACATAACAGCTGGACTTCATCGTAATTCAGCAAATTTGAAGTCTTGTTGGTGTAGAAACTATATCCGGGTTTTGAAGTCAATAAAACATTTGACTCAAAAATAGCAAGTCATGGCCAACTAAATGGGGTGTTTGGCTGATAGAGTGCCCATTGGGGGTGCCCTTGGGAAAGTCTTTTACTGTAATTTAAGCCAAATTACGATGTATGACATCTATCTTGTCAGCGATTTGTGGATAGTGATGAATATTTAGGCTTTTTTCCATCATGTCACTTGGATTGAAAATTGCTGCCAACAACACCAGTTAAGTTATACACCATACTATGCTGCATACGTAAATATATATATAGATGATCTTGAATATGTTATACTTTTCTACTGATAAACTTTTTCTTCTGTCTTGAAGTTTCCGTTCATAGTGGAATTTTGTTTTGTAGTGAAAGATTTAATTCCTGATGACAGTGTGCCGGCCTCATCCTGCCTGGAACACACCAATGACTGTCCTTGGGGTAAGTGGACCTCATTGGCTACTTTCTGTCCCTTTCCTTCTTGGTTTTCACCAGTCTTGACATTCAGCAGGTGACATCGCTTTATCTCTTGTAGTTTAACAGCCTTTTAATGATATGATTCAGTGTAACCGGCAGTCACTTCACATCACGTTCATATATAAATGATTAGTTGAACAAATGGGTTTTAAAAGAAAAAAACGTAAAAAATCAGTATTTAGAATCTTTCTGAAAACGTGTATACATAACCAGATTAAATAGGATGCTAATTATATTTTTATGTAGTGGCCAAAATTTAACCCTGATAATACTGAAAGCATCTGCATTATTTGTTATGCAATAAAAAATACTGAAGTAAATATTTCTGGGCAGTACCTATAAGGGAACCGAGCTGACAGGAATAACAGCGCATATTAAAAATGGACAAATGAGTGGTTGTATTAAATCACAGCACTAGTCTCCTGCATTTATAGAATATTGTTATGCTTGAGTTCCAGATAATCAGAATGTTTGATAAATATTTATATGTTTTAGTTTTTCTATTTGTTTATCATCTGTTCAATGATCGAACGCCAAAAGGAAGTTTGTGAAGGATCACAATTTGATTCGCCTTGCCCTGTGACAGAATGCATGTGCTCTTTGCATGTTATGGCCACCAGAGGGGGCTAAAGGCATGAAAGAGAATTTGTGATGAAGGTCATGTGTGCCTTTCCTGGGATTTTCTGACATGTCAGGCCAGGCTTTTTGTGTTGATGTTTTTATAAATCATCCCCGTTTTCAACAGACCCCCAGCAAATCCTCTGACTGGGTAAATAAAGCATATTGTACACAGGCTGTAGCACATGGTGACAATATAGCATTGTGGTAAGGTGCAGGGCTTGTAACCAAAAGGTTGTTGATTTGATTCCCTGATGGGGCACTACTGCTGTTGTAAAGGCAAAACCTTTGTGACAGCGTTAAATTGAAAATAATTTGATTGATTAAATGATGGGTGAATTAAATGTCCAACAGACTGAAATCCAGCACATACAAACTGCAGTGGCACTCAATGCAGGATGCAATGTCTTCACTAGTTGTAGCTCAGACATTTCTTGATCACTGAGGATTTTGCTTTGGTGCATTCGGCATGGACTCTGCACACCAGGCATAATTTGGATTACTGATGCATTTACAATGCGAGCAGTATTGAATATGCCAATTCCCTCTGCTTGGTGTGCTTCAGGTCTTAAGTATTTCAACTTTTACACCTGTTTTTAAGCGGTATTATCTCTATTTGTCCACCAGGGGTCGTTAGATTGCAGTTGAATGTTCTGTTGACGACAGGTTCATATGTGTGCATCCAAGGAATATGTGATAATATGTTAACAATATTTTAAAAGTATGTTTCTTATTGAAATCCTGAGAATAACTGCATTGTCCAAAACACAGAAATTAAGTCGCAGCTTGACACTGTGGTGTCATATTGTCTAAAGGGGTTGTTGGAAAAATAAAAACAAACGTCACATCTATTATCTATATTACAGACTGCGTGTGAAACATTTACTTCCCTTGAACCACATGTCACGCTCCAGACCAGTCAAGTGAGAAACACAACTCAGATCATACTGGCATGATAATGCGAGGGAAAATATGAATATGTAATGTAACACGGTGGATACAATGAGACCCAGAACTGAAACCAGTTGGGTTATTTAAATGGATGTATTATAAGGATAACACTTCTATTGGATAGATATAGTAAACAGGGTCAGCCACTAATGATGTTAAACTACTTTCTGTCCATTCCAGGCCAGCAAGTGTACCATACTGAAGTCTGATACATCTGTATGAACATATTGTCATATCAGTTGTATTTTTGAACATGTAAACAAGTGCCTGTATTGTTATCATGAGGAACTACATTTAAATAAATAAAAAAACTCGCCCGCTGTCGTAGGGTAACATAATTTTATTATCTCCTTTGATGGTGACACATGTTTTGTCCGTGTAGATGCTTGGGTGGAAACGCATAAGCGATTTTCGGCGGTGTACTCTCACGCGTATTAACGGAGGATTTGCAATTGGCCGGATGACAGGCGCGGACCACCGCGGCGTAGTGGGACGGAGTGCAGGACGCCGCAGAGGGGGAAATGTCTCGCTAAGCTCCCTGTGTGAAACCGCCTGGGGGACACTAAAAGAGTCTCAGATTAGAGCTAAAATCAATTAGTCCGAGGAATAATGAATCAATAATGCTCTAAATCTCTTAAAGGACGGATCTCTGATCTCTGACACGTTTTGTTTGCCAGTGTTGTGGCTTCGTGTTTAAGTGGATGTAATGTTCATTTGGCCGTGACCTTGTATATCATGTGTGATGCTCTTATGCTCTTTATTATATTAGCTTGATAAAGCCAATTTGTTGTTGAGAATAATATCCCAGATTTATTAGGGGTTGTTCTTTCACTACAACCTTTTCAGGCACTATCAACATGCCAACAGTTTAAACTTCCTTTATTTTTACTTATGACCAAACGAAAAATGTGCGAGTTTTGGATCGATACGTAGCCTATATGGCAAGAAGTATATAGGTTATCACTCGCTATATTACCTACACTTACACCTGTTATTGATGACGTATGGACTAACTCCGGGTGTAAATTAAGATAAAAGAATTTTTATAAGTGTTCATTATCATTAATAACACAAATTTTGCTAAAGGCCTGAGATCTGTAAAGACATCGGTGTAAATTGATGCGTCTGCTTATAGATAAAGTACCGGCCTTAATATTTTGAGTCTGTGAAAGGTGTACTTTCCAAAGTTCCAAATGGTTACCAATATTTGGAATTGGGGGATTTCAATAACGAAAGTACAGTGGCAGAATTAGAGGGAAAAGCAACGATGGGTCAGGATTAGTCAAAAGAGGATTATGACATTAAACACCTGTTCCTCTGCAGTACATATGTATCGTATTAAAGTCTGACTTTTAAACAGTGAATTAACTTGGCCCATAGTTACAGCAACTGTATCTTCTTATCCGGTGTAAAATTGGATCGATACAATCGAAGCAAGACTGCTGAAGTGATGAATTAAAATTATCACATTGCATGTTAACTTTTTTTCTTTACATGACATAACCTTTATGGTTGTGTTTCGGGAAATCATACGACCATTCCATTCCTCGATCACATGCCTTGCCTATCCATGCAATACTCTGTATAGCAGCACGTTCTATTTATAGCCTGCTCGTGCTAGTGAAGTCGGTGGCCAATAGTAACTTACTGCAAAATGCAGAAACAAAAACTCAGTGTGGACGACTGCTAATGTGACACGTTTTGGGGGGGGAATTTTATTTATTAATCATTCTGAATGAGGCGAATCTCTCCCTCCACACCCCCGACCACAATTGTAATTTGTCTGGCAATCTGGAGAGCGAGCGCGCCCCGTTTCTACCCTTAGAGCGCTGATGCCGGGTCCCGGGCGCATGTGGTAGAATTCCCAGGGATTCCCAGTGTTTCGCCGCTCGCGCTGGCAAGCCAGTGTTGACACCCTGACCCCTTCAAGCAGGCAATGAAAACATAAGACCGGGGGTCGCCAATGGCACTTTACCAGCAAGCAATTCAGGTACCAGGTCGCTAAAACTGGCAATAAAAGAAAAGGCGTGCGAATAGAAGGAAAGGCTATTTACAACCTGCTGCGCCTCGAAGTGTGGCTATGTATATGCGCTTGCATATAACCAAAACGTTTAGAGTTTTTTTTCTAAGGGACACGCAGAATGGTGGATGTCACTGTGGTATATGTTAACAGTTCATTTAACCGATCATTGACAATTTTCTTTTCCCGTAGGCTACAACTTACATTCTCCATAACTTACGAAACTCTACGGCGCATTACTCATAAAGACTTTAAGTGAAGTATTTCACTTGCAAAACTATATATTTCAGGACATCCTTTGATCATTTATTCTAATTCAATGAGCTGTCAAGTCATTTGTCTAGGCCTACTACATACGTCTCGTAGCGCTTTAATCGCGTCCTATAATTGATCATTTATGATCACAGGCATTCGCTCTGGTGGTCATTTATGAAGGACTACACATATCAATTTTCTGTCTTTTATGGAATATGACCAGTTATATAACATCATAAGCATTTTGGTTTTTTAAATACCGGTTTTCTACGGGGGTGTTTCTATGTCTTTTTTGCGTATAGTCACATTTATAAAATAAATGTAACTAATTTATAAAAATAAAATGGGCAAACACAGTCTTTATAAACTTCCGCTGAACAATGAAGTCCTTCCCCACCGGTTTGTACCGTGAATTGTAATCCACCATGACTATGTGCAATGAGAGGACATCTCATTTATAATGTTCACCATTGTACCGTCTGTTCAAAAAGACCAAGTGCTGGTATTCCCATGGTTAGCGGTCGCGCTGCAGCGACTGCTGGCACTGAAATATGTGACACTGGTCGATTCACTGTGGGAAGGTGACGGTCACGGTCTCGCCTGGAAAGAATCGGTAAAGGGCTCGTTCTTCTGAGCGACCAGGCAGGGCTCAGGTACCAATGTTGTTCCTGTCTGTGGACTGACAGCAAATCACGCAGGTGTTTCATTTGCCCAAAGAGGCCACTGGCATGCTTTACTGGCGCCTTGTGCAACAGGTTTATTTATTTTTGTTCATTTAAAATGTCACCTTTGCCATTATTTCCAATCCGCTATTCTTTTCACCTCTCGGCGGAATTTGTTTAATCTTGAAACTAAATGGTACCTAGGACTTCAGCAGCATATACCACACTGAACCGGAGAAGAGCACCCAAGCCAAAATAACACGTCAAAAGTGACTTCAAAGCGATATGTTTTTGTACTTCAATACTTTTTTCGTTTTGCTGTTTTTGGCAAACAGACCCCAAGTGACTAAGCTGCAACCCAAAACTGATTTTAAGTTAAGTTTTACTATGCGTAAACAATGTGGTGAATATAATGGACCCGAAGTGGACCCAAATTTGTTGCGAGAAAGAGGACGAAGGAGGAACACAAATCAATATTATGAAATAAATTTACTTTGTTGAGAGGTAAACATGCCGAATATGTGGGTAGCTAGTTGTCAATCGCCAGCTCTGCAGTTTATCACGGTTATTCTTTATGGGAAGATGGACCGTTGCGCTTCCGAAAGAAGACAGCTGTCCGCGGCAAAAAACACAACGTCATCACAAAAGGTCTAACACATAAGTAGAACATACAAAGATTCTCTCTGACGTATTATTAAATATTATGCGTATTATGATTGTGATTATTATGTTTGCATTATTCTGGGTCACTGCAGTGCGCTCACTTTGAAATCATGTGTTACCACCAACCCCCGGTCATTCGAGGCCCTGTACATGTTATTCACTCAAAATATAACTCAAAGCTACGACAACATGTACATGAACCTTGCTGTTAAAAAGACGAGGTAGTCAAGTTAGGAGTACTCTCAAAATCCCCTTTTCCTGCTGATCCGCGTGTTAGTTTAGTTTTTCATTCATTGACGCTAGCCTTTGCAAATATAGACTGGGGAAAAATGAGCTGTGGTTCTAGTTTGGATACAGAGGTAGAAATGTTTTTTTTTTCTTCAAACGATGGCAAGCGCTGTTATCATGAATGCGATAAGGTGATTTCAGTGACTTCTGTTGTATTGTACTATCAAACACTGCATTTGTAATCCCAGAACAGGCATATAAGTCTGGGTAGACTGTTTTAAGAGTGCTGTGAATACTATTCCAAACCATTTTAAGGGACTACTGGGTGATATTTAAACATTTGGCCGAACACGTTTTATCTAGCTGTTGTTTATACAGGTTTGGGGCTCGTATAAACGCAATACAGGTCAAAAAACGAAAACATCATGGTCAGTCAACGCCGATCCAATATCCAACACTTCGTCAGGAAAACGATCACGTTGATAAAGTTTAAAAAGGGTAAAGGACAAACACGAGTCTTATCCACTGTCACGTTGGCATGAAGGAACCGGCCCGTGTGGTGCTGAGTTCAATGGCCTGAGAAGAGCATGCCAAAGATAATGAAGATATGAGGTCAGACGGACAGACATGAGCACTGTTGGCCCTGGTTTTGATGTTCACGATGGTAACGGCATGACCATCTAAAACCTTCCACGATGTATAATTTTAAGATCTTGCCAGCGAGAGTCATTCCTCGTTGTGGAAAGTTGGTGTTTGGTGACAACTGCACCCTGCAATAACTTCCCCGTCTAAATATGGACGCATTTAAACCCGCGCATTATTCTCTGCTTTCTGCATTTATGATGTAATTCACTCATTCTAAATAAACATCAACGCAGGAAGGCACAGCGGCGAGCACACGGTGTTTTTGCGCAAGCTGCGAGCCACGCTCATTTATTACGTGCACTAGGTCTCATTGACTGGCAAAAAGCGCAAGTGTTGTGATTCCCACGGATTGTCCTTCGCGTTGCAGCTTGCGGCAGGGCGCAACATCCATACACTTTTCAGACCTTTTTTCTTCCCCTAACAATATGACCCCCCTCTGTCGCGATCTGAATGCGAGTGAATAAGAGTTTTCTTTGCAGATCCATACCAGTAAGAATCTCAGGTACCAGCGTAATTTGTTTTGAGGTGTCTGACATGCGCTCTCCTTGGGGAGCGCTGTGGGGCCTTGCTGCTTCAGTGCCAACACCAGCTCCTTCATTATCAAGCCATGCACGCTGAAGTGAATGAACTGTTGCCTTTTCTACTGGTACATTTATTCTTGCTTGTTTTTCAAGGACTTGGATCATAACCTCAACTGCATGGCGCGAGGGACAGAATGGAGTTTTTTTTTTTAAAGGAGCATGCTCCTGTCCAGAAATGAAAGGGACAATCCCCGTCTACCCTTTACGTGATTTAAAGTTTTTATTAAGTTAATAGGCCAATGTGTCATGCATTCTTTTCAGTGCATACCCGAGGAAGGTCAGCGTATGTGTATGGGTTGAACTCGGTTTGACGCTATTTATGATACAATCATAAACAAAATTAGCATATTTTTTCAAAGTGAATTATTATTTAAACATATGTAGTGTCACTACGCATGAGCACATCTTCAGCAGTGGCCATATGATTGCAGAATTATTACAATATCTTGTAATATATAAATATATATATATATATATACATATATATAGAAGGAAACAAATTGCAGGACGGTGGGGCATCTTAAGTCATGTAAAAAACAATCGATTCATTTAACGTGTCTTGGTGGTAAACGCTGTACAGAAACCTGGGGGAAATGGATAGGTTATTTAGCCATCGAAGAACATGACCATGCTTTTTGGTGAAATTAGATTGAGTAATGTCCCACACAACAGACGTTATCATTTCCTTACGAATTTCTCTCTGCAGTGTTTACGCGGAGACATCCCGTCTGGTATCACACACCTTTTCAGGCACAGACACTACGAACAATTTAAGACTTAACGCGTAAAATATAACTAAATATAGTCAAATGAATTGACAGAGGTAAACCTCCAAAAACCCAAATTGTGTGCATTATTCTTATCTAGCTTATCTCCAATGATTTTACTACAGTCACATTAAAGACCCTCACCTGTTGCATCAATTATAAATATATGGACTGAGAATCTGTATCTTTTTAAGATGCACCCCAAAGACAGCGAGATGGGTTTAAACAGCCTTTGCAGTATATTTAAATAACCGGTACCTACGCGTCCGATTGTTTTATTTAAGATGTTGTAGACACGTGTATGTGATAATATATACTGGAGATTGATGAAGATCTGTCCTTACATTTACAGGATACAATATTTCAGAATTAGTAGGTTCACAGGCCGCATACAAAAGCATACTAATTTGTTTTAGCAGTCCAATTAACCAGCGGTCAGCGAATCATCTTCACAACGCCTAAATGCACTCATTACCCAAAGTACCTATGTTTCCATTTTTATACCCTCCTTCCACTTCTGCTCTTTCCCTCGTTCTATTCATTTGACATTTCTTCGATTCAGTCCCCGATTTCCTGTTTCCAAATGTTTTTTTACGAAACTCCTTTGGCCTTAAAATATACCTTTAGACGCAGATCTTAATCACGCTGGGCTGGACCTTTGATCAGTGCCAATCCTCTTCCAATATGTTTTGTGGCTGTTTCATAATATGTTCTTTTCACCGTTTTAAAAGATAGACACCTTATTGTCATAAATTAGTCGTTCACGGTGACTGAAAGTAGCTCCTATTGAAAGGCAAGGAACGCCCCTGCTTTGTCACTAAAGTAGTCTCTTATTCTCTGTTGATTGTTGCCTTGAACAGGCGAGTGTCCCCCCGCATGGTAACAATCGTGCCGACCAGCGTCGTAAAACGTATGATTGATGAGCTCCCCATTCACTTCTGTGTGTCTTGTCCTTAAATGTTCCTTTCAGTGACGTTACCCTTACACAAATGTTTGTGCTGTATTGTATAGGTCTATAAGTAAAACCAGGAAGAGTTCGAATGTAGTTGGGTGCCTTGATGATTAATTAAGTGTTGAGTGTCGCGGGTCCTCCTACGTGCCGCGCGCACGAGTGGTGGGGCTTTTGAATGGAGGAGACCTACCTGCATTAAGATGTGCCTTCATGGGCTTGACAGGGTGAACGGTAGCTGCTCCTTTGACCTTTTTCGCGTTTAAAACAACCCATTATCTTGTTGTTGGTTTTATTCATTGTTGGATATGATGACTGCAAGAAGCTATTACGCCAACACAATTCAGAACGTTGTTCCTTATTTTAGTGTTCTAAAGCTTTATCCGTTTACAGAAATGCTGTTTCTACCCAGACGTTGCTTCCCTTCATACAATATCACCACACGTCCTATATGTTAGCAGCATCTAGAGGAAAATAGAAATTAGACAGTAAGACAACAAACAATTAATGTATATACTTCACACACAATTTTATCACGAAATGTGAGAGACAAGGGGAAAATGAAAAGTCCAAACTCTTATTCAGTTGTCATAAAGCTGATTCGAGAAAAGTAGGTTATGTGTTGACGTCAGTAACGCACCGGAGCTTGAGGACGCTTCGGTGACGCACCTGCCTGCCTGTGTTCCGGTTCACGGTCTATGGATTTAACATTCTTTATCCAGCCGTCGTCATACTCGTTGCATATTTTGGCTCTTAATCTTTTTTTTAAAGACTAGGAATCAGAAATAATAATGATCCACCCAATGACTGCCATCACGATTATGACAAAATACGTTTCAGCAAGGGAGTTCGCAACTTGGTGAAACGTAAATGTGAAAAGTCACACCACACGCAATATCTGTAAAATGGAAACATGAATGGAATATGAAAATTAATTGATTCACTATTTGAAATTTGGTCACATTTCACCATATAATTACGCATGCATTTTTAGACAAGGGATCGCCCTCTTACAAATACCATGCACTCATTTAATGGAAACGACTGTTATGTTAATATAAAAGCAGACGTAAATAATTTCATGAGACAGTCTTCTGCCCATATTTGACTTGCATTGTGCACTGATATTCATTTCCTCATTACACACTTTACTTTAAACTGCACCTACGTATTCTTTCAAAGGATGTAAGGTTTAAAAAACTGTCTAATATTATGGAGAGACCCAATTCATATTCCCTATATTTGTTATTAACAAGAAACCCATCCAAGTCAATATGCACCCCCAACCAAATTTATTCTGCCAATTTCAAAATGTAAGCAACACTGAATATGTCGTAACGTTTTATATGTTAATTCTTGCTCATTTACATAGCGTGGTGGTAAATGATGAGAGGCCACTTGAATTGGGTAGAGGGGTTTTACTGCTACAAACTGAATACATTTAAGTACAAAACGAACGAGCCACGTGTAACCTGAAATAGTTTTATTGGCCAATTAGCCCCCTGTCCCTTTTTATGTATTATCCTAGAGATGGGGAGCTGTAATGGGGCAGTGTTATCCCCTAGGTGCAGGTCTCCTCTAAGAGCGCAGCGGAAAACTTGGCTCTGATTGGCTGGCCCGTTTGGTTAATGGCACGCGACTATGGATGTAGTTATAAGAGTCCTCGCGTGCCAGCCTTCAGCTGAAGCAAGTCTTGAACATCCAAGAGACAGAGCAAGGAGCAAGCAACTGCTGTTACTGGGCAACAGGAAAACGACTGCAAAAAATGGACACTGCCTTAGATCAATTCACGGGGCTGGACTCCTTCTCCTCCCCTTATTTCGACGAAGACGATTTTTTTACGGATCAGTCCTCGCGGGACCATTTGGACGCGGACGAGTTCCTGGAAGACGATGTGGACTTTCTCACAAGCCAAATTCAAGATTACTACGCGGACAACAGGACGCTGCACGACGGGGAGTACTGCGATGTTGGCAACTTTTCGTTCTCCTCGTCTTCGTCCACCTTCTCCTACGGCTGCGCCGACAGCACTTCCGAGATGTCCCCCCAGATGCGGGGAGAAGGACCGCTAATGAAGAGACGGAGGCGCATGAGATCCGAGGTCGAGATGCAACAGTTGCGGCAGGCTGCTAACGTCCGAGAGCGCCGCAGAATGCAGTCCATCAACGACGCATTTGAAGGACTGAGATCTCACATCCCCACCTTACCATATGAAAAGAGACTTTCGAAAGTTGATACTCTACGCCTAGCAATAGGTTACATCAACTTCCTCGCGGAGCTTGTGCAATCTGACATACCCATCCGACATGCAAATGGTGACGCCTCTAACCAGCCCAAAAAAGTTATTATTTGTCACAGGGGAACAAGTAAGTTGATTTGATCATGTTGTAGTCCTATCGTAAACAACAATGACACTAAAAGCAATAAGGATACTGATATTACTACTGCTTAGTCAGATTATCATCACTACTATTACTACTATTAATACTACTATTATTGATATTGTAAATAGTTATACCAACAGTAGTGACAGAATATTTTGCACGTTTTATTGTTAAAGATTGTTACATCATCTTACCCGTATGCAATTTCTCCCTCCGTCAGGATCTCCATCGCCAAGTGACCCAGACTACGGGTTGCCTCCTCTCGCCGGACACTCTCTCTCCTGGACGGACGAGAAACAGCTAAAAGAGCAGAATATCATTAGGAACGCTAAAGTATGGACTCCAGAAGACCCTAGAAAGTTGCATTTGAAATCATCTCTTAACAACATCGAGAACGAGCCTCCATTTGAGTTTATCTAATAAGCCTGTTTTTTTTTTTCTTTGATAGAAATTGTTAAAACAAAAGAATAACTTAACTGTATGGATGTCCTGTACAAATGTTTATATATACCCGTAAATGTATGAAATGTATGTATGAATTGCGAAGCCAATGGCAATCATCTTTTGTTGTAGAATCAAAGGTTCTGAATGTATATGTATTTAATTTTTTTGATTAATTCTATAATATATAATTTAATTTAACTTAAATGCTTACGCGCAAAAATATATATTTATATTAAAAGAAAAATGTGAAATCATTTATTTTCTGTGTTCATTCATTACATATATTCTTATTGACTATACACACAGTTTGTACGATTTGTTTTCACAATTCATAAAGAAACAATATGAATAATCCAAGTATACCCTCTATACACCTAGTCAAAACTTTTTTTTTTACAGACATTAGGAAAGATGATGTTTACACAGGTTTTCTCGCTCCGCGTTGAACTTAGAACACCAGTGGAGTTTTGAGGGCCTAAACATTTTAAACAGGTTACATTAAAAATGTAACCTGTTTAAAATGTGTCCTGCAAGTAAAACAAAACATCAAGGTCATACCATAAAATACAAAGTTATCCCACTAAAAACACCAAGAATACACCATAAAACACCAGCTGGATCGTTATTAATATAGAAAAAATAGTATCTCTACTACTATACACATCGCATCAGTTATGTTAAATAATGGCTTTATGCGTATGAATTTAGTTGCACAGAGTATTTGCATATGAATACAACAAAATACTCCCCGTATCCAACACTTTTCCTAGTAAAGCTCAGGAAATGCATTTCAGATTAGATCCTTAGACGAAAAGCTGTGTCTTTATTCCACTAATTCTTTTTTATATTTTAGTATTTTAATGCACAACTACAGTGATGGTAGAGACACATGATCACACTGTTGCATTAAGATGTGTCTCTTTTTGGGCTGAATTGAATTTAAAGCTGCTTCTGTCTTGTTCGCTAACATACAAAATAACCAAAACTGGGCTCTAAGAAACAAAAAATCTAAATGCCACAAGGCTGAAAATGTTGTTTGTCATTTGTATATTATGACATTATCCGGACGAAATGTTGAGACAGTGTTATTGTAACAGAACTTCATCTGAGCTGTGTACCAGACATCACTGTTATCAGACAGGACCATTAAATTGTTAAAAGAAGCATGACTAAATGTAGTTTCCATTTGCATCAAGAATAGTAAGCCTGCATACCCTGCAGGTGTCTCTGGGCATTTTTTTCCCGTGGTAGCGGCTTCTGTCCGGCAGCTCCTCCGACTGTTCCTACGTCAGCTCCAGCTCACGTAGTTATTAAGCGGCGGCCCTAGCCCGGCCAGCTGCCCGTGCCCACATGTGCACGTGCACATCGGAACCCAGGGAGCACATTTGTGAAGAGCGGCTGAACAACATTGGAAGTCAAAAGATGAAGGTATAATTATTTTACAGCTATAATAATTTTACAGTTAGCAAATTGATGGCACGTAATGTTGTGTGTTTTTATTACTAGTGCAATACTACTACTACAAATAATAATAATAATGATGATGATGATGATGATGATAATAATAATAATAATAATAATAATAATAATAATAATAATAATAATAATAATAATAATAATAATAATAATAATAAATGTATATTTAAAATGTTTAACATGTTCTTTATTTTCCAGCAGAGTATTCATTTTTTCTCATTTGTGCATTCCATATTTCATATTTCTGTTTATTGGTTTGTGTTTATTTTTTATGTCAACTTCAAAAATGGCATTTTTGGAGCAATCGTACCATTTTATTTCTCGCTTATGATATATTACCACCCCATTAACAGTATAGCAATCCGCGTTGTAGACATGACACAAGGAACCATGTAATCTCATTACATTCAAATGTTAGCAAGTCAGACTTTAACCTAATAAAGGACCTGGAAAGTCTTGTACTGGCTTCATCTGTATTGTGGGGCCAACATTTCAATTTGACTTGGTGGAGTGGCAAAGGACAAAAAACAACACTGCAATCATTGTTTATTGGCACCTATCGCTATTGAGAGGCGGCGTTTTTGTGCGTATATTGCACAATACTCCTAAAACATCCTTTGGTGCGCTGTCGATGAAGCGGAAGGGAAGGCGTGCAAAGTGAAACGCCGGCGACTCTATCTTGTCATTCTGTTGCTTTGGCTTGGCATGTCTTTAAAGCGAGACATTTTATAGCCTGACAGGTTTTATTTCTGTTCTCACTTTGTTAAACTCTGAAAGCGCCGCTGAGCCCCATCTTGTTATCGAAGACAGTGCTGCTGAAACACTGCGGATTGATCATTCTGGTCTTTGGTGGAAAAAATAATAATGGCTTGGACTACCTGTTGCACATTGAGCGGAGGGGCTTTGGCATGCAAGACGAGATTGTGGTCAGTAAAAGTGTTGCAGAGCATTGAAAACAGCAGCGTGTGGGCAGGCGTGAATGACAACTATTCAGCCAACTTCTAATCACCGTGCACTCCACCGAGGGAAAAATTCTACTCGTAATAAAGCCAGCTTGTTTTTTTTTAGAAACAAACCCTAAAGTTATGTGAATTCAAAAGATACTTTTTGCTACGCATTGGTTTATATATATTCTCTCTACCTCTCTC